>JAUMJM010000008.1:3325000-3925000 GCA_033558235.1 Neomorphus geoffroyi
CCTTTCTCCTTGATTACTCTTTCCCTCTCAGCTGCTTTCTTTCCTTCTGCTTATCTGCCTCTTGCTCTTTTCTGTACCCACTTACTTGCTCTCACACTTCCCTTCTTTCTTCACTGTCACTGTTATGCTATCTTGTTGCCTCTGACTTTCTACCTCTCTTTTGCTCTTGCTTTGTTTTGCCTTTGTATGTTGTTTTTTCTCTTCATTTTTTCCTGGCTCAGCTCACCTCTTGCCCAGTGTCCTCCACTCTCTGTGTCTCACTTTCCCTCCTGATTGCTCTGACCAGCACAATCTCTCCTGCCTGATTCTCATTTCCTCTTGCTCCCTTTGTTTGCCTCTCACTCTCTTTCCCTTATGCTCACTTTCTCTATTATTTTAGTCCCTCTTGCTGTACTTTCTCATCGTCTTTCACACTGATTTTATTTCACATCCATTTTTGCCTTCCCACTTGCTTGGTCTCTTTCTCTTAATAGTCCTCCTCTCAGTTGCTGTCTTTCCTTTTCTATTTCTGACTTCCTTCCTCTTTCCTTCTGCCTCTTTCTCTCTCAGCTACTTTCTTTTCCTCTGCCTATATGTCCTCATACCTACTTCACAGAATCACAGAATGGTTGAGGTTGGAAGGGACCTCTAAAGATTGTCCTTGTCCAGCCCCTCTGCTCTAGCAGGGCCACTTACAGCCACTTGCTGAGGACCGTGTTCAGATGGCTTTGAATATTTCCAAGGATGGAGGCCCCTCAAGCTCTGGGCAATCTGTGCTAGCGCTCAGTCATCCTTCAGTAAGTTCAATTAGTTTTTTAATTGGTTTTAATTAGGTTTTTAATTGGTTTAATTAGTTTAAAGGGTTTAGTAAGGAGACAGGCACAGTTGGACTTGGTGTTCTCAAAGGTCTCTTCCAACCTAGTGATTCTATGATTCTATGATGTTCAGAGGGAACCTCTTGTGTCTGTGCTGGTTGCCTCTTGCCTTATCAGTGGACACCATGAGCTTGTCTCCATTCTCTTTGCAGCTTCCCTTCAGGCATTTACACACTGATAAGAACCTGCTTGAGCCACCTCTTCTCCAGGCTGAACAGTCCGAGCTCTCTCAGCCTTTCCTCACAGGAGAGGTGTTCCAGTCCCTTCATCTCTGCAATCCTTAGGGAGAGACTCTGTGCAATCCCAACAGCTGGAGAATTGCAAGCCTGTATCTGCTGTGCAAAACTCAGTCTGGGACAGCTGCTTTAAGAACTGCTGGAGAATGTGCTCTGGTGCATCTCACTACCATGCCTGAGGCTAGGCTGAATTGACATGCAGATCCATTCATTGGACTCTTCTGCACAAACTGCTGTGTTTCTTAGCTATGCCCTGGCCCTGTTAGCTCTACGGGTGCTTGACCATTACTTAAGAGGCAGCAGCTGTAATGAAGTTTTCAGGCACCCTGCTTCAAGGGCAACTGACTGAACACGTTAGAAACTGGTGAAGCTTCCTCAGGCCCACAGCTCTATGGCTCCTTTTACCTTGCTCTTAACTTGCAGGAGCATGTACCCTCAAATTTCTCAGAGAGTTCCCAAGAATCCGCCAGTGATTGTGCACCCTGTCACACCAGAAGCTCCAAAAGCAGGACCCAGAAACTGTTGTGCAAACTGCTTGCACTTTCTCCTTCTCTTTTGCTAGTTTTCTTTCCCTCTCTTCTCTCTGTTCCTCTTGTTCTTCCCTTTCCTTACATTTATTCCCTCTGACACTCTCCTCTGTTCACTTGTGCTCTTCCCCACTCAATTACTTATTCTCATTTATTTTCCTCTCTCTCTTTTTTCCTTTGCCTCTCCATTATTTTGTTTCTCTCCTAATTGGTCTTTCCAAGTCACACTTTCCCTTTGTCATCTCTCCTGTTCTCTTCCCTCCTTGTTCTTCCCCTCTCCCTAGCTGTTCTTACCTCTGCCTTTTGCTTCCTTGCTCACTCTCTCCTCTTCACTTGCCTGTTCTACTCTCTCATGCTTGCTCTCTCTATCCATATTTGTGTGCTTTTCTTCCCTTGTCATTCTGAATCTGTCCCACTGTGTTTCTCTTTTGATCTCTTTAGGTCAAGCAGTCTTTCCCTCCCTCTTTGCTTTGGTGTCCTCTGTTGTTCACTCCCTGTATGTCTTTGCCTATGCTTGCTCTTTCTCTGTCTTTCTCTTTTCCTTCTTGCTCGCTGTCTTACCTTTGCTTATATTTTCCTCTCCCTTACTCACTTTATCTCCCTTTTACTCTTTTCTACCTGCTGTTTTATCTCTTTTCAATCACACTCTCTTTCTTTGCCTCTGCTTCTATTTCTGTCTCTTTGTCTCTTACTCTGTTCTGCATGCCTCTTTCCAAGTCTGTCTTTCTCTCAATTGCTGTCTTTCCCTTTCCCTTGTTTGCTCGCTCTTTCCGTCTTTCCTGTCTCACTCCACCTTTTTCTCTTCCTCTTTATTGCTCTCTCTCAGTACTGTTTTCTCTCATTCCCTCATCTCTCCCTCTCCCCGGATGTTACTCTGCCCATCGTGCTCCTTTCTGTTCTTTTCCCTTTCTTTCTTTATCTTCCTATCTTTCTCTCTCCCCTTACTACGCACTCCCTTCTTTCTCAGTCTTTCCTGCAATCTTTCCCTCTTTCTCCTTCCAACCTCTTCCCCCTCCTTCTCTCACTTGCCCAGCTTCTCTTTCCTTCTCTTCTGTTTGCCTTGCACATACATTTTTGTTCATGCACATTCTCTTTGCACCTTTGTCTTTTCCTCTTTCCCACTCTCTGTCTCTTCTTGTCTCTTTTGATTTCTCAGTCCCCTAGTCTCTCACCCTGTCCCCATTCCCTCTTTCTCTTTCCCTTATTACTAGCCCAGTCTCCTTCCCTCTGTCATTCTTTCATTCTTATGTTTTCCCTCTCTCCTTCTCCCTCACTTTTACTCTCTAGTCTGCCTTTATCAGTTTTCTCTTCCATATTCTCCCCCCACCATCCCTCTTTCTCTGTCCTCCTTATCTCTTTCTCCACTCCCTTTTCCTGGTCTGCTTCCCTTTTTCATGCTGTCATTGCATACCATTGTCTTTCTGCCTTCCTTTTCTGTCTTCCTCCTTTCTGTCCTTACTCTTCTCTCTCCTTTTCTCTATTTCTCATCCTTCTCTTTCTCCTTTTCAATTTCCCTCACATTTTGTCAATCTCTTTGTCTCTCTCAAACCCTCTCTCAGCCTCTTTGAGTCTCTCCCTCAGGTTCTTCCCCACATGCACTTCTGTCTTTTCCTTTCTCTGTCGCTCTCTTGCCTCTTACCTGTCTTTCACTCCACACTCTTATCTGTCTCTTATCTTTCCTCTCCTCTGCTTTCACACTCTTTTTCCACAAAGTCCCCAACCTTTTGTCTCTTTCCTTTCCTGCCCCTCCTGTCTGTTCCTCTCCCTTTTGTGTGCCTCTCCTTCCCTGTTTGTCTCTCTCTGTAGGCTTCCTTTCTGTCTCTCCATCTCTCCCTTTTCCGCTCTTAACACCCATTGCCCCTTTCTCTCACTCTTTGTTTCTTTCCTGTTGTCTTGCTCACTCTTTTCTATGTATATCTCTGTCTCCATTTCAGTCTCTTTCTCCTGTGTTCTTTCTCTTCTTGTCTCTGTCCTTCTTTCCTGTCTCTTTCATCCTTTTTGTTCCTTGAATCTCACACCCCAGCTCCTTACTTGAACTCCCCTTCTTTTACTTTTGCTTATTTTCTCCCTGTCACTTCTGCTTCCACTCTTTCCCTTACCCTCCCCCTCCTGCACTTTCAACTGTCTTCATTTTTCTCTCTCCTTTTTTTTGCTCTCAGTCTCCCCATTTTCCTCACTATCTCACTCCCTGTCTCTGTCCAGTAAGTGATGTCCACATTTTTCGTAAAGAGCTGTCTTTCTAGGTTCCTTGGCCACTGAACATACTCACACTGCAAAGTAACATCTGCAGTCTTCTGAAAGTTGTGTCCTGTCTTTTTACTTTGCATTTTCTATGTCAGAGCCAAGGTTAGCATTACAGTGCCATCAAAGCTATGGCAGTTAAAATCCCGTGCTGTTTTTTCTGCATTCTCCTTAGTAACAGCCTGGTGAGGAAGAGGGTCTACAGCTGGTACGCATAGGTATCTTCCTCAAAACCAAATAGATCTTGCACTTAATTTTTTGCCAAGGTGAAACCATTTTTGTTTACTGTTCTTTTTGTGCTTCATGGCATTAGCATTGTCTCATTCTTTGCAGGTGTCTTAGGGTATGGGTTTACAGATCCTGCAGTAATCCATTTTGCTTGCAAGAGAAACCATTTGGGGCTCTACAATCTTTATTCTAACATTAAGTATTGTTTTTAATTATTTAACTTCATGCAAATTATTTCTAAGTCCAATACTCCTATAAAATTGCCAAAATAGAAAATATGTATGGTGTTTGGACTCAGAAAAGTATCCTTGCATAATCCTAGAAGTCATCTCATTATGCCACAAGGAATAATGAGTCTATGAAGATAAATCTCCTGTACATTGCACCAGAAAAAGCTCTAAGTAAGTTGTAGGCAATATTGTGATTCACTGCATGAAGTATATACAGTGCACTGAAGGAGTTCTCTCACCTTTTTCTTTAGTACTTTGGATTTTCTTCCTATTAATTATGAAATGGAAATCTTCAGGTTGAAGCATAGTCTGAGCTTTATTTCTCCTCTACAATTAGTAAATGCTGCATATTGATGCTGACTTATCAGTGGTTTATATTACTGTTCATGCAGGAGCAGGGCCATGCAGACGGGCACCTCTGGAAGGAGAGGAGCATATTTATAGACTTTTGCTTACATACTTCTTAATTGTGGAAATGTTTCTAGATGTAATGTGTACTTTTTGCTGTTAATGGTCTTGTCTTACTGTTCTTACTTGCAGGTTTTCTTCTTTTTCACCATTAGTTTTCTGCTCTCTGTTTTGTGGCCAGCATAAGCTGATTTATTGGTTCTGGTAGCAGTGGGTAGGACTGTTCATGGGATACTCTCCTTGTGCATTTATCCAGGACTTCTCAATGTTCTTTTGTCACACCTATTCTTGAAGTGCACACGTTCTTGTCAAATGTTTGTGGGTTTGGGGTGGCAGGAGTAATTTGACGAGAGAGCTGTTATTTTAGTTAAGTCACAAGTTTAAAAATAGTTACTGTAATGGGTAAATACAGTGAAGAACTGACTCTGCCCTCAGTGCAGAAGAGTGAGCATTGTTTCACTGACCCACAGAACAGCTCAGGTTAGAAGGGACATGGAAAGATCCTTTGGTCTAACCTTTCATGGGAAGGGGATCCTTGATGAGATCATCTAGCATCTTGTCCAGTTGCATCTTGGAAACCTCCAGTCACAATCTCCAGTTGTGACTCTGCCACATCCCTGAAGAGATTGTTCCAGTGATTAGTTGTTCTCACTGGAAAAAAAAATATACACTGACATGAAACCTCTCCCAGTGCAACTTGTAACTGTTGCCTCTTGTCTTCTCCACTTGATGAAGAGCGCGCGTCTTTGTAGCTACCCTTTAAATACTGCAATACTGTGTTGAGGTTTCCCTGAGCCTAACTAGGGACCTAACTCCTACACTCTTACCATATAGGGCAGGCTGTCCAGCCCTTTGATCGTCTCTGGCCCTCCTTTGGACCCTTTCCAGTCTGGCTGCATCTTTTTTGAATTGTGAGGACGAGAACTGAACACAGTACTCCATATGTGGCCTGACAAGCACTGAGTAGAGTGTGACGGTCACATCTCTGTCTCTACTAGTAATGCCTCTGTGCAGTCCAGCACCTGATTTACCTTTGTTGCTGCAGTGGCACTCTGCTGGCTCACGGTCAGCTGGTTGTCCACCAGCCCACCCCAGAGCCCATTCAGCAAGGCTGTTTTCCAGCCACACATATCCTAGCCTGAACTGGATCCTTTGGTTTTTCCTTTGGTCCCAGGTGCAGGACTTTACATTTGTATTTGTTGAACTTCATACAGGTTTTGCTACTTGTAAGATGCTGGCCGCCTGACTAAAAACAATTGATGACCGCTCTCTGAGTGTGGTCTTGTTGGCCAGTTTACACCCATACTTAAACAATTTCCTACCAATTACTTAAAAAATTTGTGCCTCACTTCTCTAGCAATACTTGGTGACACTGTTCTCGTGTCGTGTTGTACTGATACATTCTAAACTGGTTGGTTTGAATTTAATTAAATATCATAGTAACAATCTATTTTAAGTCTCTTTAGAGACTGCCTGTCCAAACAATCGTCGGATGCAATTTTTCTTTACCCCTTTATCTAAGATGATGAAGAGTGGTTTGTTTACAAAGGTGGGCAGGAAAGCCGTTAGGTGCATCTTAACAGAAAATTAAGCTATAAGTTTTCTTGTTGTGCCCTGCATGTGTGTTTCCAATGTAAAAAGCTTCAGGCTTTTTTTTCTGCCAATAGGCTACAGAAGTGCTAAGTGGATTTTCAAGGAGTACTTCCAGAAAATTGACTAATGCTGGGCTTTGAAATAATTATGATTTGTGTTTTGCTTGTTAGGATTTTTAATGATTTGGTTATATCTTGTTGCTTTAAGTCTGGGTCAGTGTCAACAGTAATAGACTGATTTGACTTTTTTTTGTTTTCTTGGAGGTGAACAGAGTAACATGTGCTAAGGATTAGCATGAACAAAGTTTTATGGTGAGTCTTGAGGCAGTGATAACAGGCAGGAACCAGTATGGCTTGTCACAGAAGTAGTGAGGAAAAGCACATCAAGCAGAGCACTTGGGATTTCATGCAAATCCTGTCTTTGAAGTATGGCTGGAACTCATCAATAGCCATCATAGCTTACATGGAGAAAGCTGTTTTCTTGAGTCAAAGGCACCTACTGAAAAAGTGTAGTTTCTTTGTGGTGAAGAAATCTAAAGATTACTTGGCCATGTTGCCTAGAGTGCAGCTTAGCTATCTCTTTCTGCCTGCAATCCTGAAATAGACATGGATGTTTGAGCTTGTGAAGTGTTTTCTCTTTTCTGTTAGAGAAGGTGATGACTGATTAAGTGAAGCTGAAAAGCAGAAAATTTCCAGTTGTTTGTAAGTACTGATCCCTTAGGATCAGTATTTGGTGAAATAAGCACATGCAGGAGCAGGGAGGTGATTGTGCCCCTGTACTCAGCACTGGTGAGGCTGCACCTCGAGTGCTGGGTTCAATTTTGGACCCCTCAGTACAAGAAGGACATTGAGGGGCTGGAGCGCGTCCAGAGAAGGGCAACAAGGCTGGTGAGGGAGCTGGAGAATAAGCCCTATGAGGATTGGCTGAGGGAATTAGGGTTGTTTAGCTTGGAGAAGAGGAGGCTGAGGGGAGACCTCATCACTGTCTACAACTACCTGAAACGAGGTTGTGATGGGGTGGGTGCTGGTCTCTTCTCACAAGTGACAAGCGATAGGACGAGAAGAAATGGCCATGAGTTGTGCCAGGGGAAGTTTAGACTGGACATTAGAAAGAATTTCTTTACTGAAAGAGTGGTCAGGGATTGGAACAGGCTGCCCAGGGAGGTGGTGGAGTCACCATCGCTGGAGGTGTTTAAAAAACGAGTAGATGAGTTTCTTAGGGACATGGTTTGGTAGGAAGACAGGCACGGGTGGACTTGGTGATCTGAGAGGTCTCTTCCAACCTTATGATTCTATGATTCTGTGATTGTGAATTGGATCTAGTGCACTTCTGTCCAGTTACGTTGCCAAGATTTTTAGAAGCCTTTACTAAAGGTACAGTTGATTCTTGCCCTAGCAGTTAAATGATGATAGTAGCCTCTCAGAGCGGCAGTTCATACCTTCTGGCCCAATGCTAGCATAACTGGATTCCTAGTTGCAATCTAATATAAATATTTGTTAGGTATCCAGTTTATGGAGTTCCTCTGGAACCATTTTCAGGAGCCAGATGAGACTGAAGAAGGGAGAAAAGAATCTGATACTCAAATGATATAGGCCCTATATTTTAGATAGAGCTGTCTTCTAAACAGGTTGGCTAGTAGCGGATGCCAATGAGAAGAGTTACCTCTGCGGAGTGAGTGGGACTACTTCTCTTTCTGAAAGGAAGCTCCCAATGCAACTCATTATGCCAGCAGTAAAAATAGTCAAAATCGTTGATACAATCCTGTTTTTCCTGCTCTGGGTGCTGAAATGAAGAGAATTGAAAGTTTAAGCCTTTTACAGCTAAGTCTTTATGAGAAGCTGCGAATAATATTCAAGGATCACCTCCTCCAAGCGCAGGAGTGATGCATCTCAGTGAAAAGGAAGTCAGGCAAAACTGCCAGAAGGCCTGCATGGATGAACAAGGAACGCCTGGACAAACTTAAATACAAGAAAAGAAGCCTGCAGAGGGTGGAAGCAAGGGCAGGTAGCCTGGGAGGGACACAGAGAAATTGTCCAGGCAGACAGGGATCAGGTTAGGGAAGCAAAAGCCCAGATAGAACAAAAGCCTCTATAGGTACGTTGGTGACTAAAGGAAGACTTGGGAGAATGTGGGCCTTCTCTAAGGAAACAGGAGACCTGGTTACCCAAAATATGGGGAAGGCTGGGGTACTCAGTGACTTTTTTGCCTCAGTCTTCTTGGCAAGGGCTTAAGAAGTCACAAAGTCACAGCAACCAAAGACAAGGACTGCAAGAACAAAGAGCCGCCCACTATAGGAGAAGGTCTCTGAAGGAACCTGAAGTTGCAGAAGTCCATGGGACCCATCCATGGATCCCGAGAGAACTGGTGGGTGAAGTTGCTACGCCATGGTCCATCATATTTGAGAAGTTATAACAGTCCAATGAAGTTCCCACCGACTGGAGAAGAGGAAACATAACCCCCATTTTTAAAAAAAAAAGGAAGACAATGGGAACTACAGGCAGGTCACTCTCACTTCTGTGCCTGGCAAGATCATAGATCAGATCCTCCTGGAAACTCTCCTGAGGCAAGTGGAAAATAAGGAGGTGACTATTGACAGCCAACATGGCTTCACTAGGGGCAAATCTTGCTTGATTAATTTGGTGGCCTTCTGCGATGGGGCTACAGCGTTGATGGATAAGGGAAGAGTGACTGACATCGTCCACTTGAACTTGTGCAAAGCATTTGACACTGTCCCATATGATATTCCTGTCTCCAGATTGGAGAGACACAGATTTGATGGATGGACCACTTGGTGGATAAGGAATTGGCTGGATGTTTGCACTCAGAGGGTTGTGGTCAATGTCCAGCGGGAGACTGGTGATGAGTGGTGTTCTGCAGGAGCTCGTGTTGGACTGGTGTTGTTTAACATCTTTGTTGCAGACCTGTAGAGTGGAATTGAGGGTGCCCTTAGCAAGTTTGCTGATGACACCAAGCTGTGTAGTGCTGTCAACACGCTGGAGGAAAGGGATGCCATCCAGATGGACTTTGATAGGCTTGAGAGATGGGCTTATGCAAACCTCGTGAAGTCCAACAAGGCCAAGTGCAAGGTCCTGCACCTCTGTCAGGGCAAAAAAAGTAGAGGCTGGGTGGAGGATGGATTGGAGCAGCCCAAAGAGAAGGGCTTGGAGGTGTTGGTGGATGAGAAGCTTATCCTGAGCTGGCAATGTGCGCTTGCAGCCCAGAAAGCTAACCATATCCTGGGCTGCATCAGAAGGAGTGTGACCATCAGGTCAAGGGAGGTGATTCTGTCCCCTCTGCACTGCTCTCATGAGACCTCACTTGGAGTACTGTGTTCAGTTCTGGATTCCTCAGCACAGGAATGATACGGATCTGTTAGAGCAAGTCCAGAAGAGGGCCATGAAAAAGGAAGGAAGCTCCCTCCAGAGGAGGGCTGGAGCACCTCCCATGTGAGGACAGACTGAGAGAGTTGGGCTCGTTTAGCGCAGAGGAAAGAAGGCTCCGGGGAGATGTTATAGCAGCCTTCCAGTACTTACAGGGGACCTGCAGCGAAGAGGGAGAGGCTCTACCAATCCACTGCAGGAGTAGGATGAGGGGTAACGGTTTTAGGCTGAAAGAGGGGAGATTTAGATTAGACACAAGGAAAAAATCATTACTGTGAGGGTGGTGAGGCACTGGCACAAGTGCCCAAAGAAGTCATGGCTGCCCCATCCCTGGAGGTGTTCAAGGCCAGGCTGGGTGAGGCTTTGAGCAACCTGATCTGGTGGGAGGTGTGGCTGCCCTTGGCAGGGGGCTTGGAACTTGAAGGGTTCTAAGGTGCCTTCCAAACCATTCTATGGTTATCACAGTATCACAAGGCTGGAAAAGACCTTTGAGATCATTGAGTCCAGCCTATGACCCAACACCAACACCTACTCGTCATCTAAACCACGTCACTAAGTGCCTCATCCAATCTCCCTTTAAACACCTCCAGGGATGGTGACTCCACCACCTCTCCGGGCAGCGCATTCCAATGAACAATCACCCTTTCAGTGAAGAATTTTTGCCTGATTTTGAGTCTAAACCTTCCCTTGACGAAGCTTCAGACCGTGTCCTCTTGTTCTGTCACTGGTCGCCTGAGAGAAGACACCAACCCCTGCCTGACTACAATCTCCCTTTAGGTAGTTGTAGAGAGCAATAAGGTCTCCCCTGAGCCTTCTCTTCTCCAGGCTAAACAACCCCAGCTCCCTCAGTCGCTCCTCATAGGGCTTGTGCTCCAGCCCCTTCACCATCCTCGTCGCCCTCCTCTGGACACACTCCAGCATCTCAACATCCTTCTTAAACTGAGGGCCCAGAACTGGACACAGCACTCAAGGTGCGGCCTGACCAGTGCCGAGTATAAGGGGATGATGACCTCTCTAGTCCTGCTGGCCACACTATTCCTGATGCAGGCCAGGATACCATTGGCCTTCTTGGCCACTTGGGCACATTGCTGGCTCATGTTGAGTTTCCTGTTCACCAGCACTCCCACTACAGGCCACTGTAATTTTCTACCATGGACACTTGACCTTGCCTAGGTAGTTGTATGTTCTCCATCTTTCTTACTGGGGAAGAGGTTGCACAGGAAAATCAGTGGTCTTCGCAAGTTCCTTCATTTCCACAGTTGTAGAATATACTTGACAAGCTTGCTGGCAGCCACCCTTTTTGACATCTGCCCATTGATAGGTTTTGGTGTCAAACTGTGACTTAGTAGAATTAATGCTGTTCTGCCCGATAGTCTATACTAGAGTTGATCATGTAAATTTCCAAAGGGCTCTCGGTTTTCTTGGCTTTGCTAAAATTATGGTGTTCTTCCACAACAATGCAGGATTGTATGCTTTAATCAATAATAGCACTGTAAGAATTATACTAGGTGAGAGCAGGACATTTGGGAGAGACATAGCAAATTTGTTCTTGCTGCTAAACTAATTGATACTTGCTTAGATCAGAGAAATTTCTTATAATGGCAGATGCTCTAAGGTGTCACATATAGACCCTTGGAGTACAACAGGGTTGGTTTCTGACTGCAGCTCTTTATGTACAGGACAAATTAACAAAATGCCAATTGTTTTTTCATAAAGTACTACACAGGGAAATTTGGTAAATGGAAACTGCAGAAAGCCTTGAAAGAAAAGTGTCACTAATACAGTAAAAAATAGTAATGAGGTAAAAATTGCTTTCAAATGTGCACTTTCAGTATCCCCAGCACTTAATAATAAGGTAATCTAGGCAGTGATATTCAACTAGAAAAGAGGAGCTGGAAGAGCAGAAGTGTTGGAGGATATCTCTGTTTTTTTAAAGTTTGGATATGCTTTGTCATCTTTAACTTATTTGGATTTGTCATTAAAGTCCCCAGAAGCTAACTTGCTAAACGAGCTCAGTATTAGAGGCTGGGTCCTTATTCTTTTTTCTGCTGTGTTATGCAGATGCCTGAATAATATGCTGGTTCTGCCAGAACATGGAGGTAGTGTGTACAGTTTACATTCCTCTGTGCTCTTCTCTTTTATGTATTAAAGAAGCTATTAACTTCTGCAGAGACAGTTCAGTGTGGAGGAGTTACAGGTTGATGCTTTATGTGTTGCTTTCACTGAAACAGCACTGAAACATTGCAAGGTTATAGAATCATAGAAGGTTCATTTTCATTAAGGATTGAAAAGACCTCTAAGATCATTAAATCCAACCATCAGCTACACCACCATGCCTACTATTGATTGCTGGCTGATCCAGCTCATAAGTGTTAAGATACATGAGTGGCGTGCCACAGCCAGCTTTGTGTGCTCCCCAGTGACTTTTTTTGGTATGATTCAGGAACCAACAGGACTGCCTGGATTGTCTTGGTTGTGTTACGAGCAGCAGCATGATCTCTGGCAACTTGTGGCCTGGCAAAGCCGTGTACCTTCCTGTGGTCACTCTGTGCATGTGGAATGAGCAGAAGGAACACACTAATTATTCATAGCTTATCCAGCAAATTCAGAACCTGGCAGAAGCAGTAATAAAAAGTGGTGCTGTGCTCAAAGAATTAAGTTGTTACCTTAGCATCAGAACAGCCAAGTAGGTCTAACTACTTGTGCTCAGTCATTCCAGTTCTGTTTATGTTCACACATGTGAACTCTAATACCAGCTCCAAAATAAACCAAATAATCCTGCTATTGAACTCCTCTAACAGTTCATATTTGTGGATACAGTGTGCTTCTGTTGTCTTCTCTAAATAGCACTGCTGTGAAATTGTCCAAGATTTTCCTCTGCATACAGGTGTCTATGTTTTGTTGAAAGACGAGGCGAATGCCGAGACCTTTTGGATGTAAAGGTATTATATAAGCAGAAACCAGTTCATTATTTTTACTGTACCAGAATACAGAAAGAATTGTACCATTTACTTATTGACTTGGGGATTCTTTACTAGTATTCATAATGTGAAAATGCAGAATTTAAATGTTAGTAGTAAAGATTACTTTGTGCTGTCATTACAATATAAAATGCAAGTATCTAAAATAGTATGTCTACCTGGTTTTTGAGCCAAAGAATGAATGCTAAGAGATTTTATTCAAAATAACCTTCCAGCTAATTTCTTCATAATTAAAAAGTGGCCATTTTTGAAATTTTTAACACCATAAATCTATGAGTAAGAGCTTTCTCAGAATGGGATACTAAATGTGTTGGTTAGGTGAGCACAAACTAACTAAAAAGATAGGATCTGAAATTTAAATTTAAAATGTAGGTCTCTTGAAAGACTTGAATATATAACTTCCTGGACACTCCCACTTCTCTCTTTTATGATCCCCTTGAAAATCCTATCATTGAGCTCAGTAAATATGATAGACCAGCAAGGTGGTTGTGGTCATCAGCTGCACTTTTTTTACACTCAAGAAAGTGGTTTAAAAATTGTATGTTTGCCTGTCTGCCTCAAAAAACATTTCCTCTGTTTATTGTGTCATCTAACTACTACAAATCCTTCTTTTACTCGTATTAGCAGGAAAACAGCTAAGACTGACTGGACTGCAGTTTGTTTAATCCTTACAAACAAAATCAGTTGTTAAACATAAAGCTGGTTATTTACACAAACTCACTGAAGACTAAGATAGTTGAGCAAGAAGCAAGGAGCAGCCAAGTTCATTCCCCAGTCACAGTTTTCTTGCCCAAGCAGTGAGGGAAATAGTTTTCTGTGAACTGAACCACAGCTAACTGAAACCAGTGTTTTGCAATCATTCACATCTGCTGTTATTAGCCTATTTGTCAACTCTGCTTTCATGACCTGTTCTTCTTTTCATTGAAAGCCTGGGGAATTTTGCTTGTGACTTTGCAGGAAAACAGGACCGTATCCTAATTATTTTGATTTAAAGGATAATAAGTTAGTAGTTTATGCAAAATACTGCATTCTGTAGCTTACTTAGTCATAAGTGACTAATTAACATCTCACAGAAGTGCAAGTCTTCTTAAATTTTTATTACTTGGTACAAGATCAGAATTGAAAACCAGGAGGAGCAGAACAAATTCACAGATCAGGATTTCAGTGTAAATAATTTCCCGGTTTTGCCAGTTTGTTCTTTTGGGAACTGATGATGTAAGTATTTTGATGGAGACAGGAAAATGTTCTGCTTGTTGTTAATGAAATACCATTATTCCTTCCTTTTCTCTGAACAGGTAAGCGTCAGAATTGGGTGCGAATTGGTCTCTGCAGATGTTATTTGGGCAAAGGAAAAAAGCCAGCCTAGCATCATTGCTGGGAGTTGACACCTCAGGGGAGGGAGAACAATCAAAGCGCCTAAAAACCTTTCGCTCCCATTTTCAGCTGACTTCCCCCACCCACCAGAATTCCTCAGTGCAGTGGGTTTGAACCCTGTAGGTTACATATGCAGCAGACATTTCTTGCAATGCAGTGGGCCCGGCTGAGCTGAGCTTCTGTGGTAGGAATGCCATGTATTGCTTGTGTAAGCCTAAGAGTGTGGTATTCTTAGGAAGGTGTTACGTTAGCTGGCTTTGCAGAGTTTCCAAGTAGCACAATTTTTATGTTGCTTTGTGCAGTGTTACTGGCTGCATACTCTGGCAAGTTTTATGCCCTTTACAAAGGGAGCAAACTCCATCTCATTATTCGTGGTACAGGTTAGTCAGCTTTATGAAGATATTGAAGTCCTTCTTCTGTGCCTTTTACCATCCAGATTCTGTGAAAAGGCACTGGAAGGCCAATGAGATGAAGCTATCTTGAAACTGCTTAATGGAGACTTTAACAATAGAATCAAGTGTATTAAAGCACAGAACCTCCTAAGTTTGAGCAAGCTACTGGGTGCCTTTATTGTAGTGACAGTTGCTATGCTCACCCTTGACATAGGATCTATAGAGGTGACAAGGACAAGCTTTGTTAGTTCCATTGTTGCATCAGTAATCAGTTTTCCAACACCAAGTGTAGATCTGTGAGTATTCTGTGTGTTGTGAAATAATGCTGAAGAGTGGAGGAACTCGGATTTCATTGCTAAGTTTGCCTGAGAATGAACTCTGTTTTTGTTGTTACCAGGAGTTCAGCGGCAGTGGGTCATGGCTGTTTCTGCTATGCTCTAATGCGTTCAGTTCCTGTTGCCATCTACATTGTTTTGGTAACAGGTCTGCGTTACCACCTGTTCATATGGAGCGTCTTCTCACCAAAACTACTTTATGAGGGAGTGCATGTATTCATCACAGCTGCCATCTGCCTGTTCTTCACAGCCATGGATCAGAACCATTCTCGCAAAGTGCAAGATTGAAAACAAGGGTGTGGAACACAGTTCTACATGGCAGTGTCCAGTGTGTCACAAGTGGAAGAAGGAAAATAACGGCTATAAGTTGTTGTGCAGAATTTGAAGAGTAACTGCGTTCATTTTGGTGATGATCAGGATTTGAAGGCCCTGTCCTGTTTTAAAACTTGAGTTTGTTTTAAAAATGTTGAATGGAAATAAACTGGTTTTTAATGGGTGACTTCTGTTCTATAGCTGTCATTATAGCATGCTCCAAATAACAGAATGGAAATATTACATAATTTGAATTTAAAAGTGTACATCTTAATATAAATATAGGCCAGTGCCTCATGGGCACTGAAAAATTCTTTTGCCCGTACATTTTTTTTACCTTCTAAGACTACAGAACTCTAAAAATACACAGGATTTCTTGGTGCTGTTCTCAAGATCTTATATTCATTAGCTTGAAGCAGGGGTTTGTTTTGTTTCTAATGTGTATATTGAAATTATTATTAAATTATTGAATTATTGTACAAATATCCCAGGTAAGAGATTTTTTTGTTTGTTTTGCATAGGCAGTTCTTCTGTTTTAAGGTGGTATTTTCTTTGTAAGATGGGTGCAATCATTATCTGTAATGGACTTCAATCTGCACTTCAGGCACAGGGTAAGAAACACTAATGGGCTGACAAAATAATGAATCCTCTATGGAGTCCATTCACAGCTAAAATGTTGTAATTCTTTTAATTAATGTATAAACCTTAAATAAGATTGGTGACAGCTCTACTGAACATTTGATCATGTTTTCCACACTAGGGTAGAGAGTTGTGAGCTAAGAGCAGGAAAATAGTTTAATGGGCTAAATTACCAGCAGAATAAAGGGTGCGTTTCCATCACCTTCCCCCTAGTGACCTGTCTAGCCACCTTCCTTGATTGTGCTAAAATTAATTCCTAACAGTGTTGTTTTCCTTGTTTCTGTCAAGAAGATGTATATTGATGTCTACATTGAGTATTAGTATTCTTTATGTGGGCTTTTTGCCTCATACTTTTGTCATTGTTAGCAGCCAAGAGGATTTAATCTAAATGTATTAGAGGTGTAGCAGAAGAGAAGCATACCAGGAACTTGAACTTTTGTTATAAATCTGAAAATAAAAGATTTTAATACCTATGTAGCTGACAATGGATTTGTTAGGATCACTGATACATCTCGTGTTTCAGATAGAGCAAATCTCAAAAAGTAGGCCTTTAGTTTTTATAGCATAGACTATCTTGATCACTAATAATGAAGGGGGTTTTTTCAGCTGTAGAACAACAAAATTGTAAGTGCTCTGACAACATACTGCTGTTTGCCTGGAGAAGAGACTGCTGGATCTTAATGCCATTCACTGTGACCTGTGGAAGTTTGAAAATTAAATACTTTTAATAAATTGGTTTTTTCACTGCAAATTATGGAATATTTAAAATAGCATGCATTTGTGAATATTTTACACATTTATCGTTTTCATCTTTCTCGGTATTTTTCTGGTTGCCTGTTGCCTAGCAACCACATGAGGATTAACAGCATCTTCTCTTTTTGCTTATTTGGTTAATTCCTAAGCAATCTTCCCAAGCATTCATACAGAACATGTTTATTTGTTTCTTTGAGAGAAAAGGTACTAGTAAAGAGACAAAAGGGGTGGAGGGCAAGTTGCTTCTGGGGTATGGAATTCTAAAACAGTGTGGGGGTGGCATTCACAAGATCTTTCATTCCTTTGTTCCAGTATTTTTTTTCTTCTAGGGTAGTTCTTTGACATTTCGTTAAATAGTGGAATCTTAACTATTGTGTATGTATTAAGATTGCATTTCTTCAGATTACTTGGTTAAATAACCATAGTATCCCCTTTCTCGTCGGAAGTTGAAAGATGTCCAGATTGAATCCAGAAGAAAATAAGTGGCTTGGAAAAACTCTGTTATTTAGGTCTTCAAGACTGGGAAAAGAAGGAAGAAGGAGGACCTTACATTGCATCTCTGTCTTAACACAAGTGTTTGGGTAATACCTCAAGATTTGACACACTGAATTTTTCTACTCAGCATTTGCCCTGCTGGTCAGAGCCATGTTCAGGCAGTTACAGTGCTCTGTGGCTTCCTCTGCTAGGTTTTACTAGAGATCACCATTGGTCAGTGTGGATCACTGCCCCCCAAAGCTTGTAGTCTATGTCTGGTGTGGTCCTAAAGATCCAGAGTGTGATGAATCTTGAGCTAAGAAGAGACAGTGATAAGTGAATTCTGGTTTAAAGAAGGAAACAACCAAACAAACTATTCTTATTTCAGATACTATGCATCTATATTTCTGCTCTGCATAAAATCCCCTACAAGTTTTCCTTGACTCTACATAATCCAACAGAACCTCCTTGCTGCTTGCCCCAGCCTTTGCAGCAGACGATGAATGCATGCTCAGCCACTGCTCCTGCGCAGGGCTGTCTGGAAGGGCCAGAACAGTTTCTGGAATTCCTACTGTAAAGCATGTGTGAATTAAGCAAGGTTTTTCTCCACCACTGCGTTGTCACAGGAGGAGGGGCTACAGGTGGAAGTGGCCATAAAGGGCTTCCTCTGAAAAAACAAGGCTTCCCTGAGTGCTTCAGCAGCACAGGCGAGGAAGGAAACCATGGTACCACTGATCAGTGGGGCAGGAGAGGGAGCTGGCTGATCTCATTGTAGGCTCCCCTCTCTAACTGACAGGCCTTGGTTGGCGGTCTTCATGAGGCTAGTGTTGCACTGTCTTCCCAAAGTGTAAGGAGGATTTGGGAAATGACTGGCTATCAGCCTCTCAGTCCCCAGGCACATGATGGAGTGGGAAACTATTTTCTGAGAACCGATGGAGGGGAAATGACCAGGAGGGATTTATCAGGGAAACTTTTGTGTAGCCCTTTGGCACCTGATTGCCTTTTCTGCAGAGATGACAAACTGTGGAGAAAGGAAGAGCACTGAATGTTAGACAATTTGACTTTAGCAAGGCCTTTATCATGGTGTACTTGGTGATGAAGCAGTGAGCTATAGATGAGTGGGCTTGAAGGTGGACTGGATTAATGGGCTCAGAGGGTTGTCTTCAGTGGTATGAGGTCCTGTGGTTGGCTGGTGAACAGAGATGTCCCTGAGGGGCAATGCTAGGGAAAGGCAATTTAAGATCTTTCCTAAGCTGGATGAGGGGATGGCAAGACCAGAGCAAGTCTGGTACTAAATGTGTATATGCTGGAGGGGAGGGCCACCCTTTGGAGGGAGCATAGCAGGCTGGAGAAATGGAGTACACCTGGGTAAGTGCCAAGTCCTATCTAGTGAGAGTAGAGATTGCTCTCCTTTACAAAGAAGAAAGGAGTAGGATTTAATGAGAGGATGGGGCACACCACGGTGATGAAGTGAAGGGCTCCATCAGAGAAATGTACGGGCTAACAATCTGTTTATACACAACCAACCCTTTTTATCCACTTTTTCTTCTGCTTTCCCATGGTTGTTCCTTCCTGAGCCATCTTGATCCTTGTTTCCCCTCTCTCTTGGTCCTTTTCCTAATCATCACATAATGTCTTACACGTCCCATCAATTTCTTTAAAAATGTCCTATTATTTTTACAGAATCCCCAGGTGCTCTTCATTGCACATCCCATAGTGAGTCCTGTGCTCCTTCAGGTAGTAAGCTGCTTCAGTTTGCAAGGTCTTCCAGGAGAGGAGTTTCCTGGTGAGGTCACACCAGGAACAGTTGTCTAAATGCTTAGTGAGTTATTAGATTGTTAATCTAAATAAATTACTATAAATTAGTGATTAAGTGATTAGGTTAGTAGAGATCCTCAGTATGCCCTTGTTCATCTGACCCACTCCAGACTTTTGTGTTAACCATAAATAATCTTAAATCACATAAGTTTATAGTGATTAGTTCCTTGTTTTGACCTGGGAGTGAGACAGCACTAGGGAGCCCTTTTGGTGTAAGCAGCTCTCAAAAGAGAGGGCATGGAGGTGATGGAGAAAGACTCTACTGAGAAGGGCACAGGGTGAGCCCCAAAGGTGAGAGGTGCAAATTGCACTATGGAACTTTGCCAGGAGGTCAGAGGAACCTCTTCTCCTTTGGGTGTTTGTGCTCTGGGATGGGCCTAGACCTCTACCCTTGGATATCTTCCCATCTTGGAGCAGGCCTTGTTGTGGGCTGGAGGTTGTATTGGGCAAGTTCCAGAGGTCTCCTCTGGGCAACATTTTTGAAGGATTCTGTGCTTTTGTTCTGTTTAAAGTTGACTCTGCCATTTTTTATCACCATTTCATACGCTATTTCCTGAAGTCAAAGGGCTTGTCATTAATTTCATAACAATATTTTAAAAATTAACCAATAGGAAATAGAACTGTTTCACTTTATTTAAGAGGTAAACATAGCAGCTGAAAACTGTTGTTAATTTGGGGGTTATTTTAGGTAACCATGTACTTGTATGTTAGATACAAGAAGTAAGTGTCCCTGGAAGGAGAGGTTTAATGCCATCTGCTTTTAGCCAATGCTGGCTTCAGTGCCTTGAGGATTCCCAGATTTGATGATACTATTGCTTCTGTTGTGGTTTAGATGATTCCCCAAAACACTTCACTTGCCTATCAGGCCTCGAGTGAAAGTTTTGGCTTTGCTGTGATCTCTGTGGGCCCATGCTGGGTACATTTGGTAGGACACATACACAAGAGGTGACTTAATTCTGAACTTGTTTTTCAAGCTTCAGGCTAAGAACTAGGCCTGTGAACATGAATTCCTACATTTTGCCTTATGGGGGACATAGGTTCATCACAAAGGACCTGTTGTCTCCCAACATTTGATAAAAATCTTGGGTTGCTATGAGGAGTAGCCCTGCTTCTTCAGCAGCTGTTGCTCATGCTCAGTGTAACACCATTGTCTTCCCCACTTGCAGGTGATGAAGACATATTTTCAGTGCGATGCTAGCTTAAGGTGTAATTCAGCCTCACTCTGTAGCTCAAAGAACACTTTTTGAATAGTATTCTGAACTTAAGAATGATGGTGCTAACCACTAGAGATGGGCTTCAGTGTAATGCTTTTTCTCAAGACTGAGTCTACAAGCTTAAACTTTCATCACCTGTGCTTTTTTTATGCCTCTGATATAACCACTGCAGAGTGTTAGATTTGGTGACATCTACTGCAAAGACCACTTGCAACGTGAAACATGACAGAGCACCATTCACAGCGCAAATGTGCACCAGGTACTGCATGGCCGGTGCATTTGTCACAGCTGGAAGAGACAAGGTTCAAAACACTCAAAATTCCCTGAAGTGGTTGCCCTGAGAGCTGGTGTATCTAGTGAGATAGGAAGACTTGAGATGAGCTTTTCCTCATGCAAAAAATGAAAGCTGCTCGAAGAGCGCCGTCTTTGGAGGCTGTTGGACTTCCTAATGGGTCAGAATAGTTCTATCTGATCCCAACCTTTGGTTGAGCTGCTAGAGGTGTTTCTATGGGCTAGTCCTGTGAAAAAGCTGAGCCTGTGGTCCCAGAGATGGTGCTGGAGAGTGCTGTACGGTGCATTTTTTCAGTTTTGCTGGTTTGGCACAAGTTTGTTTGGCACAATGTGTGTACAGCAGTGGCTGAGCAGTTAGTCTGAAAATCCTTTGCGTGGTCTGGCCAGGTTGAATGGGGCCTTGAGCAGCCTGGTGTGGTGCGAGGTGTCCCTGCCCATGGCAGAGCGGTTGGAACTGGATGGGCTTTAAGGTCCCTTACAAGCCAAACCATTCTGTGATTCTAGGAAAACATGCATCTGAATCATGGAAACCAACATCTTATTCTCTAAAAGTAGGTTTTAAAAGGGAAAGTGACACTGGTCACTTTTCTCTGGCGACCAATGACAGGACCCGAGGGAATGGCAGGAAGATGTGTCAGGGGAGAGATAGGCTGGACATTAGGAAAAGTTTCTTCAGTCAGAGGGAGCACTCAAACAGTTCCCCAGGGAAACAGTCAAAGCCCCAAGCCTGACAACATTCCAGAAGCATTTGGCCAACACACTCATCACACGGTATGAATGTTGGGGTTGTTCATGCAGGAACAAGAGTTGGACTCAATGATTCTTGTAGGTCCCTTCCAACTCAGGACATTGTATGATTCTATGATTCTATGAAACAGATCTACCATCTGCAGTTCTGCCTCAATCTCTGCATATAGCTGAATAGTTGTCTGTAGACTACCAGAAGTGCTTGACTGATGAGAATTGCAAGGCATGAGGACAGAAGAGAAGTTCTGGGGCAATATTTGAATGTGTTGTGGCTGCTTTTTGTTTAGAGTTAAAAAAAGACAAACATGACTGGTGCAGTTCTCTTCGCTGCATATAAACTCCCTCTGCTCATCACTGCCCAGGACTTTTGGCAGTGACAGCTGAAAGCTTAGTTCCTCCAGAAAAGCTGTACTGGAGATGCCTTGACCATGGAAGAAGGTCCCTGTCCCTTTCACAACTGGGACACAGGAGACAGCAGCTGAGAAAAGACAGAGGTCCCTTAGAGAGTGTCGTAGTCGAGACGGACGAAGAACGGCAAGAGAGGTGTGGTGCAGCTGGAGATTCAGTTATGACTGGGGTTTTGCTGTCCGCAGCTCTGCCAGTGATGTGTTTGTGAACACGTCCTTTCTACTGTGGGTCTTGACAGAAGGTGTCCCGTGTTCCCTGTGTAATCTTGCTGGGCAGATCTGTGCTGCACCACAGAAATCCTAGGCTTCTTGCTTTCCTGTAATCTTACTGGGGTAGCCTGTGGAGATACGCCACGGGAGATGAACACGTGCATGTGCTGAGAAGACCACAGCACAGGACCTCATGTAGGTGCTTACACTGAGGTGCCAGCATAAGATAAATCCTTCAGTGAAAGCAGCATGGGACACAAATTTGGTTTACAAAGCAAAGCCTGATGTGCAAACCATGTTAGAGATTCATATGTGGAGAACTACTCTCATCTCCCTGGCCTATTAGGCCTCCTAAACGGAGGCACTCCACACTCTTCAGGTCTGGGGAGGGGGTTGCCCAGAGGGAAGTCTGGGAAAGCCTGTGAGAGTGCTGGGGCTCCCTTCTGAGGCTTTCAACAGAGGGCTGAGATGATTCCTGAGTGGGCTGGGAAGAATTCTTCAGGGGTAGTAGAGCTGTAGTGAAGGAGGTATGGGGGCAAAACAAAATTACAGTTACTGGAGGGAACTAGGAGGACTTTTCCTGCTGTGAGGTAGCTTCTGCAGAGTGGGCAGGACCAGGGAAGAGCACTGTAAATCCCATCTGCCCTTGTAACACATTCAGCATCTCTAAGCCAGCCAAAATGCCATTTCATGAAAATCCCTGGCAAAAAGCGCTGCAAAATCAAGAGAGTTGTCTGACTGGGAGCGATAGTTCGATGACATAAACTCTCAATAACTGACTTCCAGTATGCTTTTATCTCCACGTCCTATTCAGAGAGAGTTTTACTGGAGGGGGAGAAAGGGGACATAAGGAAACAAAATGTGTGTGACCTGTTTCAACCAAACCTGGAGCACAGCAGAGGTCTTAAGACAACCTGAGTTCCCATATCTCTCTGCTAAGCATCAGCAATATATCCCAGACAAGGATCCCGGATCACGTGCCCACTAAAGACTGGGCGGTCAGGACTTAGCTGGTGTCCAATCCATGTAAAAGCAGATGTCTGATCTGTCTATGCAGGTGTGCTTTGGGCAAAGGACGGATGTTGAAACCAGGCTTTGCTAGCTCCCCTGGCTCTGGAATAGCTTTATTCAAATGCATACTGCAGAAGCTCCTACAAGCTCCTTCTTACTCCAGAGAGTAGCAGCTGGAGTCACCTGCCAAATGTACCTCACTAGCAGAGTTTTACTGGGCTTTTGGTGTAGGCTTCTTAGCTCAGACTATGTTCAACATCTGCAGCTCCTGTGGAGTCTGGACAGCTGTTTTGCCTCCTGAGTACAGGTGCAGGTGCAGAAATGAGACACCCTTTCCACCCTTCTCTGTGTTGCTTCATGTGCCAGTGTGTGTGAGACCAACAGAAATAACTGGAGCCAAAAGTACCACACAGCCTGCTTGGGACTTGGACTGTGAGTTAAGAGCAAAAGTCTTTTGTCCTTCCCTAAGTGTTGTGGGAACATGACTAGGGCTATCTGATACCAGAAGGGACACACAGTACTCTCTTACCTCACAGATCAACACTAACACACAGTTAAAGCAATGTGGGTCTTTCCTTCTGCATCCCCTGGAAAAGTCCTGTGTAGGGCCTGCTCACTTGCCCTAGGGTGACTATGGCAGAGCCAACGTGATGATACCAAAAATATATCATGTGCTACACCATGGCTAGCAGACAGGTATAGCACAAACAAGCTATTTAAAGCCTGAAATTCTGATGATAAAATACTAGATGATTAGCAAAGTGATTTTAATGCATTTGCAACAAATGTGCTCATTTGCATGAAGAGTGCAGAGAACATAGATTAGCTGAAACAAAAGCCCAGAGATTGGGCAGTTTTCCTCTTTGATGCAACAATTATAATTATTATAGTTTGTATTTTTATATGTGATGGTTTGAAAATGTCTTAGCTGAATACAGAGCAAGTGTAATTTCTCCACAAGTGTTTCACCTGCTGTTGGATGCTTAACTCAAATTGCTAGCTTCTTCTCATCAGATCAATAAGGTTTTCTTACATTCTTACATGTGACACTCCCACCTCCCCACAAACCCCTATAAAGATACTGTTTGCCTGGAATGCTCTTTTTAATGTTGTTGTTTAATGGCCTTGCTCCATCCCCACTGAAATCAGGGGAATTCTGCTTGTAGTGCCAAGAGAGCAAACTCCTTAACTTGCAAATCATTTCCAGTTGCCATCATTGAAATCTTTTGCTTGCCTGATGCTGTATTGTTTAAAATGTCTTAAGTACTCTTACAAAATGAAGGCCAAATCAGTTTAATTCTGCGTTTGAAATGTCAGTGTCATGCTGCTTTTGTGTAGGCATATGCATATTGAGTATTATTTTCTGAGTGTAATTGTCTTAAGTGCTGTTGATCGTGCAAAGAGTGTGATGCATTCTCTGACTCAAGGGTCTGAGAATCAAAGTTCCAAATCCTGCTTAAGCATGTGGAGAAAGCCCTCTCCAGGGATGACGCAGGCATCTAGCTACTCTTATGTTCAAGGCTGGGATACAAATTTAGTAGGCTGAAACCAGCTGAAGCACACAGCAATGAGCAATACTGAGCAATACTCATTACTGGAGAGAGAGGCTGGGCAGGATAGAAGGAGAAGGACAAGTGAAGACAGCGGGTAGGAGAACAGTAGTGTGGATGTAGCATTTGGAATCAGCTGGAAGTAGCCAGATGGGGCATAGAAGACACCAGGAAGACAAATGAACAGAGGAGAAAAAAGGATAATTGGGAAATATGTGAATACTGAGTTAGGCCATAATCCTTAAACTTACTAGTGGAAAAAGTTAGGTTGAAATATGTTTTCAAAATGTTTGTAGAGGGCTTGTTCTGACTAGCTTCACTCCACTCTATTCCTGAATTGAAATGCTAAAAAAATAAAAAGGGGTTTGGCAAGTTAGGCTGGACAGAATGAGCAGTTCTGGAAAAAGGCTTATTTGAAGACCAGTATCATTTTTAGGAGTTGCCAATTCAAACTCTCTGCTTCTACTGAGCACACCCCCTCTCCATTTTGAGGAAAATTCGCTCTGTTCTACATTGCATGATTTCTCATAAGCAGCATCTCACATTACAAGCTTTGGGTGCTGAGATCTCATAATCCATAGTGGTTTGTGCTACCTATTAATCTTTAGCCTGGTTGGCTGACGAACCAGCGCTTCATGGGATCCTGTCACAGTCACCCTAACATGTACAGATGTGTTCAGATCACTGTGTCTTGATGTAGTGGAGGTAGAAAACCGGTACAGGAAAGACACGGACCTGTTAGTGATGGTCTTGAGGAGGGCTGCAAAAATAATCAGAGGGATGAAACACCTCTCATATGAAGAAGGGCTGAGAAACTTGTGGCTGTTTAGCTTGGAGAAAAGAAGGCTTTAGGAATACCTTATTGCAGCCTTTCAATACTGAAAGGGAGCTAATAAGAAAGATGGGACAAACTTTTAGTAAGGCCTGTAGTGGCAGCACAAGGGGGTAACGTTTCAAAACTAAAGGAGGGTAGATTCAGACTACATACGGGGAAGAAATTTTTCATGATGAAGGCGGTCAAACACTAGAACAGGTTGCCCAGAGAGGTGGTAGATGCCCCATCCCTGGAAACATTCAAGTTCAGGTTGGATGGGACTCTGAGCAACCCGATCTAGTTGAAGATGACCCTGATTACTGCAGGGAGGTTGGACTAGGTGCCCTTTAAAAGTCCCTTCCAACTCAAACCATCCTATGCTTCTATAACAAACAGGGAAGGGGTGGGAGAGCTGTAAATGTGATGTATAAATAATATCCGTAAGCCTTACACCCCGAGCATTGCTAGAGTACAGAATAATTTCCTTTTTCATGTACAAATGTTTTACAGGACTCTCATTTACGGCTCTTTTTTCACAGAGTTGCTTGCTCCCTGGAGGTGATGTCTGAGGAAAGGCCCTTTCACAACTTATGAATGAAGGAGGGAAACTTGTTTTAAGAAAGACCAAACCAAAGATTTTGAAAATGGCTGGGAATCCTTTGCCCTAAAGAGGGTGTTTCACTGGTGAGATTAAAACCACAGTGATCTATGAAGAGGTATTATATCTGGGAAATCCCTTCTTTTGTGGACATTCCCTCTTACAGGAACATGCAAGATCACTGCAAGTGGAAGATAGCATGGGCGTTTGCTTGTTTTGCCTATTTGACAACCCGTTTACCTCCCATGCATCTTTTCTCTTGCTATATCTACTGCAGCTGCTGAGTCCCTGCAGTACTTGGCTGCATAGAAGCCAGCTTATGGGTACTCCACTGTCATGTGACTCTTTCAGAGTGCATCTCACAACTTTTTTAATGCCTTTCTGAGTATGTTTGTCCATCTCCTGCATTTCACCTACGTATGCTGAAAGAAACACAGCTAGGTTTCAACAGGTAAAAAAGCTCTTTTAGGTGGCAGTCTTGTACCTCTACTTCCACATAGCAATTACTGCCTTGTTGACATATACACCACTGTTTTCTCAGGTATATAAGTGCTGGTTTGGGAGATTTTATTTTTCAGAGTGTGAAGTTCTCTCTGACGCAGGACAGTAACACTGCCTGGAGGTCCCCGTTGCTTTTGTCTCATGATGATCTAGCCCTGGTCACTCACACAGTGCTGCACAATTCAACTTGAACA
Organism: Neomorphus geoffroyi; assembly: GCA_033558235.1. Classification (NCBI taxonomy): domain Eukaryota; kingdom Metazoa; phylum Chordata; class Aves; order Cuculiformes; family Neomorphidae; genus Neomorphus; species Neomorphus geoffroyi. The sequence goes on from JAUMJM010000008.1 coordinate 3,351,313, forward strand.
TGGCAGGCAGGTCATTGGAACTTCTGAGACCCTTGGTGAGAAGGTCAGCCTCTGCAGACGTGGATGGCCAAGGTCAGATTTTGGTGCACAGGCTGATGCAGGTGCACTGCAGGGGTATGAGGATGAGCAGCTGCAGTGTGTGCTGGAGTAGAGTGTAAAACTCTGCCCTGAGTCAATGAGGTCTCTCCATAGGCTGATCTCAGCAGTTTATCACCTTGTCCTTGAAAGAGGTTGCATATCCAGACTCATGGTTGAATCGAGTCCCCAGCCCCTGGCTTCCTTTCTTACAAAGTCTGCTTCACTGAGCGGTGGAACGTCCCTGCACGGAGCATGTACTGAGATGTCTTCTGGTGAACCGAACTGCAAACTGAAAACAAGCCCTTATGTTTGGCTGTCTGCTGTCTACTGCTTTTAATCCATTTGAGATAATTTGGCAGCAGTGGTTAGATTAATTGCGGATTTGCAGGCTGTCAAATGTAGCTTTCTCTTGAGTTTGTGGACTTCAAGGATTGGCTGCTATTTAAAGCAGCAGTGTATGGACTTCCACAATAGTTTTGTGCTCTGTCGGTTCAGCTATGCTGGAGGAAGAAGTGATGCCTGTGAATGCAGGCTTTAAATTCAGTGCTCTGCTTCTCTGCCTTTGCTTCCCTATCCCTGTTGAGGTCGATCTCACTGAGCTTCTAGCATTAAGGTGTAAGCTTTCAAATCCTCTTCTGTGCTGGGCTCTGCTCTATAACAGTTAATGTTGCTCTGAAGACCTGTACAGCCTTGACCTCTCCAGGAAGGGACTGTTACTACTCAAAAGCCACTTCTTTGGGGCTAAAATATGTGTTCTTCCTGGTTCAATTCTTGACACAGGCAATTCAATCTGCTGTTTCCACTTGCAGACTTTATCCTCTGCCCCAGAGGGTGCTGGGAATAAAGCAGCTGAATAGGAAAAACAAGCTATGAAAAAAAAGGCAGAGGAGTTTCTGGAATCGCGTCATGATGTGGTGAGTTGCTATGTGAGAGGAGCTGTTCCCCAAGCTGTTCAGAGCAGAAGCAAGTGCATGCGGCTCGAGACCTGGACATGCTGTGCAGCGCTTGCTGTCTTCCTGGGCCAGCCCAGCTGCAGCACAGGTAGAAGAGCCTGTGGCAGCAGCACATCCATGGATGATGTGCCACGTTTCTCTGCCTGCCTGAGTATTTAAGCACATTATTCATACCTGTCAAACCTGGATGTCCATACCCTTTTTTAACAGACTCTTTGACTTGGGTGAAAACAGAGAGGGTAACTGAAGTCACAGGAGGCTGTGGCGAGAGCCTGGAGTCTGGAAACCTGCTGAAAGGCAGGTGCTCAAAAACACACATAGAGACCTGCAGCCTGGCTTCCAAATAGGCAAAGAATATGACATTTCCCACAGGCTTTAATAGCAACTGTTCAGAAATAAAACAACAAAACTACCCAACAGATTTGTCATCTGTGTGCCTGACATCAAGTTTTCTCCTCTTTATATGTAGATCCACATTTTCCTCCTTTTTTACTACAAAGAAGCTTTTCCATGCCTTAAAGAGGGAAGTTAAAGGAGGAGCCAGGATGAAAAATAGAGTGGGAGCATTTGGTCTTGATCTTGCAAGTGTACTCAATGTGGGATGCTGCAACCTGACATGAGGTCTATGAGATCCATGGAGAAGGCTGTGTTTGACCATGCACTGGCAGGAGCCTGACCAACAGTCCTCTGCTCAGAAGCAACAGATCCATTTCCCCCAGTAGGTGCTGGAGTAAGCCTTCTACTAACTCCTGAATAGACTAAATCTTTGGCCTTCCCTGTAAACTGTAGTTTAAAAACATGAAGATGTTTTTTAAATATTTAGATAAAAATCAGCATTTAGCTCACACCTTCCTATTTTCAAACTAGGAATTTTTAACTGGACAGAAATACAGTTCTCTGACAAGAACAGATGGCAGCTAGAGCTGTCCTGGTGACTGATTTTGCATTTGCAAGTTACTATAGAAAACTTTTCAATCCAGAAATATTTTAGCTGGCACTTGTTTAAATTGGATCCTCTTAAAATAGCATGAGTTATTTTAGAAGCCTTTTCTGCCTTGAGCTTCTTGGTACCTATTAGGAAATATTGTGTGCATTCACTCTTCTAAAATGAATAATGGAAATCTCAGAGCAATCAGTTCTGTGTGGGATGCTTAAAGTGTTAACATATTTTGAAAGAATTAGTTCCAAATTAAGATACCTAGAGTTGGAAATGATCATTATGTGATTTCTGCAGTTGAAAGACATAGAGTAGGAAATACAGAGAGCTGGCAGTGTGTATGTGTTCTCAATAAGGATTAAATGTTTATGTGTGAAGACTCTCAGCCCATTGCATAGCATTATTAATATCCATCCATATATAATTGATTTAAAATCTATTCACTCTAAGAGTTAGTTTCTGCGATATGAGAATTTCACATAGATCTACTAATCTCAGCCAATTTAAAGCAAATGATGTTGTTATTGGTTATTGTACAGCTGGTTTCATTGTTTCCTTTTTTTGTACCTAGGAAGAAATTTTCTTTTCATTGGGAAAATAACCACTGCTGCCACAGCAGAGAGAACAATTTTTTTACTGCATCTTCATTTTGGATTGACAGGCATGTGCCAGAGAAAGCCATGTAGCCCTGGATCTTCTGTCAGGTGTGGCTCTGGCTATCTTGCTACCCCTTGAGACTCTCAGGATTTTGGGAGCTTTGATATTTGCCTCTCTCTGAAAACTCCTGACTGTTTCAGGATCCCCAGCTGATCTGGGATGGAAGCTCTGGGTAGCAATTGCAGTAATGTCTTCAGGCTTTGAGATGCTTTTCAACCTGCAGTCACAAGGAGATGGCAACTGCATGGTGCAGAGAAGTCTGCAGGACCCGCATCTCAGACCAGCATGGTGAGGCGGGGTGAAGCAGTGTCAGGAGGTAGACAGGAGATAGTTGTTTTGCAGGCTGGAGCAGCAGCAGTTTTCAAGATTATTTTTGCAAGCTTCTAGGGGCTAGTATGAAAAGAAAGAATTACTGCAGGGTAGGGACAGCCAGTAGGGATTATAAAACTAGTGCCCATTTTCCCTGCTAAGTCCCAGGGCCATTCTAGCAAATTTACTGGCTGTATCTAGAATGGATCTTCTTCCGTTTCTGGCCCTTTTTCTGTAATGTGTGCTCATAAAGGTGATAATTTTCCCCCAAAACCAGAAAATGGTGCATGACAAATACTTTGGCTTAAGCTACAGCATGGTAAAAATGTCACTTTCTTTTTGCTTGTTTTGCTGCTTGGAGCCAGTAGCTTAGGCCTGTCTCTCTGTAACTGTGCAATCCTGAAGGACAGAGGCTTTTATCCACTGTGTGGGCTTCCGCAGTTCTTTTTAGGTCCACCTTACTCTTGATTCAACACAAACACACAGTATCACAGTATCACAGTATCATAAGGTTGGAAAAGACCTTTGAGATCTTCGAGTCCAACCTATGACCCAACACCTACACCTACACCTACACCTACTCCTACTCCTACTTGTCAAATACACCATGTTACTATCATCCAAATTTTCTTTCAACACCTCCAGGGATGGTGACTCAACCACCTCCCTAGGCAGCGCATTCCAATGAACAATTACCCTCTCAGTGAAGAATTTCTTCCTAATGTCAATCCTAAACCTGCCCTGTTGAAGCTTGAGACCGTGTCCTCTCGTTCTGTCACTGGTCGCCTGAGAGAAGAGACCAACCCCTGCCTGAATACAACCTCCCTTTAGGTAGTTGTAGAGAGCAATAAGGTCTCCCCTGAGCCTCCTCTTCTTCAGGCTAAACAACCCCAGCTCCCTCAGTTGCTCCTCATAGGGCTTGTGCTCCAGCCCCTTCACCATCCTTGTCGCTCTCCTCTGGACACACTCCAGCATCTCAACATCCTTCTTAAACTGAGGGGCCCAGAACTGGACACAGCACCCAAGGTGCGGCCTGACCAGTGCTGAGTATAAGGGGATGATGACCTCTCTAGTCCTGCTGGCCACACTGTTCCTGATGCAGGCCAGGATACCGTTGGCCTTCTTGGCCACTTGAGCGCACTGCTGGCTCATGTTGAGTTTCCTGTCCACCAGCACTCCCAAGTCCCTTTCCGCCTTACTGCTCTCCAGCCACTCTGCACCCAGTCTATAGCTCTGCATGGGGTTGTTGTGTCCAAAGTGTAGGACCCGGCATTTGGACTTGTTAAACCTCATGCTGTTGGAGTCAGCCCATCTCTCCAGCCTGTCAAGGTCCCTCTGTAGGGCCCTCCTACCTTCTAGCAGATCGACACTTCCTCCCAGCTTGGTGTCATCTGCAAACTTGCTGATGAAGGACTCAATCCCCTCATCCAGATCATCAATAAAGACATTAAACAGGACCGGGCCCAGCACCGAACCCTGGGGGATGTCACTAGTTACCGGCCGCCAGCTGGATGGGACACAATTCACTACCACCCTTTGGGCTCGGCCATCCAACCAATTCCTAACCCAGCACAGAAAATTCACATCCATGCCACGGGCTGCCAGCTTGTCCAGTAGTCTACTATGGGAGACAGTGTCAAAGGCCTTGCTGAAGTCCAGGTACACCACATCCACAGCCTTCCTCTCATCCACTAGGCGAGTCACACGGCCGTAAAAAGAAATCAGGTTGGTCAGGCAGGACCTGCCTCTCCTAAAACCATGCTGGCTGGGCCTGATCTCTGCCTCATTCCTCAGGTGCCACATGATCGCACCCAGGATTATCCGTTCCATAGTTTTGCCTGGAACCGAGGTCAGGCTGACAGGTCTGTAGTTACCTGGATCATCCCTATGGCCCTTCTTGTGGATGGGCGTCACGTTGGCCAACTTCCAGTCTTCTGGGACCTCTCCAGTGAGCCAGGACTGCTGATAAATGATGGAAAGCGGCTTAGCAAGCTCGTCCGCCAGCTCTCTCGTCTCCCTGGGATGGATCCCATCAGGCCCCATAGACTTATGAGGATCCAAGTGGCTCAGCAGGTCTCTGACTTCTTCCTCCTGGATTACAGGGGGGCTGTATTGCACCCTGATCCTATCCACCGCTTCAGTAGACCAGTTGTCCAGAGAACACACATCACATGAAAATCACACACACATATCACACATATGCACACATGTGTGCACGCACACATGCACATTCTCACTTTGATAGCTCTGCATGGCTCTTCAACCAAAAAACATGAACAAAATATGTCTGGTCTGCAATTATCCTAAAAAAAAGTCCCATATTCTATTGAATTTAATGATTTCTCGTTCTTATGCAGTGTGTTAACAACTATGATGTTAGAAACAGAGTAATGCCTGCACTTGGGGTTTTCTCCTTACACAAAGTTGCTTTAACCTTCAAGCTCCTTTATGTCGGGTTTGGTGTTCTTCAATAGCGCCTCCATGCTGATCAAAGGAAATATTAGGGGTTTTAGAGCATCTTGAGTAATTCCGGAGCCAAACAGTTTCTGGTGGGTTTTAAAATAATACTGTTCTAATTTAAAAGGTTCATACAGCAGACATTTGTTAACAAACAAAAGCAGTGGGTTTTGGCACCTGCTGGAGAGGCAGTAAAAATGACTGTAATCAAATTGCTCATGCCTTACCTGAACCATGTTAAATGGACCTTGAGAGGGTGTTTAAATACATCCTTGTGGCACTTCCAATCAAAATGTCTTCTAAATGAGAAGGCACTAAACAAGTGTTTGTCTAAAAAAGGTTTTCCATTGTCCTTCCTGCTCCAATGCCTCAGAACATTTTGGGTTCATGCTTGTGCTAAGCAAAAATCTTCAAATTTGTTGTAGCTGTTCAAATGGGTACCCTAGAGAAAACACGTAATGAGGAAGAAAAGCAAGACAGTGAATAGATTCGAGTCCTTCAGGGAAAGCTATCTGGGATCTGCATCTGTGTTGTAGGAACTTCAGCCTGGTTGGGATCTTGAAGTAGACCTTTTATTAATGCCCCTTGAGGACAACCCAGCTGGCTCAGGCCAGCTTTCCAAGGACAGCTTCACTAACATGGATGCCTGCCCCTGTTCCTCTTGGCAGAATGTGAATACGGGCAAAATCCTCAGCACAGGGCAGAGCTGGGGCAGACTCTTTTACAAATTAAACTCACAAACAGCTGGAAATACCTTCAAAGTTTGTTCCAGCAGCTGGGAACAGAGAGGAACTTCTCCTCCTGCCACTCTGCAAGGGGCAACCCTGAACTTTGCAGCAGTGATAGTGGCGTTGCTGCAGATAGATGCTGGGCAAAGGAATGTCACAGGTTTGGAGACCAGCACCCTGCCACCTTGGCCAAATCCTGGTTGCCTCAGGTGCTCAAGTAACTGACAACAGGAACTGGCTGTGATGCCAAAATGCGGTGGGTTCTGGCAGATGTGGTTTCCTTGTGTGGGCATTAGCATGCACACAATGATTTGGAATTTCTGGGCTGTGTCACTGCACAGTGAATGGCAGCAGCATAGCACCACAGACATGGCAGGGGAACAGAGGCACAGATCCTAGCTGCGCTGCTGCACCTCTCTGGTCATAAGATAATGACCATGGCATGCTGCCCATCTTCCGTGCTTTTGGCTTTTGCTAAGCAGGCTGCAGAGCTGAAGGGTGAAGTCCTCACTCTACCCTGGAGAACTTGTCTCCTCCAGGAGGTTCTTCTGGCCACTTCAGTATACTTCAGTGAACCATTTCGGACTTACTGGCGAAATCACTGCAAGGACCCCTATCGGACTGACAGCTAATAGGACAAAGCTTGCTGACACACCTGGAGTGTATGCCAACACATCACTCATTGCTGGATAAACTTGACCTTGTTGTTAGAAAGAGAGAGAATCCCGCTGTCCTCTGAAAGAAGCCAGATAACTGGGTGGCACACTGCTGGATTGGATAAGAGTGATTAGCAGGGCATAGAAGAAGTTGCAATACAAAGGTTGTAAACACAGATGGGAAAAGGAAATAATTACTAAGATAGGTCATTCCCTGTGAAATAACCTGGAATCTATCTGAGCTGGCTGCAGACAAACCATTTGGACATCTAAGGTCTTTCAGCTATCAGTGAAGAATGCAGTCCCAGAGCAAGGCTGGGACACAAACAGCAGCAATGGAGTGGAAGTGGAGCAGCGTCCTGCAGTTCACCCAGGGGGCAGCTGGAAGGTCAGTGTGGGCTTACATTAACTCCGAGGGCCATGCAGCTCTGTTGTTAGTCCAGCTGGGGTTCAGTGATCCCCACAGTGACTTGCAATTATTGTGTCCTTCAAAATGGAGGGATCACACAGGAATGCAACAGCAACACCTCTCCCCCACACGCTCAGCTCAGGTCTTGATTTGCTGCTCTCCAATGGTGTGGGGCAGGCTACACCACTGGTGCTCTCTGTGGCTCTGGCACAGCAGGTTGCTCAGCCAGGAGTCTGAGGTGAAGGTACTGCCTCTCTGCCAACATGCCTCAAGGGTGCCCAGTGTCTTGGATACGAGGGAATGGTCCACCTGTAAATCTGAGATTTGGCACCATATCCCATCACTCCTTTATCTCAGCATAACCCTATGCTAGTCCTCCTTGGGCCCTCAAACAAGTGCAAGGCAAGTCTGTCCTGCTTTGGCTTATGCTCATGGAAGCAGCATGGTCTCTTCTTGGAGTGGTCCAGTAAGGGAGGGAGGAAAGGGGCCACAACTGGAACCTAGGTCACCCCTTTTCTCCCTGCTTCAGGGAGGAAGAAGCCATGAAGGTAGCACCTCTTTAGCCAAGGCAAGGAAGGCCAGGGATGCAAGAAGCTGGGCAAAGTACATGTGATTACTAATGTAAAGTTGAATCCTAGCTTTGGTAGGAGCATGGAGGAGGCTTGGGGAGACCTTATTGCTCTCTACAACTACCTAAAGGGAGGTTGTAGTCAGGCAGCGGTTGGTCTCTCCTCTCAGGCGACCAGTGACAGAACAAGAGGACATGGTCTAAAGCTTCGTCAGGGGAGGTTTAGGCTGGATATTAGGGAAAAATTCTTCACTGAAAGGGTGATTGGTCATTGGAATGCGCTGCCCGTCATTGGAATGCGCTGCCCGGGGAAGGTGGTGGAGTCACCATCCCTGGAGGTGTTTAAAGGGAGATTGGATGAGGCACTTAGTGCCATGGTTTAAACAATGAATAGGTGTTGGGTCATAGGTTGGATTCAATGATCTCAAAGGTCTTTTCCAGCCTTGTGATACTGTGATACAATTGGGCTATCTGATTAGGCTTACCATCACTCTAGGTGGTCTGCAGAAAAAATCGAGCATCTCAAATTGACTGAAGTGGATGGACTTGTGTCTTTTATGCTTGGGAGTAACACATCCACACTTCATGGGGGATGACTCGCATATCCTCTGGATCCCATGCACTATCTGCATGACCCTAAAACAGGAGAGCCTTCTAGGGTGGAGGTCTGTAGAATAATGATGGGGAGCTTTTCTGGGCAAAAGATACCCAAGAGTGTTTGTCTGTCTGGAGAGGAGAACAGAAAAATTATCCTGTCAGCTGTGCACTGGTTTCCTTCAAGAAGGAGTTAGATTGCATGAAATCATTGCTACCAGTATCGGATCAGAGTCTGGGAGTGAAACAGACAGAGCCTAGCCTTGGGCTGTTAGTATGGCTTTGCCTACTGCTGCACTAAAGTACTGCTTCACTGCTATTGCTACATCTGACTATATTAATGTTCTACAAGAGCTTGCACAAAAGCTCAGAAGGGTTTTTCTTGCTAGCTGAATGACTGAATTTTCATTGTTATCCCAAGGATTAACTCTACTACTCAGAGCTATGTAGTTTTCTTTCCTATCTATGGAAGCAGCTGATACTGTCTCTGAGACGCTGTATGACTTCTTGAATGAAAAAGGAAATCACAGAGATTTTCTGCTAGCTGCTCTGCTGTGCTACTCAGTAACACATGATATTTGTTCACAGCAAACCCCTTCTCCCTAGGAGAGGATTTTCTGTTCTTAGTGAAATATGTACTGTAACATCGAAGTCCTCCAAAGAGAACATTTTCTGCTTGCAAAGGAAAAGCTTTAAAAATCAGTTGGATTCAACTTTTCCTGCTTTGGAGGGAGGTGAGGATCATACTTCCATGCATGATATGAGATGTTTTTTACTCAATTTTCTTCCCTTTCTTAACACATTCCACTGAGATAACAAAAAGTAACTATTATTATCCAAAAGAAATTACCAGAAGTCTAAAGCTGCCTCTCTGTCTGTCATAAATATTTCAGACTAGAAGCTACACACCTGGGCAATGTCACCTCTGCATGAGGGACCACCAGTGGACCCACTGGTGTGTGTGCCAACTTAGGGTTTTGGATCAAAACATGTTTACTGTTTTCCAGGTTTCTCTTGGGGTTTGGGCTGTGGGAAGCCTGGCTCCAGCTCTTGTAATTTCTTGGGTTTTTTTCTTCACTCCTGCCGATTCCCGTGGTGGTACCATTCTTGCCTCATGGGCTTGCTCATGTCTGTGCTTCCACAGCAGGCAAGGAGGAGACAGCAAGTTGATGGCACAAAGTGAGCCTCAGGGGACACTTGCAGCTTCCTTTTATTGACTCTAGAGGCCTCTCTTGAGTTTGCAGTGTAAAAGGCCTTGGACTGGCTAAAGACAAATTATTCCCTGACAAACTCTCTGGAGTCTGCGTGGCTTAGAGCTCGAATCAGGAGGAAAAGGTTTAGTGATTCCATTGGCTTTGAATGGCCACACAACAGGCCAGCTGTGAAAGCTAGGAAAATCAGACAACGATTATGTGAGCAAGAGAGGGTGATATGAGAGAGAGACAGGATCACTCTTCTTTTCTCTTCCATACGAAATTCTGTAATAAAAGCCCCAAAGACTTGTTTTCTCTTGTAAGGAAACCTGCTTTTATAATGACTGAGTAGGAGATTTCTGTTTTGTCAAGATGGGCTGGCTCTGGGCTCACAAAACTGCTGCTCTACCAACACTTCCAGCTACACTGCCTGTCCCAGAAATGGTGTTTGGCTGAAATCTGCTGTCTTTGGATGTTTGCCTGCAATTCCAGATGTTCAGTGGCCTGGTCAGAGTTGTTATGCAGAAATTTGGAGTCCATGCGCTGCAGATGAACTAGTGTGTCCTGTGATCTATTTGCTACACACTGAGATTGATGTGTTGAACTTCTTGTACATCATGCAGAGAGGTTCCTGTACTCAGGATACCACAGGAATATTGCACTGGCTTGTCTGTTGTGGGATTTCTGTTGTGGGATTTCCATTGTGCAGTGAGCTGGACATGCATGTGCATGATTTCTGTCCTGGAAAACCCTCAATGGGGAGGAACATTGCAGCCTTGTTTGTGGGGGAGGTATATGAGACAATTAATAAAGAGCTTTCATGGTTAACAGGCTGTTTAAAATCTCCACTTGGCAAAACAAGGGAGATTATCTTCCCCTGAGGTTAAGATGCCCCTTTTGCAAGTGAAATCTATAAACATAAGTGAAGGAATGCTTGACAGGTCCACAGGCCACCCACCTCCTTTATTCAGTCTCAGACAAGGACCAGTGACAAACACTCTACTGGACAAGCATAGTATGGGAGATAATACTTGGTGACAGTCTGGCAGTTCACCTAAAACCTTGGTCTTAACACTTCTGACTGCTAAGTTATGTTTTTAGGGTAGGACTCTGGGGCTTTGAATGATGGCTGTCATTCTGTGATGTGAGATTAGTGATTTCCCGACTGTCAGTCCATGACTGTCCGTATCTCCCCAGCTGTCCATCTTGGGCTGAAGTCTGTGTCATCCATTCTTGTGCAGGGGATCTGTCTTTTCCTGGGCCCCACTATCTGCCTCTGTTCCCTCTGCCTGTTTCAGCAACCACTGTGGCACTAGATGACTAGTTGTGTGAGCACAACTGTTTCTCACCTGCTCTAAATCTCAGCCAGCTCTAAATCTCCAATCTCCACAGCGTGACACTTCAAATATCTTCTTGCTGTTTCTAGTTCTGGCTCTCTTTGCTGACCTTTAGGAAGTAAGCTTGCAAAATTTCTCTATTTCACTGTGAACTGGAGGTAAGAGAATATATTTTAATTACCCTCTGATTCGAAGGAGCTGGACAACCTCCTTCTGCATCCTGAAAGCTCTGTAAATCAAGTGCTTCATTACATCTACCGTAACAGAAAATGCAATATAAAACTGAGCGCAGACTTGTTTCAGACACAGTAGTAGCAGAATTAAGAAGGGAAATATCTTTGACTTACTGGGGGAAGTAATTTGGAAGAAATTGGAATGGTTAATTAGAGAAAATTGTCTCCATCTAATATGTTAAGGCTAATTTAAATGTTCCAGTCTCTTTCATGTAAGGAAAAATCTCTTTTAATAGCTTAGATTATTACCAAGGGACATAAGTTTAGAAGTAGCAACAAATTTTTATAACTTTTCCATCTGTATATATTGTTAAAGTTGTACCCAAAATATTACAACAGAGATGTAAATATAGTGGGCTTATTTTTTTAATTCTTCTTCTTTTGGAAGGATGGGATGTTGGGGATAGGAAGAGAACAAGGAAAGAGATTTATGAAGCATTCCAAATTTTAATGTACAGCATAAAGACTAGACACTTTGAGACCAAAGGCCATATCTGTCTGATTCCTGAATTTGAGGCTAGCAAAATAAACACTTTATCTCTTGACAAAATCCCAAGATTTGTAGAGGTGCCAGTAAAAATTCTTTTTTTCCACAGTATGTAACATACTGCAAATTCCCCAAATACTTTGTTTGGTTTAAACTAAGAAACCTTAAAAAGCCTCAGGTTAATTACCTACCCTTCATTAATTTAATATTTTACCCAGGCTCCCATTTGTTAAACTAAGAGTTTGAGAGTAATGTTTGACAACTTTTGCAAAGAATTCTGTCTTTCACCTGCCAAGGACCTAACATTTTCATAGAATTATAGAATCATAATGTTGGAAGAGACCTCCGAGATCATCAAGTCCAACTGTGCCTGTCTCCCCAGTAAACCATGTCCCTAAGGAATTCATCCACCCGTCTTTCAAACATCTCCAGGGATGGTGACTCCACCAACTCCCTGGGCAGCCTGTTCCAATCCCTGACCACTCCTCCAGTGAAGAAATTTTTCCTAATGTCTAGTTCAAACCTCCCCTGGTGCAACTTCGTTGCCCTTCTCTGCATGCGCTCCAGCCCCTCAATGTCCTTCTTGTAGTGAGGGGCCCAAAACTGAACCCAGCACACGAGGTGCGGCCTCACCAGCGCTGAGCACAGGGGCACAATCACCTCCCTGCTCCTGATGGACACGCTGTGTCTGATACAGGCCAAGATGCCACTGGCCCTCTTGGCCATCTGGGCACACTGCTGGCTCATGTTCAGTTGGCTGTCAACCAACACCCCCAGGTCCTTCTCTGCCAGGCAGCTCTCCAGCCACTCTTCCCCAAGCCTGTAACGCTGCATGGGGTTGTTGTGACCCAAATGGAGGACCCTGCACTTGGCCTTGTTGAACCTCATCCCGTTGGTCTCAGCCCATCGATCCAGCCTGTCCAGATCCCTCTGCAGAACCTCCCTTCCTTCAAGCAGATCCACACTTCCACCCAGCTTGGTGTCATCCGCAAACTTGCTGAGGGTGCACTCAATCCCTTCATCGAGATTGTTGATAAAGATGTTGAACAGGACCGGACCCAGCACTGAACCCCAGGGAACACTGCTCGTGACTGGTTTCCAACTGGATTTAACTCCATTTAGCACCAACCTTTGGGCCCGGCCATCCAACCAGTTTTTAACCCAGTAGAGGCTGTGCCTGTCCACGCTGATGGCAGCCAGTTTCTCCAGCAGAATGCTGTGAGAAATGGTGTCAAAGGCTTTACTGAAGTCCAGATACACCACATCCACAGTCTTTCACTCGTCCATTAAATGGGCAACCTTTTCATAGAAGGAGATCAGATTGATCTGGCAGGACCTGCCTTTGGTGAACCCATGTTGACTGGGCCTGATCACCCAGGTGTCCTGCTTGTGCTGTATGATAGCACTCAAGATGATCTGCTCCATGACCTTCGCCGGTACCAAGGTCAGAATAACAGGCCTGTAGTTACCTGGATCCTCCCTCTGACCCTTTTGCAGGTTGTGCTGCCTGTGAGGTGGTAGTAGACTGTTAGTTTGCAACCGTAGAGTTGTTCTAAAGGCATGACCAAAGTGTGAGATAAAATACGCTTGTCTCATTACCAATATGTTCCAGTCTCCTTTGCCTTGGTTGGGTTTGTTTGTCTTCTACTTGCTATTTCCCCTACTTTCTAAGTGAAGTAGTTTTCTAGCTGAAGAGAATCCTGTCCTGTGACACCTTGTACATGATTGCTTGTTAAAACTCTGTTCAGTAGAAACTTTGGTCAGATTTTACTGATTCTCCAGTGAGAAGAGGAAATTACTCTTTTTTTTCTGTCTGCCCATTTTCCTGTGCTGCCCAGGCTGTCCAACCTGACACAAATGAGGCAGTGTATTAGAGAAACAAGAAAAAGACAGGACCTAGAAGTGGGTTGTGACTATCACGATCCCTGCGAGAGTGCCACACCGCCAGTTGTTGCTCCCTGCACTGTGCATTTTCATGTACAACAACACAAAGCATTTGGATACCAAATTTTTAGTCCTTGATTTCATTTTACCTTCATTCCCACAAGACCAAAAAAGCAAGCCAGCCAACAGCTCCTTCCTCACACAGAAACCCCCTTCATCCAAACCAGGTAAAAGCTTCTTGCATAGTTACATGTTCAGCACAAGTCTGGGCAACAATCTGTGTACAGCCATTAGGCTGTGTGTGAGGCACAATTTCTATGGGAGACTCCAGAAAAGTGCCTTAATGAGTCAATACTGTACACTTCACACATGGGTAGCCTTGTATTTTCTTCTGAAAGGTGGCAACCTATTAAGCTACTCTAAGATGCAGCTCTACCTTCACATGTCAGGGAAGGATGAATGCCATTTAGTCTCTGGGTAGGTAACACTTGTCTCATGACAGTATCTGAAATTACCTAACGAGAAGTTGTAGGATATTTTTTCCCCTTGGGAGATACATTTTCAATGTAATTATGCATCTCCTACATGAGGCATGCTTTGTTTCAGCTAGTGTAATTTCTGCTTTTCACTGCATTTTTTGCAAAGGAGTCAGACAGATTCTACTATGTTCGTCTAGAATAAATACGCAGTGATTCATATTTTCAGTAGAATAATTCCATTATGACAATGTTACTGTAATAAACTTGTCATTATTTTTTTTGTATAGCACAATTCTGACAGTATTGTGTTTTGAAAAACATCAGAAGACTGGATTAATCTCCGTGAAAGTGGTCAACACTCCAGTTCTCATATAAGCATGATGTGACAGCTTTGGACCAGAATACAAATGGCTCCTGAAGGTGTCTCTGTACTTACAAAATTTAATGTCAGGAACCCTAATAACCAGTGAAATGCCATAATGACTTTTTTGTGCCACTCTGGCACAAATCTGGCTAGCATGGCACGTACTGAGCTGATGACTGAATTCCCAAATGATCATTAGCATTTAGCCCACAACTTTTCTAACCAGAACCAAAATGTATATTCACTTTAAATTACAAAAAGGAGGTATAAGAAAGTAATCAGCACACTCAGTGCTACATGTATGCTTTCAGGCATAGATCAACATTTAGTCTCAATAGAGGCTCAAAAGGAACAATGTTTAAGTGTGTTGCTCAGTAAATAAGCCAGTGCCCATGACTTTTAGAATCATAGAATCATAAAGTTGGAACAGACCTCTGAGATCGAGTCCAACCAAGCCTGTCTCCCCACTAAAGCATATCCCCAAGAAACTCATCTACTCATCTTTTAAACATCTCCAGGGATGGTGACTCCACCACCTTCCTGGACAGGTCTTTCCATGGAGCAGCCAATCCTAGCCAAAGGATTCTATCTGAGATACGTCACTGGAGTTTTCTGGTATCATAGATGCTGTGTTTACAAGTGCAGTTAAAGACTTCTGGAAGGAGTAATGTAATAGCACATGGGCAAAAAATTAAAGCAGGGTCAGATTCCGATCTCATTTGGATTAATTTTAATGTGGAGCATATCCAAGAATTTATGCAAAATTATTTCATATACAGCAACGGTAAATTGCTCCTGAGTTTGCTCCAAACTGCCACACACCTCAGTCCACCCCCACTCAGCCTTCCTCTCCTATGGTCAGGCAGCAAGCTAGCCTTACGTTGTGCTGGCCACAGGCAGAGTGTTGATGTGTGTGGGTTCATGTTCTGTGGTGTCTATTTCCTCTATGGCTTTGCAGAGGTTGAGAACCACTGGCTCAGATGCCTATACCCAGCCTAGGTTCCTGACAGCTGTCACCATGAGAATCATAGAATCATAAGGTTGGAAGAGACCTCCGAGATCATCGAGTCCAACTGCACCTGTCTCCCTACTAAACCATGTCCTTAAGAAACTCATCTACCCATCTTTTAAACACCTCCAGGGATGCTGACTCCACCAACTCCCTGGGCAGCTGTTCCAATCCCTGACAACTCTTCCAGTGAAGACATTTTTCCCAGTGTCCAGTCTAAACCTCCCCTGGCACAACTTGAAGCCATTTCCTCTTGTCCTATCACTTGTCACTTGCAAGAAGAGACCAGCAGCCACCCCATCACAACCTCGTTTCAGGCAGTTGTAGACATTGATGAGGTCTCCCCTCAGCCTCCTCTTCTCCAAGCTAAACAACCCCAGCTCCCTGAGTCGCTCCTCATAGGGCTTATTCTCCAGCCCCTCACCAGCCTCGTTGCCCTTCTCTGGACACGCTCCAGCCCCTCAATGTCCTTCTTGTAGCGAGGGACCAAAACTGAACCCAGCACACGAGGTGCGGCCTGACCAGTGCTGAGCACAGGGGCACCATCACCTCCCTGCTCCTGATGGCCACACTGTGTCTGATACAGGCCAAGATGCCATTGGCCCTCTTGGCCATCTGGGCACACTGCTGGCTCATGTTCAGTTGGCTGTCAACCAACACCCCCAGGTCCTTCTCTGCCAGGCAGCTCTCCAGCCACTCTTCCCCAAGCCTGTAACGCTGCATGGGGTTGTTGTGACCCAAATGGAGGACTCTGCACTTGGCCTTGTTGAACCTCATCCCATTGGTCTCAGCCCATCAATCCAGCCTGTCCAGATCCCTCTACAGAGCCTCCCTTTTTTCAAGCAGATCACACTTGCACCCAGAAGGCATGATAGCAATGAAGTTGTGCTCAAAATTATGGATTCATATATCCTCTACCTGCACCTGTGATATCCTAAACAAGTCAGTATGTGTCTTGATAGAAAAAGGAAATTTTCAGGGGTAGGATGCAGCTGCAGAAGCAAGGGAAGCCAGCAAAGGCTGAAATGGCATGGCGGGGGAGAGGTGGGAAGGCTGGGTATGAAATGCAGGGGCAGAGAACAGCAGGTCAGAGGAGCTGGGAAAAGCTGGAGAAAGAAAGAGGCAGACAGCTGGTAAAACGACTTGAATTAGTGTGGAGAGCTTCCAATGAACAGGCCAAAGAGAGAGAAGTAAGTCTCTCCTCCTATTTTTAGCCAAGCAGCTGATTTGCTCCACTTCCCTGCCTGCAGGGGTTGGGTGGTAATGGAAGCCACCCTCCGAGCATCGGCTGAGCAGGAGCAGGGCTGTGCTTTGCCTGCATGTACAACTGATTTCCAAGCGCTGCATGATGGCACGTGCTGTGATCAGACTTCCCCCCAGCTGAAGTTCAGGAAAATGAAAATTCTAAGGGATCTGGCCATTCATGGGCATGTGCGTGCCACTGACCATCCCAGGGGACTAGGAGGCATCAAGGTCTTCGAGTGGCTGTCCTCACTCTGCTGCTGGGAGACCACTGCTATGCCTGGGCAGAGGCATGTCCCATCCTGCGGGTCCTGCCTTACAAACTTAATATCCTTCTATAACAGGGTCACCCATCTAGCTGACCAGGGAAAACTGGTCAATGTAATTGTTCTGGATTTCAGCAAAGCCTTTGATACTGTCTCTTCACAGTATCCTCATAAACAAAATGTCCAGAGTACAGCTGGATAAACACATAATACGATGGGTGAGGAATGGCCTGATGGGTCGGCCTCAGAGAGGAACAGTGAACGGAGTTACATCAGTCTGGTGCCCAGTAACTGGCAGGGTCCCACAGGGATCCATCCTGGGGGCAGCGCTCTTCAATGTCTTCATAAATGACCCGGATGAAGGACTTGGAGGTTTATTGACAAAGTTTGCCACTGACACAAAACTGGGGGAGCTGTTGATACTCCTGAGGGCAAGAAGGCCCTGTAGATGGATCTTGACAGATTGCAGAGCTGGACAATCACCAACAGCTTGAAAATTAACAAGGACAAGTGCCGAGTTCTGCATCTGGGACAGGGCAACCCTCAATACACGGACAGACTGGGGAGCAAGAGGCTGGAGAGCAGCCCTGTGGAAAGGAACCTGGGGGTTCTGGTGGACGGCAAGTTAAACATGAGCCAGCAGTGTGCCCCTGCAGCCAAGGTTGGCCCTACCCTGTCCTGGGGTGCATCAAGCACGGCATTGCCAGCTGGGTGAGGGAGGGGACTGTCCCACTCTGCTGTGCACTGGTGAGGCCCCACCTCGAGCACTGGGTGCAGTTTTGGGCACCACAGTATAAAAAGGACATAAAACTACTGGAGAGTGTCCAGAGGAGGCCACAAAGCTGGTGAAGGGTCTAGAGGGAAAGTCGTATGAGGAGCAGCTGAAGTCACTTGGTCTGTTCAAGCTGGAGAAGAGGAGACTGAGAGGGGATCTCATAGCAGGTTACTGCTTCCTTGCAAGGGAAGGAGGACGAACCAGCACTGATCTCCTCTCTGGTGACCAATGATAGGACCTCAGGGAACGGCAGGAGGATGTGCCAGAGGAGGTTTAGAATGGATGCTAGGAAAAGGTTCTTCACCCCAAAGGTGGTGATGCACTGGAACAGCTCCCCAGGGAAGCAGTCATGGCACTGAGTCTGCCAAATTCAAGAAGCATATGGACAATGCCCTCAGTCACATGGTGTGCATGTTGGGAGTGTCCTGTGTAGGGACAGGAGTTGGACTCAATGATCCTTTTGGGTCCCTTCCCACTCAGGTCATTCTATGATTCTATAATTCTATGAAACATAGCAGTTACTTCACCAGTGCCAGGATCATGTCTTTTAGGCAGAACATGTCCATCAGGTTTAGAGTTTTGTTTCTGGGTTTTTTTGTTCTTTGTTTTTTGTTTTTTTTTTCAATTTTGAGATAATATCCACGAAGAGTGGGGGCAAGGGGACCACAAAGGATGGGGCTCCTCAGTCTGTGCATTGAGATAATACCTCACAGCTCAGCTTGAGTCTAGTGAAAAGCCAAGCTTTCCTGAGTCTGTGTGGTTTGCCAAATACAGACAAGAGCAGGGTTTGTCACGCTGTTGCTGATGGTGTCCTGGGAAGAGGCAAAGCTGATTCATCGCCTATAGGTTAAGAGTGGTGTGAATGAGGTGGCCATAATCTTAAGAGACAGAGTTTATTAAAAGAAGGTCCTATCAATATCACAGGGCATCTGTGGGCACAAAACAAGCCATCTCGGCCTATTGTATCTGCTGTCCTTGCTTAGTTTACACTTAAGGGTATGTATGGCTTACAGTAAGGAGAAGAAACTCTCTGGAAAGAAGCTGTCTGGAAGGAACGAAGATGAGCTGGCACTGAATTACAGGCAGCATCGGTGATCCTGTGGGCACTTTGCTTCTCCTCCAGTTCCATGTGGAAGTGAGAAGCTCTGGCAAAGATTAGTCTGTGCCTATTGGTTTAGGCACTTTAAAGGTATTGTGTGCTAGTGTCTTTGGGTCATTAGTTTTTCTAAGTGTCTCGGATAAATGTGTTAAGGACTTCGTGTGAGTGGGAGCACTCAGTGCTAGTTTCTCTCTGACATGTAGGAGGCAGCAATTTGCATCATGTGTCTGGCTAACTGTGGTAAGGGTCTAGTAAATCTTTTCCTGCCCCAGGTGCCTTGCGGAAAGCAACAGTGCTTTCTCACATGCAGTCTAATCCTTGAGTTTCCCTCAGCTCCTCAAGTCCTTGTCACAGGACAGAAAGTATGTGAGAACAATGTGCTTTTCCCCAGCTCCTGCAGCAGACACCAGCAACATAGGATGCTGCTGGCAGTACCCTGTCCTCCAATGGAAAATGGCTACACAGCTCTCTCTGAGTTTGCTTAGGGCAAGGCTGTGGGTTGTTTGAGCAGAGAGTGAAGTCAGAAGTCAGGCAGGCAAGATGTAATGAGTACACTTACACCTGGGCAATTTCAGGGGTACTTTCTTGTCATTCTTTGTTATGTTTCTCCCAGCCACACGGGCTTGGGAGTCACACTTCCCTTCATGCCTCTGTTATTGCCCTGGCTTGCTGATCTGGACAAAAACAGTTGTTAGGAAAGGAGAAAAGCTTGGAAGCAAAGCATTTGCCTTTTCATGCATAAGCCCAGTCTTTACAGGAGCTGCAGGAAAAGCCAGTTCAGGCAGGCTTGGGGTTTTGAATAACTGTTGGGTTAGATTTGGTCAATTTAGCCCAGTTATTGCTTTGGGTCTTTCAGCTGGTGAACACACTGCCAGAGTCTGAAGTGGACGTGAGTGTAGTGGGCAGACGGTTCCTGCCAGCTCCAGATGAGGAAGGCTGGCACCCCATGCACCTTGCTGATCTTGACTCAAACATGATCTTGCCATAGCAGCTGCCTTTTATTGCTGAGAAACAACACTAGGCTTCAGGTGGTATCTCACCACTCAAGACCTACTGAAGGTGTGACCTGGCATTCAGTCCTTTCTGCACAGAGGCAAACTAGCCTGCTCCATCTGGAGCACCAGCGAGAGTTCAGTCAGTGTTATGGGCAACAGTTAATAAATAGGCAGAAGATGAGCACACAGCATAGTGCTGCAACCCACATCTGCTCTAACCTCTGGCCTCTGTGCTCTAGTGCTGTCCCAAGGTGTGGGCTGGTGTCATTCTTCTGCAGGGTAAGTTGCTGCAAAAGGAGAACCCTGGGCACTCCTGTCACAGGTTTTCATCAAAGGAAAACAGTAGCTCAAATATCAGCCAGTCAGCATCTCTGTCCTCACTTAGAAAAATGCACTGAGTGAGAGGTCACACTGCCTTGGTTCCCCTTTACCTTCATGCTGGTCTTGGGGACTAAAAGAAGTTAATTTCTTCTGGAACGGAGTCTGGAAATTAATTTTGCCTGGGACGGCAGGCTTGAGAATAAGCAGTAGGCCTCTGATTAAATGGCTGGAGATAGGTTTACCTGCATTCAAGAAAGTGATATGGTAGCTCTTGGTGCAAAGTAAGATTTTGAAGGAGTTTTTTGGATGTAGCTGGTATGATTTTAATATTGTTGAGATTTTAGTGTCCCTTTGTTGTGATACGGCACTGAGAGCCTTTGGCAGACATCTTTTTATTACTGTTTAGCTGACATGATAAAGCACCTTTGGTACCTGATCTCAGCTAGATCTGATATGGGTCTGTACGCGTTGTTCTGGTTTTGCAGCTTTTTCCATTGTGCACTTTCTACAGATAAGATCTGCGGTGTGATTTGAACGTGAGGTATCTGTGGTACAGAGAAACACTGCCGTTTCCAGGAAACTAGAAGGTACATGGGCAAGACTTCACTGTTGCTGCATATTTGAGTCTTAGCTTGTATGGAAATCCAAAAGATGAAACCATCTTCTTCAAATTTTGCCGGCAGAGGAATCACAGGTGTTTCTGGTGCACTTTCACTTTTCCGGCATTACTTCATAATTCCAGCTAATTTGGCTTTTCCTCTCCTGCTTTGGGCCTGCTGTTCCCCAGAACCAATTTCAGCCAGAGTCCTCACAGGCAGCACACAGGTCATGGTGGTTTAACAAGAAGACAGCTCTTTGGCTTCATCTCAAGCACTAATTTACTGCACACATTTTGAGATGCATGGCAGCAGATACTTCAAGAAAGCAAGGAGACTGACTAAGAGGCAAAGATGTACTGTGGATGCAACCTAGAAATGCTGCTATGTTATGTAAGTGTAGAGGACCTGGGCTTGATGTAAGTATTTGATCACAGCCTTGAACTTGAACACATTCCTGCTTCTCCCAGCAGCCTCAAACCAAGCTGTGGACATGCACAACAGCTTCAGTTCAACAAGGCTTAATGCCCTTGAGTTTAATGCTGTCTTGCCTGTGCCAACCCTAGGCAATACCCTTGTTTTTGGAGTAAATCACAGGGGTGAAGCAAACAAAGCTAAAAGGAGAGAAGGCAAGAGGAAATGCTGATAGCAGTTACTATTCAGTTCAGAAAGATGAGAGTTTTATTATCACTTGCACGGTATCCAGGGGAACTTCAGGAGCTCCCTAGCAACAATGCAGCGGGAAAAGGAGGTGTCTTAATTTTTGGAGCATGTGGGTTTGTGCAGGGCTATTGGCTTATGGGCGCTGTCTGTCCTGGATCTAACGGAATTGAAAGATCCTTGCACAGCAGTGTCAGGCAGCAAAAAAGGGCAAGGCTGCAATTTCTAGGACCAAGAAAGAGGAAGAAGTGCAGTCATGGTCTAAAGGACCATATGGTTGCTCCAAGTCTTTCCTGGCCATTAGCCGAGATGCCTGGCCTATCTGTATATCTTATAAAGTAAAGCTGTTGTGACCTCCCTATTGTCCCTGCTCTTGTAAAAATTTCAAGTTTCTTTCCTCCTTTTTCTGTCTCCCTTTAGTCATTCCTTCATCCAAATCTAATGTTTCCTTGTTTCTGGAGATGGCTTACCTGATCTTGCCATTGTTTCTCTTACTGTTTTAATTGGATCATTATGAAAAAATGGGAAACAGTACCCTCTCTCTTCCCTAAGGATTTGCTTTATAAATGATCCTAAATTTCCTTGATGGCAAAGCTTTCAAAGCCAAAATGCAGCCCTCTGCAACAAGCAGGTACTAAGGTCCTTTAAGAACTGAAAGACCACTGACAACGGAGACAGATGGCTCCAGGTGTAAATGTCACCTTAAAAGTTTGATTTTAGATTTTTAATTTTGAATTTGTGCTTAGGTATGCTCTCCCCTTATTATGTAGGCCATCATTGTCTGTTTAGTTTCCTCTGCATCTGAGATTTGTTTAACTGATGCAGTTACCCTTGAAGATACCATGACAAAGTGCACTTCGCATGTGTTCCAACTTCAGGTGACGGCAGTATCTGAGAGTTAGTTGTGGCCCTCCAGTTTTTCCAGCACTGCACTTTGTTTCACTTGGCTGGACTGGCACGTAAACATCTGTCATCAAAACAGAGTTGCTAACAAAAAAATCTTACTCTTTCCTGGGAGAACTCTCTACTTGGCAGACACAGGTGTGTATTTGTCCAGAGAGGGGATTGCTAGGAAAGAAATTCATAGCTGGTGCCAGGTGTCTGTGGGACTGATAGCTTCTTTCTGTTGCTCATCAGGGTGTAACTTCCAGACATCTTGTTCAGGTGAGAGCTGAAGCCACCTGGAATAGCGTTTGCCTTTCTGCGTGGGGAATGTATGAGGCACTTTGTCCAAAACACTGTGGTTTTTTCCTAGATCATTCCGACAATTGGAAAGGAAGGGTGCACCCTCATGCATTGACTTCCCCTGCCTTCCCCCTAAAGGAGGCATGGGCATAGCTGGATAGATTTGTTGCTCTCTAGAGCTCTCTGGCTAAAGGAGAATAAAATTTCCAGTGCATTGCAGACACCTTGTCATGATCTATCCCTCCTTTATTCAACTCTGCTGTGAGAATCTGTGTGCTATGCCACTTTGCACATTAGCAAGGTAAAATTTTGCCAGACTCATGGACATCCAGCATACCCTGTGCTTTGTCATTTGGGGATGAATCTGTACAGTTTAGCGCTATTGCAGCATTTGCAGCCATGATGAGCTGAGCAGAACTTGGGCTGGTGATTCATTACTGGAAGAGTGTTGAGCATACAAATGACAATGTACAATGAGCAGTGGAGCTTATTTTGTGTATTTCTGTTCCATTTTGCTTCAGAAGCAGGAACATTTCTAAGACCAGCCTGCAATCCTCTGTAGCCCTGAGGGCCTGCTCTCTGGCAATGTAGCACTGTAGAGACTCCTCTGACATGCACAGGCTAAGCACCTTCTCTCCTGGTGCGTATGTATCTCATTGCTCTCCTCATATAAATCACTGTGCAGTGAAGAACACCTATTATTTGTGTGCTTCTAGCTACTTCTAGATGTCCACAATCCAGATTAGATGCTCTGTTCCAGTACATCTGATTGTCAATAAGTGGCAGCTTGACTGAGCTGGAGTAAAAGGTTTTTCCGCATATGACAGAAGAGAGTTGCTAAAGTTGGCTGATTCCCAGACTGTGTAGGATATATTCCAAATAATTTTATTTTTTTTTGCTAAACATCTTCCAGTGGCTTTTTTTGTAGAAATGCATTTAGAATATCCCTTAAGGCATTTAGCAAAGCTGGCAGTCGGCACTTTGCATGCTCTGCTCTCCTTCTGGTGAAAAGATACAGTTTTTGGTATAATTCTATTGACTGCAGTGGGTTTATTTCCATTTGTCCTCATCAGAGAGGTCAGAAATAGGACTTAACATTTATCCATTGCTGGCAGAAAGGTCAGTGCTTGCTGAAAGGCAGGTGTAGGTAGAAGGGAACAAGCCTAGCGAAGAGCACAAAAAGATCAAGGTACCATCTTTGTTGCTAAGAAGTCTCCTGCTAATGCTGAAGTGACCAGCAGAAATCAGTGGTTTACTAAAAACAGCAAATAGTGGTGCGGTAGACTAGCAACACACACATTTTCAGTGCAGTTGTTCATGCACGGATTTATTGAGCTCCTTAGGGGAGCAGCAGAACCATGCTATTATGCTGAAATAGCCTGTTGTCTCTTCGCGTTAGTTATTTGTGTTGAGGTTCTAGTGGTATTTCTAAGTTGAAGTGGGTAAATGTTTGTTCAGGAGATGCACTTTGATGCCTATCTCCTCTGAGCAATACAGTTATTCATAGAAATGAGGAAATTTAGCAGGCAATAGCTCAGGAAACTCGCTCTTTCCTATTTGGAGCCCTAATTAGAGCAATTAATCACTGCTGCTGCTGCCATCTAAGCTTCCAGGCTAGAATATATTGTCCTCTTGTCAGAGCAGAAATGTAAAAATGGTTTCCCTTTACCTGACACTTTGCCAGCAGAGCCTTTATCAGTGTCTGCCTCCTACCAGCTTCTATCTTGCCTGAGAGCTGGAGATGAAAATGCAAAGAACAAACTGACGTGACTGTTCCAAAAGAAAGAAGAGGTGTGAAATTTTAAGAAATGAGCTTCTACATTGTTTGTGTGGGTTTTAGTTGGATTTCTCCACTTTAACTATCTTTCTTGGGAATTTCTTGTGCGTTTCCATTTTGCTGTGTAAAAAGATGATCAGTTTTTTCTGGAAATACCTGGACAGATCCACAGTAGAGAGGGGTTTTCTTTCCACTCAAGTGGAATGCAAGTACAACTCCTCCCCACAAAGACCATACCTATCAAAGTTATCCAAGTATGTGCCCAGAGCAGGGTAAGGATGAGGTTGCTTTTGTGTGTTTTAACTCCATTTCTGCCCCTTGGCTGGTCCATCAGCGCTTAATTTAAGTGGTTAAATACACAATTGTCATTCCACTCATTCTACTTCCCTGTGTATGACTATGCATCAACCGCTGAGCTGTAGGGGCTGGCAATCACAACACAGTGTCATGGCCTTCTCGGTCTCAAACTATGCAGGTCTCTAAATTAGGGACATCAGTGCTTTAGTTTCTCTTCTGTGTGGCCATGCAACACTGAGAACTTCTTCAGGGAAGAAAGACATTTGTTGTGGCATTCTTGCAGCACCATATATTCCTGGTGTGCTGTGCACCATGGTGTGCTGAGGCCCTATCCTATTGAATATCTCACCAGCCTTAAGGGTTAGGCAAGAACCTGAAGATCACAACTGCCCCCTTCTTGCCTCTTTTCCTTGTGAGACCTGTGCAAAAGTGTGGTGGTACCTTTCTGTCCATAGACCTCTAGGTTTCACTGTGACTGCCCGTAGAGTGTAACCGGGAAAGAGTCAGGTGTGGCTCCATCATGCTGGAAGTGCCTGCGCTCTGCTGAGATTTGACGGTTGAGTGGAGGTGCTCTTCTGCTCTGCTGTGGCACCAAAGAAAACAGATGAGCTTGCCTCACCAGTGGCAGTGACCTGGCTAATGAAGATAGCAATCTGTCCAGAGCCAGCTAACGTATTTTAGCCATGAACACACAAGTCTAGCTACAAACACAGAGAGGACTGCAAGTCATCTGGAAATCTGAAGCATTTCCAGCTGCATGTGTAAGGCAAGTTGAAACTCCTGTTACTGTTAGGCTTTGCTGCACATTAAGAACACCATGACAGTAGAATCGTGAAATATCCACTTTCCTTCAGTGTAAACACCTTCTGCTGCTTCCTTATCAGTCAGCTAGAAAAACCTTTTAAAAACAGTTCTCCAGATCTGAGATGTTAATGCTAATGTTTGTCGTTTTGCTGCTCTTGATGAAAAAATAATGAACTATGAATGAATGAACAGTTCTGCCCTGTTTATACCTTTTTCTTTTTATGCTTGGATGCCAAGATGCATTTACTGAAACAGGGCCAGCATTGCTCTTTGACTTTTGAGATAAACTGGTTCAGGAAAACTCCCAACAAGAGAGCTGGCTCTTGAAAACTTTAAGCAGACAAGAACTGCCACAGCCTTCAGTGAGGGACAGGCCAGAGCATCATACAGTGCTTGTAATTTGCCAGACATAGGACACAGGCAAACATTTTTTATATCTTGTTGCTCATTTCTATTTATTGCTTCACCAGTTAAGTAATTAAGTACACCATTGGTAGACTTTCCCCCAAGCTCAGAGGCAGTAGAGAGCATGTATTTTGCCATCCTGAGCCTGTATGCATGCTTTTCCTTTGGAGAAATTGCTAGGAGGAGCAGAGGAAGGTCCACAATTTGATCACTTTAATTTTACTCAGGGGGACATAAACAAGAGTCCTCCTCCCCCCATTCCACTTGACTTTGGCATTTTGCTTTTGTGAAAGCGATCCAGGAGCGGTTGCCCACATGCAGCCTAAGCCTCTCCACACACAAGACCACTGTGCAACAAGTCTGGAGCCTTGGCTTCGTAACAGCAAACAGCAAATTCGGGCTGCAAAATGTTCTGCCTTACCTCCTCTCAATACAGGCATAAACCAGTGCCACAGTGCACGCATTTTCGGGGATTCAAAAGTTCCCTGCACATATCCAGCAGGTGCTGGCTTAGAGTTGTCACAAGTGACAGCTGCTTGCTCCTGCTGTCATGACAAGACAGTGGGTTCCCACTGCATATGGGAACATGAAGCACAATGGACTAAACAGTGGTCCAGGTAAGCCTGGATTATTATGGTGCTTTTCAATATTTTCCGGTAGCTCTCCAAGGGCTTTACTGAAGAGGAAGTATCTCTGCCAGCCAAATGTGTTTCTGTGCAGCTAACTGCTCCCAATTTGTTGAGAGATGCACCCTTCTGTTCCATTCAGCATAACCAACCACATTTCTTAGCAACAGTTTCATAAAAAAAACTGTATCTGAATTTCTTGCCTTCTGATTTACAGCAAAGGACAAGTCATAAAGCAGTATATGATTTTCTCAATCTCCCAGTCTTATTTTAGTGATAGCAATCTTTTCAGTTACTAATAACTTTGGCTGATCAGATCAGGACGCACCAGTCCTGGAATTATCATTAGCTCTTGACTATACATCAAAAAATTTTGGACAGATTGAGTAGTTTTCAACAGTTACATTTCCTGTTTTCCCAGCAGTCTAAATTGGATGATCTGCACATGCTGGTAGTTTCTGGTCATTTAGGAAGAGGCAGATAAAATACAACAAATTAGAAATTTCTATGTGGCTTTCTCCTTTCCAATGCAAACATGAGCTTCTTCTAGTAGCACTATTCCATGTTTCTAGGAGCTATCTGACCTAGAGCTAGCAAACCAAGTCTCTACTCAGATCCACCACTGACAGTCCCTTGTGAATATCTTTGTGAAGGCATTCATTTCAATCATCAATGCATATTAATTACATACACCTTGAGTCTGTATGTGGCTCATCCAAAATTCATGACTGTCTGGTTGTCTGGGACTGGATATTACAGGAGTTTTCCTTTCTATAGTATAATTTTATGCTGTTACCTCTTTTATTTGTGAGGAAATGCCATAATTTGTGTATTGGCATACAAAGACCCATCTGCATCATGTGACAAATTCCTCATATGACCTCCACAGGAAGTGGTGGCACTCAGTACTTTGTAGGACAGCTCTACTCAATCTCCCTAAATTTAATAATTTAAATGTCTGGAGATTTCTCTGAGTTTTAGTGAGATGAGCTTTCATTTAAAATGTAGAACCTGTGAGAAAAAAGCAAATTCTGAAAGAACTTTCTCTAAACCCAAGTATTAGATTTCCAAAAATATATCCCTGGAAAATAATCCTTTTAGATATTATAGGTATTCTTCCATCCCCAAATCCAGTGTCTTAATATAAAACCAAAGAATGCTTTGGAACGTTTAGTCCTCTGAACCCATTAAGAGGATCATGATAAGCTTTCTCTACTCCCACACTTCAATTTATCCTCTGCTAACAATGGCCACAGAGGAGACCAAATGGTGAGGATGCTTGTGGTATTTAGTAGATGTTTAATCCCTCAGTGCTGTAGAAACAAACTATTCATTTGCAAAGACAATGAAATGAACTTCCTAACATTCCCATTAGACAGAACCATGACAGGAACAGAAATCCAAAAGCAAAACATTAGGAATTTCTGCTAGCTTGTATTGCTATTGGGATACATTTACTGGATAGTTTCACTCAGGACATGGAATTCTCCACGATCTGAAAAGTCAGAGCCATTTTGTATGTGTTTTTCGTTATAAATGTTTCCTTCTAAAAAGCTTATGCAGTACTTTCAGATATCTAAAACTCATTGAGTGAAGGAGTAGCAGTCTGCAATGCGACCTCAACTCCTCCCTCAGGGTAAACTCATTGAAGTTTAAGGCAGCTGAGTCTGAAGAAGGAATGAAAGGACATCAGGGGGTTTTTTCTCTCTTTAAAGAAAAATATGCTCAAATATGCTCTCCTTTAAGAGCCTTATAGCTTCTTGAACAATTTGATCTTTAGTTTCAGATTATCTAGAACGGCATCAGGTTGATACAACCATAAACTTCAGCAGAACTTCATCAAGCGCCTGAATATTGGGTGAAAAGTACATAGCACAGCTGGCCAGTGGTAAGCAAAGCAGGTTTTTTGAAGGACATTTTGAGAATAAAAATTTGTGGATTGTGCTTTTAGCTATACAGGCAAAGAGTTACAAGATGAGTATTGTACTAGAAAGGCTAAACAAACTCCCTGCACCTAGCTTACTCTCAGACTTCTAGTTGCTCTGTTTGGGCAGTGCCTCCTTTAAGGCAGGACATGTTGTATGCAGAATTGTTGCAACATGTAATTGAAGATTTTCCCCCCAGCACTATATCAGCCTGTAGGCTTCCTGGAGATCATCATTCATCTGCTAAACAGTCATTAGATCAGCTTTTACTGGTTCTGGAACATACATGCATATACAAGCCATTAAGTACTGAGACATAATTAAAAACTTTAAAAAACTGGATAGTGACCATAAGGAATTCAAACTTGCTCAGCCTTATCATTTCAAGAGGAAACAGGAGCCTGTATAAAGGAGACATAGCTTGAGAACATCATGTGAAATTAACAGATCCAGATTTTTACCAATGGAACCTATCTAGAATATTGGAACACCCTGTAACCAAGAAGTATCTAACTAATGGACACAGCTTGACTTCATGGTAAAAGCTAGAATTTTATGCCAGGGTTCCACTTGTTCAAGATTTAAGTCCCTGAAAAATACATTTTTCTAATGAAAATGGTAACTAAATCCCTAGCTTTTCTTGTACTGTTAGACATCCATCTAAAAAAATGAAGACTATGAAATGAAGAGCATTAGGCTTTTCTTATAGGATATGCTGTGCTTTAAAACGTATTTTATTGATCCTAAAATTACAAGATCAATTACTGACATTTTCTTGAGGATCAATTTCGGATTAAATGGCAAAATGAAGAAAAGGTTTTCATGTGTACTACGTCCAAAAGCAGAAACAGATTGTCGTTCTCATGTGAACATTCAGAAACCTTTTCTGATGATTAAACAGTATGTCTGAAATATATCTAAGTTATACCAGCCACCATAGCGCTTTTTGGTGAACCAAAGAAGTCCTACAGTGAAATCAAACTTTTGAGTAAAATCTGTACTATTTTAATACAATTTCCCTCTAACATTTTTTTTTCCTGTTTTTAGATTCTGTCAATTACAATGCAAAGTATAAGTAAGAGATTCAAGCAAAGATGTTGGAGTGTGAAAATAATTCACGTGAATTGCTAATAGGCTGGTGGGAATACAGTTTTCCACATGAAGGCAAACCCTGTCACATGAAAGAGAGCAGACTTGACTTTCCATCCTTTCATCCCTTGACTAGATGCTATTACCTGCAGAAGGGACATGAAATCTGGGAGCACCCTGCTACTCCACTGTGACAAAACCAGCAGTATTGCATCTATTCTTCTCTCCCTTTGAACACACGCGAGTAAAGCTGTAAGCAAATTAAAACAACAAGCTGTGGGGCAAAAAGCAATCATTACTTCAGCTAAGCAAAATGGAGACGCGATAGCACATACACGGGATTTCTCTTCTGTTATCCCTGGTTTTGCTACTTAAGGCAAAAGCCTTCCAGCTAACATCCTCCAGTGACACGAATCAATCAGGCTTGTATTTGCCTTGACAATCATGTGACAGGGAATGGAAAATAGAGGGACAGTATTAGTCCTCTCAGGTAATTAACCTACGCCCCGATGCTTCCCACACCAGCCTATTTTCAATTTCAGTGCAGTACAGTTTATACACTCTAACATTATTGCTCAGAAAATAGAGTGATGATTCAGGTTTACTAAAAATGGCTTCACAATACTGCAATCATGCTTGTGAAGCTTCGTCTTGTATTCTGTATTTATAAGTTTCTTCTCACTGAGAAATAAATAGGCATGGTGTTTTATCAGAAAAGTTGGTCACCAGATACCTGAAACACTTGTATACCATCTTTAAGAAAACATGGCTTGTTTGGTCAATTTGCCTGCCAAATTTTTTTTCCTGTTTTTTTTTTTTTTTTTTTTTTTAAAAATGTGTAGGTGACCTCCCTTGACACTGCTATCCATACAAATAATAAATGAAAAATATGCCACTGCTGCATCCTGTGATGCCAGAAGATCACTATTACTTTAAAGATTTGGAGTAGGTGTTACATATCATTTGTGCCCAGACCCACTGAAGTCAATGAAATGACGCCTACTGGCTTCTGTGGGAGTCTGACTTGGACATTATTCTGGCAATCTGTCCACTGGTAAATTAAACTATTACAGGGGATAAAAGCCCAAATGAAGAAAAGTAAAAATTCAGGAACTAAAACTGAGCCACAACTAAATACTCTAATTCAATGGCATTCTGAACAGATTTAAATAAAACATACACTTACACACGCGTATACACATGCACAGCCCCCCCCCAAAAAAAGGTTATGAATTTAACGATCTTAAAAATTCATTGTTTAAAATTGTTTACATTTAAACAATTGAGTATAATAGGTAGCTTTCTTGACTTTCCATTTATTTCCCTGAGCACTGATCTTTGGAACATCTGGAGTTTCAGAATTGTCTAGTTCATAATTCCTAAAATAGTTAAGTAAAATACTGTCTTCTTATGTCAAAAATCAATTCCTTAAGTAAAACTAAGATATAACTTCCGTGAACTACAATGTATATAGCCAATTTTTTTTAAAGCAAATGACTATTATTACACTTTGCATCTGTATTTAGGCACCTAGCTGGTCTTTCAAGATCACCCTGCAGCCTAGCCAGTTCCCATATAATTCAGTACAGGGTACTAGCTGTCTCATGAACTCATCCAACTGGAGACCTACAAAAGGATTTGCCTGCTTGCTCTTAGTCACTCATGTGGTAAAATCTCGACTGTATGAGTAATATAGTATATGACAGGTTTGACTTTGTGCCTAAATTAGTATTACAGGTAAAGTCTACCTGACTTTCCAGTCACTTCTTCACAAGGGATTAAGGAAGTGCACATGCAGAGAGCCAGCACAGAACCAATCTTCAGTACTAAAATGGGACTTGGATACGGCATATACTTCAGGCTGGCATTCCACACAAGGAAATGTGCTGTCCCAAAAGAGCTGTATTTTAAATTTCTGCTATTTAGAACTACTTGGAAAACTGGCAACTGCTTTTAACTGTCTTCCCTAGATTAGAGCTTTAATTATGAGTTTCAGAGGCATCAGTTTGCAATTGTAAGACTTCTAAGGCATTCTGCATTTCAGATCATACAAAGTATGCAAGTCAAACCACTTCAGAAAACAAACAGTGCAAAGAGACTTGAATATTTTTGGGCTAAAATCTTTTATCTCCAATTCTAAGGCTGTAAATTACGCCAGTCTCTCTGAAGCTAAGAATTGAAAAATAATTTTCCATTGACCACAGAAATACACTGTAACTTTGCATTCTCTTAACTCCTTCTCTTGTCTCTTTCTCTCTCTCTCTCTCTCTCTCTCTGGGTAGCTGATACGCTGGCATTATGCAGCAGGTTCTAAACACAAGATTATCAGAAAAGTTATTTTGTAATATTTCATTTCAATACACTGTAAATGGGGGAAGGGGTACCGAATCAAATGCAATCTGAAGAGTTGCTTTTTGATTCTTTGTGTAACACAAAATTAAGCCTTCACCTGTTTTCAAATAATGTCAATATGTCATACCTGCTTCTCTTTAATTATCACTTTCTTACACTATCTGGTACTAGCATTCCACAGCAGAATCCAAAAGGAGGATTTAGCAGTTTTTCTCTTTACAAAAAGCCTTTTTGATATGTCCAAGTTCAAAAAGAGTTAACAGTTTCCAATACTATTATTCCTCCCACACACACTTTCAGGAATTAAAGTGACCTCTGTTAAAAAAAAAAAAAATTGTAAACCAAAAAAGAAAATTCTTGCTTCATAGTAGGAGTATAAACACTGTTTTGAAAACATTCAGAAGATGTCTTCCAAAATGGTTTAGCTCCTTTTTTTTTTCCTCTTTCTCCCTTTAAATCTGTGACCACTACACCAGTTAAGGCTGTTTTACAATATATATATTTCAAATAAAACTTTAATATTCAAGCTTACCAGATTGATGAATTCTAACAGGTAAAATGGAACTCTTTACAGGTAAACCATGTAGTTGTACAAAATAGAATTAAACCCTTCACCTGTGTAAAACAAAAAGAAATTCTGCCTTTCATTAAAACACAGAACCTGTTTACAAAAAGGAATGTATGACATTTGGACTTCCTTTTAACTGCCATATCCTAGCAACATCTCTGTTGTTTTAGTAAAGGAACTAATCATCGATTTTAAACTGCAGTGAATTTACCAAACATTTTCACTATAGACTTCTGAAAGCTTTTACAGTAATAAGTTATCAACAAAAGCAGGCACGTTAGTGTACAAAAACGTTGGTTTTTTTCCTGTTTCTTTTTCAAAGTGCAGGTTTTTCTCGATGTGCATCTTACAAGACCAACGAATGTTTTAACTCACTATTATCTTAAAACAGAACTCAATTCTCCCAAGGAGTAGTGTAAACGTTAAAGATCCCCAATACATCTCTAGTAAACGTGACACAAATGTCTCTGCGTTGTTTAGAAATTTAGCTCTTTAGGAGGTAAAGAAGCTTGATGACACCTTTTTCCTTACACTGGCTGGTTATCATAAATGGGTAACTCTGGACTGCTAAAGCTGGAGACTGATGAATCACTTGAAGGGAACTAAACTTGGCTACGGAGGAGAGGCGGCGGGAGGAACCAACCCTCAGGCGTTGTCTGCGCAGCCTTCGGGAAATTCAGCCGCCGACGGACGGAGGGACGGACAGACGGTCGCCGTGAGGGAGGGAAGCGGGGGGAAGCAGGAAGAGAGGGCGAAGCAGCTCCCGCAGAGATGCAGAGGCGCGGTGGCCGGGCTGTCCCGCCGGGGCGCGAGAGCTGCGCGGCTCCGCTCCGCGCTGTCACGGCGGGCTCGGCGCTAGGGGCCGCGCGCGTAGGGCTCCCCGGGGTAGATCTCCTCGTAGGCTGGGGGCTGCTCGCTGGGCAGCGGGTAGCAGTAGGGGTACGAGGCGTTGAGCTCGGGGTCCATGGGCGAGTAGCCGGGCAGCTCGACGGAGGGGTGCCCGCCGCAGTGCACCTCCACGCCGGCCTCGTCGAAGACGTGGAAGACGCCCACGTTGATGTAGGAGACGGCCTGGAAGGGGCAGTCGCCGGGGCTGAGCTCGGGCTCGCCGCCGGAAAAGAGGGAGCCCTGGCTGTGGCGCAGCGCCCGCCGCCCGCCGCCTCCTCCCCGCCGCCGCCGCCGCCGCCCGCCCGCGGCCGCTGCCGCTGGGGCCGCCCGCCGGCGCCGCCGCCGGCGCCCGCGCTGCTGCGAGGCCTTGTAGTTCTTGACGAGGAGCAGGTTGAGCAGGCCGAGGAGGCACTCCAGCGCGTTGAAGACGGTGGAGAGCACCAAGCCGCGCTGATAGTCCCGCAGCTTCTGGCAGCGCAGCGCCGCGGCGGAGCCGTCGGGGCCCGCGGAGCCGCCACGCGGGCGCGCCGCGGCGCCGGGCTGCAGCAGGCAGTAGTGCGAGTACTTCCTCTCCACCAGCGATACGGTGTCGCCGTCGATGACGGCGCCGGCGAAGGCGCTCAGGACGCCCAGCATGAACACCAGCACCCCCAGCAGCAGGAAGTTCTGCCGCCCCCCGGGCGGTGTCTTCTCCGCCGGTCCCGACGGCGCGGCCGCCGCCTCCCCCGCGCCGGGGCCGCTGCCGCCGCCGCCAGCGCCCGTGAGGTCCGGGTCTCCGCCCGGGGCCAGCGCCGAGGCCGGGGCCGGCGCCGGGGCCGCCTCGTCGGGCGGGCGGCAGCAGAGCAGCGCGGCGGCGAGAAGCGAGAGGCCGGCAGCCAGCAGCAGCCCCGAGTAAAAGGCGCCGGCGGCGGTGCCCAGGCGGAAAGGCTCGCCCTTGAGCTCCGAACCCAGCGAGAAGCACTTCAGGCCCACGGCGGCGGCGCTGAGGGCGCAGGCGAGCAGGAGGCAGCTGGAGAGCGCGGCGCAGGCTCCCCGCACGCTCCACTTCATCCTCCGCGCCGCCGCCGCCGCCGCCGCCCCGCCGCCCGCATCATCCTCCTCCCGCGGCCCCCCCTGGCCCCGCGGCGGCGGCGGCGGCGCGGCGCGGCGCGGCCATGCGAGCGCGGCGCTCCCCGACGGGGCAGCTGCGCTCCGCTCGGCTCCGCTCGGCAGGCAGCCGCCGGCCGCAGTGGGCCGGGCGCGGCGAGCGCACACGCTCCCCCCCCCCCCGCCTCCCGACCGCCGCCGCCTCCTCGTCCCCGCCCGCACTCTCTTATAGCGGCTGCTGCGGGGAGGCGATTAATTATGGATGGAAGCCGCGGCGGGGGGGGGAGCAGGGGGACAGCGGGGCAGCACGCGGGCCCACAGCGAGTGGTGCGGTGGGAGCGCGACCCCCGGCTCGGTGCGGGGGCGCCCGCAGGGCACCCTCTGTGCGCTCCAGCAGGGAGGCGCGGCCAAGGCAGAGGGCGGTGGGGTTTGCGCTCCCGCCCGCCGGTGCTGATGCGGTGGGACTGCCGCTTATCCCCGTGCTCTCTGTTTCTCTTATTGTTTCTCGCCGCTGCTTCTCGCAGGCTGCGGACGAGCCGCCTCGCATCCCTGCGGCTGCGGGGTGGCGATGACTCGGGGTGCGGCAGCCCGAAGGCTCCGCTGCCCCCCCCCCCCCCCCCCCCGCCCCCCTTTGCTTTGTGGAACGCTGGTGGGGTCGCTCCCCCCTCTAGGGGCGGCGGCACTCGGGGCCGGCAGCCCCGTGCGGGACGCCCCGTCCGGGAGCAGTGGCAGCAGCAGCTGCTCGGCGCGGGGCGGCCCCGCGGGTGGCGCCGCGCGGCCTCCCGAGGGAGCGGCAGGTGCTCCCGCCTCGCAGCGGGAAGGCGGGGGGTCGCGCCTCTGCCGGCAATGGGAGGGGGGCTTGGGCAGGGCTCTGCCTCGTTTGTCTCTTCAGGGAGGCTGTAGCCTTCGGCTCCCCCGTTCCCCCTTCTGCCGTGCGCAGCCTTGCTGGTTATTTTTAGCTCGTGCTGCTGATTAGCATTCAGGGGAGCAAGCGAGGGAGGGAGAGCCGGCTTCCAAGCCGTTTTCTCTTCCCTTTCCAACAGGGCCGAACGCACCCGTTGGCGGTGGGAGCTGTGTGTGGGGCATGATCCGATGTTCAGCATTCTCCAGGGATGCGACCCTGCTTCTTCTGTGCCGTGAGGGCAGGACCTCTCAGCACGTCCCTGGGCAGCGCCGAGGGAGGTTGCCGGGCCCAGGGTGGGGCAGTGTCCCTCCGAGGGCCCATGGTGGGAGGCTGCGCTGCTTGCGGTCCAGGCCCTCCCCGGTGACACCGTCCAGAAGTGTCAGAGGCTCCAATGGGACAATGTCAACCTGCCTTTTGGGACTACACAGACAAGGGAATTTTACCCCCTCCCTCCTGTTCCCAAGGGAACTGGATCTTAGCCCTGGCTGTGGGGGTAGGACCAACCTTATTGTGCCCCTACAGGAGAGGGGGGAAGGCCATGCCACCCACAGTCATCATCAGCTCTTCCCCTTCCTAGGCTGTCCCTGACTCCTGGGGACTGAGGTGTGTGGGGCTGCTGATCTGTACCCATGTGAAGACACTGCTGCAGGATCTGGAACTTTGACTGTGCTTGTGCCGAGTGCCTAGACTACTGGGGAAGATCTTCAGAAGTCTTTGAAAGAACTTGCCCTCTGTCCTTATGACTCCTAGAAAGTAAATGCACAGAGGACACACAGCAGTTTACAAAGTACAGCACCCATTTCCTGATGAACTCCAAACACTGCCTTGGAAAGCACATATACACTCTATATACAGCTGCCAATCCAGCATTCCCTGGGAGACACACTGCATGTGTGGATGTGGAGGGAAAGGGAGCTGTAGCTAGTGGAAAGTGAACACTTAATGAACTAATACACAGAGTGGGCAAAGTGCCTCCTTACTCCCTGACACACAGCGTAAACTTATGTACATGGGAATTCGTGTAATTTCATTGTTACTGTCAACAGCTTAATGGGGTTCAAAAAAATGATAAACAATTTGTTATGAATAGTGAGAACGTTTACTGAACAATAATTAATACAAAATTAAGAAGGAATCTTGGCCTTTATGCATCAAATTTGCTAATGAGCCTTTAACTGGCAATGGTTAGGGTAGGAAAAGCAAACCTTCCATGAGGGAACAGAGTGTTCCTTTGTTGTCCAAAGAGTTCCTTGGTGTTTCTTTCTTGCTTCCTCTTAGGGCAGCTGCTAGAAGTGAGCAGCAGAGCTTCTTCAGCATGGCCCTTTACGTGTTTGTACAGCTGTCTCAGCTGTTTTCATCTTCCTCATCTTGAATGTTGTCTTCTAAGGAAAGGACTCTTCCCTCTCTTCCCTAAAGCTGTGCCTTGTGAGGCCAGGCTGATGCACAAGTTTGAAATGTACTTAGTAGTTGTACTACACCTTTTTATTCCTTCTGTGGTACAACTTGCTAGCATTAACTTTTTCCAAATCTTACCTGTGTTTCTCCCCCACGTGATTCTCAGGCTTCCAATCAGCATGTTCAATAAGCAGGGAGAGAAGTTTTACTAATAATATGCTTCCCCATGGTTTTTTTATTACTTGTAAACCTCTTATGTTTCAGTGTCAGAGTCTGACAGCACAATTATTCATCTGGTTATTAACAGCTTTGCACTGTGGCAGGTTTTCAGTAAGGATGAACACACACGCACACACATACACACACACAGCATAATGTCATTGACATATCCTGCACATTGCAGTTCAGCTGTCTTTGGATAAAATGTCTGAAAACACAGTAATGATGTTACATTTATAGTAATAGACACAAGACTATAAAATACTCTATCACATATACATCTTACAATGAATAATTTGTTGGTGATTGAATTGGAATTGCAGTAAAAAATGACTGACTTGCCAGCCTAAATAAAGGTCATTGGAGAGTTTTCTGGATCCCAAAGAGCACTGCTGATCATCTCAGTCCTAGCTGGTAGCCCCTTCAGATCAAGGTTAGCCCCTTCAGATCAAGGTTAGGATGCCTATATGCATGTTCATAGCTGGTACTTGTGTGTCTGATTGGTCAGCCAGGTCTGCGTGGTGAAAAAAGAGTGTGTGCAAAAAAGAAGACAGAATTGCAAGACCCTTGGCCATATTGGTCCCTCACCTAAATCAGTCACTGCAAGTAACTTGATGTGTCAGCCTCAGTTAATAGAATCAGGACCCAATAGAATGGTACTACAGCTGCTGACTATAAATTATGGTAGGTGCCACATGTTTTGAGTTTTTGGATGTTAGTTTATCTTCAGGCTTTGTTAGTCATATTTTTCTTTTTAATTGCCTAAATTAAAATTTATCACAGTTACTTTCAAGGGTTATTTTGGTGGTCTTCAGAACAGTTATGTAAGATTTTATGGAGTAACACTAGTCTGGAACGTGTTCCCAGTGTTCTCTTCATGACCGTAGAGTGAGCTTTCTGAGTCTTACAGGGCGAGTCATTTGTGGCCAGATCCTGCCTCCAAAGAGGGAGTAGGGAGCTTTTGTTCAGCTCGTAGGGAAGCTGAGGGGCTGTGCTTACTGGGTGCTGGTTGGGAGTGGGCACTGGCCTGGCCAGTGATGCAGGCTTGCTTTACTCAGTGTGTACATATCTGGACATTTGCAGTGAGGTGCAGATCAGCCTCTTAAATTTTTGTGGTGACTCAGTGGCACAAAGGATGACAGAACTGTTAATTATTGGCTCTCCAGGCTGGAAGCTAAACTGTATGCTTGTAAAATAGATGATGATCTTCAGCTTATGCCACCAAAGTGCAAAACATTGTGTTATTTTATTGTCTGCCTCTCCTCCCACACTGTATTTATGGTAAGATATATGCGTTGTTATTTCCATGCCAGTTTGACAAATGGGTGTCATAGCTTTGACTGTTCAGTCATAATGGCTTTGTAACCTCCCATAACTTATTCCATTGCCTACTGCTTCATTTATTTTCTATTTCTATAGGGGACATTATGGAGTATAAAATCTTTCTTACAAAAATTGCTTTACGGATGATTATCAAGAACATATTAGAAATTATTTGAAATTCTAAAAATGAAACCTATCATGTTTCTTTCTTGTCCTCCTTTTCTTCCGTTTGCAGGATCCACCAGGATGTTTCTTTGAGCTTGAGGCCTGCTGTTCTCCTACTTCCACAGTATTTTACATGGAAGCCTCATGTCTGTAGGGAACTAATTAAAAAATATATTAAGGGAACACATGTTGGGAAAGGCCCTACATCAGGCTACAAATTGGGACCTAGCTGGTGGCTGGACTCTAGTGAAAAAAACAACATCTAGAGATGCTGCTTCAATGGGTGACATTTAAAATAGGAAACAAAGAGGCCAGGAAGAAAATGTAAGGTGTTTAGAGAAAGCAAACCCTATGCTAGAAGCTGGAGTTTTGCAGTTGTCTTGGAAGCTGTTAGCCCTAGGAATTTTGGATTAAGGGAAAAAGGATTTGAGAAATTAGGGATATTAACACAAGAAGATCATTTGCACTGTAAGATCATGGCATAGTTTAGGTTGGAAGGGACCTTGGGAGGTATCCAATCTAATGTTCTCAAAGCAGGGACATCTCTGGGACCAGACATTAGGCCTCAGGACTACATTCAGTCCATCTATCTGTATCGGCAGCATTTGCCAGTGTTTGAATAATCTTAGCACTACAACCAGTTTTTCAGAACTTGTTTATTTCTTGGCCGTGTTCCCTTGTCCTGGCTTCAGGTGACACTAGGACATCTGAGAAGAGCTCTTCAGGGCCCTGTGAAGATTCTTTTTCACCATTTTCATTTAAATGCTCCTGAGTATGAATGAAAAAGAGTGATTTCTCTGTGCAGTAGGATTGAATCTTTTCAGTCAAGTGGTAATCATGTCAGGAACATTCTTTGTTTACAGGGCTATAGAATAGGGCACAGGATATTCTGAGGAGAGGTCAGATTCTTTCTATGGCATTTTAAATATCAGTTATTTGATTTTGTTTTATAAATTACATAAACAAGGACATCTTTCCTTTGCTTATTTCACAGAATTGTTCAATTATGGTCAATTTGCAGAAAATGTACCTGATGCTTTCCTAACTGCTGTGCTAATGGTGGGACCTGGATGGTATTTTATTGTGTATGTTCTAGGAAACTGCTAAGTTAATGATAAAAGATTGCTGAACACTTTGACAACCAAAAGGACCTCAATATCCTTCTCTTTGGGCTCAGATTATTTTGAAAAGTGTTTCAGTTTGGTCTGCATAGTTGCACCTTATCTTTGAAACCGGTGCTGTGCAAAGGCTTAAGGCTGATGCATCTCTTAGCTTCTAGTGAGGCCTTCGGCACAGGACCTTAGCAGCAATCATACACTTTGCCTTCTGCTGAATGATGAACATGCTGCAGAAAGATACCACAAATGTCAAGAGGTCAGCAGGCCCTGTTCCAGGTTCAGGGAAAGGGGAGCAAAATTTGTCACTTGAGACTTTAGCTGTGTGTGTCCTCTCATTTGATGTTGCACCGTAAGGTAGAGCTGGGACAAAGAACCTTTTTTCCTTTGAGGAGAAGAAGGGTAAGCTGAGATGGATCAGATGTAATCTTCCTTGTCTGGTTATTTAATGAGCTGTCCTGTCAGTCTTATGTGCCCAGACCCAGATTTAGGTTCTGGGCTTGACACAGGGATCTTGAAAACTCCCTGCATTGATGCTACTTTGTCTTAGAGGAGTCTATCCACTGAAGATGCGTTACTTCTGGATTTTAAAGTTTTCCATCCAATTAAATTGTGTTTTAGCCAATGATTTTTTCACATAAAGGTTATAACCTGCTCTTGAAGGAGTGTCTGGAAATCACCTTCTAGTGTGGGCCCCACTGAACTCTTGTTCGTTTTAGAGTGCTTCTTTTTTAGTTTAAACTACCTGAATTTTCTAGAGAAATTGCAGGGCAGGAGTGGAAGAGGAGAGCAGATCCCCACCCAAGCCAGAGTTGTGATACTGGAAAAGGTATCTTGGGATCCCCTGTGATCCCAATAATATGGGATTCATTCTCCTGTGAGGGGCTGGCCTGTAGTAACAAAGATGTGGTGGGAAAGGGTCGTTCACTTGTATCATGGCTGCTTCCTCTGGCTGTATGTTCAGACAAGGAATAATCTGGCTTGATCCTTGAAAGCAAACGCCATGGTGAGCCTGCCTTCATGGTGGGAGATTTCTCCTGCATAGATATACAGTCTGGGAAGTACCTCGCTGCTGCTTCCTGTCTTGATCTGGCCAGCTGTGAAGTCTGCTCTGGCTAGGTAACAAAACTGCTGTCACACCTTGTCCCTCTGGGACATCTTTGTCCCTTGCTCAGCTTCTTGTGTCTTTCCCTAGTCTGTTATTGCAAATGATCCCCATCAAAGTGCATCCTTTTTCATGTCAATTGTGATCACTTAGAGGTGATGGTTAGTGAGTGGTGAGCAATGATGCCAGCAGAGCCAAAGGAGCAGCAGTCAGTGGGGCAGGGACACACACTGTCCTTCTTGCCCACGGCAGCAACTGCAGGGGGGAGCTGTCTGTACAAGGAGGTTCAGATTAACTGAAGATACAGCACTGTCCTTGCTATTTCTTCTTAGCTACTTCTCAGCTTCCTGCCAGACTACCAGGATCCACAGGATGAGCAGCCTGTGGAGTGCTGTATGCTGGCTGAGCCAGCACATCTCCAGCAGCCCTGCATCTCCCCGTGTGCATTACAGGGCTGTTTTGAGTATAGTGTTTGAATCAGCTCCTGCTGGAGCTGCATTACTTACTCCCCTGAGCTGTCAGTATTGCAGCCTGCAATATTTGGGATCATGATGGGGCAGCACTGGCCTTTCCTTGAGTCCCTGGGACATCTGTAGACTGCTTTTAAGGGGTTGTTGAAAGTTAGTCTTTCATCAGGGGTCTTAAATTCACTGTATAAAGAGTCTGAAGTACCACTGGAAATATTTTAAAGTTAGAAAAGGGTGGAAATCTGTAGCAAATAATGGAACACAAAAGAGTTCATAAGATATCCCATGAAGGCTGCTGGCCCTGCACACATCAAGTCCATGTCATGGCACTCATGAACAACTGCTACTTTTCTCATGAAGTTTTTAGTTGCCTTTGTAAAGCTGTGCTGAGCCTGACAATTCTGATGGTTAGAAACCTCCCTACTGCCTCAGTGCTAAATGTATTTTATGGCCACCTTGCTTGCATCTATTCTGTGCTACCATTGTCCTTTAACTTAAATGACTCTTCTCCTTCTCTGCTGTTTGCTTGCTGGATGTATTTATAGACAGCAAACATACATCCTCTAAGCTTTAATTTTGTCTTTTTTTTTTAATTAAAACCTCTTTATACTCTGCAGTTTGAGTTTAGCACATACCAAGTACAATGTGCTGCATCTTTCATGGTCTTACCAAGGCCTTGGATGATGGTGTTAGAACTTCCTCGTCTCCAGTGGAAAGTCCTCACCCAGTTATCCTAGAATTTGTGATTGCTTTTTACTCAGATCCTTCCCATAGGAATCCATGCCTAGTACACCTCATTTTTTGTCCTACACTGTAGTTCCCAGCTGTGAGGCTGTCAGTTGGTGACACTGACAACCTTTCCTCTTGTTTGACAGATTTTTTTTCACCCAATGTCTGTTAATTCCAGTTCTAAAGGTAATTCAGCTTTTGCTTTTCTGATATTTTGAACGTGCTCTCTGTTGACCATACTGTTTTGCCTTTTGTTGCTCAAAGAATCATATTTGTTACCTTCACTCAATTCGCTCTGCAAGATACTGTCTCCCTCTTAGCAAGCTTCTTTATTTTTCAGCTCGTGTACCCATTTCCACCACTTAACAGTTAGCTTTTCCAATAATACCATTTCACATGCTTCACTGAAGTCTGGGGGGAGAGACAGACAGGAATACCACCAAAGGACACAAATGTTCAGACTCTGGGAGGCCTGTACTACATTTTATGCCTGTTTATTTTAAAATGTGCCTTTTATTATTCCCCCCCGCAACTTGTTCTGGTACCTGGTATAGGTCTAAATAACGTGCCCAGACTTCTTGCTGTGTTTCAGAAGGGGCACGTTTTTCTCCACTATGTTACAGATTTTTGTTCCATGATGGTTATCCCCACCCTGCAGGTTTGAGTCTGCTGGTGCACCTGTAACACTAAGTTGGAGCTGTCCA
Organism: Neomorphus geoffroyi; assembly: GCA_033558235.1. Lineage (NCBI taxonomy): Eukaryota > Metazoa > Chordata > Aves > Cuculiformes > Neomorphidae > Neomorphus > Neomorphus geoffroyi. The sequence goes on from JAUMJM010000008.1 coordinate 3,393,727, forward strand.
TGCATCTGAATTTGAATCTGTGAACCTTTCTGAGTTTAGGCTCAGTTTGAGTGAGATAGGTCCCTTGTCTTCAGTGCTTTCATTTCCATGGGCTGCCCTGCTTTTGCTGTGGTCTTGGTACCCTCTGTATGAAAAGCTTAGCAGAGCATTCATGTGGGATGCTCGAAACTACTTTTTTTTTTTTCCACTTTCATATGCTTACTGCCTAGCACCTGAAGATTTTATTTCTTTTTCTTGTTAATCTTTTGTGCTGTGCAGCTCTGCTTCACTATTGGTAGTTCTCACTTTGCTCTCCAACTCTTTTCTGTGGTTGTGGGTAAGGCTTCCATTCTTACTCTTTTGTTTCTATGTGCTTCATTTCACTCTCTTCTCTGCATCAAAGCTTGCTCCTGGCTGATTTCCAGCACTGTTGTTTTCAGGATTTTTTTCTCTGATAATAGGTCTTCTCTTTTTGTTGTTTTAACAGAGTCCTCTGTCATGTAAATCTGCCCCTCTCTGGTTTAGAGGTGGATTTCTAGTGCTACCCCTTACCATTCTTCTGTCTTTTCTATATAGTTTTTCCTTCATACAGCCTGTCTTTTAATTTCTTTCTCCTTAGGCTTACTGTGGCTTTCTTCCTGGCCATCCCATCTCATTCTCCTGCTTAATTCTCTTCCTCATTATCTGGGTGCAAACAGTACCTCAGCTCTAGTTTTATTCCTGTAATGGGAGTCTTTCTTTTCTGCATGATTTTTGTTCTTTGCATTGACCAGAGCTAAAGATCTGTCTTGTTCTGTATGTCTTCATGCATCTTCTTATTTCCCTTCTTTTCTTCAGCTTATGACTGCATATTCCTATTTGAATTTGAGGTGCCTTTCACAGGAATGTTTTTTTTAAGGGTGCTCAGCATGCCTCATGGTTCTCATCTGCTGTTGATGTCTACAGTTTTTTCAGGTCTTCCCATCACTGTCATAATTTAAGACTTTTCTTTCCTGCCTTCATCTTCAAAAGCATGGAAGAACCTCCCACTGCACTTACAACTTATTATTTTCTGTTTGCTGGATCCATTCATTCTTGCCTATTGGCTATTTAAATTACTCACTCAGTTGTCAAGCTAATATACTTTTTTTTTGCTTCACTTGCTGTCTCATAGTGCTATCTCATGTCCCAGAACCTCTTTTGTGGCTTGCCTTGAAGAACAAAAAAGTGTGAAAAACAAGTGAAGGTCTTGCTTTTTTTTTTGTTTGTATTAACACTGGGTTATTACTGGCTGTCTTGTGCCAGAGCTTAGGATATCAACATTTATGGCAAAAGCTTTGTGGCTATGTGCTGTCAAACCCTTAGGAAATAGGAAATCCAACTTTTTTTTTCTGTTAGCTGAAGGATGTTCAAGCAGTTTATGTCTGTCCTTGCTGAGATTGTGATATTAAACTTAGAACTAGAATGGGGAAAGAAGCTCATATAAATCAATAGAAACTGGTTAGGCTTGGATTTCAGTTCTTTTTGTAGACCTAAACCTACTGTATTTTGACATTTGTCTGTGTTGTAAGTGCTTGCTGTTGTTTGGCAAGCAGTGGCCTTCTCTGATGGCAGTAACCCTGGATAAAGTTGCAGATTTAAAAACTGGAATGCTGTACAGACACTTCTTTTTTCTTGGGCAGGAGAAAGCTCAGCTGCAGTCTCAGAGCTGACAGCCAGGGAAGACTGGTCGAAACAAGTCCATCGTGTACACTGACTGTGTCTTGGAGGACAAGGTATGGTTTTAAGTGTATGAAACCCAGCATGAAACCCATTTCCCATTGAAGTAACAGGTGATTGAACAGTTAAACATAGGAGATGTTGGTACTACATCAATATAGACTGCTGTAAGGGGCTCTGAAGTAGCCTCCAGCCTTTACCAGCTCTTGGGGAGGTGCTAAGCTAATCTGTCTCAAGCAAGCTCTCAAAGCAAAGCAAGGTGGGCTGAAAATCCTGAATAGACTCATTTATCTCCAACTCCTTATGGGGGATGTGGGCTGATTCCCCTTTCATGATAAGGCTCTCACTAATTAGGAATGCTATTTTGTATTACACCGTTACCATTTTGAGAAATGGTGTCATTGGGTGATGGGTTTGATTTTTTATATTTCTCTTCCCTTAAGTCCTCCTTAATAACCACTGCCTTCTTTGAGCCTGGGACAGCCTCTTTGGTAGTCAGTGGCTGTGCTCAAACACATGGTTTTCCTGATGCAGCACATCGTTTTCCTGATGCAGCACATCAGGTAGTGGGTTATCAGTCATATCTCCCTTGGAGACCTAGAGCAGGATTGATTCACTGACAAAGACAGGATAGTTTCTTGGCCTCTTTCCCCATTTGATCTCACCAGCAGTGATATTTTTTGTGAGCTGTGAGTACTGCAGATCACAGGGTGCCTGTGTTTGAAGAGGATTTGTGCCCATGGGAGGACAGCTGGGTGATCAGGCTCTTGTGCTCTCTGTGGGGCATGGCTGGAAAGAGGAAGGTGGCAGTCGTCTCTCAGTGAGTGAGTGTAAGGGAAGAACGGACCAGTGCAACGCCTTACAGGTGCTCTTAGAAGGATGTTGTGAGCAATTGCTGCCGTTCAGCGGTTGGCACTGTCCACTTTTGCTTGTGTGTATATCTAATATATTTTTTCTTTAAATCTTCCTCATAGTGCTCTGTATTATACATGCTGTTTGTAGCTATTAAACATGCCTGTTTTGCAATAACTCCGCAATATGGCACATACATAATTAGGTATAATTAACTCCAATTAGCCATATGAAGTTTTGCAACACTTGTCCTGCCATGTTCTGAAACCGGCTCTGATAGGTTTTTTGACTAACAAACATGCATTTGCAGGTTCAAATTATACAAACTCATCTGTATTCCACGTGTTCCCTTTTTTTAGTTCAGTACTGTGCCTTTGAATCAAATCATTTGTTGTTCAGTTGTCTGCCTAATTAACTTGCAGCCCGGAGGACTCTTTCCCTGTGAGTGCATGATCCTCATAGTGCATCTTTGGTGCTCTTCACATGACACTTCTGGAGAGCTGCTGATCATGACAACAGTGCCTCAGTGCCTAGTTTACAAACTGTATACTTTGTCAAAACTAGTTAGATGAGTACGTGCTATATTTGTCAAAGGCCTGAGTGAATAACACTTCACTTTGCTTATTTAAACACTGAGCCAAAATTTTGGCTTTTATTCTTTTTAAGGCTTTTGTTCTGCTTCCCTGTACTTTGTCCTTTTAGTATTAATTTTGTTGTTACTTTTGTTGTTCTTGTTGGAAAATGATTGGAATTGTCATGAATTAAGAAGTCATATAAAACAGGTGATTGATTGAAAGGCAAATGCGGTTTCACAGTAAAACAAAGATGCTCATGCAGTTTATGTGTGAGGAGCATACTGTGGTGTATTGCTTCACGTGCTGATGCATCCCCCATGAAGGAAAATTGTCATCTTCCTTTGCAGCTGAATCTAGTGAAGGTGGCTTTTGGTCCTCTAGATGCTATCTAGAGTAACACATTTCTTAGTATGTTGCCTCCTAAAGAACAGCTGGAAACGGCAATATTGCTAGTGTATATTGCAAGGTCTACGGCACTCCTGATTCATGAAAAACAGAAAGCGCATGCAGAGTAGATGCCAGAAGTGCTGACAATGGCACAAAAGGGTGTCTCAGTTGTCCTCCACACAAAAGAGTTTCTTGATAATTATGAACCAGTTCATCGCTCCCCACTTTTTTAAGACTGCATGGATATTAATTAGCTTCAGGTTATAATCAAGCTGTCTCTGATTTTAATGGGCTTTGGATCAGACAGGACTTAGTGTTTATATGGTTTTCATTACAGTGTTAATTAACTTAGCATGCAGATTTAGCTATGAAGCTTAGAGATTTAATTTAGGTTTTATAATTTAATTGCAGAAACATACCAGTAAGTGCAGATGGGAAGTTATGTGCAATTAATATTAACCCAAGATTACTCATATGTAAGACACTTGTCTCTGAAGACTCAATAGGAAATCCAATGTGTTAAATATTGATTTTGTAATGTGGGGTTTTCAAACAACCTTGGTGCTGGCCTAGCTGAATTCTTTCTGAAACTGGGTCTGTGTGAAACCTTCATTTCTGCATAAGCCAACACTGAAAGTCAGAAAATCCTGTCACTTGGTGATGCTAGCAGCAGTCTTATCTCCAGCAACTTGTTTTTTTAAAAATACTGAAACAATAAATAGGCCGAATTAGCTTCTGTGTGAGTATGAGTGTGTGAGGGCAGGTAGGGAATTCTTCTTGTGGTTTTGAAAGATTATAGTTTAGAGCCATTAATAAACAGCTGATGGAAAGTTTGGAGAATGAAGTGCTCTTAACACAGCAGTAGGTATGCTTTACCTGGCTTGGAAGAGCCAATGCAATGGTGAGAAGGGTGGATCAGTTTTCATGCTGACCTTGTCCTTGGCATAGCCTGCAGACTGAAAGTTAGGCTGACTACCACCAGCTATGTTGATATTAATCTGCTGAAATCTCCATCTGTTTTAGAGAAGTGGCTCAAAGTGGCACTGGGATTTGTACTGTAAGAACTGCCATATTAAAGAAATGAGTAACCTGTTGTCTTACCTGCTGGCAAGATTGGTAGTCACAGGTTTAAGGTAAAACCTTCTAGCTGGGGGTTTAGTGGAGGAGACATAGCTGGATAGGTTATGGAAATTACATTATTGGAAGTCTCCAATAACAGATTGGGAAGATATCTCTCTGAACCTGCTGAGGTGCCTCTTTAGCCTGATTGTCTGAGAGGATGACACACTGCTGTACTTTTTGATTTTACCTGGTGTTTGGTATTTCAAAGAATGAAAATTCACTGCTTTGCTGTGGGCCTGGTATGGATGGAAGACCTGACCATGGGCATCCTTTTGCCTCTCAGATGACCTATCACCTGGAAACCTTCACATGGTGCTTCACATAGCACTCTGGGGAAACTGTGTGGGAGGGTGCAAGACTTTACCTCTTGTGCACCACTGGAAACTAGAAGTTTAAATGCCCTCTAATTACAGAAGTATGTGTCTCCAAATGTTACTAATACCTTAGGCAAAGAGGCACTAAAAATGAAGCTCCTGAAATAGTTGCTAGACTTAAATTGAAGGTAATGGGGATTGTGCAGGCTGTGTCTTCTTTAGATTCACCATTCAGCAAGAGGCAGACAGATTGGCAGGATGTTTCTGCCTTGCAAATTACAGGGGCTTATTGAGTTGAAAGTTATCATTAGTATCATAGGACAGCAAGATTTGTTTATTTAAAAACAGAATGAAGAGGCAGTGTTAAAAGCATTTAAACTGTCAAAATGGACAGAAACAACAAATTGCACAGGTAGACTGCTAAACTGCATGTTAAATGCACAAGTGCATGGGCAGGCTCAGGAACAGCTCTGGACTGGCATTTCTGGAACGTGTCGCTCACATCCGTTGTGCATTGCAGTCTGCACAAGACCTGAATGTTTGACTACTGCTTCATGCTTCCTTTCTGGCTCATCTGCAGCTTCCTCATCTTTTCCCTGCTTTGGGAAGCACTGTGTCACAGACAACAAAATATGTGGCATGTTTTACCTGGTACAGGATGGGTATATAAAGTGTCTGTGTTCTGCTGTTACTAAAGTGTATCTGTCCCATGGCTGTCTTTGCTGGAAGTAGTCCCACCTTACAGCTTTGCACTTGAAAATTTGTCCTGTTGCATGAATGGACGTGTCTCCAACATATGAACCCTCATTCCTCCCTGCTTGTTTGTTTCAACTCAGCCATGGGAGACAGGGCATTGGAGGGCAGCAGAAAGTCTATACCTGAGCAATTGATTAATGTCAGAGCAGGGCTCCCACAAGCCTCACCCCTTTCTCATCATATTAGGCTTACAGAAAAGAGGTAAAAACTGTGATCACTTCCTTGGCTAATTGCCACTCCATTTTTGAAGGCAGGCTGAAAACATAAGCATTTAGAGTAGAATGATGTCTAAGCCTGCAGCTTATTGCAATTTTCAGTGGGTTGTCTCTCCATGTGAAGATCCGAAGAGCTAAGCTGGGACAAACAGTCTCTAGTTGCTTCTCCGGCTTGCCCTACAAAAGCTCCACATTGGTGTATGAAAGGAGAAGCTGTATGGGGGACTGCCTCCAAGCATTGGCCTCAGACTATTGTTTGTTGCACATAGAAAAAAATACTCAGCTGCCTAGAATAGGTTTTGGTGGTGTTGTTTGTAGCACATGTGCACACTAGCTACTTCACCTGCTTCAGGGCTTCTGACTGTGTTTTGTGTAGTGACTCAGAGCTTTCTTTTGGAGGAACATAAAAGTTCGCTTGCGGTCCATCAGCTTATGTAAAAGTTTGAACTATTTTTGTTCAAGTGCATTGCTGTACATTTTCAGATTAGCTAAACTTCATGCACATTTGGTTTACCAAATCCACTACTTGCTACATTCAGTGAGAAAGTATCAAAATCCCTCTGAAGCTTTTAAGGACTGCAGAAGTGCAGAATGCTCTGTGAACACAGCCATGTTGCTTGTGCACCCAAATCTCTGGGGGAAACCTGCTGATTTGTGCATGGCATGATTTCTGATTTCTAAAAGTTACCAAAAATATGGAAAAAAGTCTAAGTTGAAAAGTATTGCTCAGATTTAGAGTGCATTGAAATAGACTAGACTAGATCCTCATAGATTGTAGTCATTAAAACCCTTGTGATGGGAGTGTATTCAGTCTTATTTTTGCAGTTGTACAGAACTAAGCTCTACATATCTCTATCTTCTCTTGTATATCCTCTACTCTATTCCATGTCATTGTCCATTTTGCTGTACTTTGATTCCTGGGTCTGTTTTGTCAGTTCCTCAAATAGTCACCTTGGTGTCCTGTTCCATAAAAACTCCTAAACCAAGTACAGTCATCCTGAATCGATCTACCAGGCCTCTGGAGATGCTTATTTCATTAGGGCTGCTCAATGCTCAAAGTATTCCCTGTTCCTTTTTAACTTTTCCTAATGTCTGTTCTAAAGTGCAACACTCTGACTACAAGAGCCATCCTCTGTGTTGGGAAGAAGGGTCTCACAAACTGTTATTTTTTTCCTTGACTTAACTCGATCAGAAGGAAAATGGGAATGCCTGAATGGTATAGGGTTTTGATTTTTACTTTTTTTTTTTCCTTACACTGGAATGGTTGCTGGAGATGCCTTGTACAAATGTTTTCCAAATGTCAAGGTTTCTTATGAATGAATTTGTTGCTCCCTGCTGTGTCCCAGGACACTTTGAAAATGAGACCTTTTTCCAAGAGTTTTATCCTGCTGTGAATATTTATATGCATCAAATTGCAATAAAACTAAACAATTTTCTCATTGGCAATGCAGTCTGCAAAAGTCAAATAATTTCTCCTATGGCTGTGTCAGGGACATCATGAAGTTGAAGTAGGGGAGAGGAAAAAACGTTTCAAAAAAGAAGACTCAGGATAACATCATGCAGTCTAATAGAAGTCTTGAAATTAGCCCTCTTATCACACCATATTTATTGTTTTAATTTACTCTGGTGGTTTTCAATATTGGTGCATGAGGTATTAATGTCCTTTGCATGCTGCATGCATGGGAAGATGGTAAAAGGATTAAAAAGAGTCCCTTTATATGAGGAGTACCTGAACCATACCATGGGCCTGAATGAGATTAGGGGAAAAGTGGCACTAAATAACTTCCAGGTGGGACTCCCTAAATGCTGAAGCATATTTGGTTTTAGGAAGGTATGTGTTCAACAAGGGAGCTAACCTGGGGCTTCACTCTGAGAATCTTTGTTGCAGCATGTAGAGGAGCCTTTTGGGTAGGTACTTTTATGCTGGAGGAGAGCCCCCGTAGCTTGGGTAGAGATTGGAAGAAGGACCTTGCAGTGGTTTTTGCTCCCTGTGTCTCCGCCTGGGCTAAACAGAACTCTGGTGTCAGTAAAACACTGAGTCTGGGTTTCCTAACAATGAAATACTTGTGGATGACAACAGACACTGCTGCTAGACTGAAGGTCTGTCTTCTTCCAGCTCTGCTCTGGCTGCAGAAAAGTCAACAGCTTCCTCTGTTGATGTTCTGCACCTGGCAAATATCATCCTCCCAGGCTAGTGTTGTGAGGATGCAAAGGTGTAATGTGTCTGTCAGGGTAATTTCCAGGAAGGAGGGAGGGGACTGAAGGAAAACAGTTATGGCATTAACAGGGCAAGAAGGCACTAGCCACCAGTGGCCTGTGGCACTGATAAAGGTGAAATGCTGGCCGAGCCAGCAAAGCTATCATGACTAGCTTGGGTGCTAGTCACCCATTGGTGTCCTGTTCCCATCCTACTAAGGCTGACCAGCACTTCAGCGATAGCTGGAGGTGCAGCGTCTGTGTGCAGGTGAAGAAGGCAAGTGGTTTTCTGCAGGTGAGCATATGAGCTCCACAGGGCAAATTGAGGGTGGTTGTGTGTTCTTTCTGCCTTTCAAAAAGGTTATAGAGTGGCTGCTAGGCTGCTGATGGTTTTGCTCAGGTGCAGCTCTGGAGGTTTGTGTTTGTTCCCACAGCAGGAGGGAACTGTGTCCATCACTGCAACATCAGATGTTTGCCACAAGCAAAGAACAGGGCTTGTATCTCTTGTGTGTGGGTCTTCCCTTGTTCTGGCCCCTGTTGGAGAGATCTCTGTGGTGGTTTATTAAATAGATGTTCTATGTTCTGTTTCCTCTCCACTGGTCTCCAACAGTGGAGAGGGAGTTTATAAAAGAGACAGCATCTTTTCCCTTGTTGCTTGTCTCACACTATGCCCACTTGTAAGTATTTAGCATTGACAGGCTCTACAGTTGTGCTGTTATTTTCTTTAGATGACATCCCACATTCACACAAATGTCAAAACCTCACATTTGCTCCCTCTGTGTTGCAAGAGCCTTACTGCCTTAGTGAAAATGATGTACAGAGCAGTAATATCTCCCAAACTACCTCTCCTCAAGAGCTGGGGTAGATGAGGGAATCTGTGAAGCAGAGCGGGCATTCTCCAAGAACATTTTCAATTCTGTTTCCCTTTCAGTAAGAAGATAGACTAGAGGCCCTGTGAAGCTAGGTTCTTTTTTTATTAATTCTGCTCATTCACACAGGAACTGTGACAGCAGTTATTGAGTTAAACTCTTTGATCGATGAGTGTGCTCAACTTGCAGCGGGAATGCTGTCCATTTGGAAGACAGTGCAAATATGGAGGAATAATACTAGCATTTTTTTCAATGATCCAATTGGTCCTTTTTGTGTGGATCCCATGCTGTCACATGTGTTACGGTTCACGAAGTGTCCAGCACAGCTTAGAGCTGCAATGCTGGGCATGGATCAGGGAAAGGCATCTGCATAAATGATGTACTATGACCTTTTTCATCTCACATTTTGTTCTCTAGTGGGAATCCAAGTGGCATTAGGAACTGAAATAAGAGACGAACAAGGGGTGTGATAAAAAGAGGAAAAAACTGTACTGAGGTTAAGTTGAGGATGTAGAAAGGGAATGAGGTGAGGAAAAGCAGGCAGTTTAGGTAAGAAATGTTGCTACTGAAAGCAACAGGTACCTGGTTTAGTATTTGTGGTGAAGAAAGGGTGCTGGAAGACTGTCTTTCTGCATCTGGAAAGACATGATTCCTAGGCTCAGTGCTTTGTCCATGCGTTTGTATTCAGAATAAGCTGCTTGCTAGATCTGCTTTTCCAGGCTCATGAAGGTGCTGAGGAGCTGGCGCTGGTCAGAGAAAGGACACAGTCTGGAGCTTAGTGCTGCAGGGTCATAACACCAGAGGGCCTTGATGGCTGTCCTGAACTCTCAGCTGCAGATAGGTCTTTTTCAATTTGGAGACTCAGAAAAAAGTGGAAATATCCCCTACGCCTCCTGCCCTGTGTTCGAGGATTCCTTGCTCTATATTCAAAAGCAGACTGGGTCTTGCAAGAGGGGAAGGCAGGTAGATGTATTCTCCAGATCAGGCCCAGGAGTCAGGGAGAGATCAGCAGAAGAGCTGTTTGGAAATGCAGGCTGTGGTAAGGATTTGCACCAGCAGGGGCATCTGCAGAAGAGAAATGGGGGCAATACCATGAGATCACTGTCCAGAAGATGAAAGAAAAATAAGGGTGCACTGAGAAAAGTGGGTGAAAAGAGTGGAACAAGTAGATCTGCCATAGGGCAAATCCCTAGTGCAGTTCTCTGGTTTCTGTTCATTGTATAGAGGAGCAAACTGGAGGTGCATATTTTTGTGTCCACCCACTCTTCAGTCAGGTTTTTTTCACCTACTCTGTTAAGACCAAGAAGTGGTGGAGGAGGCAGGTTTGTTCTTCATCAGCTTCATTCTGAGTCACTGTTGCAGGCAATGCAGAAGGACATGAGCTTTTGGGAATTCAGTGGGGTGCCAGCCTGCTGTCTTCCTGTTCACTTTGAGTGGAAAAGCATTGTCGCTCTGGCAGTACAACTCCTAAGTTGGTAACACCCAGCTGTGCATTCTTGCTACTCTAAAAAGTGTTGGGTTTGTCTCCCTGTGGGGGAGAAGACCATGGAAATAAAGGGAAAACACACCTCTGAAACAGAAAAGACAGTGGGCTTAAGAGAAATGTGTGCTCTGGGTCACCAGAGCTTTCGGACAGCAGAGCTTTCATTGGAATTACATGGCGTGATAATGCAGGACTCTCTAAGCAAAGGTAATCGGTACAAAAGGATAGTCTTGTCCATCTGTTTGGAAAGCTCTGATACAGACATATGAACCCAATTTATTTTTACTGCCTATCACCTTCCCACTTGATTTATTTATTTAGTGATGAACTTTGCTTTCCAAGCAGGGGGATGTTCACATTCTCTTTGATAGGTTGTTTTAGGTATCTTCTTTTTGAGAGACTGATTTTAGGGAAATCCTCCTTCTCTGCTCCGCATAGCCTTTTCTATGAAGTTGGGAACTTCCCATGATCCAAACAAACAACTTTCACTCATTGTTATAGGTAGACACCTGTACTTGTAAAAGCTGGGAAAAAATTCTCGTACATTGTCCTAAAGCAACTGGCAGGGATGAGGAAAACATGAGTGTCCTCGCATATGCTTGAAGAAAAGGGATGTGAAGATGAAGTCAGCAACACTAGTAAGATTAGTCTTAAATGTATGAAGTGCATTTTCAGTTTGAGGACAAAGGCAGTTATTTGCAACGCCTCCAGGGAGGTTCATAGGAGAGCACTCTGTTTTGGGGCATGGACCCCAACAGGGATGGTGGTGCCTGAGAGGAAGCTCTTAGCTAAATTCACCTGAAGGCTGCAGTGCTCTTGGTGGGTGGATGAAAGCAGGCACAGGAAGAGCAGGGGCCAACAGCAGCCACTTTTTTTGCAGGGCTGTGTCTCCAGGGCAAGACCTATGAAGCAAGGAGCAATTCTTGTGACATTTAAAGAGGGATGTGAGTGAACATCCTGCATGTCTGGCTTTTTGGTACTCTCTGTGCTTTGATAGCTTCTGTGCAGACTTACAGCTGCATTTATGTCCTTCCCCGCCCCCTCATCTAATTCTCTGTAGTGTAGTGGTGAAGAGCTGTTATACTTTGACTATTCATTTTTAGTGGAGGAAGGAGATAAGGAACATGATGGTTTACTGCTACCTGGGGTCCCTTTCAGTAGATTGAGGTAATTTCTGAATATGATGCTCTTCGGTTTCACATTTTCTGAGCACTGCCATTGTTGTGGAGCACCACCAGAAACTTGTCTTTCTACACTAGAGCAAACTAAATACTTGGGCTTGTAAATGCCATCCATTTCACCAGTGTGACAGCTAGAAAGGTTATTTACCTGAAGTCCCATGGGAAATAAGACAGGAGAAGAATAAGTCTGTGGTGGTCTTCGTAATCTAAGTCACTGTATAATCAATTAGATTTCTCCTAGGTGAGGCCCTTACTCTGTTTTGATTTTGCCATACATAAAACTTTATATCACATCCATCATTCTCACTTGTGCTGCAGAGTAGATTTTGAGTCTGTAGGCCTCAGATCTTTTCAGACATGTAGGGAAAATCCTGCCATATTTGCAGTGAAGTTCAGGGATGTAGAAACGAAGTGAAGATCATGTTTTAATTCTGAAAGTAGTGCTTGGGAATAATTGTTCTGAGTCTGGCCACCCGGACAGAAATACTGCCCTATGGAAGGGAACATAGGCTGGACATGAGAGGTCAGGACTCCAGTCTGTAGTCACTGTGTGTAGGATGCTGGTGTCCACACTGCATTAATGCCTGTAGACTGCGCTGGTGTGGAAACCACTTGCCAGCTAACAAGTGAACTGGAGCACTGTGTGTGAAAGAAGGGGTACTAGTCTGTTTCACATCCCTCTGATGTCTAACTGCCCGAGAACTCCTTTGCCAATGAAAGCATTTACAAAGGAAAATGCCAGATTATCTGTACTGGTGTGAGAAAATTAGGGAGGAAAATGCTCTGGGGAAGGGCCATGTTGCTGTGGGATATTTTTGTGGATGGGATTTCTCAGGTGGTGAATGGGATTTGAGAGAGAATTGCCTCTTACAGTTCTGCTGTTTTTCATTAAGTTGTGCCTTTGTCTGAAGCTCCTGTGGACCCAATGGGCTAAAAACATGGATAGGCAGTTTCTTTCTTCTTAGTGTTGTTGTAACTGTGATGATCTGAGGACATAAGGCAAGATTTTGGATGTGAATACTAAATCAGCCAGTTTAATGGATAAGAAGATAACTGGGTACCGCATAAGGTTTCAGGCATGCAATTGTTCTTCAGGTGTACTCTAGATATTATTGCATTTTTTCCAGACTTGCTTGGTAACAACTAGAAACTATTCCAGCTCTCTTCGGCAATTTTTTTGTTGTTGGATTTCTGTCTCTTTTTGGGGGGATGGGGGTTTTTTTTCTACTCTTCTTTTGAGTTTATTTTTGCTAGAAGCTGGAGTCCTAGGCATGAGCGTAAGTTCATTCCAGGCAACTGCAACTCTATGTGAATATATATATACAAGATATTAGTGACGGAAGTGTCACTAAGTGTCATGGACAGTCATTCTTCTTGATGACTGAATCATTTTCCAAACTATACTTTAAAATATACTTATGTGATTGCTCTGCTTTCTTAAGCAGGCCTCTGCAATTTTATGTAGATTAGTTTTCTACTTTACAGTAGGAGGCACATGAGATGCAATCCGATGGTTTTTATTTAGGTATTTGTATGCAACTCTGGTATTTCATTTTGAAAAAAAAAAACTAAAACAGAACAACCCAGATTATTTTTATACAGAAAAATTCATGTTGTTCGTTTAAGTGACTGCAATGATTCTGCCAGCTCAGGCATTAAGAATCCTTTAGTAATGCTGGATGTTTTCCAGAGGACAACATAAAGTGACAATATTTTCTTCAGCTACCAGAGCTGAAGTTGTGAAGTTGGCCATGTTTTTAATTTAAGTTAGCGCATCCTAACCCAACCACCACTTAGGTAGTTACTACAACTGGGCCTCTCTTTTGTTTAATATAATTTGTAGTAAAAAGCAAAACTAGATATATCCTAAGTGATAAGAGTTTTGCACTTTTACTTTCTCCTAGTATGCTCTATGGATCTGTAAGCAGCTACACTGGATAATAAAGCAGAAAGATAAATGATTGATTTGGGGATTTCAGTGTAGAAAGAGGTCATCAGTGGAGTCAGAGAAGAGCTTGTGTTGTTAAGCCTGTTTATAATCGTTACAGCAAAGGAAGTGAATAGTGAGGAGAAACGTTTGCTGATATTACTAACTTTATTCAGAGTTAAAAATAAGGACTGTATCAAAGAAGGATCTCATGAAACTGAGCAGAGAATAATTAGGCAGCTGACATTCTTTGTAGGCAAATGTGGAGGAGTACATCTGGGATGGGCAATCCTAGCTTTACACATGAAGGGCTCTGAGTTAACTGTGTCTTTAGAGGTGAGATGTTGAGTTTACAGTGGAGCTATGGAAGTGTGAGCTAAACGCACAGCAGCAGGAAGCAAATAAGAAAAAGACATGGAACAACATAGCACTGGGTAACACTAGGAATGGAGCAGGAAACCAAATGAAGAACACAGTTATTCCACTGCACAATTCCAGGATGTTCCCTTGGCAGTCCCTAGCATATACAGTACTGATTGATGAAAGAATAGTTCAGTGGAAGGGACCTACAACAATCATCGAGTTCAACTGCCTGACCACATCCAAGTTGACCAAAAGTTAAGACATGTTATTAAGGGCATTGTCCAAATGCTTCTTAAACACAGACAGGCCTGGGGCATCAACCACCTCACCGCCTGTTCCAGTTTCTGACCATCCTTTTGGTAAAGAAAGGTTTCTGAATGTCAAGTCTGAACCTTCCCTGGCATAGCTTTGAGCCATTCCCACTTTTCCTATTGCTGGATCCCAGGAAGAAAGGATCAGCATCTCCCTCTCCACTTCACAGTATCACAGTATCACAAGGCTGGAAAAGATCTTTGAGATCATCGAGTCCAGCCTATGACCCAACACCAACACCTACTTGTCATCTAAACCATTGGCACTAAGTGCCTCATCCAATCTCCCTTTAAACACCTCCAGGGATGGTGACTCCACCACCTCCCCGGGCAGCGCATTCCAATGACCAATCACCCTTTCAGTGAAGAATTTTTTCCTAATATCAAGCCTCAGGAAGCTGTAGGGAGCAACGAGGTGGCCCCTAAGGCTCCTTTTCTCCAAACTAGACAAAACCACTATCCTCATCTGCTTGGCACCCATCTGCTGAGCATCTGCTGAAGACAGGTCCTTTCCAAGCAGAACAGAAGTGCCAGTGCCAAGGCTGGATCTGAAAGAGTGAGAAGAAAGCGTGTGCTCGAGGCCAGCAGCATGGTCACCTTTCCCTGGCTGCTTTCCAGCCAGGCAGGCTGCCGCATGGGCTGGCAACAATGCCCCCTGCACTGTTAGCAGTAACACTTGAGCTTTTTTCCATGTTTTTTCTGCATTTATTTTACTGTGGTCACCAGATTTATTGGCCTGAGAGCTTTTGGGGGCTGGTGCATTCCCTAGCTGTTGGCCCTGCCCTGGTCGGGTGATCCCCCGAGGCACCATCGTGGTGCTGGCCTCTTTTTCTCTGGAGAGCCCTTCGAGCTACCAGCCCTCCTCTTTCGGGCTCACCGTGCCTCTCCCGAAGTGTTTCCTGCCCCAGCTGGAAGTGGAGGGTGTGGGCACAGCCTACTCTGGCTCCTCCTGTGGCTCTTCGTGCTCGGCAGGGATGGGAACAGGAGCTCAGGGATGCCTACCACGATGCCCACTAGCGGCTGCGGAGGAGCTCATCTTTTGACCGGATGGCTTAACTGTGTTTGATGCACCCCAGGATGCGGTTTGTTGTCTTGGCTACTAGGGCACTCTGCTGACTTATATGGACGCTGCTGTCAACCCCCAGATCCCTTTCTGCAGGGCTTCTCTCCAGCCACTCTTCTTCCATTTTCTACTTGTGTCCATCATTACTCTGTCCCAGGTGCAGACCCAGGCAATTTATTTTTTTTAAAAAAATTTCATGCCATTAAGGATTGTCCATATCTTACAGGGGTTATGCTCAAAGATGCAAAGGTACAGACTGTGGTGGTATGGATGAAATAAGGTCTATCTTGTACTGGTTTGTCTTCTTCAGAGTTGAAAACGTGGAAATTCCACAAAGGTCTATTAAATGATATCTAAGCATGCAGGAAACAGAAGACGAAACTCACTTTTCCTTCTGGTCTAAAGACCAGAGAGCATTTGCAATGACAGTAGCTAGTAGTGACCCAGACCAAACAAGAAAATCTGTTTCTCCAAGGAGCTCACAGCTATGGAAGTCTTTGTCACAGGATGTTGTGCATACTGTAAGTTTTATACAGTCTCATAAAACAGCTGTGTAGAATCATGTGAGAAAGACCCGCTGAAGACTATACACAATCTCTGGCTTGGGAAACTACTAGGAGAATGTCACATCATGCTTGCCATCTTCATATGCTTGTGGTCACAGCTCATGGTGGGGTACTTGGCACGTTTGTTATGATCCGTATGTTTATTCTTCAGTTAGAAATAATGTTAATACTGAATATACAGGATGGTGGATGAGGTCAGGGTGAAATATAACCCCCCTGTAATCCAGGAGGAAGAAGTTAGAGACCTGCTGAGCCACTTGGATCCTCATAAGTCTATGAGGCCAGATGGGATCCATCCTAGAGTGATGGGAGAGCTGGCCGACGAGCTTGCTAAGCCGCTTTCCATCATTTATCAACAGTCCTGGCTCACTGGAGAGGTCCCGGATGACTGGAAGTTGACCAGTGTGATGCCCATCCACAAGAAAAGCTGTAGGGATGATCCAGGTAATTACAGACCTGTCAGCCTGACCTCGGTTCCAGGTAAAATTATGGAGCAGATAATCCTGAGTGCAACCATGCAGCACCTGCAGAATGAGGAAGAGATCAGGTGCAGGCAGCATGGATTTAGGAGAGGCAGGTCCTGCCTGACCAACCTTATCTCCTTTTACGACAGTGTGACTCACCTGGTCGATGAGGGGAAGGCTGTGGATGTAGTGTACCTGGACTTCAGCAAGGCCTTTGACACTGTCTCCCACAGCAGACTCCTGGAGAAGCCCGTGGCTTGGGTGAGAACGCTGTGTGCTGGGTTAGGAACTGGTTGGATGGCTGAGCCCGGAGAGTGATAGTGAAAGGTGTCACATCTAGTTGGCGGCTGGTCACTAGTGGTGTCCCCCAGGGATCAGTGTTGGGCCCGGTCCTGTTTAATATCTTTATTGATGATCTGGATGAGAGGATCGAGTCCATCATTAGCAAGTTCACAGATGATACCAAGCTGGGAGGAAGTGTCGATCTGCTAGAGGGAAGGAGGGCCCTACAGAGGGACCTTGACAGACTGGAGAGATGGGCTGACTCCAATAGCATGAGGTTTAACAAGTCCAAATGTCGGGTTCTGCACTTTGGACACAACAACCCCATGCAGAGCTGTAGGCTGGGGACAGAGTGGCTGGAAAGCAGTCAGGTGGAAAGCAGCTTGGGAGCGCTGGTAGACAGGAAACTCAACATAAGCCAGCAATGTGCCCAAGTGGCCAAGAAGACCAGTGGTATCCTGGCCTGTATCAGGAATAGTGTGGCCAGCAGGACTAGAGAGGTCATCATTATACTCAGCACTGGTTAGGCTGCACCTTGAGTGCTGTGTCCAGTTCTGGGCCCCTCAGTTTAAGAAAGATGTCGAGATGCTGGAGTGTGTCCAGAGGAAAGCTACGAGGATGGTGAAGGGGCTGGAGCACAAGCCCTGTGAAGAGTGACTGAGGGAGCTGGGGTTGTTTAGCCTGGAGAAGAGGCTCAAGAGAGACCTTATTGCTCTCTCCAACTACCTAAAATGAGGTTGTAGTCAGGCAGGGGTTGGTCTCTTCTCTGAGGTGACCAGTGACAGAACAAGAGGACAGAGTCTTGAGCTTTGTCAAGGGAAGGTTTAGACTCGATATTAGGAAAAAATTCTTCACTGAAAGGGTGATTTATCATTGGGATGCGCTGCCCGGGGAGGTGGTGGAGTCACCATCCCTGGAGGTGTTTAAAGGGAGATTGGATGAGGCACTTAGTGCCAATGGTTTAGACGACAAGTAGGTGTTGGTGTTGGGTCATAGGCTGGACTCGATGATCTCAAAGGTCTTTTCCATCCTTGCGTTACAGTGATACAAATTAGTGGTTGCATTGTTTTTACGTTTTTCTTGACTTAGAAAATGTTCCTTTCTGACTGCTTTAGCATCTCCAGATACAACTAAGTGGGATGGTGTTGGTCTTCTTGCAACTCCATTGGCAGCCTCAGAGGGAAATTTTTTGCCTTTTGCTATGTACTGCTCTAATTGGTTCTGTCCCTTGCGGACCTCTCAGGCTAATTTCTGTTAGTACTAACGCAAGTTAAGAATCAAAAGCTCTGGGAAGAATCCAAGTGAAGAAATGTCTCATATTTGCAGTTCATCCATTCCAGTGAAAATGAAAACATTTCATGCAATCATGTCAGCTTTTCCTCCAAAGGAGAGTGCTGGCAAAATGAGAACTGTGGTCAAAAGGTGCTATTGTCCATTTCTATTTTAAAACCAGGTACATCCCGTTGGTGTTTCATTCCCATTACAAGCACAAATATTACCCATTCATTGCACTGAAACACGTCATATGGAAAAGCTTTGTGCCAGAGTGCTGGTGTTCTGGGACTGCACTCTGCATTGGGATGGAAACAGATTTCAGATTCCTTGTCTCGGTGCAACTAAGTTCTGCTCTCTGTCCCACACTGCTCATCTTAGGATGGAAATGGGAGGGTTTACTGCCTGAAATGTAAAATATAGACTAGAGAAACACAACACTGAAAAATACTGGAAGTTCCTTCAAACCTTCTGTGGGGCCACTGGTGAATGCATAAGACAAAGGCAAGTTTAAAGTGAGCTTTCTTAGTGCAGTCCTCAGCTCCTTGACACAGCATCTTCCTCAGCCTGGGGAATCACTGAAGTTAGAAGCTGGATTTTATTTCATGGATTTTCCTGAGTTCTGTGGAGGATTTGCTAGCTAAACTGTGTCACACTTGTGAGTTTGAGCGCAACCCAAGAAGGTGGAGAGCAAGATTGGGGCACTGCTCAGCTCCACAGCATTTGCCAGTGTCTCTGTCTGTGTTTATTTGGTAACGTGTGTATTCCTACCTGTTTGTCTGTCCGTGCTTTCAAGGAGCATTGCCTTCTTTGCTGTTATCAGGCAGCGATGCGATGAAACATCCTAGAGATTCCCATCCCAGAGCACTCCTGGAGAGAAAAAGTGTGCTTTCGCTTTGAACCCTGTTAGCATGGGCACCCTAGTAGGACTCACCCTCTTGATGTGCTTGTGGATATGCTGAGTAGCAGTAGGGAGGTGATGCAAGTAATAATGAAATGTCATGCATGCTTATCTGTGCTGAAAAAACGAGTTAAAAATCTTAACAGTGGAGAGACAAACGCAAACACAACCCCCAACACTCAAGAAGAGAGTAAAAGAAGATTGTGTTCTGTGAAACAGGATCCAGTAAGGATTGTCCATGGATGAACAGCAAAAACTATTTGCCAAGTCACTCAGAGGTTTTGCTTGGAGGGTCGCTGTATCACAGGAGATCAGGGTTAATGCCACTGCGCTGGAAAAGGTCTGCAACTGTTTCAGGGAAAACTAAGCAGTTTTCATGCTCACTTCTCATACAGTACTGCAAGAATAGCTAATGCTCCTTGACCCTACTGCAAACAGCCTAGTTCCTGTTCATTAACAATTTTTCCCTTACATGGCAAGGATAAATTTCATGCAAAGGCCCACATTGTACCATCTTTCTCGTATTGACAGTTCTGCTATGCTGCTATTGAATTAGCCCTAAGAGAATTATTTTCTTCTAAATTCTTCTTCCTTAAAAAGATTCCAAAAAACCTTTGGAAAAGATGTGGACATAGTTGCCTATAAATATGGAAATATAACAGGTTTCTAATGCCTAATTTTTCTAAACAGAAACTAACATCTTTTCTTCAGAGTGGGTATGCATATGTTACAATGACAACTCTGTGAATACATTATTCCATTTGAGAACAAAAGAAACAAGGGCAAAAATCAGACGTCTGTGAAGAGTTTTTAAGAAGAGGGCAAATAACAAATGCATTGCAGATTTCCTTTTAACTTTCCCATCTGATGCATTCTCTTGAAGCATAAAAACTTAAGAAGAGTACGTGGGGAAATTTTGAATCTGAGCTCTACAAAAAGGAAAAGAAGACTGTCAAGTACTTTAAAGAGATGGGTGAAGTATTGCAAATGTCATTATGTATACTGAAATAGATGTATCCAAATCCCACTCCTAAATTATTGAAATCAAATCACAAAATAATTATTTTATGAAAACAAAGGTGAAATACGGTTTTATTTCTGGTTAGAAAATAAAATAATCAGTAACTTCAAATAATTTCTTAAATGAATGGAAGTCATAACATGAGGTAAAACAGTTGTGTTTATCCTTGAGTCATTAAGTGGAAAAAAAGACAACTGAAAGATTTGAGCCCATGTCTGTCTCAGGACACATAACCAGAACTTCACTGAAGTTATAACTGTGACTGTGGGCTGCATTAGACCCCAGATCCAAGGCTTAAGCAGTATGATTTCTATTGATATAGACTCTAGCTTTGTATTAATGGTAACTGCATCTTGTGTCATACTTCTGTATTACATGTGTACAATTGCTCTTACACAGTTCCAAAATAGAGTAGAGCAAAAAATTACAGGATGAAAAAGTTTGTATTTATGGAGGGGAACACTCTCCAAGAAGAAGTTTTTTATTGTGCATGCATAGTTATCATTAATATTCAAAGCATTATTATTTTATTATTCATATATTAGAGTTACTGAATAGTTAAAACATCTGATGGATAATTTATGAGTGGAAGAGGAGGACCTCCTTGTTTATTAAGAAGGCCACACAAGCATACAGACTAATTTAAATCTGAAATGACCATTCAGGAGGAAAAAAATTTGTATTTATTTTGTCATTTTAATGAACAAGGTCTAGGTTCAGATTATTTGCAAATATTGTGATTTTTACTAAAGATTAAGTGACACTGATAAAATTTACCACTTTTTGGTTTTCTTGCCAAGCAGCACGAAGTAAGAGGAGTTCTGCTTGCAGGATGACCTGGCGCTCATTCAAGCAGGTTTGATCATGGCAAACTTTGTTACCACTGTCATTCATAAGCAAACTGACTGAGATTGCAGTGGAGCTGGGTTAATGCAGGGCTTGGCAGATTGTCCCCTGACAACCTGCTCTTAGAAGTGAACACCTAGGAATAAGGTTTGAGACCAATTGCCCAGTAGTACAGTAATGCTTCAGATGATGATGAAGAGGATGTTAGGTGGGAAAGGTTGCCAGACAGCATATTCTGTGTGTTTGTAAGTGCTATCAGACCTGTGCCTCCACAGGTCCACAGAAGGGCTCTGGAGATACCAGGTCTTGGACACACAAAGTGGTGGTCTCATGGTCGTAGCCCAAGGAAGACTGTGTTGGGATCATTTCTTAAACTATTCATTCTTTTGGACAGCTGGGTTGAGAGAAGATTGTTCCTGTTTCATCCCCGAAGTAAGCACTGAGGCTTTATGCTCACCTGGAAGGTAGCCTTTGCAAGGACAGCAGAAAGACTTTGGAACCAATTGGCTCATAAAGGCTCCATGGCAAAAGCACTGCCAAGTAGTATATTGTTTCAAATACTGGTTATCTTGTATGTACAGAATTCAGCACAAAGGGGATGCTCAGTGAAGTAAGTGGAAGAAACCTAGTACTTCATTTGGCCAGGATGACGTTAATGTGCAGAGGTACTCCACATGTTCCTATCCCTGGTGGAGCCAGAGCAAGATTTCGATAGAACTCTTAAGTGGTTAGTAATTTTTCATAGAATCATAGAATGCCTTGAGTTGGAAGGGAACCACAAGGATCATCAAGTCCAACCACTGTCCCTGTACAGGACAAAACCAACATTCACTCCATGTGTCTGAGGGCGTTGTCCAAGTGCTTCTTGAATATTGTCAGGCTTGGCGCCATGGCTGGGGAGCTGTTCCAGTGCTCCACCAGCCTCTGAGTGAAGAACCTATGCCTAATATCCAACCTAAACCTCTCCTGGCACATCTTTCTGCCATTCACTCAAGTCCTATCATTGGTCACAAGAGAGAAGAGGTCAGCGCCCCAGGTGATCATTGCTTGTGAGGAAGCAGTAACCTGCTATAAGGTTCTCCCTCAGCCTCCTCCAGCTGAGCAGATCAAGTAACTTCAGCCACTCCTCATGTGATTTCTCCTCTAGACCCTTCACCAACTTTGTGGCCTCCTCTGGATGCTCTCCAGTAGTTTGATGTCCTTTTCATCCTGTAGCACCCAAAACTGCACCCAGTGCTCAAGGTGGGGCCTCACCAGTGCAGAGCAGAGCAGGACAATCCCCTCCCTCGACCAGCTGGCAATGCCGTGCTTAATGCACCTCAGGACATGGTTGGTCCTCTTGGCTGCCAGAATCCCCAGATCCCTTTCTGCAGGGCTACAGTTAAACTTCATGTGGTTGGTGATTGTCCAGCTCTCCATTTTGTCCAGATCCCTCTGCAGGGCCTCTCTGCCCTCAAGAGAGCCAACAGCTTCCCACAATTTTGTGTCATCAGCAAACTTAGTTATTAAATCTTCAAGTCCTTCATCTAGGTCTTTTATGAAGACGTTAAAGAGTACTGGCCTGACAGTCAAAAGCTTTCTGTTAATACCTTTCTCATCAAAGTGAATTACTTCATCCAGGAGAATTTTCCCAGGAATGCATATGGGAAAGTACAGACAGTCGCAGTCTGAGCAGATGGACAAGTACGGTTCTATATTGTTTGTATGTGTTTACTTTGCACCCAAGAACCATGCGTTCTAGGACATGCTTTAGTTTGACATTTTGAATGCATTAGGAACTGCATGTGGGTAGTAATATGTCCTTGAATTTTTATCCAGAAATGTATTAGCACTGCTTCAATCTAATGTGCGTTCCCCTGACAATCTGAGAGACCATTTATACTTCTAATATGAACCTCTTAATTAGTGTGAAAGAATTACTTTGCTTTATTTTGTATTGTGTTAGAGAGATTTATGTACAAGCTCTGAACTGAATTGAGGATATATTTGGAGCAGCAGACTGTTCTGTTTTTTATAAAAAACGTCTGCAGTTAAAAACTGAGTTCTGTGCCTAAATCCAGCAGTTTTACCCCCTTCTGAATTTTTTTACTTTGTAACCTTTGAAATACCTTTTATTAGTGCTACAAAGTCATAGAATAGTTCAGGTTGGAAGGGCTCTCCACATATCTTCTAGTCCAAACCCTGCTTAAAGAGAGTCTAATTGGGTCAGATTGCTCAGGGCAATTGCCCAGCTAAGTCTAAACCACCTCCAAGATGAAGATCACAGTATCACAGTATCACAGTATCACAGTATCATAAGGTTGGAAAAGACCTTTAAGATCATCGAGTCCAACCTATGACCCAGCACCTACACCTACACCTACTCCTACTCCTACTTGTCAACTACACCATGTCACTAAGTGCCTCATCCAAATTTTCTTTGAACACCTCCAGGGATGGTGACTCGACCACCTCCCTAGGCAGCGCATTCCAATGAACAATTACCCTCTCAGTGAAGAATTTCTTGCTATCTTTATGCTCTGATCAGGTAGTATAGTGAACAAAAGTGTGTCCCTTCTCCAAGACGAACTGTTCTTGCTTCCTCAGCCTATCCTTGTACATCATATGCTCTGACTCCTGATCATCCTAATGACCTCCAGATCTAGTCTGTCCTTTTTGTACCGAGGAGACCAGAACTGGATATAGCACTCCAGATGCAATATTGCAAGTGCCAGATAGCAAGGATCACTCTACAGGACTTGCCAGCTACACAGATATCAATACAACCATGGATGGATTTGACCTTTGCTGCAAGGACACGCTGCTTGTTCATGTTTGACTTGCTGCCCACAATGACACTGCGATCTTTCTCTGCAACACTGCTTCTCTGACAGTAAGCCCTAGTCTTTTGGGTTATGGTGTTATTCCATCCCAGAAGCAAGACTGAATTTTCATCTTTTGGACTTCACAGGGTTCCTGTAGCTCATTTCTCTAGGTTCCTCTGAAGAGTAGCCTTTTCCTCCAGTGAATTGACTAGTCTTCCCTATTTGGTGTCATCCAGAAATTTGTTGAGACAGGACACCATCTTATTGAAGAAGATATTAAACAGTCTTTGTGCCAGTCTTGATCCCAGAGCGACATCACTTGTTACTGGTCACCAACTGCAGCTGATTTCTGCTGACTGCACTATCCACTTCTCAAGTCCATATCTTTTCAGTTTGGTGGTAAGGCAACTGTAAGACTGTGTCAAAGGCAGTATGTATTCAAGGTATGCAGCATCGACTGCCTTGTCGATGGCACTGGTCTCCTCACTGTAAGAAACGATGAGGAGAAGCAACCTTGAGTGAAGTTCCTTTGAAGAATTGCTTAACAAAAGCAAATCTTCCAGGGACAGAGCCAGCTGCATGGGACTCCAGGGTAGTGGCAGTCTCACTTCAAAACAGACAGATTCCCTGTTGAGGGGGTTCTGTACTAGTGGTATAGGCCAAGTTCCCCAAGCACCAGCGGCAGAAGGATCACTCTTACAATAGCCAGTATCTGTTCTTCCACACATTTCTGCCTCATGTTTTGGAGATGAGAGCTGCCTCTTCAGTGTGCTTACTAGGTGCAGTATGGTTATGGGAGGCTGTCCACTGTCTGCTCTCAATTTTTGCAGTTAGTTTTATTTCTGCAGCTTTGTGTGCCAAATAAACTTGCAGATCCAGCCTCAAGAGAAATTTTTCGTCATCTGTCTGAACACGCCAAGCAAGGAAAGCTGTTACTTCTCTTTTTCTTGTCCAGTTTCTGTGTGAAGTCCTCATGTATATCCCAGTTATGACCTGCAACTGCCATGCTAGACAGGCTAAGGGACAGATTGTGTTATAATGTTTTATAAGCTCCTGACTTACTGGAAACTGTTGTAATTTCAGTTATGTGTCAAGGACTTACATCTCTGAGGATTGTAGTCACAAATCGTGAAAGGCAGAATAATTTCACTTAGCCACCAACTTTTAAGCCAATAAGTCCATCTGGGGTCTTTCTAACCTGGTATCTCAACTCCAACAGGCATCAGAAAAGGATGCTTAGCGAAGTCATATCTGGTAAATCTGCATTGGCATGCACACAGACCCTTGAACAATGCTGCACTGCTGGAGCCTTCTGGTTGTCTGGAACCTGGCAGCTCCATGACTCAGCACTTGCATTTATATCATTGTGCTTAATTATTCGGGTGAACTGTGGACGTTTCCAGTCACATCTCTTAAACTCGCTCAATACAGTACCCAAAAGTGGTCCTCCCACTTTTTATGCAATTCATAAAAAAGTGTGCAACATACCCTCTCTCTCAATAATGTCTTGAGACTTTTAGATATGTCTGTTGTATCACTGAGAATGCAGAGGTTTTACTTGAACAGCTATGATTAAAGAAATGACAGTTTGTATTCGCAGTGGCTCAGTAGAAGCATGTGAAACGATTCACCACATGACATTGGTTCTTTGTGGACCAGGGCTCATGGAGGCTTACAAGATCTCTCAGAAGATCATGGAATGACCTGGGTCAGAAAGTATGATAATTTAAATTAAATTATTTAATTGGTTAGGTAAAGAGTGACTCACTGGGTGAAGCCTTCATAACTGCATTGTCAGCTGCAAAGTGGAGCATTTACTGGAGAGATAAGCAGATAAAATATTAAGAAATCTTATGATGTCAACAAAAAAGGGGGATTTTATGAAAGGAGTTTTGAGAAAAGAGATTAAACATTTTACTTGAAGCTAATCAAGAGTTTGTAGACAGGAAGACAAAGTTTACATGGAAGAGTTCTCTGGAGAAAAGAGATCTGTAAGCAGTTCTGCATTCATAATTCATGTGAACTAATCAAGGCTAATACTTGGAAGAACTGTCTATGCAAAATATTCAAGAGAACAGTTCTTCTAAGGGATACTGAGAAGATATGTCAGGTTTGACCTGCACACCAGAGCTCTTCTCTCTCTTTGATGTTTCACCAACGTTTCTGGCCAACCTTTCTCTGCCTTTGCAGTTCTTGCATTACCTAATTACAGCTTGGGCTGCAAAGTCTGGCAGTGTAGGGATGTTCTGCAATCCTGTCTTCTCAGTGCTTTCGGGAAGGATTAAGCATTATATTGCTGCTGGTGTCAGTATGGAAGAAAAGATTATATAGGTACAACATTCCTTTTTCACAAAAAAAAAAAAAAAAAGAAGAAATGGGATTCTGCTGTTTTATTAACAAACAAATTCTCAAACCTTGTAGAGAACATTTGTAAAGCATGTAAGTACATTTATGAAAACAAATGAAGATGCCAGTTAGATGTTGAAATAAATACCATTAATACAGAATTCTATAGGCAAAGCTTTCAAATTTTAAAAATGTCTTTTTTGCTCATTTTATTGGCCAACAACTGTGTTACATAGACTGTCTACCTGCACTATATTCTGTCTACAAGATCACAGCCACCTGAAATGAGCCTCAGAAGATTGTCTTCTAAACTGCAGTTTTAAGAGGCTTGATAAAATATGCAAAGTTAATAAAGATGACCAGGCTGAATTATTCCAGTGCACATATTTTAGGAAATTATTTGACAATGGAGAAATTCAGAGGTGGAATCTTGCTAGGCAGTGTTGTGTTTTGTGTGGTAGCCTGATACGCCTTGACAAATGAGGTGTGCCGAGTTTGCTAAACAGAGGCTTTGAAATACTTTCCTGGGTTTCTTAATGTCTTCAGTTGATCAGCCCAAAAGAGCCACTAGTCTATATGTATGGATAAAAGCTCATTCTGCTCTGCTTTTCTCAGTGTGATATTGTTTAAACCTATGAAAAAGGATGTGAAAAGAATGTAAGAAAGGTTTGAAGTTTTACCTTTCCTGTTTGTTATCAGCTTGTTGTAAGTGATCACTTGCAAATTATGGAAAGGAGCTTGGTCTTTCGTGATAGGGATTCGTGGTGTAGTTTCAATCAGATTACTGTATAACTGTTCAGTGACATTTCCTGTTATATTATTTGCACTAACATGGGGTTGATATTTCAATATCACCTTGATAACAATGACTATTTGCACACAATGTTTTATGTAAGTGAATGAGGCACTGCTCTTCTATCATCTCTCTGCAATATTATTTTGTGTTCTCCTAGAGGAGAAAAATATTCTAGCTATTGTTTTTATCTGTAGACTAAAATAAATAACTAGAATTATTCAGAAGAAATAAATTATTAATGTCCAATGCATTGTCCCACTTTCTTTGTCTTGAGGATATGTTTACATTTTGCATGCCTGTAGATGAAGTGATGGATTTTTCTTGGGGTTTTTTTTATTTGCTGTTTTCTATGAGGAAAAATTATAGTGTTCAGAACTGGAGACAATTATAAAGTGTAGCTGCTGTAGTCAAGAAGTGTGTGTTTTCTCTGGGATGAAATTAAATGTCTCCCTTATTCCCTGTAGAGGAGAGGATGAACATAAGCAAAATGTAAGCAATTTTTACTTCTGGGTACTCTACAGAGGCTGAAACAAATTGTCTCTGGAGCTGAATTCTACTTGTCTAGTAGGTTATGTTGGGTTTTTTCTTTTTTTTTTTTTTTTGTTTGTTTCAATACATTTCTAATTAAAAAGAGACATAAAACACTCCTTTGAAGAAATATTTTCTTGAAGAACTACCTGTGTTACCAGATCTGAAAGTTTGGGCTCTTATGCAGATTGATATTGTCATAAAAGAACTGTTCTTCCATACCAAATGTTGCTGCATATACATGTAATCTAAAAATGGACCTTTACAAGATAATGATTTCTATTTACCAAAAAAAGGGTTTGATATAAACTGTAGATCGGAACAGAAGGAAAAAAGTATTTTTGAGTGATTTTTGCCAAGTTCATTTCTGGAATACAGTTCAGCATATCCCATGAAATGTTCAATGAGCTCAGCCCATTAGCACTGTGTTTGGTGGAAAAGTTCCATTCACTCAGTGGGATTTGACCTCTGCTAGTGGAAGTTATAAACATGTCTGATTTGCACGTGCACAGTATATACATATAAATAAGATTTCCCTTGTGCATACTGAAAAGGTCTGAAGAATAGTTTTTTATAAATAGAATTGAAAAATGGACAATAATCTTTCTTTCGCTTTGAGAATCAAGTAATATGACCAACAACTGAAATCTGAGAGGTGCATCAATAATGGAGGGGGATTGTGTGTGGTGGCTTTTCATGAAATATCCAGTTACTTTTGGCTCAGCAGTAGGAAGAAGATGGACAAAGGTCAGTTTTAATCTCTTCTTCCTGAAAGAACTGGAATTTTGAATATGAACCATATAATGAAAAAGAAAAAAATTTGCTGTGTTTATAGATTCGCAGGTAGTTCCCTGTGTTCTTTTTCTGTTTTTTTCACCATGACTGATTTTCTGTGTGAGATTTCATTTCAGATAAACTTTTCCATACTATGCCCATAAAATATTCCTTATCCTAGAAAGCGACTTTAAGAAAAGCTAAGCTAACAGAAAACTTCTGCAGGATAATCTTGTGCTATGGCAACACATGTAGCTTTGCCTGCTTGCAGAGCTGAAGAAGTGGTCCTTAGTGATTTTTTTACCTCATGATCTCTTTAAATGTATTTCTGGTTTTCTGCTTTTTTCTCAGAAAATTCTAGCATGACTTGTGTCTCTAATCTGTACAAGTTGAACAAGAGCACTTTCAACTTAATTACTTAAAATGCAGTACATCAGTGTGAATCTTCAACATTTGAATTCTGTATTGTCTGTCTCTGCAATGTGTCTTGTCATTTCAGTATCCAGCTATTTTTCCAAAATGGCTGGATTTGGCTCCTACACTTAACATCATTCTGCTATATACTAGAAATGTTTGTTTAATTCAAAATTCCCTATGTCAGTTATTTTCCAGTCTTACTGAGATCATTATCTCAATTTTTTTAAAGTGCTAATTCTTAAGTAGTTCTTTTGGATACACTAACTCATATTTCAGTATTTTTATGCACACACTACCATATGATTAAAGATTTTGAAAACCACCTATTCATGGCTAAAAAGGGTTTATTTCTTTGTGTTTCTGATCCTCAAGCTATACATTTATGTTTTAGGCAACAATTTAGTTCAACAACTTCATGTTGCTACACAGTGATGGTGCCAAGCTGCGCATGTTGGTTGGGCTTGGTGAGTAGGAGCCGTGAGAGTAGTCTACACAAGACTAGCTATGTAAAAATAGCTTCTGTCTTCTGGGGCTGGGTGTGGTTCCCAGGTCAGATCAAGACATTTACCTTAGGGACATGGGCTCCGGTCACTGCTGATGTCAGGCAGTCTGCTGATTTCTGCAGGGAGCTGTTCCCCCCTCCCCATTGCTAGAGTAGATCTGTCTTGCTGACCTGTTCTCTGAAGAGCCAAGACCATTGTTTCTGAGAATCATTAAGTTTGGAAAAGGCCTTTGAAATCATACAGTCCAACCGTCAGCCCAACACCACCATGCCTACTAAACCATGAAGTGCCACGTCTACCCATTTTTTAAAGTTCTCCGGGGAAGGAGACTCCACCAGTTTCCTGGGCAGCCTGTTCCACTACTTGACCACTCTTGCGGTAAAGAAATTTTTTCCCATATCCAATCTAAACCTCCCCTGGCACAAGTTGAGACCATTTCCTCTTGTCTTTTCACTTGCTACTTGGGAAGAGAGACTAATACCCACCTCACTACATCCTCAGGTATCTGTTGAGAGCAAGGTCTCCTCCCCTCAGCCTCCCTTTCTCTAGGCTAAACAATCCCAGTTCCCTCAGCCAGTCCTCATCAGACTTGTTCTCCAGAGCCTTCACCACCTTTGTTGCCCTCCTCTGGACACGCTCCAGCACCTCGATGTCCTTCTTGTAGTGAGGGGCCCAAAACTGAACAGTGTTCAAGGTACAGACTCACCAGCCTGGAGTACTCTGCCCATCTTGGGAGCCCTCAGAAAAAGGAAGAGCAGACCCAGAGGAAGGCCACAAAGATGATGAGGGGGATGGAACATCTCTTTTATGAGTACAGGCTGAAATAATTTGGGTTGCTTAGTCTGTAGAAGAGAAAGCTCCAGGGAGACCTTATTGTGGCTTTTCAATACTTAAAGGGGGCTTATGAGAAAGGTTTAAACATACATTTTTAGTAGTGCTTGCAGTGATAGGACAAGGGGTTTTCAAATAAAGGGGGGGTAGGTTCAGGCTAAATATAAGGAAGAAGTATTTTATGATGAAGGTGGTGAATCACTGGAACAGGTTGCCAGGAGCTATGATAGATGCCCCATCCCTGGAAACATTCAAGGTTAGGTTGCTCATTGCGGGGACTTCGGA
Source organism: Neomorphus geoffroyi (assembly GCA_033558235.1). Taxonomy (NCBI): domain Eukaryota; kingdom Metazoa; phylum Chordata; class Aves; order Cuculiformes; family Neomorphidae; genus Neomorphus; species Neomorphus geoffroyi. The sequence continues at coordinate 3,423,654 of JAUMJM010000008.1, forward strand.
CTAGACGACCTTTAAAGGCCCCTTCCAACCCAAACTGTTCCATGATAACATGGTGCTATGGTTGGTAGCAAAAAGTCCAGTGAAAAGCCAGTCACCAGAGCAGTACTCCAGGGTAGGTACTGGGGCCAGTGCTCTACTGCCTCTCCATTAATGCCTTGTATTGCCTTTGATGAGGGACAACGGGCATGTCAGCAAGCTGCAGACTATCCTGAATGGGGAGGAGTGGCTGGCACACCAGAGAGGCTCGCTGCCCCTCAGCGGTAACCCAGCTGTATGCAGCCCGAAGAAACCTGCTCTAGCTGACCCTGCTTTGAGGAAAGGATTTGGACTAGATGGTCTGCAGAGGTGCCTCGCAGCTGCAGCCACGCAGTGGCTCTGAGTTTCTGTAAGAGCTTGCTAGATTTTGTAACAAGTTTTGACACATATTTGCTTTTTACTAATGCTTAACTACTTTGCAGACCTTGTGTGTTTGCGCTTCTGTACACTAAGGCTTTCACTGGCTGTCTCAAGTTCACAGCAATGGACATGTGGCGGCTTTGGCTGAGCATGAGAGGGAGTGTGTAGGAAAAAGTTACATTGTCATGGCTATTTTTTCTGTTTACTACTATGTATATCAGGCTGTTGTCCTTTTCTTAGTAGTACAACTAATAACTTCTACTGTATTTATTTCACATGATATTGCTCTTGTGATATTCCACACTTTCTGCCTCACACACTTTCTTTTTACTATGAATTTTTTTTCCTCTGGAGTCCCATTGGAAAGCATTAGGGCTGCCACTGCCTTGGAAAACTGGAGGATAATGTCTTCGTTGGCGTAACAAAGCATGGGTCCTTGCAGAAACAGAACCATTGTGTCCACTGCCATGACCAATGTGTTCCTATTGCAGAAATGACTCTTTTTTCTGGAGACTTTCAGTGAAGAATGAGGAAAAAATTCTTCACTGAAAGGGTGATTGGCCATTGGAATGCACTGCCCGGAGACGTGGTGGAGTCACCGTCCGGGGAGGTGTTTAAAGAGAGATTGGATGAGGCACTTAGTGACATGGTTTAGATGATGAGTAGGTGTAGGTGTTAGGTCATAGGCTGGACTCTATGATCTCAAAGATCTTTTCCAGCCTTGTGATGCTGTGATACTGTGATACTGTGACTTCATTTGCCAGCTAAGTCATAAAGCAGTGGTCCAGGACATCCACTTGAAATGGCCTGTTTGCTTCACAGGTATGTCTCTGACTTCCTGGATCCTTGCTATTTTATTTCAGGGTGATTGCAGGATTAATTTAGACTGATTGTTTTAAGATGGGTTGTCAGACCATGCTTATCATGCATTCTTGAAGTTATATAATATGACTAAAAAAATAAGAAAAAAAAGGAAAACTAGTAAAGTGAAGGAGGAGTGGTTCATGTGGTTCACCACAGGTGGGTGATCTGTTGACTTTTTAAAAAAATCTAAATCATATCAGGTATAAGCTTAGACTCCTAACTGCAAAGGGGAAAAGCCACATGTAAGCAGATTATTTTGGCTGCCCTACATATCAGAAAAGTCTGGCTTTCCTTTCTGCCTTATTTACCATCACAGAATCTGCATTACAAAGAAGATGGAGAGAGGGAGAGGTACTTTGTGGTGTCTGGTGAGGCATGGGCTGTCTTCTGCCTGAATTCTTCAGTGTTTAACAAGGATCAACCTTATATCGTATTTTCCTCTTCAGTGAGGTCCTGATAGGATCTCTTCCTTCTGTCTTTCTGATATTTCTGAAACTTCTCAGAAATTATAATTTTTGTCTGCTGTCAAGCATTATTGAAATTGATTGAGTGCAGATTTCTTTTTCAGGTGTAGAACAAGGAGAATGTCAGCAAATTGTGATCATGTATGTTGGATTTTAAGATATCATTAGAAATGCAGCTAGTTTTAAAAATACAAAGTGTTCATTGCATTTGCTAGTCCCTCAGGATATGACAGTCTTTTGAAAGTCACTTTGGACAACAATATCATTATAAGGAAATGGAGAAGTAACTTTTATTCAATAAATATATGTAATTTCGTTGTTTTGGGATTATTTTTAGTTAGTTTGTTTGGGTATTTTGTTAGTGAAAAAATGAAAAGGAATAGATGATTGCTCTGAATTTAGCCTTGGCAAATCTCTAAGCTCCTTCACTTTCTAAAATCTCAGCTGTCCCTAAAACACGTTCTGCACTATCAGCTGGCAACATCAACAGTTTGTTAGAGTTTAAAGGCCAGGTTGAGTAGTCTGGCAGTGAAAACTGCATTTTGCAGAATGTCATGGTAATTGTAAAGTTTTATTCCACCGACTAAAATAATTTTTTACTGAATTTGCATATGCTTATTGGGAAACAAGGAGATTATTAGTGATACAAAAAATATTAAAGACAGTAAATTAAAATCCTTAAAGGAAAAATGTAACACTACGAGAAAATGTAACTTCATACTAGGAAATGGAATTTATGTGGAAGACATTCAGATTTGCAAATCTAAGATATTCTCTTTCTATTGGTAGTAGCGATAATAGGGGTTTGCAGTCAATTAATGCAACATACACATCTTGATTTATTGATGTATAATAGTAGCAGTATGTGACATGCACCGCAAGTGTAGTGGTAGGAAGTGTGAAAGATTATTATTTATTAGCTTTTTGCAGGGCACTGAACTAAATATTTTCATCTGTGTTGTAATACTTGCTCTCCTTTTACTTTCTTGCTGGATGGCACAGCCTTCCTTCAGAAGCCACATCTTAAAGATACAATTCTAAGAGCTAACAGAATGCATCTGCATCCATTCAGAATCATAGAATCATAAGGTTGGAAGAAATCTCTGAGATCACTGAGTCCAACCGTCCCTGTCTCCTTACTAACCCATGTCCCTAAGAAACTCATCCACCCGTTTTTTAAACACCTCCAGAGATGGTGACCCCACCACCTCCCTGGGCAGCTGTTCCAAACCTTGACCACTCTTTCAGTAAAGAAATTCTTCCTGGTGTCCAGTCTAAACCTCCCCTGGTGCAATTTGTGGTCATTTAGGTGTTGGCCAAACCAGATAGACCAAGCAATAAATCAGGCAGCAATCCTGGAGCTACTGAGCAGTCATGTAGAAGCTGTTTTCTCGTGGATATATGACAAATAGTCTGCAGAATGAGTCCTCCTTGTTCTGCCAAATGGAATACTGTCAATCTGAATTCTTGAAATACACTAATTTAAACTGTGAGAATTGCTGATCATTCACGGTTGGGTAAAATGCACTTAATATAAAAAAAAAAATCTTGAATGAATTTTATGTCCCTTTATTCCTGCTCATGAGGCGGACAGGTCTGGTCCTCTGTGTGCTGTTATCAGGCAGTCTGTTGCGCTACCATGGGCCTCCCAGGATGGTTAGTAGGCACTGGTAGACAGTACCCTGCTCTTCTGCAGTGGCTGAGGAACTGCACTGGGACTGAATAGGTTTAGCTTTTATTCCTGACTTTGCTGTACATTGTCTCTATGGCCTTGGATGGAGTTTGGTTTCTTTTACATGGAGATGAAAACCAGATATGGGTTCTTTCTTCCATTTATTTAGGCTGAAACATAAGTGCAGGGACTGACTCTCGGTGTGTTCTGCAAGGCAGAAAGTGGCAGGACCTTCATGTCCACAAATTCAGGACTGATGTGCTTTTGCACTGTTTAGGAGGCAGTGGCTCTTCACTGCTCACTGTATGTGACTGCTCACCTGCTTGCAATGGAGAGGTCTGCAGTGTACAGCGTACACTAGATAATGCCAAAGCTGCATGAGTGGGTAGGTCTAATTTTTGGCAGCAGCCATACACAAGAGAAGTGCTAAAGGTAGCCTTAGCTGAGAAGGAAATTAAAATAGTTGTTTTATTGCCAATCATAGATGTGGCGGGGTGGGGGGAGGCGAGTTGGGGAGGGAGCACACAGTCTGGCAGAACTTCTTTGTACTTATTTGTGGAAGGATATGAAAAAAATATTAAACAAATATAACAGAAGGCAAGCCTAATCCCCAATGACATATTTTTCTTCATGCTAAGTGGTTGCATGTGTTTTATTGCTGATTATCCAGCTGAAACTTTCTGGGAAGTTTGGGTGGGGTGTTGTGGGACTGCTGACTCAGTGCAGCTCTTGCAGCCTATTCAACAGAAACATCTGGTACAGCTCTGATTTATGCTTGTTAGAAGAGAGAAAAGCAGGTGCATCTACTACTACATTGGGAAGCTGTCAAAAGAAGGGACCTTCTCCCACACCATCACTCATCAAGGTGGCTCTGCTGATGCCTACACTTCAGAAGCGTCATACTCTATCTCATCACATAAATGGTAGGCAACCCAAAATCAATGGACGATGAGAAATCACCGTTCCCTTCTTACACTGGATAATTTATATCACAAATAGAAGGATTTGTCTGTTTGGTGTAAGTGCCCTGTTTTCAAGTAGTGGAGTGAGTTTAAACTAATTTAGGTTTGGTGGACTGATTTAGCTGAATGCAAAAATATCTTATGATGAAATAGCAACATCCAGCCAAGAGGTGACTGGTACAAATGGTTTCTCCTACAAAAGGAGTCTGACCTAACAGGTCCGTTTAACAGAACTGTTAAGTACTGATTGCTTTGCCATGCCACAGTCCACGAGGATATTAAAGAGACATGATGTGAGTCTGCCCCTCTGGTGGTGGTGCTGAAGAAGGCTGAAGGACAGCTCTGTAGTGGCTATAAGCATGTTAAACTGACCTGGTTTTTAGCTTCTTGGGCACCCATGAAGCAATCCATGAGAAGTACCAGGATACATTCCCATCTGGAATGTTCCTTTTATGGCACTGTGGCATAAATTTGAAATGCAGTGACTGCATTGTCAAGTTAAACTTAATAAAGTAGACAGTTGGGCCTAAATGCTGCAGTTCCCATCTCCAGGTTTAGTTGGCATATGGCTGGCATAGTTTCTTTGAAATTACTGGAGTTAACACTGGCATGAAGTTGGTATAAGTATCAAATGGAGCTGTACTCCTCTGTCATCAATCAGATGTGGACCTTCATGTCCACATCTTGCAGCAAAGTAGGTCAATAGCATCCTGGGCTGAATTAGGAAGAGTGTTAACAGCAGATTGAGAAATGTGACCAGACACTCAGCTCAGCACTGGTAAGACATATCTACAGTGCTGACTCCAGCTCTGGGCTCCCCAGTGCAAGAGAGACATACTGGGAAGAGTCCAGCAATGGGCCACAAAGAAGATGGAGAAGTTGGAGTATCTGATGTAACAGACTGAGACAACTGGGACTGCAGAAGAGAAGGATCAAGGGAATCTTATCACAGTGTACGAATACCGATTGGGAAGGAATAAAGAAGATGATGGAACCAAAATCTTTTCAGGGATGCCCAATGAAAGGACAAGTGGCAATGGGCACAAAGGTTTTTTCAGTTGGTGTTCTTTTGTTGTTGTTGTTTTACTGTTATGTTGATTGACCACTGACACAAGGTTGCTAGAGAGGTTGTGGAGTCTCCTACGTTGGACATACTCAAAACCTGACTGGACGATACACTGAGAAACTTGCTCTGAGCAAGGGGTTTGTACTAGATATCTCCAGATGTCCCTCCCAAGCTCAGCCATTTTGGTATTCTGTAATTGAAGAAAGTCACGGTGTTACAGGCAGCTGGGCAATGGCTACAAGACTGCTGTGGTCTTTAACTCACCTTAACTGTGTGCAGATCCAGTCCTTGCACAGTACCAGGAATTAGTAAGAAACACGATTAACATTGTGACTAAATTTAGTTTTCCCAGGTTTGCTTTCCCAATAAGAGAGTATTTCTGTTATCCAAAAGGCAAATATGTGTAGAATAAACTTGGTGAGAACAGATGCCTCAGGTCCAGTCTGTGACGTGTATGGTGGAAGACAGCCCAAAGCATCCATTTAGAAACTGGAATGTCAAGGACTTTGGCAGAGGCTACTCTCTGGTTTGGGAAGGCAAGTTCACCTGAAACTCAGGGCAGTGTTTGTTATCTGGAAAACGCCTTGCAGAGAGCTTTTGAAGTCTCAGCTGCAAAAACCAAAAAGCACTCCACGCTATTCTAATGTGTTAGATCTATGTGAGTGATCCTTAAACTTCTGAGAAGCCCCAGTGCAAGGCTCTACTACCGCAGCTTCTTTAAAACACTATCTGTGCAAAACCACTTCTACTGCAATGTATTAGTTATGTTTAAAGGAAAAAAAATAAAAATAATCTGAATGTTCTGTGGCAAAGGCAGAGTGCTGGGTATGGAGTTACAGAATTATGGTATTGTGAGGAAATATTTTGACTGCTGGAACCCATCAGGTCCATATACATCCAGTGTTCCTTTGTGTTTGCAGGTGCTTGCTGTATTCCTGTTTGCCTCTTGACTGTTGTTTTCTCATTTCAGAGCATTCAGTCTCTCAGAACACTAAATGTGTTTTGCAACACGACTATTATTTTATTATAAATCACCTACTCTCACCCACAATGAACAAACAGGCTGTAAAAGCAAGGGTGACTTTTTGTTCATGTATGTGATGAGATCTCTTACCTTAAAATTGACCTTGTCACCTAGTGTTCTTCGGCTTTCAGATCAGTAACCACAATTTCTGTCAATTACCGGGCAATAGAACATGTTACTGTGGCTTAATTAGGGAATGAGAAGTACAGCTTTTTGTTCCTGAATTCAATGATGTGACTGCAGTGTTCGAAAGGCTTTTGTGTATGTCTCACTCTGTGGTCCTAATGGCGGTGCTTAGTCTCTCAGGACACAGAGAGGGCATTGGCAAAACATTCCCACCCTGAGGGTTCAACGATGGCTACCAGATATTATAATAGAAGGGCTGCAGCCAGCTGAGGTCTGTCAGGGTGCTTGCCTTTGGAGTAAACCCTCAGTAGCAGAGGGGCTAGGACACCACTGGCCCCGCAAATGTTCAGGTTTTGAGCCTCACTTTAACCAGGATCAATCTTCTATACACACATGACTTAAGGTATTTAAGGATAATAGAACAGAAAGATACTTCATTTTGGAAGAGACCCAGCCTTTTTCCAGTCAGGTCTTGAAAAACTCCAAGGACTGAGATTGCACATTGCCTTTGGGTCCCAGCTTCCCTGCTGGGCTCTCCAAGCAGGGGAAAGCTTCTGTTATGCCTGGTCTGGAGCACTGTTGTTCAGCTTTTCCCATTGTTCCTTATCCTTCCAAGACAAGAAGCAGCTGGTCTGATCTCTTTGATCCAATCCCCATAGGTACAGTGGTGCTGTTAGGCTGTGGTATAGTGACTGCTTGCTGCATTTTGGTGTCAGATGAAAAACAGAGTCTGCTCTGTTACCTCTTTCAGCTCCCTAATAAAGGTGCTTTTCTCTGCCTCCCTTCAGTTAAACTTTTAACTGAATTATGCTAAGTCAGACTAGCCAAGCTAGCCTAAGAAGTGCTCTTTCACCCTGAGTTCTGCCTCACAATTGCATGAGGGGTGAAAAAATATTTTATCTTATTTTGTTTTAAATTTAAAACTTGAATGTTCTTTTAATCTTCTGCCCTGAGAGAAGCAAGATGGCACTCTGCTGATTTATTTTCCCTGTTCATTTTTAACATGTCTTTTTTCTTTCCCCCTCCCATCTTACTAACGGAATCTAATCTTGTTAGTGTCTTGAATCTTTCTTTTTGTTCTTTCATTATCCTCTGAGGAATGGGATGACACCTCCGGTGTCCAGCCAAGGACTGCTCTTTTTGTGTATTATCACTTATTTTTTATGGATCCTATTAAATGTCTAACTTTACAAATCACTATTTCATGCAAAAGAGAAATTTTTATGGAACTGATCTTGCTGGATACCTTCTGGCGAAGTTGGTGAATTGTAAACTTCAGAGAGTGCGCAAGAAAGTTTATGTGAATACACTTGCACACACATGCAAGCGCACACACAGGAAATTAGGTTTTTTGCCTTCTGCTACTAGAAATTTATATACAAGAATGTTTTCTGCAACTGAAGCCTTATTTCTGCTTTTCTTTTTAGTGTTATAATTATGTAGAGGTAATGCTCTTTCACATGCTTCAAAGCTGACTCCAGTTTTCTTCCTTCACAGTGCTGAAGGAGGTGGCTGGAAGTGGCTAGGCTACAGCCCATGAAGAATCCCAAGGATAGCATGTCTGTTTGGGATTTCTCACCCACTAAGAATGATGCAGTCTAATTTGTATGGTCAGCTAGTTGTGCAATGATAGCTGTCTGTCAGGGAGGTTCGTACAGTTGTTTTCTGTGAAGTAACGAAGAATGCCTCGGTGAAATCAGTAGCAGTAAGTCAGACTCTCAACTGCCATAGATGAGCACAGCTCCAGGAAGGAAGGAAGGAAGGAAGGAAGGAGGCTTTGGCATCCCTTACACAAATGCCTTTCTGTTTGATGCAGCATTGACCAACTTGTGGCTCTTAAATGAGCACTTCACCTATATGATTGGGCTGCCTCATGTGTTTGATAGCCAATGCTGCTGTCCTTAATGGTGACCTGGAAAGGATGCACAGTCCTTTTTTTGGATGATGTTCATGGCTGCTCCAGTGTAAAGCAAGAATATGAAGAGGAACGAGGACAGCGAAATAGCATCATGTGGATACTGCAAAACCTGAAAAAAAAGGAGTAACAATTTACAGTTACATTGGAATAGGGAAAATATAAAGTAATCTGAAATGGGGTACACCACACACACGTTCTCTGTGGGTGAGAATAATGTGGGAAGCATGGAGCTGGAGGAGTGAGTAAGGCACTCTTGTCAATGCTGAATTCACAATGACTATGCTGTATTTCCCGTACTGCATAAGCCAAAGCATTTGGAAAGAGGAGAAAGCAGGCACTGTCTGTACCTACTCCGGTTTAGCTGCTGCATTCAGGGCTTGGCAACAAATTTCTAAAAACTTATTAAGAGACTGGAAGTAACAGCCATGTGATGAGGGTCTGTGAGGACTGGTTGATGTGGAATCTATAAAATTGTGAAGGCTGAGAGCCTGGCTAAGAACCATGGTGTAGTTGCAGCTTGTCTGTCTTCAAGGCAGAGGTAGAGAAGCCTGTGGCTGAGTTACAGACTTCAGGTTTATCACGAACACCTCTCAGTTTGTTAATTTTCTGCATTTATTATGGAGAATACTAAAATGTGTGTTCATACTTGGTTTGCTAAAGCCCTTCAGAGCTTCTGAAAGGAAAAACTGATCCATAAGTAAAATCAAATCCTTAGGGGAGTAGTATAGAATAAAGAGACAAAAATTTAAAACAAAGCAAAGCTGAACCTTATGGAACAATGAAAATATCCTCAAATTTCCTGTTTTGCAAGGGACTACAGTGGATGATGTGGTATGTCTTGTCTTTGCTTAATCTGTACAGCTCATTAACAAATGCAGGCACAAGATAAAATCTCTGCTGGTTGTTTCCATCTGGGAAACAGAGATGGTAGAAAATTTGCCAGAAGATGTTACGAGGAGCCGCCAGCCACTAGGTCTCAAGGATGCACGCTGGTGAGTCTGTACCTTGAACACTGTTCAGTTTTGGGCCCCTCACTACAAGAAGGACATCGAGGTGCTGGAGCGTGTCCAGAGGAGGGCAACAAAGGTGGTGAAGGCTCTGGAGAACAAGTCTGATGAGGACTGGCTGAGGGAACTGGGATTGTTTAGCCTAGAGAAAGGGAGGCTGAGGGGAGGAGACCTTGCTCTCAACAGATACCTAAGGATGTAGTGAGGTGGGTATTAGTCTCTCTTCCCAAGTAGCAAGTGAAAAGACAAGAGGAAATGGTCTCAACTTGTGCCAGGGGAGGTTTAGATTGGATATGGGAAAAAACTTCTTTACCGCAAGAGTGGTCAAGTAGTGGAACAGGCTGCCCAGGAAACTGGTGGAGTCTCCTTCCCCGGAGAACTTTAAAAAATGGGTAGACGTGGCACTTCATGGTTTAGTAGGCATGGTGGTGTTGGGCTGACGGTTGGACTGTATGATTTCAAAGGCCTTTTCCAAACTTAATGATTCTCAGAAACAATGGTCTTGGCTCTTCAGAGAACAGGTCAGCAAGACAGATCTACTCTAGCAATGGGGAGGGGGGAACAGCTCCCTGCAGAAATCAGCAGACTGCCTGACATCAGCAGTGACCGGAGCCCATCTCCCTAAGGTAAATGTCTTGATCTGACCTGGGAACCACACCCAGCCCCAGAAGACAGAAGCTATTTTTACATAGCTAGTCTTGTGTAGACTACTCTCACGGCTCCTACTCACCAAGCCCAACCAACATGCGCAGCTTGGCACCATCACTGTGTAGCAACATGAAGTTGTTGAACTAAATTGTTGCCTAAAACATAAATGTATAGCTTGAGGATCAGAAACACAAAGAAATAAACCCTTTTTAGCCATGAATAGGTTTGCTCGTTTTTTTCTCCTGATGATGACTGGAAATGTTTTCCTTCCTTTTTCAGCTCACTGGGTTTTGTGTGTGCCACAGGGACTTCATATCACAGAATTGTTTAGGTTGGAAAAGACCTTTAAGATCATTGAGTCCAACCATAAACATATCGTTCTAGTATATTTATACTTTCAACTTATAGATAGGATGATAACTCTTAGGATTTATTTTGCTGCTCATTTATAATTAATTTGACATTGGCATAATAAATCAACCTTTATTCATTTACCATCTATTCACTGTGATTATTTTTTAGGAGCTTAAAAACAGAAGAGCTATACACTAGGCAACTGGCCAACGTGTGTGTGGTTCCAGACATGTTTCCATCAGGTCTGGCTGTAAATCTTATTTGCATTTTTCACAAAAACAGGATGTACTGTTAGGCCACTTGTACAGATGTGAAGATCACCAGCAATGCTGGTAAATGCCTGTGCAGGGCTGCTGAAGTGTTTATTGGTGTGTCTTCCCCCAGTGTACGCTATGGCCTTTGCTGGATGGAACTGAAGGGTGAGGGCTGTTGTTTTGAGGTCATGTGTGTGTCTTGAGGGTGATCTGCAGTAGGTGAGGCAGAGATCATGAAAGAAGGGTGGTCAGAGAAGTAAGGTTGAGGCTCTTGGAGAGAAGGCAAATGTGCTGCTTTGCTGATTGATTGGCAGTCCTGTTGCTGGAGCTGAGCGATGGACCTGTAGAATAACCACACTGCTCTGGAGTCCTGATCACTCATATTCCAATGGGCTGATCACAGGGATTATTCGCTGTATCACTTTCCCCAGCTGCCAGTAACAGCTACCTGTAACTTGCCTTGATAAATACAGTAGATATGAACATTTAATTCAAAAATGACAATTTAAGGTTTCAAAGCAGTTCACATGCTTTGCAATGCTTTAAAGATCTCCCAATGCAATCTTTTGTATGTGCTTAAAATCTGCCTCTGCCACTACTCAAATATATTTATAGGCTGCTGGTGGGCTGCCTATGAAAATTCTCATCCTACAGTTTTTCCTTCAGGTTGGTGAGTGCTTCTATGTTTCATGAAGGTTAATGCTACAAAGAGAGAGAAGCAGCTGCTCAGGATAGGATTGTAAATGCCTGCTAACCCTCTTAATCTGTGATCTCAGTAGTGCGTTCACTGCACATTGTAGAAACACAGTTCTGTATCACTCATGCAGAATTAAAGGCTTGTTTCACTTTCTTTGATCCTTGCAGTATATTCACCTATTTCTACTTTGAATCACTCCTCCAAATTATCTGAAAAAGAAGAAAAGGGTCATTTTCCCCTATTTTCCTGTTCCCCTCTTCCCAGTGTGCAAACATGCCCCAAATTAATCACTGCATAATTATATTCCTATTGCTTGTATCCTTCTGTTGGCTCTCCCTTTCCACTCAATTCATGTTTACTTGCCAATCAAGCCTACATTTGGGGCCTGTTTCTTTACTAGGCTTCATTAGCCCTAGGCAAGACCTTCAGCAGCAGGTTTTGAGACACCCAAGAGCCTCCAGCCCACGTCACAGTCCTAGAAAGCAGGCTCAGCACAGCTTTGCAGATACATCATCCCATAATTTGCCTTGAAAAACTGAGCCCTGCTTTAGGCACCTGAACACACTGTGCCTTTGAACTGGTGTGTCGTGAGAGAAGAGTTTGCCGGACATTACAGCTGTGCACAGGGAGGCACGAGCCAGAGGGGTGCTGACTGTCAAGGGTAGTGGTGAGTGGCAGGGCTCGGTTATTCTGCAATCTCCTGTAATAGCAGGAAGAGGGCAGGAAGGAAGCCAAAGTAGCCCAGCACTTGGTAAATAAAGTAAGGATTTGACATACGGATTTGGGGATTTAGGCTTGTGCTGCAATTTCTGCAGACACACTGCTGTTGTTGCAGCCCTCAAGAGAAGAGCCATGTGTGTAGCATGGGGTGCAGGGCAGAGTGTTCGAAGGCTTGGCACAAGCATGCCCTAAGATCTGCCAATCAAGATTAACTATCAAATTAAGAAACCATGGCTGGTCAGAGGCCTGACCAGATAGATTTGGTCCTCAGCTTCTCGCTCTGCCAGTGAGCTACTTGAGTTCAAGCTCTCAGAGGGACCGACGCATAGTAGGAGCCTAAAGCAGCTGGGCGCTATTGCCATGCCTTCCTTCAAACCTCCCAGGTGCAGAGCTGAAACACACAGCTCTGTAAAGCTGGCGTAGCCTGTGAATGCAATTACAATCTGGTTTACATGGTGCAAATGTTACAGGGACACCTTACTGATCACCTCTCCTGTTTCTCAGTGCCCTCATTACTGACTCCGCCTGTCTGTGAGCATGTTGTAACCTATCTCTGTTCTTTGAACTCTTTCTTCTTTGGATTTTTTTCAAATTAATGGCCTAGGTATTCATAGTATAAGCCTATTTGACTAATTAAGAACTGTTTCTGTAATAGATACACACACACTTGAAAATTTGGAAACTGTAGGTTACAGATCTTCACCCTTGCAGAGCCTGCCCAGCAGCTGTTTGCACAACAGCGCTGATGTAAACTAGTTCCTATAGCTGTAGTGGTAGAAAACAGTTACTAGGAGGTGCGTGGGCTGCTGTGCATTTCCACATGCAGCATTTTCTCCTATGATGTTTAAAGAAGCCATGGGTGTGCCCAGTTTTGACATGTAAACCCTACATGTTGTCCCTCATGGCTTCTACAGAGGGACAACTATCTCTGCCATCTCTTTGTATTCCAGACGCATCTCACTCCACCATGAGTATGTAAGACTGGCTAAATCAGAATTCTGTTTTCTCACAGGGGAATGTCTTGTGGGAGAGTAAGCAGTATTTGATTTTGGAAATCTGGCACTTGGGCTGGCTTGATATGAGGAAGAGCTGAAAGGTAATGCTGGTTCACTTTGTGGAGACGTACACAGCCAGCACCCTAATTTGTTCCTAAAGAAATGAGACATGCACAATGATCGTTTCTTTCAGTGGTGCTAAGATACTGCAATGGAAATCTAGCCTGGAAATATACTCACTTCAAAACTACCAACCCAAAGTGTGCTCTTGCAGAGTCAGCTTAATTAACATTTTGGCAGCTAAATAGCAGCACTTCTATTTATAGGGACAATGGCCAGGGAATATGATATCAAATGTTGCAGTTCCAATCTGTTGTTCATGCCTGACCTCCATTCCCACCCTTTCTTTTTATTGTCGCTGGTTTGATTAGCCTGTAGTGATAGTAAGGGTGTTCTTGCAGTGTTAGTGAACGTCTGGTAGCACAGGACGTTCACACCCTGTAGTTTTCAAAATTGCTTAGTATCCTTGGGTCCCTATCTTTGTGGTTCCACCTACCTTGTAGAGCCACCATACCCAGCCAGCATCCCTGCTCTCAGGAGGGGCACGGTTTCCTGGTGGGAGCTGTGGACTTTTTCTTTCCTTTCTCTGGCTATGCCTCACATTCTGGCTTTTACTGCTTTGTGCACCTGGATTCAGTCATTTCGGATGCATTGCTTTGTTCTTTTGTGGCTCTGGGCTTTGGAGTTGCAGAGCACTGGCCTCTCTGGGCTGCAATTTGATGTGCTGCTTTTCCCTGCTCTTGCCAGTTTCAGATATGTCTGAGCCTTTCACTGTTCGGGTTTATGCCATGACTTATTTTCATTTTATTTATCTGTTTGTTTGCTTTTGTGCTGCAGATCTCCTAGTGCTTCAAGGCTGAGTTTGTTCAGTGCTTTAGTTCACATTTCATACCTTCTAGCTGTGAGTTAGTGACACCAGGGCCTCCGCCAACACCACACCTGGCTTTTCTGCAGAGCAGTGGTCTCCTCTGGTCCTGGAATGTGGGATGCTACTTCCCTTTGCTCTGTGGCTGTTTCCAGCAGAGGAATGCAGGGTATGGAAAGAATGCAAAGCTCTCTTCTTCCTGTGCTGCTGTGCCCTCTGCAGCATCCTGCAGAGCTGGGTAGCTGAGAGGAGGTATTTTTTATTTTCTCTGCAGCACATGCTCTATCTAGGATGTGCTGGGCACAGTCCTCTCCCTGCTTCATCCTGTCCAGTACACAATTTTCCCAAATAGGTACAATACAGTTCTTAATGCCTAATTCTTATTCTGAGAATACTTTCCTGCTCCTTGCTGGAAAGATGATTAATACTGCATTGCCCAGCTAGTCACACTATCTCCAGCAGAGCTATAAATAAATACCACCCAGCAGTTGCATACAGCAAGCCTTATTTTATTATTTTCCATTCATAATACAAAACATGAGAAACAACTGCCATTTAGAGGCGAGGCTGAGTAACAGCTGTAGTTTAGTAGACACCTCACTCTCACACTCCAGCATCCAGGGGGCAAAGAAAAACGATACTTATTTTTGTGTAAGTGTTACTGTTCTCTAGTTGTGATGGTGGTTTGTCCATCTAGTTGGCTGGGACACATGATTAAGTGTGCAGTGTGTTTCATATGGCCCTAGGTAGGAATGCTTTTCCTGTTCAAAATGAGGTGAAAACCCTCCACCAGAACTTGCTTTTTTCAGTGGAAAATTCATTTCTCAGCCAAAATGCAAACAACTGTTATAGTTGCTATGGTATCTTCATTTCTTCTGAAACAGAAGTCCCTTCTGATAAGCAGTTGGATAAGCAGTTTTGGTTAAAAAAAAAAAAAGATTTAAAAATAAAAATATTTTAAAAATACTCAAGTTTGGATATTAAAAATGTCAAGGGAGGACTGAAGCTCTTTGCAGGAATGGTTTTCACTGACATTTTATTAATTTATTTAAGATATGGATTTTTCATTTTAAAAAAAGTAAATCATGAAACGTATTAAACCCCAAGCTTTAGAGCTTCTTACCCAAAAGTAATTTTCAGCTGGCTTTATTAAGGATTCTGTGTGAGCTATTCAGTTGTGAGTCATCCTGGAGGATGGGTGGATGGGAAGAGGGATGCAGGAGAGGGAAGGGGCTGGTGTTTCTCCCATGTGTGATGGAGCAGGTGAGGCGAGGGGAGTGGAGCAGATGTGTTTGGGCAGAAGGAGGGTGGGCCAGGCTCGAGGTGTGCTAGGTCCCTGTGGACACTAGGGACACAAGCCTCTGGCTGCCAGACAGCTGTCTTATGATGCCTCAGGCAGCTGCACACTGTGTACATGCTCGTTACTTATCAGCCCCTCAGTGGGTCTGTAAAGCCTTGCAGGAGAAATGCAGTTTTTCTCCTCTTACTGTCACTGTGACCTAGGGACTCAGGAAATGTTTTCACTGCTCTCACGTAAACACTTCCAATTAGGCGGGTTTTGTTTTCATAGAGCCACTAGCTTTCTGAAATATATTAGGAAAATATATCTGCCATTACGGTATTATTCACCAAAGCCTAATTTTCATCAAATATGGTGCACAATAAACTTGCAGAAATGACATTATTTGTTGGAAAAATGTTTAAGGCACTTAATAAGATATTTCATAGGATTCATTTTCTGTGTTATTAATACAAACCCCTACACTCTGTAAAAATGAAATCCCCCCTGACCACCTTGCACACAAATTGTCTTTTTGTGTGATAATTTCTCCAGCTCACTAAGGTGATTGCTGAATAATTAACAGAAAGGATCAGTGAAGATGTACTTTCTTAGAAATCAGTCTATGGCACGTCGTCGTATTCTTTATGTTTTTGCTGTAGGATGCCAAATGCAGAACTAATAAAAACATTGTTGAAGAAATAAGTTAGAGTCAAAGTAAGAATTTACAAAAAGAAAGAGAGAGTATTAGCTTGGTCTTCCAAAAGCCTTTGGGTGGTAGTTGTATAATCTATTGCTAAATCCTCATTGCTAGAAGCTCCTTTCTAGTTTTTGATGAAAGAGGATCATTTTTTTTACAGAATGCCAAGTAAATTGTAAAGAAGACATGGTCAAAAGCTGGAAACTTTAGAAAACCATGAGAAAACTGGCCTGCAGAGAAACATCCTAATGACTCAACAGTCACTTAGTCAGCTTTTTGGCCCCCTATTCTGAGACCAGGGAGGATGAAGGTTTTCAGTTACACATCCCAGCTGTGTCTCATGGCTATGACACTATGTCACTTCTCTATCATCTTTATAAGACCTTGTAGAAAGTCACAGGCTTTGGGCTGGATGGGAGGGAATTTCTCTCCTAAGTGCTCTGTTTTTTCTCCTTTTGCTTCTGTAATGTAAAGCCGTGGAAGTTTACTCTCCACTGCACAGGTTTCAGGAACTGGTGCTGCTGAGGGCACTGCCAAGCCCTTGGGAAGGCTTTTGCTTTGGCTAGGGTTAGCGGCTGCGATGCATTACTCTGTTGTCATGCAGCAGGTAATCTCCTCATATTATTGCTCTCAGTTAACATTTATCCCGGTACTGTTATTGCTATGCCAATACTTCAGGCTGCAGCTGTGATCATGAAGGTGCAAAGTGCAAGTTCATCTCCAGGCAGTCCATCCAAAGAACCATGCAGCAAGCCCTGCTGATTTCAGGACTTTACTTGAATCTTGTGCTTGACTGACTGGCCCTTTTTGTAAGATTTCTGCTTCTTTCTGTCTCGTAAATGGAATCTAACACAAGAAGAGGCATGATCCTGCATAGAGATTTTCTGCCTTGTCAGTGGGGAGAGAGCAGACTCTGTCTATCTGGACCATAGAGAGCACTCAGCTCTTCTTCAGTCTTTGCTGAGGACTGTCCATGTGGCTGCAATGTAAAAAGTACCCACATTTGTGATGAAACTGGTCATCTTTAGAGTGAAGGAAGACTCTTTCATCTTGACTTTATTTTTCTTCTGCATTTGGGAAGTTTTTCAACTGAAGAAAAGAAATATGATAATCCTGGACAAGCACTAAATAATATTTATTTATGAACGGGACAAAGCCAGCAATAGTAGTGTGGCCAGTTGGAAGACACTTTCCAAGGAAGTTCAGCTGGGCTTGGGAGTTTACCTACACTATTAGGTCAGGCTACCAAAGTGAATTCCCCACGTGACAAACAACATGTCCTGTGCTCATCCCGTTCCCTTTTCATTTGTGGCAATTCTATGGCTTTACTCTCCTACTGGGGGGTCCTTTCCCTGGAAGGCAGATTGGGGAGATTTCCCTACAGCAGTAAACAATGAAAGCGTGTAACTGGAAAAAAATTGTGAAGTAGGAAAAACAACAGGACAAACGAAGTACTAACTCACTTGGCTGATACTTTGTGCTGATCCAACAAGCAAAATCTTCTTAAACTATTCTCAAATGCAGGTCCAGATTTTTTTTGTTAGACCATATATAGAATTGAAAATTGCAAGTGCAGCAGAGGAAAATTTTGAGTGGGTCTGCTGTTTTTTTTAAGGGGCAGACAGAGTCCACAGTAATAAACTTCATCTCAGCCATAGGGTCAGAAAACCCACTAGTGATCCACGTAATTTTTAATTTTTTTTTTAATTTTTTCCTGAGCCCTATGTATATGCCCAAGGATATTTGGCTAAATTATTGCCCAAGGCAACACACTGGTTGGTGCCACTTGTAGAAAAGTTCATCATCTGGGTGTTTCCCACATTTTTTTTCTGAAAGTTGCATGTCCTTCCTCCTTTGAAGGAGGGGCAAGGATGCATATACTGTCCTTTCTTAGGATGCTGATTTAATTCAAATGGGAAAGAATCAGGAGGAGGACTGGAGTGAGCACTTCTGCTATTGGCAGCTTTGTGCATAGCAAGCAAATGAGTGACAAGTGCACAGGTATGCAGACCAAGACTTCAAATATTTTTCCAGAGTCTTTTCACTTGTAGTCCAGCCTCATTCTGTACAGGGACACATACATTTTACTATTGAGGTTACTTAGTAGATGAGACGCAGGTCAGGGTTTTCAGCAACATAAATGTTTGTTTTACTTGACTTTACTGCCAATCAGCAGACATTCTTAAATGCTTCACCTGTTTTCTTCTGGCCTTCTCCCGGATCCATATATTTGTTGCAGATATGTGTGAGTTCGTATTGCTTGTGTCACAGTAGATCCTATTCCCTGTTGAACTTACTATATGCTATTACTGTTTCAGTGTTGGCTCCTGCATTTCAGCTTTAGGATATTACAATATTTATCCTCAGCTCTAAGAAGTAATACATTTCAATTTTTTATCCACTAAAAACCTGCATATTGCAGCTGTGATACACATTCTTAAGCATTAGAAATCACTGGACATTTGGCTGTTTAATGCTTAAGAACATGTACTGCACCTGGACAACAGATTCTTTAAGTGAAGATTTGGATCAAATATCACATTAGAAACAAAAGACTCTCTCTTTCTATTTTGTTTTTTTTTTTTAAACTGATGATCTCCCTTGATATTACATTTTAAGAATATGAAAGAAAAACTGCTCAGTCTCGAGGATCATAGCTTTGTACTTGATCTCAGACCGTGTGTTATTGATTTTCAGTATGTGAAAAATATCTAAAATGTCTGCAATAAAAATGCAAAGAATAAAAATGCTTTCACTGCTTTTGAAATTAAAATAAATTTTACATGCATTATGTTGCAGGGAGTTGAAATTTGTTAAGTAGGTTAAGTAGTGGGAGGAATATTACAGAAAATGATTTCGTTTAATTGTAAGATAAATTAGTAAAAAAATAACATAATTAGTATGAAAATAAAATAAGCTCTGCAATTAAATACCAAACCCCACTAATGCAATCGTACTGCTAAGTGCTGAGAAACACATAAAGCAAAGGTTAGGTCTGACCTATAACAATCATCTCCTGTAAATCCCTGACAGTAACTTCCTTTAAGTGAGGGATCGCCAGTTGCATCCCAGGTATTAGTAATAATAATATATACTTTAATTCCCAATTTAAGTGTCTTTTTGCAGCCTTAATCCTGGGCTAATAGATGACAGCGCAAGATATTTACTTATCTGTAGTGGGCCAGGACTGGGCTGCCAGACTGGGGCCAGGAAGGAAGCAATTGCTGCATTTCTCCTTGCTGTCCTTTAGTTTGGAGAGCAAGAGCTGCAAGGGGACAGCAGGAAGATTGCTTACTTGGGCTTCATCTCGCCTGTACTTGACTACAGCACCTTGCAGGCTCTGAGCTGCCTGTTGAAGCTGTCTTTGCAGCTGGCGGGAGGCAGCAGGCATTTCACTGCATCCTGGTGACGGGGAGAGCCACATCTCCCTGTCAGCTGCCGTGGAAGACCAAGCAACAGGCCTGCGTGTCTGCCTACACTTGGGCAGCACATCTAACATCAGTGTCCTTCTCAGATCAATGTTCTTGCTCCAGGTTGCTGCTCGTGAAGCCCGGCTGTCCTGCAACCTGCTGAAAGAGCTGTGGGAGTGAGGCCCTGCTTCCCAGGCAAGAGCTCCCATCCTCCCTAGCCTGCATATGGGCGCCTCGGGATGTGTGGTGTTTCCGCTGAGACCCATATAGGCTCTTTCTAATGTGGAAAGTTTTGTAGTTCTGGAAGAACCTAGGATTTTATGTGTTTTCTTGTTTTCTTGAGAGCAACCCTGTTTTTCTTCTTTTTCTCCTGGGAGCAGTTCTAGTTGGTTTTGCTGTTGTGTGATGTCGGATGTTGCCCCTCCATCGTGGATCTTTCTGAGTAGAAGTTCCCAGGAGAACTAAACTTCTTACTGTCTGAGCAATGCTACAGGCAACTTTCTAGCACACATTGGTGCCTATTTTCCTCCTCCTCTGCCCATCTCCTCAGAGTGTCATATCATGCACATTCACACTCAAGTTTTTCCTTATTTTGTTATACATTGGAGACAAAATACAATAACTCTTGCCCTCTTTGTCTTGCAGCTTCATATAGCAGTGGGATCAGTAATGATGGGACACCTTTGATTCAGTTTCAGTTACATGCAGAAATGCTTTCACAGATCCCCCAAAAAAACAGACAGTAGTGTGAAGCTCCTCTTATTTGCTGCCGTATTCCTAGGTTCTGCTGCCAGCTCTTCCTGATTCAAGACAAATTGTGTACTCTGGATTTTCCGCCTTCACAATATTTACTGGCAGTCTCTCTCTCTTGTGAGTGTAGATAGCAGCCTGTCTAAGGAACAGCTGAGCTTTCTCTGTGATGTCTCCATACCTCTGGCACTAAAAAAGCCTTCCTCATTATTGTGCAGTTCTTAAGGATTTTTAATGCATATTCTGCTGGAAAACAGCTAGTAGAAAAGATTCAATTAGCAGAGGTTAAATACTTACTACCTTGTCCTTGTGTTGGCCATCTGTTCTCTCTGTTAAATACAGAAATTAATCTGATACAATTAGGTTTTTTCCCCTGGTTTTCTTTCTGTTATTCTCTTTAACAAAGGATAGTAGAAGTATATACTAGTATATACTTTGTGTAGCTAATGCTGGTCTCACTTCTGAGCTTGTTGATTCATTTTTAAGAAGAATCTTTATAATTTCCTACGGGATCCAAGGATGTCCCTGGTTTTCCCAGGGCTGCTGAATGCTTAGATTGGAAAAGTGACATTGGCAGATGTATATAATTGACTGTGTTGCATCTCATTTTCTTGTTTCCCAGAAGCAGCTAAGAGAAAGAAGCCACTGGCCCGCACAATTAAAATAAGTAAAGAAAATAAAACTGTCCATACTATCAGATAACTAATTTTCTATAAACTCTATTTTCCTTGTTTTAATGCAGTTAACTTTCTTTAGCTTTGGGAGGTTTTGACTATGTAAAGTAATAAGATCACACATAGATTAGCATAATAGCAATTGCAACAATAGTGTTTTTTAATAGATCATTTAGTAGTGCTTTGATGTTTTTAACAGTTCCTAATGGTGCATCATTAGAAGTTATTCTCTAAGTGCTTGGAATTGAGACCTTAAAGAGAAAAAAAAGGTTGCTGTCATTATACAGAAGGCACCTATTGATCCCTGTTACAGACCTGGGATGCTACCTCACTCTCTACTTCTTCTAAATAAACAATAGCCTTTGACATAATGCAACACTGGACAGGTTAGAAATAGCATCTAGCCAGTGAGAGAGGCTAAGTTACAACAGCTGGTCCACTGAAATGAAGCTGAGAACTGCTGGGGATGGGGTTTTCACTCAGTTTCTGCCACAGGATTTAACCAAAATGACATTTATTTGAAAAATTACCTCAGAGATTCTGGCTGAATCTTATAGACTTGTAATGAGAGGAAAGGGGATCTGAGACTCTCTGGAAGACCCCAATGGTCTGGGCCCTGCAGATGCATCCAAGGTCATGGGGCTGAACTTACCAACGCATGACTCTAGTGGCAGAAGGGGACCACATAACTTGTTCTGTAGCAAACCTGAAGCCCTTTGGTAGTGGCACTTGCCTTTTACAAACACTTAGCCAGGATCTTTGTAATTCCTTCTCCCTATTCCAGACCAGGGTTTGGATCCCTGCGCTGTTAGCAAGGCAGTCAGAAATACTGTCCACCAGGAGTATGTCTTGATACAAGCCCCGTTATCCTCTAACACAGGGGCTTGCTCTTCACATCATTTCGTCTACTGGAATCCTCCAGATGAGGTCTGCTGAACAGCACAGGCTAAGCAGTGCTGTCTTGCATAGAGATCTCCAAGGGAGGTACAGTCCCTGTGTGTGGTGGGTGGTTCTTCAACTTCTAGAAGAGAAGCAGTCACTTGGGCACAGCATATACCCAAGGTAATTAGGATTTGCTGAGAAGGGCAAGGGAATCACTAGGACAAGGGAATCACTTAGGACAAGGGAATAACTGGCACAGAAATATCTGTGCCTGTTTCTGGTGCCTGTTTCTGCAACTGACTAAGCCAGAGCTGGGTGGTTCTTGCATTCGTCACTGTGTTGCTTTCTCCATCCCCAGACTCAGTATCAGCCCTACCTGATTTCAGACTCTCACACATTCTCTGGTGTTTCATTCATGCTACTCGGTAGTGCATCCTAAGGCACTGCTGTCAATAAGCCACAGGCCCTGCAAGTTCCCTATTATCTCTGTAAAGGTGATTTGGATATGAATTGCACCTTTTAGGACAAACTTTAGATGTAATATCAGGATTAAACACTACAGCATGCACTTGCAAGGTCACTGCCAGGGTTACGATTTTAGACTAGTCCATGTTCCAGCTATATGGGCTCTGGGGATCCCAGCTGAAAGCCTTTGCTCCTGATACAAACCATAGTCACTGATTTTTTCATGTCACAGGCTTGTAACAAAGATGTTGCATTGGTCAGTAGTAGTGACCCTGCATGTGTCTGATGTGGCATGACAGTTGATGCTCTTCCCTTTTGCAAGCAGAAGTATCACTTTTTGTTAACTGAAGGATTATGGCATTAAGAGAATAGGCTTTAAAAGCACAACAGGCCACTTCCTCACAGCCCTTAAACATGGCCTCTCTGATGGGCTGAATCTCTTTCCCCTTGCTTTGCTCCATCTGTGTTAACCACCTTTCTATTCTGTGACAAAAGACATACCATGTAGAGTCTATAAGATCTGCACAGAGATATTAATCCCAGTTTGCTCTTATCAGAAGTAGGAAGGCTTGTGTATGCAGAGATGCAAAGTCCAGAAGTAAGAAATCAGTAAAACTCAGTTGCTAGGACTGGGATCTTGGGAGTGTGAATTTTAGTGGTGAGCCAAACCTCCTGTAAGGTTGGTAATTTCCAAGAAAAGCAGAAAGAAATGGTTCTGATTTTTAATTACTTACATGATCTCTCAAAAAAGCTGATGTGCCAGTGTCCTTTCATTATGTACTTGAACCTGAACTTTCATGAAAGGTCTCCAAAGTCCTTAAAGAACTGAGAGCCAAGTTTAAAGTCAGCCAAGTGTTCAGATGAGTAAGAAATCATAAGGCTCAATGCAGAATCCTCTGAGATCATGTATTTTCTATACTAGGAAGTTTAAAATCTAGATTTAAACATCATACATACATATTTTATGTTTGTTTCATCACTAAAATGTGTCTCCACACCAGCAATCAAAGCCTCAGGAGATATATCTGTGAGTCAGTGTTGGGAATCATTTAAAGAAAAAGACTCCAAATGCAATATTTATATCTTCACAGACTATCTTTAGGTGCCATTTGTCATTTTCTTGTGCAGTGTCTCCCAAACCTCTTTTTTCTGAAACAGCAATATTCCACACCTCATTCTTAAACTTTGGGTAAACATCGAAAGCTCCTAAAATAATTTTCATTCGTTTCATAGAGCAATAACATCAATGCCAGTAAAATTAAGTTGTGCTTCTTATCTTATGCTTCTTCAAAGATGCTTTTGGAATAGCTCTTCCACATCAGCTGCTAAGTGCTTGCAAAGACACTAGGTTGCCAGCCTTATTTTTTCTGTGAGACAAGCAGATGAGTGCACCACAGTCGGGGTTTGCTGCATGTAGAAATTACGTCTCTCTGTGGGGCAGCAGAGAGCATGAATGAAACAACCGAGAATGCATGAGAGTCTGAAATCACAGGTAGGGCTGATACTGAGCCTGGGAATGGAGAGAGCGACACTGTGATGAAACACCAGAATAGACATATTGAAAAGGGTGCTGCAGCTGTGTGTTTCAGGAAATAGTGTGGCTCTTTATGGAGTGAAGAGAGAAAAAGCACATGCAATAGTTCTGCATGGAAAGTATATTCCTCCTCGGGAATAAGAGGGGAAAGAATAAAGCAAATTTAAGAGCTATCCAGGACTGGGTATCAGCACAGGAGAGAGCTTTTAATGAGTGTGTGATGATCTCAATGAAAGGTTATTTGCTGACCCTGAAAACTGTGAATTCAGGATGTTTTGTGTGAGAGTATTTCTTAATGGCAATAAGTGAGGGCTGCAGATGAAGACAGAACAGAAGATAAAAAACAGATGGGAGAGGGAGGAAGATATGCAACACTATGTGAGTGAGTTATTTTGAGTGATGAAAAAAACTAATGAGGAAGGCCAGTGTCATCAGAAGAAATTTCATGCTTAGTTGGACTGAGGCAGTTTTGGGAAAATAAGAATAATAAGTTTTACATGGCAGTGGTAAAGATGTTGATAATGCAGGAAAGGTAAAAGTATCTCTATCTTCTGTGCTTGGAAGAAGCATCATGAAATGCTGCCTAGTCTGTTAGAAACCAAGGATAAATCAACAGGGATTTTCAATCAGCAGTCTACGCAATTCATTCCCATGATCTCAAAAGAAGGAAAGAAGCAACTCTCCCTTCCTCATTGAAACAGAAAATACTTAATTGATAGTATAAAAAAATTCTGTTAAAATATTTGGAACACTGATGAAATATCTGAAGGCTGGAAGCTGGCTATTAGTAGGTAAACAAGATGACCCAGAAAACTGCGGACTGGTTGACTTGAAATCACTCATGAGTAAAATAATGGAAAAATTGATACAGCATTCAATCAGTATATAAATAAAGGGTGGGAATATAATTAATGTCAATTAACACAGTTTTATGCAAAATAGTATTTGTCAAACAGAATTTATTTCATTCCTTCAGATGTGTATTTGGTCGACGAAGGCAGCTATGGGAGTATAAAATTATTTGTAATTATTTTGATCTTATACAATTATTTTTCTGATACAGAAACACATGGTATTTGACACTGAAACGTGAAGGCACTAAGAACCAGCAGGCTGACACAGGTAGTTTCCAGGGGAAGTTATCATAAATATGGATTGTTTCAGTGTGTTGTATAAAATAAGCTATCGAGCTTATTCTGTATCTTCCCCAATATCTGAAAGAAAATACAAAGCCACTGAAAAATACAGTCGAATCAGTGTCGGGTACAATGGCTGCAAACCAAGGGCAAAAATTGCTGTACAAAAAAGAGTAATCAGGTATATTCACCAGGCCACCTGAAGAAAAATGAGTTGATACTACTTAGTGCAAGACTGTGCATGTATGGACAGGGAATGGTGGCCTGATGTGCAGAGAATGAGAGTGTAGCCTGGAAAGTACTTTGGAGATCAGAGTGGATAAAGCAATTGAAATGTGAACATGCAGTTGATGCCACAGCAGGTGAATCTATGTTGTCTTTGGAATTATATGCAGTTGGGAAATGAAGACTAGAAATATGATGCTGAAAATTCAAAACAGGAATATATCATTTGTCCACGACCATGGGAAATGTTGCAGAAAAACTATAATGGTGTCAGATTCAAGGGGTAGAAGAGAGAGGCAAAAACTTTCTTGAAATGTTGAAATTAGGCTTTTCATTTGTTGCAATGTTTAGAAATGTTTGAATTAGCTGCAGGTATGATTTTTAAAAGACTGAGTTCTTATGGGTTGCTTTTTACAGCTCCTCATTCAGAAAATGTGAGATTACTTCATTGTGGAATAGTTTCTTCTCCTAGAAAAGGAAACAAAACTGAAATGAAGTCTCTTTCACTCTGACTGCCAATTTCCAAAAGGAATGCCAGTTTAAGTATTAATTCAGATCACCTTGCCTAATATTTGCTGTGTAGGTAAGCTTGAAAAGGTTTTAAGAGATACCATTTGTCTCCTCATCACAAGTAACTTAGAGCACAAGAACTAGAAGGTTGTTTTTGGCATAGAAAAGCGTAAGGGGAACAAATAGTTAGAAATTAGATTGGAATTTCAGGCTAGAAGAGAGGTGTATATTTTTTTAGCCATGTTGGAAGAAAACTGTGAAAGAAATGGTGTCTCTGTTGAGATGTCTTCGAGTGAAGATTGGAGGCTTTTCTGGAAGCAGTAATAAGAGTCAGAACAGTTTGGGGGGCTAATTATTAGCTTAAGTGTGAAATATTAAGCAACTCGAGATATGCAGGAAATCCTGATACAGCATCTGACCATGTTTAGTCTTAAATGTGGTAACTAAAGAGAAGCTCATTGGACATCAAAGCTTATAAGAAGCAGAAACACTAGGAGTCCCATTCAGAGGTAGTGCTGAAAGACATGCCATAAAGGGTAAAGCCGTGATTTGGTTACATGAGGGAGACTGGAGCTGAGGAAGGATATTTGGCTGTCTTACTTCTGCTCAGTCACGATTTGACATGTGATGCTGACCAGGGCTCAGAGACCCACCGTAAAGTTTGCATGTATCAACATCCTCTGAGGGCTTCACATTTACCTAGGGTGCAAAGAAAGATTTTTACCTACTTGGCCATGCCCGAACCTTATCAAAAGCAGGACTGAGGAAGGCTTATCTGAAATACCACAGAAACTGTTCAGTCCTGGTCCTCACGCAATACCTGTCACTCTACGCCCGTCTTTATAGTTGTTACTTGATGGCCAAGTGTGGTTAAGTGTGCATAAATATTTTCAAGTCATTATGCTGCTTCTCCAGTACCTGCTCTGTTGTTTCCTTTTGGCATCGAACCATCCCCTGCTAATGAAGGGATGCTAGGTATATGTTTGAAAATACGCTTTGCTATTTTTCTCAGCAGCCCTGAAAAAAACCCCCAAACTTTTAACATGTTCACAAAATACAGATATTGGCCCTAAATTGCTAAGAGTAATTCTTTCTGTCAAATAAATGTAATATTAAGGAACTGTCTTTATGTTTTCCTCATGTTATTCCCTTCGGCTTTGTCCCTTAGGTACTAGTAACTCAGAATGGAAGATTTATAAAATATGAAGAAGAGCATGCAAAGTCTCTCAGAGAATAAACAGTATTATTTCATAACAAAACCACACACTGACAATTATTGAGCAACAGCATGATATGCAGAAGATACAGAAACCCTAAAACAGAACTGACGTGATTGTGAGACTCCCACACAAACCAAGAGAAAAGAGATTCACAGGTAGGGTTCAGTTAAACTGCTCAACCTTGCTGCTTACACAAGGAAAGCAAATGTTTTAAAATAGAGGTTAATGATGTTGGTTTGATCTTCTCAATACCAGCGGTCTTTTGGTTGTGGAGCAGGGAATATGTGGTTTAACACTTGCTTGCCCAAACTCCCGTGTCTTCCATGTAGACACACAGAGCAGAAGTGCTTAGGTATCCAAACATAGTGCCTGGCACTTGCCATCTTCGCTAAGATTTCTATTGCCTGGTGGTGCTTAGGACTCTGTCCTCTCCTTAATACCTCT
Organism: Neomorphus geoffroyi; assembly: GCA_033558235.1. Taxonomy (NCBI): domain Eukaryota; kingdom Metazoa; phylum Chordata; class Aves; order Cuculiformes; family Neomorphidae; genus Neomorphus; species Neomorphus geoffroyi. Next base: position 3,450,975 of record JAUMJM010000008.1, read on the forward strand.
CCATGTCTCAAGCTGATCCCTTTTTTGTTTTGTTGCTCTTTTTAGTCCATCTTTTTCTGAATGTTCTTGTGACTTTCATCTCTCTCTACCCTCTCTCAGCACAGACGTATCTTAAAGCAAGGTATAGGTTTTCATTTTGCCAGTAACTCTCCTACCTCTCCACTCTGAATCAGCTATTTTGTAGTTTGCTTCTCCATAAGTACCACCCCCTGCAGGCAGATGTTTTGTTCTTCCTTTCTGACATGTCCTTGCGTTGTTAAAGGCAACATGACCAGAATGGAATCCAGATATCTCCCTCTAGAACAACTCCCTTTCCCCATGGATGTTGGGTGTGGCAGCAATGTTGTGTCTGATTCAGTGGCTTCAGAGAAGAACCTTAAACAAAAGCCCTCACACTCCAAGCCTCAAGCACCAAAACAGGCAGATGTGAGATCTTGATAAACGGAGAACTACTTGAAAGGTGGTTTTATCTGTCTTTTCCTTTCTATCTGTCTGATATACTGAGCAGGACAGCTTCTTACTGCCCTCTACTCTGGTAGACACACCTATTCTGGGACTAGGCTTGTCTGTCTCCCATTTTAATGCTCTCGTTCCCTTTTAATCAATTTGCAAAGTACTGCACCCATTTTCTGTAGCTGCTCCTTTTACTGTCTGTTGTGTTTTTCCTCCAATTCCACATATGTGGGCTCACACCTGCTGAGAATTAGGCTGGTGGCAAAGTACAAGGGTGATTCCACCTCTTAATGTGCCAGTGGCAGTTAACTTAGCACAGTTAACAGCATATCACTTCTCCTTTTGCAGCAGAGAAGGCAATTATTGTCCTGGACTCAGCACTGATCAAGTCCTCTCTTAGGAAATCAGAAAGAAACTGCAGAGTCCACAAAAGGAAAACAAAGCATTGCAGGTGAGAAAGTCTGCGATTAGAAAATGTTGAAATAGCCCAATTATCTGAGAGGAAAGGAAAGGATGAGATAACATGCCTTCAGCATGTCTTCCCCTGCCTTAAAACCTAATACTACAGAGGTCAGTGAATAATTGTTCCCAGGCCCTGGGAGGGTGAGACAGGTAGTCTCCAGTGAGGAAGAGCTGCCCTCACCTTCCTCCTCACTACTGCACTTGGGACAGTTGGGGTGGGGTCAGAGCTGGTGTGTAAGCTTATGTTGCATAAGGACACCTGTTTCCAGTGTTAATTTCTTGGAGACCCATATGCTGCAGAACAGGCCAGGGGTTTGCCCTGTTGACAATGAGCAGCCACTGAAATAAGAGGTGTAGCCCAGCAACATGCATCTTTTGGCAAGCTGTAACTTGGCCTGACAGAGGAGCAACACCTCTCTGTCACATTGTGGAAGCTTGTCACCGTGACAGTGCCACAGAGGCTGCTTTGTGGGCTTGAGCATCCAAGAAGGTAGTGGCAAGGTAGGATTGTTTTCTGACCATGTCTGGATCACCTGGCCTGGATCCTGTCATATGAAGTGGCAAAACTTTTGGATTTCCACTCACATGCACATTTAGTGAGTACAATTTATGCTTCAGTTTCTTCAGAGAAAACCTCCTATCTGAAACAATGCTTGTTTTGCAATTAAGGCGTGAAAAGCACAGGCAGTATTTTGACAGGGCTGACACTGGCCTGGTTCAGTAAAGTTGCCCTGACCGCACACTTACTCTCTGCTGGTAGCCTACTCCATTTTCACCTCCCAAACAAACTTCTGTGATTTGTCCAGATGACTCCTTTTGAAGTCTCAGCACAGCTCACCCTTCTCCAACGCCAATAGGAATGATGAAAGCTGCGTTCCGTAACTGCAGAAAGAATCCTTCTGTGCTTGTTAATAGGTTCCTAGAATAAACAGCCAGGGGAGGAGGGTAGAAATGAGCTTCACTGAGGAGCCCTGTCTTTGGATACTTTCTGCAGAAGCACCATTTTTGGTTAAACAGGGTTATGAACTTTGAGAAATCACATGCTGCCCACAGCCCGTTAATATGTTGCATTTTTTTGTTAAGGCTCATTGGGACATGGGTGTGCACAGCTCTTGAAGGTACCCTCTGCGTGTAGATTGCGTCAACATCAGTTTCTCCACAGCTGCGAAGAATGCAGGGACTGCTTCTAGCCTGCTGTAACTTCAGCAAGAAAGAGTCCTGCTCAGCTCTGCTTGCTTATTTCTGCAACTCCAGAGCCCTGAGCACTGCCTGCCAAGTGCAGAGCAAATGTCTCTGTCACGTGTCAAGTTACGCCATACGTTGAAACAAAGTCCTTTTACTTAACTCCTGTCAAAGGGAAGGAGCATTAAAATCTGAGACAGAGAAAGGGAGAGAGAGTGCACTGACCTTCTGTTGCGTTCATTACCAGTAAGACTGAAAGAGCTGTTGATGTTCATGGTGTGGCTGGTGCATGGCCCCATGCTAGCCGTATAGGATTGTTTGGTTGCACCCTGCCTAACTCTGATCACTCTTGGAATTGAAAGCAGTAGAGAAAGCACAATGAACTCTCTAGGCCAGCAGCATTCCCAGTAAAATTAACTCCAATTTTAGATTTCAGCACGAGGGATGCTGAAACTGATCTTACACATAAAATGAGGATTCGCTGCATCCAGGATCAAGTTGCCCAATCTCTCCTGGCCAAAGGGTCCAGTCTTCTATCCTCTACCTTCTCCCAGTTGTTACGGAGTGATTTGTGAACTCCCTTTTTTTTCCTCTCCTTATGTATCCTACTGCATCTTGCAGGGGTAGGAGGGAGGGGGCTGCTTGTTTGACGAAATCCTCCTTTGTTGATGGCAAACAGAGCGTAAATCTTAGAGTGCAAGCAATTTCAATGGAAAAAGGCTGGTAAATGTTTCCATATGATTTCATATGTTCTCATCATACATAATTAAAGGCAAGTGCAAGAAAACAGCAGGCATTTTTCTTTCCTCATAAGAGACACAGGTTAAAGGATTAGCTTTTAAAAGTGCCTCTGAGAAGTAAGGACTGTTCCTGGTATGAGTGTGGTAAACTATAATTAAGGTATTTGGGGAATTGAAACAGGTTTCGAGAACAATGGCTCATACTTTTACATTAAGCAAGAATATAGCCTCTGTATAATTAAAAGCAAGCACTTAACTACTGTTATTCTCTTCCTGCCAACGGAAGCTATTGTTTGTCTAGAAGAGAAAGAAAGCAGGGGCTGGAGCTGTGTATATTATTGCAAAACAAAAAGACAAATTGAAGAGAGTATGTTTGCTAATAAACAAGATGTTGAGTGATGTACAACAGGAAATAATCTCCTTTCATGTGGAAAGGCACTTTCAATATGATGTCTTTGAGTGCATGTCGATGAGAGCAGGAAAAGGGGCACGTGCCTTTGTCCCTAGGAAGAAATATTAGGAGTCCTTAACTGAATTCAGAGTTTCTCATGGGAGCTCCTGGGACTAATTATTCACAAGCCATTGTGTTTGCATTTGTGGTTCTGCAGTTCAGAAGATGTTTCTCCACCAGTGATCATCTTACATGTGTTTCAGCAAAGTACACAAGAATTTGGTCAGATTGTGTTGGATAGGACTTCTCCACCCAGTAGCAGACCTTTCCCGTAAGGACAGCTGCTGCAATTAGAGCCATAAAAGCGACACCAACCTCTCCCACATTCCCTGTGACTATGCTCCAGGGTGGCACTCAGACTGCTGTTACTCTGCTGAAACATTTAATGTCTAACAGCTGCTGGGAGCACCAGGTGCCCTGTGAGGATTTTGCTTATGCTTCTTCCTTTGTCTGCTAAGGAGAGGAAGAAATACAATCAACTACATGTAGGGGACATGTAGAGTCGCTGTTCTTTCATGTATAATTAACACCTGGGTGGTGAAAGTGGATTTTGAAAGCAAATGTTCTAAGGAGGCAGCCATTATTCTAGCTGAACGGCCTCTCTCCTCCTGCTGAATGCATAACAATGTTTTGCAAGCCCTGAAAAGACATGAAAAGCAACTGTCCCTCTCTGGCATATTTTTCTCAATGAGGTGTCTGCCAGTCACTTTGAGGAGCCTAGAGTGATGGATGAATGACATGCTTTACACTGCTTGTCCTGATAAGGAATGCCACATTTATATAGGACTCGAACACGAAGTCCAGTGAGCACTGGAGTTTGAATCCAGGTCTGACAGAAGGCCAGGAGGATGTGTGCCATTAGCTCTTGAAAGAATCTGGCATGGGTATGCAGATCTCTGAAGGATGAAACCTAAGTTTTATGACCTAGCAATGTTACTCTACAGTGATTAGCCTACATATGTTTCTGAAGTGGCTGGAATTACTCCTCATCCCCCTTTGTGTCTTACATCTAAAAATTAATTTGCAGGAGATGGAGCATTTTGTATGCACTAAGGGCAAGTTGCTTATGACTGAACTAAGACTGTGTTTGTCAGGAACTTTAGCTATCCTCCATCAAATAGCAGGGCTAGCTGTGATTTTTGAGGCAATTTTTGATTTTTCATGAAAGATCCTTTACAATAGCAGCTTGAACCTGTTCTCATATTCCAACTTTTCCCTGCTAGTCTGGGAGGACCTCAGGGATTGTCACTGAGGTAGTGAGTTGGCTTTGGCTCTTCCAGTCTGACTGTGGGTCTCTTTTCTACAGGAAAGACTCATCTTCTGGGAACCCAAGGGATCACACAGATGAAAAAAGAGAGGGCAGGAAGTAACTGTTCTCCCTTCAGTTGGAGAGCAATGGCTAACGACTGTTGCCCTCCCTTGGTGGGCTGACAACATCCTTGTCTAACGCCAGTCTGTGTCTGCTGCTGAGTATAGGTATTACACCTCACAGCACACATTTCTAGCAGCTGACTGGACTTAGAAGGCAGGATGGGATCCTACGCAACTCACTTTGCTTCAGAGTACAGTTTTAGCAGCTGGATTGGGATTGTTCATGGCTATTATTAATTTCAAGTTTAGAAATATTTTTTCATGATCTGAAGGCTATTAGTGAACATCAACAACAGCGGGCCAAATTATTGAATAGTAACTACTCAGATATGTTACTTTCTAATGAATGATACTTTAAATCATATTGCTAGAAGGACTCCACCTAGCTTTGAAGTGCTGAATAAACCAGCTCATGGGAATCTTCCTCTCCTCCCCTTTCTAATCCTATCCCTATGTTCCTCCTCAGCCCCTTTCCTCTCTTCCTCCTTCTTTTTGTGAGATGCATAACTCTTACAAATTTTGATAGTAAAAGCAGATGCAGACTCTGCACTGCTCATTGTGTTCACCATCTCCTTTTTCCTGATCAAGGACATCTTTGTGAGGTTAAATTAAGAAAATACGTGATGAAATGCCTTCCTAAATCTGGTTTGTACTGCTAAAGAATCTGTGGCTGAGTTCCTGGTGGAGCCAGACAGTTTATCTGTATTTGGTGGTTGTCTTTTGTCTGTGCTGGATGCACTGTACTGCTTGAAGCACTGTTGCGATAAGAACAGTATCTCTGCTTGGCTATGGCAGTGGGATGGACAGGGCAAAGGCTGCCAATCCCAGAAGATGAATTAAAAGTGAGAGAAACTCTGTCACACAACTGTCCCAATACAATGGTGACTGGGAAGCAAACATTTTGGCCATTTCTGTGTGGCAGGGTAAAATTTATGTTTCCTACTCTGTTGTTCTGCCCATCTCTTAGTTCCCACACAAAAGTAAGCACGAGAGTGCAATGGAAGAGGGGTTATCTCTGCTACCTAAGGAAACAGCATGCTCTCTAGGCAGCAGCAGCAGCTGGAGACTGATTTTCTGGCTATTGGGCATGGGTAGAGACCAAGTATGATAATTTCAGCCATTCATCAGATTGTAGCATGGCTATATGACTTGGAGAGCATCTAGATTAGTTGTGAGAGATGGAAAGGGAAGTTTTCTTCCCATTTTTCTGTTCTTATCCTACCACAAGGTATTTTTCCAGACTGACAGGGAACATCAGTGATTCAGAAGTAGCTGTGAACACTCAGGGCAATGCCAGAGGAATCTGACCCCTGCATTTTGGATACTGGCCATAGTGTCTGGTGTATTTAGCATGATATGTCACAAACCTCTTTATGTTCCAAAAAGGTTGGGCCACTAATGTCAAGTTACTGCATGCCTGTCTTCTGCCAGCCTTGCTGTCTTAGCCCATTTGTATTGGTTTACCAGTGCTTGGACTGTGTAACAGGGAGTGCTGTTTTCCTAAGAAAACAAAACATGGACAAGTCCTACCTTTTGCCAAGTATCTGTACAATAGCCTATTTGCAGCACATTTGCATCAGCTGGCTTTACAGATGGTCCGCATTTTGGGTTAGTGATCTCCTTTAAGGCCAGAAGAAAATGCACCAGGTGCATCTCCCATTTTATCAAGTAATGACCTCTACATGCCTTGGGGATTATACTTTCCACAGTGGAATGGCTTCCCTGCTGTAGCAAATGTTTTTACAATCCCTAAAGATAAGTAAATGGCCAGGGGTGCTCAGACAACAGAGTGCTTTCCCTCTGTAAGGTTCTCACTGGTTTTGTGATCCCTTCCCTTCCTTTTGTCCTGGGGTCTTGTAAAAGTCTTTAGTTTGGCATAAGGATTAGTTAAAGAGAAAAATAGGCACTGAATGCTCCTCACCTTCATCCCGAGTGGCAAATTAGGGCTGTCCTGGTACTATTGATAATTTTTCTGTGGTTTCTGTGGCCTAGAACTGGTCAAGAGTGAAAAAAACAACACTTTTCTTCTCATTTTCAAATTGCAGCCATTCAACTTTCCAAAGCACAGCAAAGCTCTGCAAAGTTGCGTGTTCAGCAATCGACAGTACAAGCCTGTTAGTGTTAGCTAGTACTACACAGAGATCCCTGGAGAAAAGCAGAGTCTTTTTTTCTTGTGAGTGTTTTTTCAATGAACACCTTTTGTACTTCATTTACCTCCTGTGTGAATAGCTCAAATGTGGAAGTGCTGTGCAGGACAAGGCCATGAGAGTTAAGCAGCTTGTGTCTGCAACATTCTTCCTAAGTATCACTAGTGTTCCGGCTCATTTGGATGAGATAAATATAGAGCTGAATTTGCAGTGGGATTTTTAACATCTGCAGTGTGATTGTCAAGATCTGTCTTCACTTACAGATGTTTTGTGCACCCAGCCTTATTGTGAAATGTCTACACTTTACTCAGGGACAAAAAGCGATGTCATCCACTACTCAGGAAAGGTGCTGCAATGCCTCCTTCAAGGAGTTTTTGCTTGCTTTTGTATTTTTTTTACCTTTTCCTGGAAGATGTGGTGGTGTTTTATCATGCTACTCATTCAGAATGGCTAAAATGCTGTTAGAAGTTAAGGAAGTATCTGCTCTTTTAATATACCTGTCAAAATTGCTTTGTTACTTTTCATTTATTTTAGGGCAGAGGTAGTCAATAACACTGAGAAAGAGTGAAGAAATAATGCAGACTTGGACTGGGGTCAGTGTTGGTGTTGTGTTTCGTTTGGAAAGGGTGCTGGAATTTGTCAGTAGAGCATCTTTGAATAACAGAGATTTTTACTAGTTGCCAGAAAGAATATTTAATGATGCCTGTATGAAAATGATGTTTTTCAAACAAATAGCTATAGTGTAAGAAGAATCTGTGAAAGCTCTCTCAGCTTTCTTTGCTGTTTTTCCTAACCCAGTTTGCATCAAAATTGGCATCAACAATTTTTCACTTCATCACAATCTTCATTCTAATAAACATGGCACTTTGGGTAAAAATATTGATTGCAATTTTGTTCATCAAAGCAACAAGACCTATTCCTAGGTCTTTACTTTCGTGTTACACTCTGAGAGGCTTCTCACTTTCCCTTGAAAGCACTCAGCTTCTTTTTTCGCAAGGGCACGTGTCAGCATCTCTCCAAAGTAGTGGGCTTTTGGGTCATTGTGTGCCTCAACCCTCCCTTCACCGAAACAGATTTGAGCTATCTGAGTTTCGACTCTTCCATGTCTCCAGTTGTGCATTCATACTGTCATGGGACATGAAAGCATGAACACGTGGGCCCTGCTCCACCACAGCTCCTTAAGGATCATGTAGGAACTGAGAGAGCTATAGTACCTTTTCAGTCTTATTAAGGGTGCTTGCTGAGGCATAGACATCCTGAATTTACATCCAGACATGTGCCTGTCCTCTTCCTTGAATGGCCCTGAACCTCACTGAGCACTGAACCCTTCTTTGCAGAGCTATCCAAGCTGGAGGTGTAACTAAAGACCTGACTCAGCCAGGTGCATGGTCTGAGACTGTTCATAGTGTTATGGTTACAGACCCTGTGGTATCTTGGTTTGGACAAAGTGTTCATAAAAGTGAGCTCATCTCTATTAACCCCTGTTATTGATGCCCAAAAGCATTTTCTGAATCACTTTCCTTAAATGTTGCCTGCATTCTTCCAAAGAAACATTGCAGACCTTGAAAGATGTGTGGAAGCCAAATGTGTTGCTGTGTGTGTAGAAATTCGTGAAGTGTTTTGTCTCTGGTTTTCTGTTGCTTGTTCGTTGTTTTTTTAAAATTAGTTTTTGTGGTTTTGATTTTTTTTCCTCTTCCTTTACATAATCTGAGCTATTGTTGTGTCATGCAAAATATATCTGTGTAAGAATATGGGGAGGAGTGTACAAAGGTATCTGGTTTGTGAGCATATCAATAGCTATTCAGCATAAAATTTGATGAGAAATGGGAAAAGTAAGCAATCACACCTAGACAGGCAGATCTTAACAAGCAGGAGGTAACACAGACAGTACTGAAGTCCAGAGAGCAAGTCACTCACTAGTAGGTGGGCAGGAGTCACTGAAAGTCTTGGAGGTCAGCCAGAAGAGAGAGGAAGGGAAGAAATGAGGTTACCATGAGTCTTAAGAGAAAGAGAAAACTTGCTGTGGGATGGTTTTGGGCATTGTAGGATTGTGTAAAAACTACTATGAGATTTTTCAAGGTGATTGTGGGAATGCATGTTACTTATAATGGGATGTTCAAAGGAAAGGCCAAAGTCAGGAAGGGGGCAATTATGGTGGAAGAAGTATGGGGAATGTGTGGGATGGAAAGGGTAAAAGAAGCTGGTCACAGTGTAAAACATGTTGTCGGCCACTGTCCCTGTGCAGCTGAGTCCTGTACCTGATCACTGCAGCCTCTTCTGCCTTGATACTGAACTGCCTCTTCCTATTTTTAAAAGAGACTTCAGGGCCTCGAGACAACTGGTTAAGGGATCAGGTGCACAATTGATGTTCTTCTTCAACCCTCCAGTTGCAGGGAATGATGACGGAAGAAATAGGAAGAGCCACCAGATCAATAGCTGGCTTTGAGAGAGACTGGTATCACTAGCAAAATTTAGGTTGTTTTGATCATGGCTCAGTCTACACAACACCAGGCCTGCTCCAAGAGACAAGGTATGCCTGTCTCAAAGAGGGCAAAGGAACTTTGCACAGGAGTTAGCAGGGATCATCAAAAGAGCTTTAAAGTAGATTTGAAGGGAGAAAGAGATAAAACCAGGCTTGCTATAGATACGCATGGGGATGGTGCATCAATGTTTGAGGGCCAGTGTGCTGGTGGGGTTCTTTTGTCTGCTGTGTCTATGGAGGTTAGCGATGGACATCCATGGGGCAGCAGAGATGCAAGGGTTATTGATGTGTTAGAAATTATGGAAATGCCTAGGAATGGTCACGTAAGACTTAGGGCTTCTGCCCCTAAAAAGTTGTGGGATCAATAGACCAACTGAAGTGCATCTAGACCAATGCACACAGAACAGGCAATAAAAACAAGGGGCTGGAAGCCATTGTGAGGCTAGAAAAATATGTTATAGTTACTATCATGGAAACATGGTGGGATGACTCTTGCATCTGGAATCCTGCAATGGACCATTATAAACTCTTCAGAAGGGATAGGCAAGGAACGAGAGGTGGTAGGGCAGCCCTGTATGTCAGGGAGAGTTTTGACTGTCTAGAGCTTAATGACAGTGACGATAGGGTTGTTTATGGGCAAGAATCAGTGGGAAGGCCAACAAGCTAGATAATGTGGGAGTCTGCTAGAGAGAAGATGAGGAGGCAGATGAAATATTCTACAGGCAGTTGGAAAAAGCCTCACTATAACAAGTCCTTGCTCTCATGGGGGATTTCAACCTTCCAGATGTCTGTGGGAAATACCATACAGCAGAGAAGAAACAGTCTAGGAAGTTTCTGGACAGTGTGGCAGACAGGTAACTTTCTGACACAGCTGGTAAATGAGCCAATTAGGGAAGGCGTCCTGCTTGACCTGTTGTTTAGGAACAGGGAAGGACTTGTGGGGGATGTGTTGGCTGGAGACCACCTTGGGAACAGTAAATATGAAATGATAGAATTTTTGATTCTTGGAGAAATAAGGAAGGGGGTCAACAGAACTGCTGCCTTGGACTTCTGGAGGGCAGACTTAGTCCTGTTTAGGACCCTGGTTGACAGAGTTCTTTCAGAGGCAGTCCTAGAGGGCAAAGGAGTCCAAGAAGGATGGACATTCTTCAAGAAGGAAATCTTAAACATGCAAGAGTAGGCCGTCCTGTCCCCATGTGGCAAAAGTTGACCTGGCGGAGAAGTGGACCGGCCTGGCTGAACAGAGAGCTTTGGCTAGAACTCAGGAAAAAAAAAGAGAGTTCATGACCTTTGGAAGAAGCAGCAGACAACTCAGGAGGACTGCAAGGATGTTGTGAGATTACACAGGGAGAAAATTAAAAGGACCAAAGCCCAGCTAGGGCTGAATCTGGCTGAGGTAAAAGACAATAAGAAACATTTCCGTAAACAAATCAGCAGCAAAAGGAGGGCTAAGGAGAATCTCCATCCATTATTGGATGTGAAGGACAAAGGATAGAAAAAGGCCAAGATACTTAATGCCTTTTTTACTTCAGTATATAGTAGTAAGACTTCAGACCCCTGAGCTGCAAGACAGGGATGTGGAACAGAATGAAGGCCCCATAATCCAAGGGGAAATGGTTAGTGACATGTACAAGTCTGTGCAGCTGGACAGGATCCACACAAGGGTACTGAGGATTCTGGCAGAAGCTCTCCCCAAGCCACTTTCTGTCATTTATTAACATTCCTGCCTAACCAGCAAGGTCCCAGTTGATTGAAGGTCAGCAAATATGATGGCTGTCTTCAAGAAGGGCTTGAAAGAGGATCTAAGGAATGATTATTGTCAGCCTGGCCTCTGTGCCAGGGAAAGGTATGAAGCAGATCATATGGAGTGCCATCGTGCAGTGTGTTCAGGACAACCAGGACATCAAGGCTAGTCAGCATGGATTTATGAAATGCAAAGCATGCTTCATTACCATGATCTCCTTCAATGACAAGATGACCCCCTTAGTGGATGATCAAAGGGCTGTGGGTGTTGTCTACCTAGACTTTAGTAGAGTATTGGACATTGTTTCCCACATTATTCTCCTGGTAAACACTAGCTGCTTATGGTTTAGATGGATACCCTCTTTGCTGGGTTAAAACCTGGTTGGATGGCTGAGCCCAGAGTCTTATGGGGAATGGAGTTGAATCCAGCTGGTGGCCAGTCACAAGTGGTGTTCCCCAGGGCTCAGTATTTGGGCCAGTTCTGTTTAATGTCCTTATCAATCATCTGGATGAAGGGATCGAGTGCTCGCTCAGTAAGTTTGCAGATGACACTGAGTTGTGCAGCGTGTCAATCTGCTTGAGGGAAGAAAGGTACTAGAGAGAGATCTGGACCGGCTGGATTGATGGGCTGAGGCCAGTTGTATGGGGTTCAACAAGGCTAAGTGCCGGATCCCACATCTGGATCACAACAACCCTGTGGAAAGCTCCAGGTTTGTGGAAGAGTAACTGGAAAGCTGCCCAGTGGCAAAGGACCTGTTGGTGTTGGTTGAGAGCCGGCTGAATATGAGCCAGCAGTGTGGCCAGGTGGCCAAGGAGACCAATAGCATCCTGACTTGTATCAGACACAGCGTGGCCAGCAGGAGTAGGGAAGTGATCAACCTCCTGGGCTCAGCACTGGTGAGGCTGCACCTCAAGTGCTGTGTTTGGTTTTGGGCCCCTCACTACAAGAAGGACATTGAGGTGCTGGGACGTGTCCATAGAAGGGCAACAAAACTGGTGAAAGGTCTTGAGCACTAATCTTGTGAGTATGGCTGAGGAACCTGGGGCTGTTTAGTCTGGAGAAAAGAGTCCGAGGGGAGACCTTATTGCTCTGTACAGTTACTTGAAAGGAGGTTGTAGTGTTGTAACTGTTGGTCTCTTTTCCCAAGCAGCAAGTGATAGGGTGAGAAGAAATGGACTCAAGTTGTGCCGAGGGAGGTTTAAACTGAATATTAAGAAAAATTTCTTCACCAAAAGGGATATTAAGTATTGGAATAGGCTGCTCAGGGAAGTGGTTGAGACACCATCCCTGGAGGTCTTTAAAAGACATGTAGATGTGGTGCTTAGGGACATGTTTTATTGGTGGAGTTGGCAGTGCTAGTTTAAGGTTAGACTGCATGATCTCAAGAGTCTTTTCCAACTCAATTCATTCTATGATTCTATGATTTTCTTCCACCATCTCTCTTAGTGTAAATTTTTGGGAGTCTAAGGGCCAGAAACAGAGAAAGGACCACAGCTCCGAAGGGGCCCCTGCATCTGAAGTGGCAGCTTGTGGGAGAGTCCAGCATGTGTGCTACCTTTCCGAGAGGACTTCAGTTCTCTGTGTGTGTCTGAATGCATCTGCACTGTGAGTGTCAGCAATCTGGTGGTGAACCCCAGGATGGACTTGATCATGAGCAGCAGATTGGCACCGGGAGAGACCCATGTTGGAGATGATGTTTGGGTAAGAAGCCCTTGGTCTCTGGATGGTCTCAAGGTCTCATCCAGGGTTTGAGGGACCTGTGAATATGAGGTCAGCTGTAGCCACAAGAATGAGGACGTGGGTAGGTCTGCTAGTGAATCAAAGTCCTTACCTCCTGGAGAAGAGTATGAGGCCTGGTACCATGCCTGGCATCACTCTCTGTGTAGCCACCCATGTCTGCGGTTTGTATATGTGTTCCTAGTGGGGCTGCATACTAAGTCTTGCTATAGGATGGACGTACAGAAGGCAGCAGCAGGGGAAAAAAATGGAGAGGAGAAATCCCCAGGCACTTTCTTCTGTATTTCACTGCCCTCAACATTGTTGTAAGTGCCACCTTGTGTAGCCCTCTGCCGCCTTGGCTATGCTGCACAGGATTCTGTAAGGAGCAGGGGCACACGGTGCCCAAGTAATAAGCTTGTGGTCATGTGGGCTGCCTATTGAGAAGTATATTAGCAAAAATGTTGCCATGTGGTTGTTCTTCCACACCTGGGAGACCAAAGTCTAAGCGGTTGTTTATCACCAAGGAAATCCATCATCAAAGCACGCACCTGGGTCATCTTTTTCTCACTATCAGATTACAGGGGTCTATCTGTGAAATGATAAACATGTAATGTATTTTCCCAACATTACAATTTTGATAAAGCAGCCATAAAAGCCAACAACACAGTGCTGATGTCAGTAAATGCTAGTCATGTGAAAGATCCAGAAAATCCAGAGCAACTGTTCTAAAAGCATCTTTTTTTCACCTATCCAGTTAAGCTAGCACAAGCATGTTGCCCAAGTAAAGAATATTTCTGTAGAAAAACCATACACACTAAAGTACTTCTGAAATGCCTATAGAGTGTCAGATAACTCTTTTGCATGTTGACCTTCTCTTTCTTTTTCAGGGCTCAGTAGAAACACAAGTATCTGTCCTACTGAGAATGAAGCACTCTATGTGCTTATAGTGATTAACTGTACAAGGTTCATGTGAGACCACAATCTGTTAGAAAACAGACATACGGAACAGTGTGAATCAGCATGGGGTAAATGTGTGTAATTGGAGGCGAGATGTTAGCCTCAGTAGCTAATGCAGTGCCAGAACCAGATCCTGTCACTAACAGCTTTTGGTTCTCTGTACACAAACAGCCTGTCATATGTTATGTGACTGAAATCTGGTAATTCTTCCCTGACCTGGAGAGAGCTGACAACAAGCTCGCTGTCTTTATGTCTTCTATCTGCCTGTTTTGGTGGAAATGAAGAGGAATGACTCTTTGGGTCCATTTGCAGATGCACTTATGAGATTCTCTAGATTAATGGTTTGAGGGAGAGATGTTCCTCTGGAGCCAGTACCAGAGGCATTGTTTTCATCGATGATGTGGATGATGGGATGAAGTGCACATTATGTGTTTTGAGAGTGACAAATTGGGGATGACAACACATCATTGATACACTGGAGGGCAGGATTGCCATTCTGAGAACTTTGTAATCTGGAGAAATGAGCTGAAAGGACCTCAAGAAGTTCAGCAAATGTGAACTCCTGCCCATGAGATGGAATAGCTGCAAGCAGCAACAAAGGCTGAGAGTTAGCTGCATATGGAGTACCTTTGCAAAACTGAATCCAGCAGGGGGCAGCAAGGTGAACATGTGACAGCCGTTTGCCCTTGTAGCAATTAGGGATAACCACACATCTGGTTGCATTATGAAAAGTATAGAGAGCAAATGAAGGATAATTATTCCCCTCAGCTCAACAGATTTGAGGCCTCTTATGAAATACTATGTAAAATTTTGGGCTCTTCAGTGCAAGTGAAATGTTGGAAAACTGGAGTGAGTCCAGAAGAATCTAGGCATTAGGCTGGGGAGACTGGCAGAGTTATCTATTGGGAGAAGATGGGTTTATTTAGCCTGGAAGAGAAAACGTTAAGAAAGGTGATGGAACATGTGCAAAGAAGGGCAATGAAGCTGGTGAAGGGTCTGGAACAAAAGTGTTATGAGGAGCAGCTGAGGGAGCAGGGGCTGTTTAGTCTGGAGAAAGGGGCTTGAGGAGAGACCTTATTGCTCTCTACAACTCCCTGAAAGGTGCTTGTAGGGAGGTGTGTGTTGGTCTCTTTTCCCAAGTAGCAGGTGATAGAATGAGAGGAAATGGCCTCAGGTTGTACCAAAGGACACACAGATTGGATACTAGGAAAAAATGCTTTACTGAAAGGGCTGTCAAGAAGCAGAGGGAACTAGTTGCAGCAAGGGAAATTTCTGACTGAACAGTGAACAAATATTTTTTCATCTGAAAGCAATATTTTCTGGGACAGGGACCAGAGGGTTGAGGAAATTCCAACTACAATTTTCAAAACTTATCTGGACAAGGTACTGAGCAGTCTGATCTGACATTGAAAATGGCCCTGCTTTTGCCAGGGTGTTACACTGAAGGCCTCCAAAGGTCTCTTCCACCGTAAGTTATTCTGTGATTCTCTGAGGATTTGACATGTAGCCTTTCTAAACATTTGACATGCTCATACCCGTATTGTACTGCAGGCATATGGCTTGTCCTGAGGGCTTACAGTTACAGTTAGGGGTCTTCTACACAGCCTACGTGTCTCTGATGGCGCTTTGGCTATGCTGAGTGACAAGGACCCACTGCAAAATGCTATCTGTAGGTTAACCTTCCAAAATGAAGAAAAAGAAATCCTAAGAGATTTTCTGTGTCCTGAAATAGCCCCCAGACACATGATGGTTTGACATGATTTCTTCCTGGTGATCCAGCTATGCCTAAATGTAGTCTCGTAAAACATTTTACTGTTCAAAAAAAAATTAAAAATTGTCATTGGTTTATTTCTGAAGGTAAGTCTGCAGACTGTTCTGGAAGCAGGTACAAGGTCTCATCTGTGCTCTGAGCCAAATCCAGTGTAGAAGTTGTGTTACTGTGGCTAGTTAGCTAGATAAATATCTGCCTAGGGAGGAGTCACCACATAGGCACGGCATGTTAACTTAGTCCCAGCACCACCACAATACAGTTTCAGGCTTTCAGTCGGCACAAAATGCTGCAAATCAACTTCTTTCTGCAAAACTTGATGAAGACATAAAACTCATCTCTTACTCCCTGAGCAGGCACTACAATAACTTGCACTCCCTTAGCAGGCACTACAATAACTTGCTGGCAATATCTGCATGTATATGTCACTTTATGGAGAAATTTAGTCTCTAAAACTGAGGGAATGTGAACCAAATATTTCCAAACCAAATAGTTCTTTGAGGTTTTCTTCATTTCTGGTATTTATAGATATTTACTGAAAGTGATAAATTGTTACATGCAAATGTGTCAGACCTTCTCAGAGAAAAAAAGGGTGGAGAAAGAAAACAGGACAAGCAATTTTTAGAGACACTTTTTAAAAATTTGATTGTTTTTAAAAGATTCAATTGTTTTATTTAGGTTTTAGTGTGTATGGTTACTTGCCATGTGTCTGAGATGCTTTTTGAGTTATACACTTCTCATTGCAAGTATTTGATGTTGAAGATTAAATTTGATGCAATTGTTAATTTGGAGTGGTCACATATTGAGCACATGTTGAGCACCACATTTTCCTGTTCCTTTTCATTCTCTAAACTGGAAACATGGAACAAATACTTCCACATTGAACTCTCAGTCTATGTTCTTCAATTGTCAGGTAGATTTGGTTGACTTCTTTCATGTTCCTGCCAAAAAATTGTTTGTTTAAAATCGATGGAGAAAAAGAGTATGCAGAATAGAAGTTAACCTGTACTGAAGTTATTTACTTGCTCTGTATTGGCAATAATGATGTCCTGGTAAATGGAGATGGGATTTTGATATTAAACATTATATGCTGTCCTACAACATCTTGCACAAACTTTGGTTGATTCAGCAAAAGGTTTCTCACGCTGCTGAGAACCACTGGAAAAATGTATGAAAAGAGAATGAGATTTATGCTGGAATTGTTAAAAGAGTCAACATATTCTGAACCACAGGCTGTGGAATGAGCTTGCGGGAATTCTCCCACACTATACTGTAACACCACTGTATTTTGATTTGATAAGGCTTGGGGCCAATTGATGATTTTACTATTACAGAAAGAGAGGTATAGTTAAGAGTGATTTCAATTGTTAAGACAACCATTTCACAACATTGCAGTATTGTCAGAAAAAATTGACTACTGTTAGGTATCTCATGAAAGAATAAGGTGCACTGTCCCTTCTCAATCCAGATTGGAACTCACAGGGTTTGCTGCTTCTGGGCAAGTCAGAAATCTTGGCTTGGGAGTCAGATCTGTTCTTTCACCAGCTCACAGGATAACCCAGAGGAAACCACTGATTTTCATGCTGCAGCTCCCTAGTTGGCAAATGGCTGCAGCTAACCTGGTTTTCCTCTTTTCATCTCCCTCCCCAGGCTGGAGCTCGGCTGCCACATGATGCCATGTAGCAGCAGGATGCATTATCTCATCTGTAGGGTTACAGAAGTTCCAGTGCCACTAGCTGAGTGGTTCTGCTTCTCTAGCAGTAGTATAAATAAATATTATGCAGATGATCAGAGCCCAGGCAATGAAACCACATACCTGGATAAAGAATTACCTCCAGGTGTGATCCAGGTTCACATAATAGAGTCACAATAGGAAAGTCCCCTCCTGACTCTTGGTCAGTTGGAACTCCTCAGTCTTCTCCAGCATTTTCAAGGTATTTTCTGCCTTCTGTGAGTAGGCAGAAACGTGCTTTCCCATAGGACCAATGGCACTGCTTGTTACTTTTATTACTGACTGACATTTTGTATTTCAGAAATCAGTTTCTTATTGATCCAAACTCTGCTAAAAAAAATCTGTTTCAAGATTTCCATGTTGGATGTTAGTCTTAGGAGGTTCATTTATTTTTAAAAGGTCACTTAGACTCCGGCTACTGTACCTACAAATGATGCTTCCCTAAGAAAATACACTGATCATCTCAAAATGCAATAGATCCAGGTAATATTTCATTTGCTACACTTAACATCCCTATTTTCTGGTGCATTGGTCTAATTTTGGCAGGATGAGGTTTTGCCTCTCACCACTTCTGTGAACTCTCATAATTTGGTGATGTTTTAAGCTATTGCAAGAGCAGGTCATGATGTGTTAGTAAGGTTGCTCAACATATTCCTCTATGAACATCTCTTTTAATCTGTTTATAACTTTGTTTTCTTGGTGATAGAGGAACAAAGACCTTGTTTTGAAATTTTTTCATGCTTGTTTTCCTTCCTCAGACTGGATGTTTTGAAATGCTGTTTGGTTTTGGAGCAAATATTTGAACTTTCTCTGAGATAAGATGTGATAGGAAAGGAAGTTGCGAGCATGTAAAAAATGCTTTTCACCTGTAAGAAAAAAAATTCTTTAATTATCTCATTTTTTTTTCTTGAGTTTGCTTCCATAACTTATGTAAGGAAGTTATTCTAGAACACATTCATATTTTGGGAAAAAAACTCCACTGTTATATCAATGTCTTTATTTCTTTCTCTTATGCATCAGGTTGTTCTTAATGAACTGGAAAGAGGTCATAATCAGAAAGTTCAAATTCAGTAACGAAAGAGAAATCAGATGCACTACTACAACAGGAGAATAAGAGATACAGAAAAGCACTATGGAAAAGGATGAGGAGATATCAAGGCCTTGGACTGAGTTCATTAGAAGATATTGTTGTGAAAAACCAAATCTTGTTCTTGAATTTATTACTAGGGGCATAGTCTGTAAGACAAAAGAGAAAATTCTTCTGAGTTGGTAAGGCTGTATTACAGTAACCTTTGAAGTTATGTATCAGTCTTTAAGAAGAGACAGACAAATTGGAGAGAGCCAAAAGGAGAATGATAAAGGACACAGAAAACATGAGCTCTCAAGAAAGACTGAAGTACTTCGGTTTGATCTAGAAGAAGGAGTGGCTGAACAGAACTTAGTGAGTCTTCAGAACTATAAAAGGATTGGTTTGAAGAGTATGATCATCAGTTGTCCTTTGTATCCAAGCAGAGCTGTACAAAATGTCATTGATTTAATTTATAGGGAGAGAAATACAACTTAGGTGTTGAAAACCTTTCCATATTTTCACCATCTTTACACACCACAATTGAAGCAATCCTTAAACGCGTGTCCTGAGGAGGTGGTGAACCCTGACTCATTTGATGCTCTCTATGAATGAACTAGAGGAATATTTGTCAGGGGTGTCCTACATGTTGCTTGTTCTGCCACAAGGCTTGGTCTTCTTGTGGCTGTGTTACTGTATGTATTGCTTAAGAATATCGCATTCCTGAGGCAATCCTGTAAAAGTAGGAGTGCCCCTTGACCTCTTCCTAAGACCAACATCATGGATTTAGGCAAATTAACATTACTAGCAGCAGGTATAGTTTCCAATTCAAATTTGTTTTCCCAACAGAAGAACACAAGAAGTCATGGATATCTGGGAATAGGACAGTCATTTTTGGATCAAGAAAAGGAATGAAAAAAAGAAGAAATTACAGCCTTGCTAATCTTGTACTTACAAAAAACCCCAATAAATCCAGCACCTTCTGGAGTGCCAGGACTGACATGCAACTTTATCACATAATTTGGCTGGATCTATAGACGACACAGTGTAGGTGAAAACAAGACCTGAAGAGCAGAAATGCAAGAGTTATGAATGATAACAATGATTTGTACTTGTTCCCTTAAGCAAGCTGTATTTTTCTTTTGTTGAGATCTTAACCTGTTCAAATTAGCACTGCTTGCAACACAAGGCATTAATACAATATAATATAATATGATATGATATGACATGGCATGGTATAAAAGTATATTATTTTATTGAATGCTATATATGAAATACTAACTTGATTTTCTGACATAAGATTTGGGTTTTTTTCCACCATATTTACTTTTCCTAAGACATTTTTTTCCTAAGTATTTTTTCTTCTACTCTGTAGACTTTAAAAACCCAATTTTTCTTCTCAGATTCTCCCACTATATTCCTTGTTCATTTCTAATGTTGGCTACTGTAAGATCCACCTACCCGAGCCCACCCAATTGTTAGTCATCTCTCCATCCCACCATCTGCAGGCCATGCCATTCATGGCATCAAATCCTTGCTCATCGTATTTCAGTTACTTGTATTTTCCTTTCAATATATGGTTTACTTGGATGTTGTTCTTCTGCTTCCACCTTCCTGCACATTGCTCCTACTTAACCACACTTTAGGCTTCAAAATTACAAGCAAAAAGTTTTGCTGGATAATGAGAGAGGTGGTCTAATGCCGTGGTGTGGTACTGCTTTTATCTCCATTTCTGAGATCCAGGTGTGCAAGTATGGTGATGACTGCACAGTCCTCTTGTTAGTAGCTTCTGAAATGTCATTATTGGTTGCTATCCTCATACAACAGCTAACGATCTTCCCAAGACATTATCTCAATGACATATCCCAGATCACATTTACATCTCAAGAGAAAATGTTCATCAGTGAACTCAGAGGACCAACAGTTTCTGGTTGCTGAGATTCTGGGGAATGTTGGACCCTGTACTTTACAAACGTAAGTGGAAATTGAAATTGTTGGGAAATGCAGAACTGGCTACAAGTGCTAACAGGATGAAAACTGGCCCCAGAATGCATAGCATTTCCAGGGCAGATATGACAGGAAGAGGATAAAGGAAAGCATAGTAGCAAACTCCTAAAAATTTCACCAGGCAAATATTACAGGCCAGCCCGTAGCTTTTTGCATTACTGAAAAGACTGTTATGTTTTAGAAAGTGAAAGGGGAAATAAGGGCAGAGCTACCCACTCATATAATGCAGCGGTAAGAGTGCCAGCAGTTTGCTGCACAACTGTATGCTTGTGGCATTAGGCAAGGAAGTATAAGTGCAGCCAGCAGGAGAGACTCAGATGGACCAACACTGATCCACCTACGATGAGAGAGAGGCTAACAGTAGATTTTGTCCATTGTATGTGCTGAGTATAATAATTTTTTCTGGAAAGCAGAGCAGAGAGCCAATCAGCTTCTTCCATCTCACTCTTATTCTGCTTGGCAGCCTGACCTGAGCCATGTGTTCCACTCATGCACGCTTGTAGAGCATGAGAAGCTCTCACCTGACACCTTCCCTGGCTTGCTGGGAGCAGTCATGCAAGGGCATAACAAGCAGGGCTGCTCTCCAGGACCACATTTTACCTGAATGCCAGCTGCTTACAGGAGCATTGCTCATGATCATACAAGATTGAGACCCCAAGGATCAGCAATAAGAGTAATTTAGCAACATGTGCTAAAGACAGGGAGATCCAGGGAACTACAGTCCTGTCAACCTGAACTCTGTGCTGAGGAAGATTATGGAGCTGGTCATATTGGGGGCCATCATGAAGCACTTACAGGATAACCAGGGGATCAGGCCCAGTCAGTATGGGTTTAAGATAGGCAGATCCTGCCCGACTTATCTCATCTACTGGATGGCCAAGCCCAGAGTCTTATGGGGAACGGAGTTGAATCCAGCTGGTGGCCAGTCACAAGTGGTGTTCCCCAGGGCTCAGTATTTGGGCCAGTTCTGTTTAATGTCCTTATCAATCATCTGGATGAAGGGATCGAGTGCTCGCTCAGTAAGTTTGCAGATGACACTGAGTTGTGCAGCGTGTCAATCTGCTTGAGGGAAGAAAGGCACTAGAGAGAGATCTGGACCGGCTGGATTGATGGGCTGAGGCCAGTTGTATGGGGTTCAACAAGGCTAAGTGCCGGATCCCACATCTGGATCACAACAACCCTGTGGAAAGCTCCAGGTTTGTGGAAGAGTAACTGGAAAGCTGCCCAGTGGCAAAGGACCTGTTGGTGTTGGTTGAGAGCCGGCTGAATATGAGCCAGCAGTGTGGCCAGGTGGCCAAGGAGACCAATAGCATCCTGACTTGTATCAGACACAGCGTGGCCAGCAGGAGTAGGGAAGTGATCAACCTCCTGGGCTCAGCACTGGTGAGGCTGCACCTCAAGTGCTGTGTTTGGTTTTGGGCCCCTCACTACAAGAAGGACATTGAGGTGCTGGGACGTGTCCATAGAAGGGCAACAAAACTGGTGAAAGGTCTTGAGCACTAATCTTGTGAGTATGGCTGAGGAACCTGGGGCTGTTTAGTCTGGAGAAAAGAGCCCGAGGGGAGACCTTATTGCTCTGTACAGCTACCTGAAAGTAAGATGTATTGGTTTCTTCTCTCAAGTAACAAGTGATATTAAGATCAGAAATGGCCGCAAGTTGCACCAAAGGATGTTTAAACTAGATATTTGGAAGTATTTCTTCACCGATAAGGTTGCCGACTACTCACAGAAGTGGTCACCATCCCTGGAGGTCTTTAAAAGATGTGTAGGTGTGGCACTTAGCGACATGCTTTAGTGGTGGAATTGGCGGTCTTGGGTTTATGGCTAGACTCAATGATCTTAAGAGTCTTTTTATTTCCAAATGATTCTGTGGTTCTATATGAGTTTTGGAAGAACATGCGGAGAGTCTCTTCTTCCACTCTCTGTGGGAGGCAGGGTGAGCAAGAGAAATATTATTTCAAACCTGAACTAAGTGATTTTAGTGACTTCTTTGAGGAAATAAATGACACGCTCTGTAGGTTTTCTTGAGTAATTTGAAATGACAGATTCCGGTGAGAGACAGCAGCATTTTAATAGACATAATACCCTGAAAAGTATCTCCTAGTCATAACCCTGTGACAGAAAAAGAGATACAAAAATTCTGTAGTGTTTTCAGTGGCTTGATAATATCAGCACATTCTGTCCTGCCTTTTCAGAAATATGTCAGCCATCAGTGAAAGAAGAGTGCAGCAGTCAAGAAACCGGGTTTGATCAGGGTTGGAGAGGCTTTTTCTGAAATTTCTCCTTACAGCAAAATCCCCTTTATATTTCAACCTACTAGACGACAGAAAAGAAAGGGAGGTCTTCTGCCCATTCCTGGTGTTATTCTCAAATCAGAGGTCATTTTCTAAACAATTTGTGTATTTGCTGAAAACAACATCTGAAGCAGATGGCACTGATGGTGAAACAACATGATGTTTTACCAAACGAAACCATGAAGCACAGTGCTTCACCGTCTTAGGAGCAGTCCAATATAGTAAAGAAACAAGATCAGGTAATAAGTAATGATAAATTATGCAAAAAGTAAGGCATGAGTGCCTTTTCAATGTGAAGAGATTGAAGAATTCAATCCATAAAACAGGCAATGCACCTGTATCTGCTACAGCATAAGGAACAGTAAAAGGCACTTCTGCTCTTGTTCCTATGAGAGCAACAAACTTCTCAGCACACTGCAGGGAAAGAAGACTGAGTAGGCCAGTATTCTGCCTTTGAAAGTGGAGGTTAAATTGCTTTGATGCTGGGTCTGCGTTTGGTAACTGGCAACAACACAGCTAGGCAAGCCATCAAGCATGGGCTGTGAGCTGTGGCTCATGCTAATAGTGCCAGCTGCTTTGTGCACACAAGGAATTTGTCAAGAACATGTACCAGGATCTCAGAGGCAACAGCTTGCAATTAACATCATAAGGACCTTAAAATGAGTTCTTGTCATGCAAACTTGGATTGATGATACCACTATCAACCTCCCCTCCACCCACGGGTCCACCATCTAGCCTCTGCGCTCATTGGTTCCTGCTGACGTGACGTTTCTCATTTATGGGACACATGTCGTCCTTCCTGACTCAGCAGAGGTGCACTTGTGTAAGTCTTTTTTTTGGCACTCTTGTGGACTAAAAGTAGGCATTGGGTGTAGTAAGACCAAGAGTTTCCAAACACGTGTGCACTCCATCTATTTTGAAAGTGCAGGGTTTTTTCCTAGAATCTGCAGGAAAGCAGTGATTAATGACAGATAATTCATGTCATCTTAATGAGGACTACATATTGCATCTGTGTGCCTTTCATCTGCCTTCTGTCTCCTTCATCCTAACTTTACTTACCAGTGCATAATTAAGATGGCTGCATCTCTTCATGGAAATTTTTATCAAGTGAAGGTTTTCTTCTGTAAACTGTACTTTTCCTTTTGGGAAACTTTTCTTTATTTTCAGGAATGGAAGCATTTTGAAGTTTCCCTGCCTTGTGCAATGAAGAAACATCAATGTTATCTCAGGTCCAGAGATGTCATGCAGGTGTGTTAGTACAGTGATCTTTTTAAGGCCAGCTAGTCTAACCAAGATCAGAGTGGAATAACCAACGTGAAGCACCAAAGTAAGGCATCCCTCATGCTTCCATTGTCTCTGGTTCCCCCTGTACACTGCTACATCATGCTGCATAAGCTCACTATTGCCTGAGTTTGGTGAGAACTGAATCATACTAGCACTGTCAGTCCAAAAAATTTCATTGCAACCTATGCAGTTTGAGGGTATGTTTTTGAAGCTTCCTCAGGAAGGATGGGGTGGAAGGCTGCTGCCTCACGAAGTCTGTTGCCTTTTGTAGCTGCCTGTAAGACAGAACCAAGCCAAATGTCTGCTCTTCTCCACTTGTATCCTGAAGTGAAGCATTCATTTTCAGCCGTGTTGAAGGGGTGTCCACAGGCAAAACGGCAGCTGCTCCAAGCTTGGGGAGGGTGAGGTGCTGTGGGAAGACTGGCATGGAAAAGTGAGAGGAGCCAGTAGTACTGGAGGGGAGAGGCATGACAGAAAGACAGCAGCTGAACTTGGAAGAAGGGCTGATTGCAGCAGGACAGGTTATCAGATCCCTGCTCAGAAAGGAAAGACAGAAAGATGGCATTGCTATCTTCATTAGCTAATTGACACTCAGGGATATGGTAAGAGCCTAGATTTTTATGAAAGGGGCAGAAATCTGTGGGAAAGGATTCACAGGGACCCAGCAGCAGGCACGCTTTCCTTGGAAGCTGGGTCTCCCTCTTTGTTGGGGACTCAGGCAAGATGTGAAAGACATAGGAGGGGTGCTGGCTGTCACAAAAATGGGAGGGAAAAGGTAAGGAGAAACAAAATATCTTTTGTTCTGTTTGGGAAATCATAATTCAAAGATTTAAAGTAGTAAGTTTGAAGTTCAGATAAACAGAAATTATGTGCTTTGAAAGTGTAGAAGATTAAAATTACCCACACACTGTAATTATAACTCTTGCCCTCTATTCAGATTGAAGTGTTTCCAACAGGTAGAAAAGTGGCAGCTGTTGTAAAAACACTATTCTAGTCTTACACATAAAGAGCTATGCAGTTCACAGAAGTCTTAGCAGAAAAATAACTTGATAGCTCAATATATAAGGATAGATATTTCTTATGGTAGTTATGGCTGTTAATTTTATTTGTTTTCTTCATACTGGAGAGAAATTTGAGGCTGGAGTGAAAATGAGGAGGAAAGGAGAACTGTAGAAAGGAAAGGATGCTTGTTCAAGCAGATTGGGAGAGTAAGTAGAAGAGAAGCAAATTCCTTAACCAAGTGGCCAGGCCAAGTTACAGATATTTGTTCATCAATTACACCTGACTTTGCAAATGAAAATATAAAAGTGCTTTGGCAGAGTTATAAGGGGGCATATTAGTTTTGTGTTTTCTTTTCTGCTGCTTTCAATCCTGCAGTGAAGATGATGTCTTGTGGCAGAGGTGGCTCTGGGTAGTTGGCAGTACCGAAGATGCCACAAAAATGACCTTGGTGAGAGCAGTGTTTCTCTATCACCCTGCTCCCTTGCTTGAGAGGCAGGCATCATCTTGTGCCTGGACTGTAGTACCTTCCATGCTCTTGCAGAAGATCCTGTGTTTCCTCCCCCCTTTTGGATAGGATCGTGAGTTCCCCACAAGGGGCCATGCACAGCTGCCGAAAGGAGCATTTTCTTGGATGAAGTTCTTTGTGACTCTGGATGTCTCTCAGAGAATGAAGGACAGCTGCTTGATCTTAAACAGAAGAGTCAGAAAGATTGACAGGAACAATCTGAAAGGCCTATGAAGTATTTGTTACGTCATTGTTTTTATGACCACAGTGAGGCTGGCACTTCCTGGATGTGTGCCCATTCATCTATTCTACTTTGATTTTCCTGATTTGCTTTTATGACTGCTAGAGTGACATAGGTGTGCCTTTTGGTCTACTAAGAGGAAGGAAAAATCAGTATCTCAGTATTTAATTATGACTCTATACTTAAAACTACTTTTGCTACCTTTGCTCTGGCTTTCCATTCTGGAGGCACAGAATACATTTTTAACCGAGGATAAAATACAGCTTTCCCATGAAAGATCAAATTTCTGATATGCAGTTTTATTGTTGCACTTGTAGTTTTTTCCTCCCTTAGCTGATGTTTAGCACCAGTGTTGTCTCATTTCAGCCCCAGAAGTCCTAATCAGAATGTGAACTCTCTAGAGCACTATGCTGGGATGGGTGCAAGAACTGTCTGGGAATATGTGCCATTATTTATTAACTCTTTGGCTTTTAGGCATCTAGGCTTCTTCTTTTATTGTACAATAAAAAAAGACATCTTCCAGAGTTTCATCACCACTGGGAATACTAGATACCTTTGTGCCCCAAGTCCCTAAATTCTGTTGAAAAGAGACTAGATCTGATTTTCTGACAGTCACAGTGCAATTAGAAAGTAGTATGAGTATCAGGACCTTTCATTTTGCTAGTCTGAGACTCCGAAGGCATTTTGAGTGCGTCATCTAAGTGGCTCAGTTATTTCCTGGCATGTATTTATAGTCAGGTAATTATTAGCAGTGAGTTTTATTTATCTAGATTGCCTGAGCGGAAAGGAGCCTTGTTCACATGATTGTTGGGGGGTGATGAAACAGCCACCTGAATACCTTCAGGTAGTCAGCTTGAGCACAAAAGGTCTTTACTCCTGAAGAAGAGGGAAGGAACAACTCACCATATGACTGTGTTGCATGAGTAGGCAGTGGAGCACTTTGGGGGACTGCTGGACTTAAATAGCCACCAAAGTGAGGAGCTCTTGTACCTGCAGTTCAAGCACACCAGAGCCACTCATAATCTGTTGCCCCAAAGGCAAAGGAGCAAAGACGGAAACTGGGGCAAGGAGTGTTCCAGGAAGCATGCTTTTTGGGATGGACCTTCACGAGACAAGGTCATGAAAGATGAATTCAGCCTTCCACGGTTTAGCAAGTCTCTATGTACTACTGTGACTATGTGGGCACAAGATCTCCTGTCTACTAGCCTACAAACCCCTCACCAGTCAACCTCTCACCCAGCTGCCAGTCTTCCTCAGTGGCATTGCATCTTGTCCTGACTACTTGTTCCCTTTTATGGTCAATGACTCTATTTCCAATTTCTTTTTGCACAAGGGCATGGTGACTAAAAGATGATGCTATTGCACCCCCCAAAACAGGGACGGGATGTGCCTGGATGTGTTAGCATGTCTCCATCTCTTCTGTGAGACACACTGGAAAGCAACATTAGTGAAGTGCAAATTTCGTTCTACACAGTGCACCACAACTTGATGGGGTATCTCTGTGTTATCAGAAAGAAGCGGGAGATGACCATGTCTGCAGAAGGTAAGTTGAGATGAAAGAACAACCAGGAGCCCTGAATTGTGATTGATGACCAAAAAAATTGGATTTTTCTTGCAAAAATTATGTGGAACAAAGGTACTATTGACCCTGTGAATTAAAATAAAGGGTGTGAGTGAAAGCAAATGCATAAGGTCATAGCGAAGTTCCTCTAAGGAAAAGGGAGAATACATGGCAACTTCAAGTCACATGCAGGCTGTGTGAAAGTCTGCAGCTGACTTTCAAAGGACAGATCTCTACTGTGTTGCTGCAATGGTGTTACTTCAGAAGTCACGTCATGGAAAGTGAGGCAGTTGTGTGTGAGTAATATTATGAGACTCCTGCACCTCTGTAAGAGACAAATAATAAAGGAAAAGCAAAAAAATCTGGTTTGCTCTGGGGAAAAACCTTTGGAAGCTGAGTGGATTGGGAAAGTGGTGTGTATGTGCCTTGGCACTACCGCATAGGGTTTCCTCCCTTTGCCAAGACATTTGCCACCATGGGGCTGCCTCAGTAGGCATCCAAGTGACTGTTATTCCCCAGAGGTACATCGCTTTCCCTCATACGGGTAGCCTAGGCTGGATTTGGAGATAACAAGCCTGTCTGCAAAATGGGTGAATCTTTAGGCCCCCCTTCCTCTGCAGAATGCAAAGCTACCCTTTGCATCCCAGATGTCTCTCAGGTGACTGGTTCTGGGCTGGTTGAGCCCCTGAGACATCCCATGACATCTGACCATGACCTTTATCATGTCAAAGATTTGAAATATTATCATATATGCCCCCTCTTTTTTATAACAATAAAGATCATAAAAGGAAAAAAAATAAGATCGAGGGAAGCTTCCAGTAAGTCCTCACTTTGCAATCATTGCCCTTTTCCTCAACTGTGCAATGATTGTTTCCATGGAGACCAGAGGAACCAGTGGCTATGACTGTGTATTCTGCTGGTTCTTGTTTCCACAGAAACATGTGCATTAAATTGCCAGAAATGAAGTTACTGTTGCCCAGCTAAACTCACCAAGCGGTGTGGTACAGGAATAACAAATTTCCTTCCAATTTCATGCTCAGATAGTTGTGGAGAGTCTGAAAGCAGCTCATGATGATCCTTTCATGGGTGCAGTGTGCTAATCCCAAGACATCCCAAGGGGATTTACTGGCTGGAGGATGGGGCTAGCAAACCAAAGACATCATACATTGCAATGTAGAAAACATCAGTGGTGTAATATCGTTAGTAATTAATAATGCAAGGAATGCATGCTGATTTCTGTGCAACTACAGCCTGCCCTACCACTGCGGTTTGGTGCCATCCTTGGTAGGCTGTGAGAACAGGTATAACTGCTTTCTACGCACGCGCAATATAATGTGCTGTCGTGAACGACATCCAATACACATAGTATAAGGATTTTCCAGAGACACGTCTTTGTTCTCTCCAGAATCTGAGGGCAGCTGCTCCCTTATTGTTACTACAGATGCCTTTGGATGACCAAGCAAATAATCTGTTTAGATGAATTTCATTTGCTTCTTCAAGAAACTCTCCCTCTCTCCCTGGTATAATTGCTTAGGTTGTCTTGCTGCTTGGTAAAAAAACAGCCTGAATTTTAGGAAGCAGATAGTTGGCTGATCTGAACTTCAAGTTGGGTGATTTAGGGAATACACTATAGTGTACAACATTATCAGAAATGAAGTTCATTTAGGTGTCAGAAGAAGTAAAGTTTGAGTTAATTTCTTATAAATCTTTGTACAAATTGCTTTATATGTAACAGGTAGCTAGTAGAAAAGTTTGTCACTTGTGTGGTTATAAGAATATGACATTTACTGTGCTTTTGTTTATAGGGTTTCTCTCACTGACATCTGTTGATTCTACATAGAAGATACATATTTTTAATTGTAGTTATTTTGCTCTTTACACAAACACTAAGAATACTGTTCCTGGCTTAGCAGGTCGGGAGAAGCGCTTGAGAAATGATACCCACTCAAGCTAACATTGCCTTCAAGTGAGGCATCGCATCAATTTCATGTTGATCCAGTTGCATTTCTTTAAGAATAAAAAAGGAATTTATTTTTAGTTTGGAGATACAATTTGAATATGCTGAATTGTCATTAACAACCAAATAAAGCCAATTGTGGGAAAAAAAATTATCATATGTCTGATCCTTGCCTTCAAAACTGTATTTGTGGTTACCCTTGAGTCAAGTATTTTTTGATTCATTCCAGAGAAGGCCAGATATAAAGGCCAAAGTAAACACCCAGCACAACCTGCTGCAGTGGAGATGTTATTCTTTCATCTATTACTGCTCTATATCGGAACATAACCTTGTGGAATAAGTTTCCCTGCCAAGAAAATATTCTTTCTGTATTTGAAGCATAAAAGGATCCACTACTTCCAGTAATGTTTTGTCCTAATGGTTAATAATCCTTGCTGTAGCAAATTGCTCCTTGTTTCTAATTTGTCTGGCATTAACTCCCAGCTAGTGAGTTTATGCATACCTTTTTTGTCCGTGTTAAAAATCCCTTTAATATTTGTGATTTTCTCTCTGTGAATCTGCCGGTACTCTGTAATCAAGTCACTCCTCTACCTTCTAGATTTTTTTTTCATGTGTGATAAGATAGGCAGCTCAGGCTCCCTGAATCATGTACACAGTAAGAAATCTCAATCTCTTTTCTCATAACAGTCTCTTCAATTTATTTTTAATACCCTTTTAGAAGTATAAGGCAATCTATTTTTAACATGCCTTTAAAAGCATAATCATTTGGACAATTTATGGGATTCTGATACTGAACTCATCAATTCTGTTTAGAGAACTGGGAAGACCTCAGTGCTAAATCCTATTCCCTCATTCATACACCTGGAAAACCGTTTACTTGTTTATATTGCCACGTTAGACTAAGGTCTTATATGTAATTTTGTTGGTTGTGAGTCCTAAAAATTGTTGCCTTCTTTCAACATACAGTTCTGTTGATGTGGAATAGAGCCTTTGAACATGTCAGTGCTACCTGTTTGTGTCAGACAATAGATTATGCCTTTTAACTTGTAGATTTAATTTTTGCTAACCAAGCCTCATTCATTTTAGCAATTCTACAAGGAATTATGGGTGTCTGGACATGGGACATACCACAGATTTGCTCTTCTGCTCTCACTGGGGTTCTGAGTCTGAGTGACCAGGTGCTGTCTCTCACAGTCAGGCTTCAAAGACTTGTTCTCACTGGAAGTACAAGACCTGGCAAAGATATTACAATGTGCAGAATACAGGTGCTCTGTGCTAAGGAGTTGTACAACTGCAATACAGGGAACTGGAAATGCTCTTCACAAAGGAATGGTTACCTTTCCTGGAACCATTACTCATTTATTTGCTTTTCCATGTGCTGCTTTGTGCAGCCTTTCATCTTTTGCAAAGAACATGTATTTCTTTAAAAGATATTAATTCTAAGTGGTTGTATTCTATTCCTGACACATCCATTTCATATCATTAGAATATCATCCTGCATTGCTGTGTGTATTTTTCTTTCCTTGTTTCATTCATTTATTTATTTAAATTTTCAGTTTCTAATATCTATGACCAATTGGCATCTTTCCTCCATGTGAGTCAGGAGAGGAGCTGATTTCTCAAGTCATCTGTGTCTTCCATGTGTCAGCTGGCAGCTGTAAACCAGCAGGGGTGGAACATCGCAATTTGTTGCAAATTGCTCTGGGGCTCTGCTGGTGGGAGAGGCTCAGGCATCTCCCACACCCCTGAGGATGCAGAGGAGTTGAGTGGAAGAGGTAACTAAAGACGCTGATCCCTATCTCCTGCATCACTGAACACATCCCTGTCTGAGGGCTGAAAATGGATTTGGCTGCCTCATGCTAGTTTTTTTAACAACTTGGCTGTCAGGAGATGTATGAGGAGTACCCAGCAGGACAGGCAACCCTGGCCTGTAGGTACAGAAGGGGCGCATGTGCCCTCAACCGTGGTGGAAACAGGATCTGGTGCACAGCTGCCACAGCAGAGAAATGATCTGCTGAGGGCTGCCTCTGTTCACCCTTCCCACATCACTCTGTGTGTCTGCAGCTCCAGCATTGTAAGGAGGAGTATGGAAAGGCTCAATTTGCCAGTAAATTTTTTCAGAAGAAAAATAACTCTTTCATTCCTGTATCTCTGCAATGAATTGCGAAATACCTGACCTGATGTTTATTGCAAATGGAGGTTTGAAGGCAAGAATTAGACTTGCAAGATAAACATTTTTTTCCTTGCCTCTCCCAGGTGGGCTTAATGTCATCCTTCTGGTAACTGTCTGAACAAGATACTGGACTAATCAGTGTTGGCTTCATTTGCTGGCAGTGATCATGGAATTACAGAATCATAGAATCAGAATGATTTGGGTTGAAAGGGACCTTAGAGATCACCCAGTTGCAACTCCCCTGCCATGCCAGCTCACCTTGCACTAGATCAGGTTGCTCAATGCCTCATCCAAACTGGCTGTGAACACTGCCAGGGAGGGGGCATCCGCAACTTCCCTGGGAAACCTCTTCCAGTGTCTCACCACACTCATTGTGAAGAATTTCTTCCTAATGTCTAATGTAAGCCTGCACTCTTCCAATTTAAAGCCATTCACCCTTGCCCTGTCACTACTTGCCCTTGTAAAAAGGGCCTCTCCAGCTTTTCTGCAGCCCCTGCAGGTACTGGAAGGCCACTCTGAGGTCTCCCCAGTGACTTATCAGCCAGTGGCTGAACACCCACAACTCTCTCAATGTGTCCTCATAGCAGAGGTGCTTCAGTCCCTCTGATCATTTTCACAGCCCTCCTCTGGGCCCATTCCAACAGTTCTACATCCTTCTTATGTTAGAGATTCAAGAACTGGACACAATACTCCAGATGAGGTCTCATGAGAATGGAGTACAGTGGGAGAATCATCTCCCTTGTCTTGCTGGCAGTGTTTCTTTTGATGCAGCCCAAGATATGTTTGGCCTTTTGGGCTGTAAGCATATGTTGCCAGCTCATGTCGAGCTTCTCACCAATCAGCACCCCCAAGTCCTTCTCCGCAGGACTGCTCTCAGTCACATTGTTCTTCATCCTGTATTGAAACTGCGGATTGTGCTGACCCAGGTGTAGGACCTTGCACTTCACCTTGTTGAAACTCATAAGGTTCACACAGGCCCTTCCTTCTTGACATCCCGTCCTTCTAGTGTGACAATTGCACCACTCAGCTTAGTGTCATCTGTGAACTTTCTGAGGGTGCACTCAATCCCACTGTCTGTATTATCAATGAAAATATTAAATAGCACTGGTCCCAGTATGGACGACTGAGGGAAACCACTTGTCACGTATTTCCATCTGGACGTTGAGCTGCTGACCAGTACTCTCTGAATGTGACCATCAAATCAATTCCTTATCCATTGGACAGTCCTTCTATTCATATGAACACTGATCACAGAATCTCTTGCTTGCAAAAGATCGAGTCCAGCTGTACCTGTCCACTACTAAACCCTATTCCTCAGCACTTCATCTACCCATCTTTTAAACACCTCCAGGGATGGCAACTCATCCACCTCCCTGGGCAGCTGTGCCAGTGCCTGATAACCCTTTCAGTAAAGAAATTTTTCCTGATGTCTAATCTGAACCTCTCCTGGTGCAACTTGTGGCCATTTCCTCTCGTCCTGTCACTTGTCATTTTGGAGAGGAGACCAACATCCACTTTGCTACAACCTGCTTTCAGGTAGCTGTAGAAAGTGATAAGGCATCCCCTCAGCCTCCTTTTCTCCAAGCTAAACAACCCCAACTCCCTCAGCCGCTCCTCATAGGACTTTATTCTCCAGCCCCCTCACCACCCTCATTGCCCTTCTCTGTGCACACTCCAGCCCCTCAATGTCCTTCTTGTAGTGAGGGGCCCAAAACTGAACCCAGCACTCAAGGTGCGGCCTCACCAGTGCTGAGCACAGGAGCATGATCAGCTCCCCGGTTCTGCTGCCCCACCTGGGCACACTGTGGCTCATATTCTGCTGGCAATCAACCAGCACCCCCAAGTTCTTCTCTGCCAGGCAAATTTCCAACCACTGTTTCCAAAGCCTGCATGGGGTTGTTGTGTCCCAAGTGCAGGACTCTGCACTTGGCCTTGTTGAACCTCATCCCGTTGGTCTCAGCCCATCAATCCAGCCTGTCCAGATCCCTCTGCAGAGCCTCCTTACCTTCACACACATCAACAGTTCCGCCCAGCTTGGTGTCATCCACAAACTTGCTAAGGGTGCACTCAGTCCCTTCATCTAGATCATCAATAAAGATATTGAACAGTACTGGACCCAGCACTGAACCCTGGGGATGTCGCTTGTGACCGGTTTCCAACTGGATTTAACTCCATTTACCACAATCCTTTGGGCCCGGTCATCCAGCCAGGTTTTTTACCCAGAAGGAGCTGTATCAGTCCCAGCCAATGGCAGTCAGTTTCTCAGTAGAATGCTGTGAGAAATGGTGTCAAAGGCATTACTGAAGTTCAAGTACACCACATCCACAGCCTTTCCCTCGTCCACTAAGTGGATGACCTTGTAAAAGGAGATCAGTATAGCTTGGCAGGACCTGCCTTTCATACACCCATGTCGCACTGAAATATAAGCAACGTTATATTCTGCCAACTTCATGACAACATTCAATGGGCCGTGGTGGTGAGAATATCTCAGCTGGATGCAGCCAGAGTCACAGCTCTCCCTGTCAGACAGCTGGATCTCTGTTTTAAGATCATTCTTGTGCATACTTTTCCAGTAATGTGTGATACATGTCACATACTGCACTGGGCACGCTGTGTCCAAGCAGGACTTATTAGGTAAATCAGGCCTGTATTTGCTGCTGGCCTCCAAGGAAAAGAAAGAAGCAAAGCTGGATGCGGAAGTGTTGCAATGATGTCAGGATACAATGGTGGCACCCTTGCAGCCCACCACTTACTTCATAGAGCACGGATGAGAGGCTACTCTGTCTGCTACCGGAGGTCTGTGTTCCCTAAAACTGGAGGGAAGGAGAAAGTCAGGAGCAAACCTGGTGCAAGCCAGGTCATTTAGCCTTATGTTTATGTGAGGTATATTCTAGATAGATAGATTGCCAAGCAGCACAATGTCTCTGGAATTTGGAATAAATTCATGACAGTCACCCCACTAGGTTTAAAGAGGAGGATTTACAGTTATTGTGAAACTTCCCAGGAGATGCTGCTTTATATAGGCATAAGTTCTTCGCGTGGAAGCAGGGTACAGCCCTCAAAGGAACACTTCCATTCATTAATTTTTGATGCAGCGATTTTTTGAAATACAACTGCATTTTTTCTGGTTCTAGTTTCTCAGTGTTTTTTTCTGTGTTTAACATCAATTCTGGGGAACTGGTTACTATAGTTGTGGGTTGTAATTTGTGAGTAGTTTTACTGTTGTGTGAGGAATATACTAGTATCCTGGCAGAAATAAAATAAGATATATAATAGTACAAATAACTTCGTATCTTTGAATTCTTTCCTTCATATAATAGATCTAAACTAAATGATACGTAATACCTTACTTCTTACACTCACTAGCAAGTCAATACTTTCCTGTTTCCTAGCAAATATGCCTATTGATTATATAGACTGGCAAACAGGAGGTCAGTTCAGAGGCTAAAAGCTTTTGAGAAGGAATTTTTCTCAGGACACTGGATATCGATCAATGTTTGCTAATTAGGTGGTTAATAATATATGTTTGTACTTCCATGACAGCAGAGGAAATAGTTTTAGTTTATAGAAAACCAATGTCACATTAAAGAGACTGTGGTACCTTTTACCTCTTTGCTGAATACACCTGTGGGATAGATGTATTTCCAGTGCTGATGAAAATTGATATGGTACTTGTGAAAAATAGGGTGAGAGGGACACTGTGACATAGGGCAGGGGAGGAGAATTAATTTCTTGACAATTCAAGTGCCAAGAAAAAGGAAGCATAGGAGGCAAAGAGCATTCCTCTTATGAGAGGCAGCTGAAGGACTCATCAACTATAGCAGCAGCAGAATTTCCTTCTCATTTATGCTGTGTGTTTGCGTCAGTATACACAGATAGGGACAGACTGGTGCCTTTATATCCTGCCTTTCTGAAAAAGTCTGCTTAGCTTTAATTCATCTTTCTGTGAGGGCATTTCTCAGCTATGACTTACATATCAAGGATCACTCAAGACATACTGGCTCCCTGAATGACCTGTGTGACTGTGTCCAGAGCTGCAGCGAGTGCTGAGCCCCAGCTGGTCTACAAAGCAGAGGCAGTGGGCACCACAGATGGGTGGCAGTGAGTGATCCTCCCTCACCCAGGACACAGAGAGTATTATGATCAGGCTTACAAAGAGAAGGCTTCCTGCAAGGAGCAAGGGGCTGTTGAGCTAGCTAGAGGCAAAAGACCTAGATGACACCTCACAGAGACAGCCTGTCCCTGCGATATGTGTCCTTCTGGCTGAGGAAGCAGACTGACAGCTCACAGACACTCTCTTTGATCCCATCAAGGTGGTCAGCATCATCATATGATCCTCATATGCTTTTGTGGCAACATCTTGCTCACAATGATGTCTTCTTTCTCAGCTGGAGATTTCTGCTGAAATGGACAGTTTCCAGAAAGAGTCTGTATGCTACATGCTTGAAGTGAGGATGTTGGCTGGGAAAGCTGTCCCAGCCTCATGGCAGGGGGTTGAACTAGATGGTTGTTATCTGACCTTGCAGATAGCAAATAATGCCTCATTGCCTGGTACCAGTTTCATTCTGAACATCTCTTTGGAAAATATTATGGTAGCTGTTTATAAAGTGGGGTGTTGAAGTTTATATTTTAGATTTAATTGTGCTCCTTGATAACAAATTGCAATAGCTTTGCCAAACGTAGCACTCTCCGGGCTAAATGGTACTTGCTCAGCGTAATGTAGAAATTCATAAATAGGATTTGGCATGTTAATAATCATTTGGCATAGTTCAGGCTATAGCTTTCTGGAGCACTTTTGTGTATGGTACAGATGTGGCAGACAAATCTGACAGATCTGGGGGGAAGTGTCAGTTGTAAATTGAGCACAACTAAAAATAAGAATGGAAAAATCCTTCTTGCAAGAAAATATCTGTTCAGAGAGGACATATGTGTCAAAGTTAGTACCCACCACATGCCAGAGGAATGTTTAGGACTCATTATGTTATAAGCTTGAGAAAATCCATTCATTAGAGACGATAAAATTTTAAACACGTATCTGATTCTCTTGCTCATGCACCTGTATGTTTGCAGATCTAGGTTTTGTGATCTGCCACTGGGGATAATGTTTCCAAAGCCTACTGTGATTCCAAGCTATTAAATAAATGCAGCAGCAGAGGTTGAGGATTAAGAAAGAGTCTGGCCTGTGAAGCAGGCTAGGATACAGGACACTTGAAGAATGAATTTTTGTACTACCCCTTCATCCATTACCTAGGTAAAGAGGCCTGGGGTCAAAACAAGATAAGACTCCTGTCATCCTCTTTCAGCACATTTATCAGGAAGCAGAAGCATGACAATCAGTGCAGCACCTCTTGCCTGGAGTCTGGCAGTGGCTCTGCTGCCAAGAGCGTTGGTGTGTATCTGTAGCAGAACTTGACTCCTTATGCCTGTGCTGAACACTTGCATGTCTGTGCCATCTGATCACAGCAGGAACATCCTCACTGGATCTCCTGCCTCACAGTTACAAATGCAGAAGCTTGTAGTTAAATCATCCAGCAGAGTTCTGAAACTTTCCAGTAGCATCCAGGCAGTTCACTGCTTATAGAGAACTACTACAAAGTCTACTCATTTTAACCAGGTAAGCAAAGCTGAACTGTGGAATGTGGTTCAGCATCCCCAGTCCCAAGAGAATCCATTTCCTTAGTTGCATGTCTTTGGCACGATGTCACCAACATCTTCTGGGCTATGCACTGGTTCCTCAAGTCCACCTTACCGTGGAGCCTTGCATGTGTTGGCCCCTGATGTACCACTACCTGGCTGAGAAATGCCGTTTTGCTATAGCGTGTATATATATGTGCCTGTACGTACATATACATCTATACATATATACATGTGTGCGTGTAATGTGCATATATGTGCACATATCTCTACATACATACATACATATATGAACATATACAAACACATATTTATATAAATTCCTTGCAGAAGAATTGGGATGAACAGTTACGAGAAGACAAATAAACGTGGTAGAGTAAACATGCGATGAGTCCATACTGTGTAGGAGGACCGGACTATGACTTTGACAATGGCACTGCTTTTGGGACTTATCTGGATCACTCATCCTATATTACTCTGCTAGGCGAAGGGGCCTACAGGTAGCAGATTATTCCTTGAGCTTTGATTCCTTGTTGAGATTTTCATTCCCTTTTCCTGCCTAGCTTCAGGCTGAGTAGCAGAGCTTGGCCTTCTGCTATGCCTGAGCAACACTGTGGAGGGTGGCATTGCATTGGACTCAAGGGAGGTTTTTTTCACTGCCAGCCATCACTCTGACTAGCTCCAAAGTGAGGCTAATTCCATGCATATGACAACAGCACCAGTAGAAGATAAGGTGAGAGTAATTAGCCTCTTACCTCTTATTAGTTAAAGAAACTAATTAAAGAATGAAAAAAATGGATTTCTTGTCACCCTGTGTCCCCAGCTGGGACTCCTCTGTCCCCAGTCTCCCAGCTTCTGAAAGATTTATGTATGGATCTTTGTGCAATGCACAGGGTTCGTAAAACAGTTTACATGAATACTTCAGTTATTCTGTTAGATTACAACTGCAATGATTTTTCTTCCCCATGGTCTCATCACTATGCCTTTTCCTGTGATTGTAGATGGCACGTGGTCCACCACTGTTTTTCTTTTTGATTCTGGGCAATGACTTTCTACAAGGATTAGTGATATGGGTGTCCCTGTTTCCTAATTTCTGGACGAATTACTACCTGACTTTCACTGGTCGGTTCCCTGTCTCCTTTCACAAAATCAGGTGTTACTTATTGTCAACTAGAGCACCAGAAAAGGCTTTTGAAAGCTGACGCAGCATCTCACTTCTGATTTTGGGAGTCATGGCCTTGGCAGAGACATTCGGTCCTTGGGATTTTTGGCAAGGTTGTTTGTTGGGTAAGATAAATTCAGCCTTAATATCTCCTGTGGTGTCCATGGAGAGTAACATTCAGCAGCTCGAAGGGTGTTCTCATCTCTGTCTCCATTGCTGATTGCATGCCTTGTTCATGGCTGATCTCTAGATATGCTACTTTTCATGCTACTTCAACTGACAGTTTATACAGACTTTTCATATTTTGCCCAGACATTATTGCTTTTAGCATTGCATGTCTTCCAAGACCTGGCAGATGTCTATTGCTTTTTTGCAAGCACAAATCCATCTCCATTAATAACCTCTCTCCCAGCCTTTTGTCAGTCTCATGGAACACAATTTTGTCTCCAAGCATGTAATTTTCAGTAATCTTAGACTCTTGCTGCTGCTTGTTCTATCTCAGTTGGGCTGTATACTTGTCAATCCCATTTGTTCCAACGTGATGAAACCAAAATTGGTGTTGCTCAAATGCAGTATTCATTTTAGGGTTACAGGGTTTCCTAAATATTTTTAAAGTGTCCGGCAAAATACTTTTGTCTTCTTACTGCTGTGCTGACAGTGTGTGTTGATAGACTTCAAAAGCTTCCTCACCCACTGTGTAGGAAAAAACGCTATTTGAAAATCTTTTTGTATTTTACTGAACTTGCAGACTTTTATCACCCAGGTGAAAGCATTGATCTCCTTTCTTGAGTTTTCTACTACTGCCTAAAAACTGTAGGGGCTGCCCTGAATAATCTGGGATGTACTGCTTTACATTTGCACAAAACTGGAGCCTTCTGCCCTCTCCGTTTTCTTTTTAAACCACATTTTGGAATCCCATGGGCCATAGAACAAATATTGTCAGTATGACAATAATACACTAATTAAATTTAGTTCTGTTATTGCACTAACCTTCTATTAGTGCTTCTTCAGTTTTTGACTGAAATATAACATCCCTTTTGGGCTTTGGTGATAATCCCCCCTCTCTTTCCTGACTCCTGTTTAGTATTTGCCTGCAAACCAAGAACAACGGGCAGTCCCATCATCTCTGTGCAACTGTGCACAGGGGAGCTGTGCTTAAGGGCCTCCACCTCAGCATCAGGTGGAGCACCCATCCCCAAGTACCCTACAGCCTATAGGCAGCAGGGTGAAAACACAGTGCAGTGCAGGTAGGGTGGTGTTTCTGAGGTCAGCACAGCTTGAGCAATTCTGCTGGAGAGCAGCACACCATCCCATTGCACCAGGCTGCAGAGTGACATGGACCTTTCCTTTTGTGGGATGCAGGGTGGGAAGAAGTGCATAACCATGTCCTCAGCTCCTTCCCAATTGTGGAGGAAGTGAGTGGCGGCAGTAGAGTGTTGCACCTTAAATGATTCTTGAGGCAATTCTGCCAGAGAGACCTAATGGGTGGAAATACCAAATCCAGGGTTTATGCCTAAGGTGCAAAAAGCAGAAGCAGTAGTTGCAAACTAGAGAGGTACAAGTGGATTTGGGCTGGCAGAGAAGGAAGGCAAAAGTCAACTTTAGCAAGAGAAAATGTTGCCAGTATGCAGATTTGCACACACACTTTGCTGATGGCTCCAGCTGAGGCCAGTAGCAGTGGGGAGCATGATGCAGTGCTTTCAGCGTGGCCAGGCTGGCACCAGAGTGGCTGGTGCTCCTCTTCTGTGTTCATGGTCTTCACCCTTTGCAGCCTCGCTGCACGGGGCCAGCTCCAACAAGCACGGCAGCCACAGCATGAAGCCTTACCAGCAGTGGTTGTGTTCAGCCACCAGTTCTTCTCACTCATGCCTGGGGCACTGTCCCTGCAATGGGCAGGACCAGCTCCAGCAGCCACATCCTTTCTACAGCTGGGTCTTTTGTGAGGATGTTTCCAGTGAGACGCAGTCCCATCTCCTCAAGTAGAAAGAGTACATCAGTGCTTATTATGTTATGTATTACCTTAGTGCTCAGGCCTTATATGGGTGGAATCTCAGCTGTTAGGTATTTCTTTCAGCTGTATATGGACAGCCCCATCACAGACTATGAATAAGTGCTGTGGCAAAACTAATTGGACTAGAGGAAATGTTGCGGTAACAGATTGTATTGATATAGCACCCATGTCTGTTTCACTGATTTCTGTAAGTTGTGAATTCGGTATTAAATTTGTTACTGGTTCTCCTTTTTTCATCTCTCTATTCCTTCCTCAAAATGCCATGTGCACAGATAACCTATTAGCCTCACATTGCAGAGGTTTTCTGCAGAAATAAATGTGGACGCACCTTGAGTGCTGGGTTCAGTTTTGGGCCCCTCACTACAGGAAGGACACTGAGGGGCTGGAGCGCATCCAGAGAAGGGCAACGAGGCTGGTGAGGGAGCTGGAGAATAAGCCCTGTGAGGAGTGGCTGAGGGAGCTGGGGTTGTTTAGCTTGGAGAAGAGGAGGCTGAGGGGAGACCTCTTCACTGTCTACAGTTACCTGAAAGGAGGTTGTGACGGGGTGGGTGCTGGTCTCGTCTCACAAGTGATGAGTGATAGGATGAGAGGAAATGGCCGCAAGTTGCACCAGGGGAAGTTTGGACTGGACATTAGGAAGAATTTCTTTACTGAAAGGGTGGTCAGGGATTGGAACAGGCTGCCCAGGGAGGTGGTGGAGTCACCATCCCTGGAGGTGTTTAAACGACGGGTGGATGAGTTCCTTAGGGACATGGTTTAGCAGGGAGACAGGTATGGTTGGACTTGATGATCTCAGAGGTCTCTTCCAACCTTGTAATTCTATGATTCTATGATTCTATGAGTCTATGACTATCCTGTATATATTTGCTTTTCATTTTTTATTGATCTTGGATGCCTTTCACTTTTTTTCTGAACCAGTGGAGAAAAATAAACAGCTTAACAGTGCCTTTCCTTGAACAGAAGTGATTCAACAGCACCAGCACAAAAGCATGCATGTAACATGAGGTGACAGGGCCGTGAAAGGGCTTGGGATCTGTCTACACAAAGAACAGATGATAGCTCTCTCTGTCTGAGTTCATAACTCTTGGGAAGGCACAAAGACTGGTAGCCTAGAGTCTTGGTGGAGCTAATATAGCAGCAAGACTCTGGGTTCAGATCTATCTCTTAACCAGACATCTCAGGATATGGACAGACATCAGTTATTTCTACCAAGTCCCTTGCACAGGACTGTTTCTAATTTTCTCTCTGCATGAGAGATACCTGTTTCCCTTATTACAAACCATGACTGACTGAGATCTCGGACAAACTCTGTTGTCTTTGGGACTGTCTCTGCTGCCCATTTCACCTCCCCACCTCCCCACCCACCTTCCATTGTGGTGAAGAAGTTATGCTGAGGGAGGGTAAGTATGGGGACTTATTATATAAACTTGTCCTACATTCATGTTGCCAGTGGTTACCTTCTGAAGTCTTATATTACTGTACCCATTCTACATCCCCTGACACCTGTACAGCTGAAGTGGAATAAGGTTTTTTAGTGTTACCAGATTAGTCACAGGGGACACTTGGAATGCACACAGATTAGTCATTATAAAAGGTAGTTTCAGCTGGCTGTACGGGTCAGAAACACCTGTGTCCCCTGGAACAGACAACAAGAGTCTCCTATGTCATGGTGCTTTTTCCTGAAAGAACCGCAAACATGAACATTTAATCTTAAACTGA
Source organism: Neomorphus geoffroyi (assembly GCA_033558235.1). Classification (NCBI taxonomy): domain Eukaryota; kingdom Metazoa; phylum Chordata; class Aves; order Cuculiformes; family Neomorphidae; genus Neomorphus; species Neomorphus geoffroyi. The sequence continues at coordinate 3,492,799 of JAUMJM010000008.1, forward strand.
GTGGAGGCATAACTGGAGCTCTGGCATAATTATGAGTGGTCCTTCAGAAGTGATTCTGGATAATATAAGGCAAATAGCTGGCTCTGTGGACACTGGAAATAGCTGCGGACACATAGAAGAGAGGCAGATGGGAAGGACGGCAGAAGTACAAGTGAGATGGGCACATACTAGCTCTTCAGATCCTTGAGCATGGAGACAGAAACACTTTAAGCAGCAACACTGGTTCAGCAATAAGAAACTATTTTACTGGAACACTTCATCTTCAGTTCCCTTGCCTACCTCTTCAATAAATATATCTTCTGTTCATTGCAGTGTTCAAGTGTAAGGAAGATCCAATCTCATGCAGAAACTCAAACCACAGGTCAGCATGAAGAGACCAGTCACTGTGTTGACTGCTTGCAGTTGAATTCCTCTCTGAGTCTTGCGTGCGGGTCACCCCACAGATTCCAGTTCATGGCATGGCAAGTGGTCAAGGCATAATGCAGCTGAGCTCACTTGTAGCAGCCTGTTCCATCAGAGAATTTCTTGCTGTGATATTCAGTAGGAAGTTCAGTAGTGATCAGCTTCCCATTCACTGTTACGTGATATTGTGTCTGGCATTATCTGCTACTGGTTAGCACTGTAGGACACTGATGTTGAACATATCATCAAAATTATTTAAATTGCTTTAGTTTCTGTTCATCTCCCTTCTATTAAGTAAACCTCTCACTTCCTTTAATGAAAACATAGTTTTTCCCCTGAATCCCATATCTGGGGATAGAATAAAGGAAAAAAATCTATGCCAAATACTATAAAACTATTGATTAAATCAATGGATATATATGCACTGGTAGGAGAGCATTCAAGGTAGTTAGGCACATTCTCAATCTCAAACAAACCTAAAAGGCTCTCTCATGGCATTAGAATTTGTTAGGAAACAAGAATTCCTAACAACTTTTCAATTAATTGAGTGAATTTTCAATTATTGACTGACGCTTACAGTGAAGAGATTCTAAAGATTACGTTGGTGCTCAAAGGAACCCATTTTTTGTTGATAAAAGATGTGATGGAGATCCTCAACAGCCTTTCAGAAAAATGATCTGTGGAATTGCTTTGCCCATTGGCAGCATTGTATGCAGCTGTGCGTCAACTCAAAAGGGAACTATTTTGAACATGATCATAGCTGATTGCCTTAATTAGTTAATGAAAAAGAATTACAGGCACAGAGTTGGTTTTTTTGTGTCAGACCTTGTATTTCTGAGTGTTTCAGTATCTGGATGCTTTTGACAGCATGGGGAGACTGGAGGGGATAATATAATGATGAAGGGAGATGGATGCAGTCACTATAGATGCAACGAGAAACACTGAAGGCAGAGCTTTCAAAACGCACATTTAGCTCCGTACTTATGCACACAAATAAATGACTTGCTATGTCCTGTCTCTGTCCCAGTGGAGCTGTGGGAGGTTCTGAATGTATGGTGGTTCTTCAGTGCTTCCCCTTCTTCTGGCGTGGCAGACAGGAGGACCCACGTGGGTGCCGCTTCATCCAGCTCGAGCCACAGAGACTGTAACAGGTCTAGGTTTCCTGTTGTGTGTGGCTATAACACAACAAGGCAGTCTTGCTTGGAGCTATGGCTTCTGAGATCCAGTGGGACACGCTATGGTGGGAAGGAGTGTTACTGCTCATTGGGGTCCATGCACCCCTGACTTCAACACAAGTGCACACACTGGGTCAGCACAGGTTGTTTCTGTTCACAGTAATGCAGTGATATTTTTTCTGTCTGTCACAACTCCTCTCCAGCCTCCTTGTTTGAACCAGATACTTTCACTTCAATTTGGCAGAGGACTAGGTTTTGGAGGATGTTATGTCCAAAAAAAATTAAAGGTAGAAGGAATTGGAGAGAGGGTCCCGAGTTGTGTACCAAGCAAGACAAAAGAGCAGCAATATAAGACTGCCTTTGTTCAATGCTAATAGATCTACTCCACAAATAGCACTGACGGAAGCCAAGCTGCATTCATCCTCCTGCTGGTGGAACCACTCGTATCAAAGGAATTATCACTATTTTTTAAACAGATTTTTATAAACTTTTCACATCTTGATGTGATTTTTGCTGTCAATCACTCAACCAGCAAATCAAAAACTCGTGCTGAAATGAAATCTTTTCCTTGGAGGAATTTTTTTAATTTGACTAGAAACCCATTTATCTGTCTCCAAATACATGAAATTTGAGTAGTGGGAGCACCTTCAGAACTGATGTGTTAATAAATCCTGGGAGCTTAAATGAGGTGGGATTGGCTGGATGAGGGATCATAAGGTCTGATATGACTGGAAATGTCTGTATTTTGTGGTTCAAAAGCACTAGCTGAATAATCAGTTCATAATATCATCACATGGGAAAATGGTTCAAGTTTTACATCAGGTACTACTATGGCTCGCTCCTGACTTTAAGTTGTTCCTTTTGCAACCTAGATATTATATTATGATGGACATATTCCCTGGAATTGCCCAACTGTGCTAATATTTATTATTTTCATTAGTGCCCAGGAGTATTTAAGATAAAAAATCCATTCTGTTAGGCACTGCTGACACCTGTTGTAAGAGACAATCCCTTCTCCAGAGGTTTTTCAATTTAAATAATAAGGCAGAATTTGAGAAGATAAGTCAGAGGCAAATCTCTGAAGTGCAATTTTTGAGAAACAGGGGAAAGAAATTGAAATAATTTCAATGTTTAAACATTTGAGATTTTGGGGACTTTGTTTCATTAAAACAAGAAGACACATTAATTTCACAGTCAGAAATTATTGAGGGAGCATTTTCCACAAGCCCTGAGAAATGCTCTTCCCAACTCTGATGAGAACAGCAGGCATACGTTCTGCCTCCACAAGGCATTTTTCAAAACCAGCCTTCTTTCGCTGTTAAATTTCGCTTTCCTGGTGCTATGTATTTTGAATGGAGGCTTTTCAGAACTTGTAGCATTCACTTTCTATCATGGGAAACTGTATTTTATCTGCTTGTCTTGTATGCCAAATATCTGCACAGCTTCATCTCAAACTTTCGTAAAGAATTTACTGGAGAGCAGAACTAAGCTTGAAAAACGTTCCTGTTCAGAAGTGCCTCCAAGCCCAAAACAGGTAAACCCTAGGGTGGGAGATAAGGCCCCTTACTCATATCCCAACTCTTTTGGCAAGTCAAGGCAAGCCCTTATGGAGGAGCTGCTCCAATTGTTATGCAAATTATCCCTTCAACCTCATTTGCATAACTGAGAAGCTGCTTGGAGGGTTGCCTGTTTGGTGAACTGTTAAACTGATAACTGTTTTTGAAAGTTATCCTTTTTGCTTGTAAGCCTATTAGACTCTGCTATTTTTAATTTTTTTATACATCATGTTATATAAAAACCCCATAAAAAAACCAGATTAAGTTAGTTACCATAGCAGGTAGCCTCCTGGCCTGCAGTCAGTGAGGAGGATACTAATACGGAGAAAGGCTCATTAACTTTAGTGGAGAGCCCATTTTCTTTTAGCTTACAAGTCAGTCATGTACATACATATTTTGTCAGAAGCTAGATATCTTTTCCAACACAGGCTATTGAACTGCCTATATTTTATTTAGCTGTCCATTTCTTTGGCGAGTGTGTGTGATTTGTGTTGTTCAGTGTATTTTGAAATCCTAGCTTTCAAAAGCAGAAGTAAGAACAAAGGATTTGTTTACTCATCAATATTTCCATGAAAGATGGGATAAAATCTTCTAAGCAGCACAGCAGTATAGCCAGATATTGCTGCCATTTATGGAGCTGAATATAGCTGGTATTGTATAAACTGGGCTAGCACATGTAAGAGAGTAACTGTTATCCCATCATATGGATTTGAATTGTGTATCTGAAATTCTGATCCTCAGGATTCATTAGACACCCATTCATCCACCCTCCACTCATTAGCTGCTGCCTGGCAATTTTGTAGCTGTCCTCAGCTTTGGGAAGGGGCTATGACAATTGATACTACCCTGTGGCAAAAAGTGAAATGCTAACGATTTATTCTATGCTTCTTTGCCCAGAAAGAGAAAGGGAGAGCTGCAGAACCCGAGAGATGCCTAATAAACTCGGTCCTGCAAGGTTTATCAGAAATCTGTGCAAAGCACATGTCATATTCCTTCCCTTCTTCTCGGTCAAATGTGAAGCCTTTTTATGCTTTACCTTTTCTGCTGATACTTTTTCTTCTCTTCCAAAAGTAATATGATATTTCTGGAGAGATAAATGATCAGCACCACGTATACCAGCCATTCCTCAATAAGTAAGATAATGAGACTATATAACACATTAAAATGCCTTTGCAAATCTCAGAGCTTAGGCCTCTAAGAGAGTTTTGGAAGTGAAATTGCTGATTATTCTGGTTTGGCACTGAATAAATAAAGAACCGGTTTTACTCTATCATTTATTTTGCACTTCTGCAACTTTGCCTCTTTAGACACTGATATTATTTTTGACAGCCTAACCTGACAGTGCTTCCTGAAAGGGGAGCAGCTGAGCTTTCAGGTTTAGGCTGGCAGCTCCAAGACAGCTATAGTGAGTGTGAAGGCTTTGTGTAGCTGGAGATGTTGGACACTCACACTTCAAATCTATCTATTTATTATTTTGGTGAAACAAAAGCTGTTGGATGATACTTGACAGCTGTTGTCTGACAAGTGTCTGACTTTGGATTTAGGTCCCCCACTATCAAACTAAGATACGTCACAGCCACATAATGCTGGTAAAGCCATTCTGCCAGTTCAAGTTTATCACAAACAGTGTTCCAGATTGACTTTTATGCCAGAAGGCTTTTTGGTTGTCTCCTTCCGCAGCTAGAGAGAGCTGATACCATGCATTCTGGCCCACACATGAAATTTTACTTTTGTTTAGCCTGGTAGCAATCTGGTGGTGGGCCCTGGGGAGCTGTGGTCTGAGCTGCTTGTTGCCTGGGAACTGAAGTATTAGACACATACCTAAGAAGAGAATCTCAAGACAATTTAAATCATGAGTAACTGCTCTTTGAATTGCAAAAAAAAGAGACATGTCAGACTCAGCAGCCATCAGTCCATTAGCTGGTATAAACTGGTCTCTGTATCTACGATGTTCTGCACCCTATTGAAAAATTTGTGACTCAAGCTAAACCATGTATATTTCCCTAAGCATTCTGGAGACAGGTACTCAAAATTTAAACCTTGGGAGATATAACTTGGTCTCACCAAGCTGATGGCAAGAAGAAAACCCTTCTATAAGCTACAGGGCACATGGTCTCCCTTATTCTCCTTTGTCCAAGAGAGAAAATCAGCCAGATAGATATAACACAAAGCATAAGGGATCAGTTTACAGCAAGGACGTGACTTCGTGGAGCTGAAATTCACATAATTATCACAAGAGGCAACATTCCTAGTGAGTCCATCAGCAGGGAATGGGTATTTTTCTCTGCAGCTGTAGTCTTATTTTTATTTCACTCTTCACATTAAAAAAAATCCATTTTTTATATAAGTGCAAGCACTGTCATTTCAGTATTCAATTATAAATTAGCCTTTGAACTAGATGGATTATTTCAGCAAACAAATGCATTGCACTCGGATACGTGGTATGTTTAGATTAACTATAGCCTCCTTATTTTGGAGTAAGAACTTTTTTATGCTAGGAAATGCATTAAAGTCTATTGATTTACTGAACTCACTTATCAGATATACATGTGGTTGACGAGAGTCACCTAGTATTTCCTGCGCGGAAAAGACAATTCAGCATTTTCATGTGGCTTCTATTAGTGTCTTCATTAAACATTCATGTCATTTTCTTTTCTTTCGCTTACTTGTCTGATAAATAAACCATTAGGGCCATTAACTGCCAAAAGTTAAGTCATTTAAGTGCAGTAAGATTTGCCTAGCAAATTGTTGGCTCCTAAGCTATTGGTTTTCTGTCTAGATACCTGATATTTTCACAGTCCATTTAAACTCCAAATCCAATCATATCTGCAGCAGAAGAAAGGTAATTGAAACATTAGGCAGAGCTTGATCCCAAAGGGAATGAACAAACAAAAGATAGGCAAGCTTACTGTGGCATTCTACAAAGGTGGGCATTATTCTGTCTTAGAGGGGAGAAAAGTCTTGACTGTTGGAATAAAAAAAACCCCACTGTAGTTAGAATTCATGATTTTATTGGGGCAGTGGGAATGCAAATTATACTTTCCCTGTTAGTTGCACAAACATGCTGCCATAAACCAGCATATGTAGTCTGGCAGGTAGAAAGACAATCATAGCTTGTGGAAGCTTTGAAATCCACAGCTCGTGGTCCTTCCTAGTTTAGGGAAATATGGAAGTGTAAATGCTCACCTTAGATTATCTCTTTTTTAAAAAAACCCCATATTTATTTCAGTTCATGCTTAGCCTGTGCAAAACACTTGAAGTCCTTCAAGAAGTGTAGTCCCCACATGAAGGAGCAGCTGGATATGTCAACACACATTAGGAAAAGAGGACAACAAGTAGTTTCTCTACAGATCATCTTGAGTCATCATAAGAAGTAGGGCTGCTGCTAGTGTTTAGGGGGACCATGATGTGAGAAAGAGTAAACTATTTTCAGGTAAGCCTGGACAAAAGAAACACAGAGATGCCTTTATCACAGACTTGTAAATAGGTGAGTAAGGCAAGATTAGGCAATGGAGACTCACAGTATCACAAGGCTGGAAAAGACCTTCGAGATCATCAAGACCTTCGAGATCATGGAGACCTTCGAGATCATCGAGTCCAGCCTATGTCTGATAAGTAAATGGAGAATGACAAAGGGGGTCTGGAGGTATCTCCAGGCACAATGATGAGATGGTAATTAGGGAGACAACCAAAGGAATGGATGTGCAGATGCAACTGCTTCTGGCAAAGGTCAGCACACAAGAAGGGGAGGTTGGAGCACAGGAGAAAACAAGAATAGGATATATTGATCACTGAAGGAAGATTTAATGAGATTGTCATCAAGAAAGAGTACTAGTAAAGGATGTAGTTTCTAAGCAGGGGCACTAGTTACCTACTGACTGCTTTCAAGAGCCAAAGCCCTAATCCACTTACTACCTCTGTCTGAGTGGGTGATATGGTACCAACAGCAGTTCAGCAGGATGACTTCTATTCTCACCTCCAGCTTCACCTGCAGTGCTGTTAGTTTAGCAGGGGCTATACAATAGATACATACAGGAAAGAAGGGTGTTGTGGCTTACGGGTGTGTCTCAGCCAGTGACTGCCACATGAGATTGTCCAGGTGACACAAAGCAGCCGTAAGGCAGAAGTGACCAGAACATCTTCTTGTCATGGAATTGTCATGAGCTCCTCAGAGGAGTTCAGATTACCTGGAGACCTCACTGCTGAATGAGAAAACATCAGTTTTTATATTTGCTTTCTATTTTGAGGCCACTCTGTATTTGAGGTCAAAAGCTCTTTATGTCAAAGGAACCTCACATTCTTATTTACTTTTCGAACATTTCAGAAAGCATGGTCTCAGTACTAACTTAAAGACTGTAAGCAGCTGTCAATATCTTATGTGTCTTCCGGAAACAGCCTAGCAGATGGGTCCCAGCCTCACCTCACTTTGGGGACTAACAGACAAGTAGCAGAAGTATTGTCTCTTTAGTCAGATGTTTTGTCACTAAGTCTGTCACTTTGGGACATGATATTTCTAACTTCATCTCCAGAATGAACCTCAGCAATTTCTGATCAGAATTTTGTCTCCATCACTCCAGTGCTATTAGGTCCTGCAGCGAGGTTTGTAGAGCACTCCCAGTTCTCTGGGCTCTGTGTTTCATTGTCCTCCTTTCTGCTTTAGAGAGCCTCTGCCCTGCTAAATGGCATATCTCAGCAGCACCTTACAAAGCAGAGTCTGTGCAGAAAATTCTGCCCTCCTTAGGCTTTGAGAAGGCCGTTCCCTCTCCCACTTTCTGTGGAAGCTACCTGCTTTGCAACTGCTCTGCCACCCACAGAACACATAGGATAACTGGTAGACTGGATGTATTGCTGGAAAGAGGAGAATGACCTCTTCACTTTTCTGTCACTGTGATGGAGTTTATAGGAAAGATATTGCCCCTAGCTACAGGCCTCATTGCACTAAAATGTTTATAAGAGCCTCCAGGTCCTTCAACTTAAAAGGTCTCCTTACAGTACAGGGACAAAAATATTTTTCATTTGTTGAAGCTACTGTCCCCTTTATAGTCCATTTCATCTGCAGCTAATTATAATATTCTTCACCAAAAGTACTCCTTGGAATAGGCTTGGTATACTTATTTCTCCCATCCTCCATGAAGAAAAATCCTTCTGTTTAAGGGGCAGGATCCTCTGCAGCTGACCATTTTCCACCAGCCTTTAGTCAGATATGAGTCAGCTGTTGCGTGAATTCAGCAGGAGCCTTTTCAGCAACTCCAAATAGCTGCTGGATCAGTCACTTCCTGAGTGTGCTGAATAGCAGGGATCACAAGCCTTTTTCTGCTTGTGCTGGCTGAAGCCTGACAGTGCAAACTGACTTTTACAACATACTATCCTCTCTGCCTTGAATACTTTTTTTATGGAAAGCTCTGCTGGGCACCTCCTGTTTGGAACATACTAGCTATGTTTTACTCAGTCGGTCTCAACAGTGAAGATGTTCTGCTGCAGTGGAGTTTGAAGCCACACACACCAGAGCAAGCCGGGTGGGAGGTGGGTGTGAAAGATACAGTCAGGTGTGGGTGAAGAAGGATGTGACAAGGCTGTTCCCAAAGCTCTGTGAGGAATAGAGTGCCCCAGGCGTAATTCGCCTTTCTGCTGTTTGCTGACTCCTTTGTGAAACGTACTGTGAAAGCAGCACTTCAGAGAAAATCTCTGCTTGTGATTAGATACTTCTAACATCCCTAGCCTGTCATCATTAAAGGTTGCGACCTACCTTTTCAATGAAGTTTTTTTAATCAGTTATAAATATTCAGCAATGATTAAATATGTAGGAATGACTTTTTATTCTTACAAAAATTCCATCTTTGCACTTCCTATGAATAAATTAATGCATGTGGGAACTGTAGGGATCTTGTGCCAAGAGATCTCTGTCACCATGGCTGCTGAACTACAGAGCTGAGTTGAACATTATCATGTACATAAATTAGATACACAAGCAAAATTTGGAGGTGTGACAAACTACTGCTTGAAGAATGTAGCCTGATAAAGCAGTGACAATGACACTGGAATAAGTGACAGGATCTCCCAAAACATGTACCAATTTGACTTCATGTCTTGAAACCATTGTAATGTAAGTGGAGTAAACCTTTGGCTAATACAGAAAATGGGCACATTGCCCACTTGTGAACCATGCTGCAGTTTCTGCATGCTGCACTGTCTGTGTTCACTCGGGAAGGGCTGTGGGATTTGTTTCCATAGAAACAACAGGGAAATGAAAACAGCTTACCTGAAACCCAGCTGCATAATTGTAGCACTGCAACGCTGTAGTGAGGCACAAGGTGCAATCTGCTGACACTGGCCAGATCCTTTGAAGGACACTTTTGTAACATGAGAAGACACTTGGGGCCAGCATTATGGGCTATGACGTGGCTGGGCTAAACAGCCAGTGGTGAGAGATGGAGTCACAGCAGTGCACAGCCAGACATCCAGAGGTATTTGCAAACTTGAAGCATTCAAGAAGGCCTCCCAGAGACCTGATTTATAGAGCAATGTTTGGATGATGGGAGTTTTGAGCCTCTCTTGAAAATTTGCTCTACTTGGGTATGCAAAACACAGGGGTGTGCAATCCAAGTGCATCATCCCAAGTGGACTTGACTGCTTCATCTTTGTGATTTGTTGTTCCTCCTTCTCAGAAATGCAACTACAGCTTCCCCTCTTCACTTCCTCTGCTTTTCTTTAACAGCCGAAAGTAAAAGGCTTGATCTTAACACTTTTACTGTTGTGCTCCTGCATTTAGCCAGGAAGATTTTTCCTCACTTAGCTTTGTTGCCCAAAGGTACATTTGCCAGTGTTGAATGATAGAACATGATACCCCAATGTGGAGAAGACGCTTTTGTCAGGGACCACTTGAGAACCCTGGATTCAAGCCTGGTTTGACACAGATTTGGGATTCCCATGAGGTAAATAAAGGCGCGTCCACACCAAGCAATTAGAAACATTGAGAAAAAAAGAGAAACTTTTATTTATTGAGCAAGGAACAAAACTATGATGTGTTTGATCGTTTCAGTAAACAAAGAAAAGGGGAAGAGAAGAGGAGAGATAGAGAAGGAAAAGAGAGAATGAAAATGAATAGAAAAATATATCATCACCCCAGCGTTCCACTGATGAAGTTTCTTCTTGACCAGTGATGGAGTCTTCTTCTGTGTTGTGATTCCACAGTGTGATGGAAGGAAGATGGAGCAGAGAGAGAGAGCATAGCTGAACTAGCCAGCATTTATCCATCCCGGTGCTCAGGAGTCCTCCAATTAGGTGGAGAGTGATTATCACATTCATTTGGTCCTTCTAGGAGGTTCTAGAAAAGGGCCCAGTGATTGATAACCCCCCTAAAACTCCTTTTGTTGCTTATCAGATAATCAATAATCAATCAGGGTTGATTCAGGGTGTGAATCAGGGCTGTAGACAGGACAAAGGCCCATCCCTCAGCAGGCTTTTTCCCTGTCAGCAGCTCCCCTTCCTCCCTTTTTATGCATCAGAGCTGTAGATAAGTCACTACCCTACCTCTGCTAGAACTTGTTTCATATCAGCAACTCTACTTAAATCGCATCTACCATTCAGTTGTCTGTTTCTTCAGTCATCAGTGTGGGGGTCTGGATTGGAGACATAACAATGTTCCATCTTAAGTTGAGGAAAATCTTCTTTTCAGTTCCTTACACCCTTGATGTGTATGATTTTAATGGAGTACATGAGGTTCATAAGGCCTGGTCCACAATCAGATATGATCATCTCCCTCCCCCTACTGAGACCTGCACTTCTTCCTACTTTGGAATCCCAGGGATGTTTTTCTCAGTTTGCTGTTCTGGACTACAAAATGGCAACAAGAAGTTCCTTGCCATTTATAAACTGAAAAATACATTATGGATTAGAGTTTCTATTTAAAATTATCTATATGCTGCTACAAAGTGCTATCATTAAGGTTAAGATGGTCCAGTAGCCTCTAGTGCCTTTTGAGACAGGCTACTATACTGCATCTAAAGGCAATATCAGCATTACGGTGAACTGAGGGAAGAGAAAATTGGCTGTGTTGAAAGGCATCAGAAAGGGATGAAGACTTTGTGGAATGCATACAATAGTCAGTACAGAGACATATTTATAAAAGTATAATTAAAGTCTCCATCATAAATAGAAATACAGAAGGACTGCTAGTCAAATAACTTGCTGTGTTGAGAAACAGTAATTTTCAGGGACAACACTGAATTCATAGCAAACTATTTTGGATGAATAGGAAATTATTAATAAGGTGAATTTCTGAAATTTGTTCACCCACCTGAACTTCTACGAATGTGACATAAACTGGGGAGTCTAATACACACAAATTTAACATTTGTGATGCAGATGGTCTCAAAAAACAGACCAAAATTCTCTGGTTCTTAGTCTTTGAGCAGCAGGAAAGCAAAGTTGTTTTGAACTCCTAGCCCTACTTTTTAAGATAAAAAGGAGTCGTTCATGTAAATTTTTCCATCCCATTTCAGTGTAGCATAGCGTTTTGAAGGATGTTAGTAGAGTGGTTATGAACTACAGTTAATAGTGAAATGGTGGTGTTTGCTGCCCTACCCATCAAGGAAGTTGGTCACTAGGAGAGCTATTTTGCTAAAGTTAGAAAGTAACTAGCTTTTTTCAAAAGCCATGTTTCTTTAGGTCCTACAAAAGCCTATAAATGTACACTGGAACCTAAAAAACCTGCGCTAATAAAATCACAGGATCTATCACTGTAGGCCTTTCTGCAAATGCCTACAGATTGGACTGAACTTTAGATGAGATGAATATATCTCGTGTGAGCCCAAAATAAGAGAAGTCCGTGGTCTCTCCTCCTTTTCCCCCTGCTAGATTGCTCTGTTTGATGAAGCTTAAGAGTCTTAAGTTTGCTGAAGGCTGTTTATGGAGAAAGCAAGTATTTCATTGATTGAGGTGAGTTAGTTTGAGAAGCTGTTCCCAGGAGCTATGCATAAAACTATACCCATTGACCTTGGTAGCCCTGTAAGTTGTAGTTAATGTGTTTCTTTTAATCTGGCTACTGCTGGTGACACCACAGGACCTTGCCTTGTTTATTTGCACATCTACTTTCTTACTCTACCTACATAAAAATCTCTGTGGGAAAAGAGATGACTTGGCATGGGAGAATTTCTACAGGACACTGGGTCTGCAGGAACTTCTAGCCTAATGATTGGCAAAGGCAGTCATGCTATCAAAGAGACTGCTTCAGCCCTCCTGCCCTTCTCTTATGTCCTGTCATTACTGTTTGTGCATAGGTAGCAAGTCACCCTTCCTTGAGTTCTGTAGTTTGATCCAGCAGCAGGTACATAACCAGTCCTGCATGCATACCTAGATTTGAGGTGCATCATCATGTGATGAAACAATTCTGCCCACCATGTAGCCTGATGCAGAAGTATTCTGTTTGAGATCCTAGGTAGCTGAATTTTTCAAGGGGAAAGCTATTTAAAAGCAATTGTATGCACTGAATCACAAACATTTCAGGAAATCTAGCATATCTGAAATTCCCTACCAAATAGCCAATGCAGCACCTTTTTACACAGTATTCTGGAACATTTTTCGAGATTGAAGAAAAAACATTTTGCATGGTATACATTTTTGAATATTATTTGCAACCTGCGTTGATATATACTCATTAGGCTAGAGTAAGCTTTTGTTGTAGTAACAGCCTTCAGTTAACACAAGAGAGTCATAAGAAGGATGTATCACTTAAAAAGGAAAAGAGGAAACTAAAAGCACTCTGGTTAAATGGCAAAGTGTAGGAATATATTCATACCAAAAATATTGTTTAAGAAATTGAAATCTAACACTTGTAAAGCTAATGGAGTGAAAACTAATATTCTTATATTTTACCTGCCAGAGTGGAAGCAAGATAAAAACAAATTTGAAGAGCAAGCAAGAAGCCAAGGATACCAAGAGCAATAACAAATTATTTGAAGTATATCAGAAATATGTAGTTTGCAAGACAGTCAGTTTCTGTACTAGACCATTAGAGTGTGAAATGGTCAGTCATATCGTAGGGATGCTAAATGAAAATTTTACCTTGAGCTTAAAGGTAAAAGTTATTGGAAAATAAATATTCCAAATACATTTTCTCTTACACCTATAACTAGTTAGGCAAAGGTCTCAAAAACGTCACATAGTAATAAATTACTAAAATGACATTATTGAGGCAGGAATTAGCTATACTCAAAAAAGAAAAGGCTGTTGGCTGTAGCCCATCTGTACCTGTAGCAGTACCAGAAGGTGTTGGAAGACATCCAAACTGTACAATCCAAGCAAGCAAGACAGAAGCAATGCTGTGATCTTCACTTTCCATCTGGGGAACTGAAGCAGAGAGAGAAAGTCACTTGCCACTATGGGAAGTCAGCAGCAGTAGGCAGGAGGCATGGAAGGGATAGCTTCTGGGATCCTTGCACAACTGTACTTCTACTGAGGCTTTGGGTTTGCCTCCATTCCCTGCACACCCATCCCTGCCACCACGTTCCTGTACCATTGAACTGGGATGGCAGACCCTCTTTTCCCTGAAACTCCACCTGCTCCTTCCCCAGAAATTAAAATAGCTTCCAAAAAGGCCCCTCCCCTTTCCCTTGCACTTACCTGAGTACTCCTAAAGAGCTCTACAAATCCTGAGAAACCAGATTTGAGCTTTTAGATTTGGAAATACTACTGAAATGATTTTTTGAATGCCTGACAAATTCTAGTATAAACCAGGTCTTGGGAGTTCCTGGACATTCAAGGCTGCTGAATTACTTGGGGTAATTACATTATCAGAGGGAAGAGGCCCCTCTACACGTTACCTTTTTCATGCTTCACAGCCTCATAAATCATACATTTTGTCACATTAAGTCATTAATGAAAGTGTGGTCTTTTATGTCTCAAACCACAGCAGTGATGAACAGTGCAGGTGTTGTTAAAAGGATGTTTAGCATTGAACAGTACGCGCTGCATTTCATGCCAGGAGAAAGGGAAATGAAAACACTAAAGGTAGAATTAGAAAGCATCTAGAAGTGCATGCGATAGAGGGCAGAAAGGGCCTGAGCCTCTGGAGGAGATAACACACCATAGTGAAAAAGAGAAAAAGCACTGACATTTACTCAGTATTTCAGAAGGTTTTGATTAGGGCTATTAGAGGAACAGAGGGGCGGGGCAGAGGTCTCCTTGTAGATTAATAAGTGGTTAAAAGATAGGAAACAAAGAGCGGATGAGACCCTCCAGTTTTCAGCACAGAAAGTGGTTGATAAAGAAGTGTTCTAGAGGAGAAGTACTACGGCACGTGTCCCTCAGCACACTTAGTAATGGCCTACAAAGCCAAGAGGACTCGTTAGGTGGTAAATTTCCTGAAAGTACAGAATGATTTAGATTAATGAGGCCTGGGGAACATTATGAGAAACATCAGAAAGCCCCTACCAAAACTGATTATTGGGCGATGAAGGTCTTCTATGGATAGCACTCTGCACAGATGCCATTATCCCATTGGTCCATGAAGAGCTGAATCTTCTATGGGGATGTGATGGACTGATACAGGTTTTGTCCTGTGAATATGTTGTCTCGTATTGTCTTGGCTATGTCACTGCAGAGCAGTCTGCAAAAGGCAGCCTGGGGATTTGTCTTGGTGCTGAGGTATGACTGCAGTCTCCACTCAGTGCACAGTCGTGCTGGGTATCCACAGGTCTGATTTCTGTTTATTTTCTGCTGTTTATCTTCCACTGACAATTTCCCCCAGCCCAAACTGTGATACCTGTATGAAATAGGTGGTTGTCCAGGAAGATCTGTATGTGTGGATGCTTGTAACAGCAAGCAGACAGTCAGGCAGCAGGTCCGCTGTACAGCATTTTGGTCCACAAGGTCTAATGCTCATTGCATAAATATTTGTTGGCAGGGTTTGTGGTTGACAGCTTACATTGATTCTAATGATAAAAGTTACTTTTGGTGAAAAGCAAAAACAGAAGCAGGGAAAGAGAAAGTAAAGACAAATGTGTTAAATGCGAAAAAATATTTCAGGAAGAATTTCTCCATGAGATATCTGTTTTCAAAACCGACTGAGTTCATCACTGTGATGCGATCCAACATAATTCAAGTACAAATATTAGAAGACAATTTATCATACAGGACAGGGGGTGCTGTGGCAAAGAATAGCCATACCCCTAGTCCCATCTCTTACTGCGAACGCTGGGGCTGTGGGCTGTGTCAGGAACATGGCATGTTCTGCACGTCTTCCCCTAGCGCTCCGTTAAGTGATCTGATCCCAATTAATTCCCTGTGCCTAGAGCTGACTTTGACCCTGGCGGAAGGCAAAAAGACATAGGATCTGTTCCAGACATTGCCTTTCGTGGCCTCAGAAACTAATTATTTGAAAAGGCAGCCTCAGCTTGTAGGTCTTTTATGCTTCTCTCAAGCATCAGATATTTGTGTTCCTTTGTATTCTGTTGTGAAATTTGGCTTATTGCTGTTCATATTCTTATTTATCTTTCTAGAGTGTCTGATTATTCGTGGAGTTCTCAGTGTTATCAAAATAATCTTTAGAATTAGATTTGGCTTCCCCTAAGGGAATACAGGAACTGGGAGAGGGTTTTTGCTTTGTGTGGGGTCATACAAGATAGCTTCTCATCACTTTGTACATTTAACATGTTCTGAGTTCTGATTCTTGTACAAGAAACTAATAACCATTACAGGTACTAAATGCTTCTATGATTGAAGACAAAGAATTATCAGAGAGCAACATGATTCCTCCCTACCCTCACTGCTGAATGTATCAGACAAAAGTAAAAACTTCAAAATCCTGTACCTTAAGCTATCAAAAATGCTAAAAAACAATACCACATTGTGAGCAAAGTTTCTCTAAAAGTCTGTTTTTATTTTTTTCTGTAGTGCAGGTAACAGCTGTGCTTTGCTTTAAGAAGGAAAATCCAACCAAGTAAAACAGGAGAGAAAACCAGCTCATCTTTGCATTAAACACACCCCAGAGGTTCTTGGCTACCTGTTAACTGTGCCAACAGTTTTTCATTATCACAATTGCTGATGCAAGAGCCACAACCCCACTCTGACTCAGAATGCTTTCTGAGAGAAGACATGGAGCAAGATCTGGACATCTTGCCCCCAGTGGAGTGACCAATCAAATTTAGACCTTACTTCAGCCCCAGCTTCTCACTTTGACATTGATGCTTTTATTTTGTAAGATGTCTAGAGGGAACTGTAACTGTCCTACCTGCGAAAATCAGACTGAACACTAGAGGATTCATAAAGAGCATGTAAATCCCAAGAGAGATATATTCTTCTGCAGATTGTCTTAGGAAAGATTTCCCAGGAAACTGAGTTGTGCCACAGTCCCAGACCTATGCTCCTGAAGCAACGAACTTCTTGGGCTGAGGAAACATTCCTCTTGCTCTCTGCTTTCTGCCTGTGGCACGGGACTTGCTGTGTTCTGACTAATCATTCCTGCTCACTGGTGCTGCCGACCTTGGCCTTGGCCTCCCAATGAGAATACGTCTCTTTAAAGCAATACCCCAAATTTCCTTCAAAGTTGTAGCAGATGTGGTATAAGCGCAAGCTTGTCCGCCACAGTCAGCTTGAAGCTATCTATACTGACCACTGTACCTGCTTGGGTGTCTGCTTCTCCCTCTCTGCATTTAGTGTAGCGTTAAGGAGTAGAATGAACTGTTTGTAAGAGGCTCTATTTGTCCCCTTCCATCACTGGTATCCCTTTAAGCTGGCTGATTCTCTAGTGCTCCTAGTCCAGCGACCTCTTACCTTTGCATCAAAACTCGCGCTGAACTCCTAGGGGCTCCCCCTAGCTCCTGTGGTGAGCCACGGTTTGGGCTGGAGTCAGCATCACTCCAGCATCTCCGATGCAGTGTGGCAGCAAAACATAACAAGCCTGAAAGACCTGGCAAATCCACTGCTAGGATTGTCTTAGTTACTTCACTGCGAAAAGGCCAGGTGGTTGTCTCTGTGCACCCTGGGACTTCCAAGCGTGAGAACAGAGAGCGCAGAGCTCTTTATTTCAGTATGCACTGTGAGCTGTACCTCCCGCAGTAAGGTATGGCTGGCTATGGCTTGGGTAGTTTTGTGTCTGTGGGCTAAAAGCATGCATAGAGCTGAGGGTTTCTGCCAAGTGGTTGCACCATCCTGCTGTATCTCAGTCCAGATATCAGTTCTGTAACATTTCGGAAAATTAAATGTCCAAGAGATGTAAATTTGCCGTAGTTTCCCTTCTGGTATGTCCTACATCACAGCGTGCATTTAAGTTCAGCAGCTCAGGTCCTTATTCTCTCCCACCACTTCCTCTGAACTAATTAAATGCAAGTAGCCCTTTTTGTGGTGCTACAGAAAGTGCATAGCAAATGAGCTGAACCATGAAAGAGTTAGCCATTATCAGCACTGGCTGCAGCATAGCAAAACATTTTAACTTTTTTCAGCAGAGGACATTTTCTTTAATATGTATTAAAATCAAATAGTTATCATAGTACTGACAGGCAATTATAATGCTCACCTCTGGTCTGGGTGGCAGTGACTGTCTCCAGACTATGGCAAGGGTTTTGACCTCATTGAATAGGTCACACAAGGGCAGAAAAAAAGCTTTTAATTGCCACCAGCAAATCCCTTGGCTTTCTCAGAATGGCAGTACTGGAGATATGCGAGTCAGTCATCACTAGACAAAATCCCGTGATGGCTGAGAAACTGCCTCTCTATCATGTTAAATAACCAATGAAAAAACAGAAGCCAGATAAACTAGGAATTTCTTTATCACTTTGTACATGGGTTACTAATCAAGTGGTTGTTGTGCTTTTGTTGTTTAATCTTTCAGGGTGAGTTTCTTGTAAGTAAAGCTCTGTTCTCTCTGGGAAAAAATAAAGGAACTGCTGGGACAATCATAAATGCAACATAGGAAGGCAGCTTCTAGGCTGACTGAAGTTTATTTGTGTTTCTTTTTTCCCTTGCTACCGGCAGTGCCATTTTGAGTTGCAGAGTTCAAGAGCAGATAAACACTGTTTTGGAAGCAGGAAATGGCGAGTCGTTTGTCCTCAGCTAAAGGCCATATGGCCTCCTGGTTCATTTGCTTTCTCTCGCTCCAAATGAATTACACTAGAAATAGCTGGTAATTTGTTCCCCATTTGGTATTTAACAACCATGTGTGGAGGGTGTGCTCTGTCAGGGCAGAGGCTCAGCTGGTTGAGATACAAGCTCATAAGAAGGGTTCCCTACTCTCCCTAGCTGGGATCACAGCTCCACTCAGAGAGACCCCCAGCACTGTTATTACACAACAGGTACAATGCAAAGCTACATAGTAACCTACTGTATTTCTTGCTTGCAAAGTAAGCTGTGTTAAAAGCAAAAGAAGTCCATTAGCAGTTTTCATTTTGATCCTGGGACTTGGTTCACTTTGGAAGCTTTAATCCCTTTCTAGGGACACCAGTACTGCTGGCAGGAAGAACCCTAGTGGCTTGATGGGCTCCTGAATCACCATTTCCTCCCTTGGAGTGAGAAGAATGGATGGACAGAGGACCAAACCCTGATGATGTGACACCTTCTGGAAGGATTTTTATAGTGATAAGGAAGAAGTGGAATGGATGACATGGCTGTTCAGATCTGGATTTGAGAGTTAAAAGAGGAATCCATATGGAGGAAGGACAAGGAAATTTATCTCCTTGGGAACGTAAACGTGGAGCCTAAACACGTTAGGCATGTGTGAACCTGAATGGTACTTCTTGAAATACAGCATCATTCAAGGCGAACATCTTTTGTCTAATTCTGATTCTGACAGCAAGTTACATCTCAATTGTGATGATTTCCTAAACAAAACTAAATTTCTTTAACTGCCAAGTATGCAAAACTAATCTCTTGTCCAAAAAATCAAATTTGTCTTATCCTTGCTCCACGCATATTCATCAAACATACTTACTTTGGTCTTGAAGCGTAAGGAGCTCTTCTATTAGTGATGAATGAAGTACAATCACAACTCCCAGGGTAGACCTGATGGTATCACTGTCAGGCATTGTCACCTATAATACTTTCACTGACAAACTGATAAAGTACGGACTAGGTAAATGATCAGTGAGGTGAACTGAAAACTGGCTGAGCTGCCAGGCTCAGAGGATTGTGATAAGTGACTCTAAGTCTAGCTGCAGGCTAGACTGACCCCAGGAACTGAAACAGAGACCAATACAGTTTAGCCAAGTCCATTAATGACCTGGAGAATAATACAGGGCGCACTGGCTGCAAGAAGTGGGAGGCATGGTTAAAGCAGAAACTGGAAGGAACAGCTGTTACAACAGAGGGCTGTGCTGCCATTCAGAAGCACCTCGACAGACCAGAGAAATGAGTAGGAAGGAACCTCTTACAGCTCAACAAGAGGAAGGTCCAAGCCTTGGAAGGAATTACTACATCCACCAGGACAGACTGGTGGTTGGCTGGTTGGTTGGAAAGTAGTTTAGCAAAGAAGTATCTGCGTGTCCTGGTGGACATCACAGGTCAGACAACTACATGACCTTGCAGGAAAGATGGCCAGCAACATCATGGACTCCGTTAAGTATAGCACTGTCAATAGATCATGGAAATTGATTGTTCCTATCTATTCACCTCTGGTGAGACACATCAAGAGTGCTGTGTCCGTTGTTCAGCTATCCCAAAAGAAGGGATACATGGATGTACTGAGGTGAATACTCTGAGGAGCCACAAAAATGATTGAAGCACTGAAGCACCCAATATACAAGGAGACGCTGCTAAAGCTGGGATGTTTAGAGGAGAGAAGCTTCAGCAGGATCTTGTGAATATGTATGCAATACCTGATGCAGTGTGTAAAGAAAACAGAGCCAGAATCCATAAGTGCCTTCCTTGGGCAATGTCCAAAATGCAAGTCCTTGCTGGTTTGGTTGGGATTGGAGTGGGATACAAGTTCTACCTCAGTGTTCACTGCAAGGGTGAGAGCCTCAAACCCCTAGTAGTTCCCTCTGTCTTTCCTCAGTGTCTCTGAAGTCAAGGAGGATGTGAAAAGTCTTATCAATGAATGTAGGGGGAAGGATGTGGAAGAGTGGTGTGAATCCTTTCTGACTTCAGCCTGATACTGTGACTATATTGCTTGTGCAGAGCTTGCAATGAGAGGTAATTGGAGCACCCTATCTGGGGATGGAGAGCTCCTTTGACAGGTCTTCTGGAAGAAAGGAGTCCTGCTTGTCTGACCTTCATTTGCAATACCTGAGCAGTTTAGCATCTGGAGAGATGGCAGTAGATGGTACTCATCTCTGAAAAAGGGCCAGGTTGATTTGCTTTAGTAGTTCACCTGGACAGTCAAACGTGATGGGAGGTGGGTATGTTGTTCAGATAAGATTGTGTCCAGGATCCAGCTGGTTTCAGCAAGGCCAGGATTTTCACCCCAGTGTCCTCATTATTGCTTGTGCCTGTGCCGGTGTAGAAAATGTATTTGGTCTGCAGAGGCTCTGCTAAGACCTGTCGGTTACTGTTACTGCTGCCAGTGTAAGTATGGCAGCAGCAAATATTTCTCCTTGCTTGCCTCTGGTCAACAGCTCTTCACCAGCCAAGAGCTGTGTGTGGAGGCATGTATTGCCTGGGGAACAGCTTGCCAGTGCAGACAGGAAGCACTGGATATTATAAACCTCAGAGTAAATGGTATGAAGGTAATTCTGGCAGTGACACAAATGAAATTTCTTGTCCATAGAAAGCACCTGTGAAGAAGTGCCCTTCAACAAACAGAATGGTACAGTGTGCTGGCTCATTGTATCCCTCATTTGCTACGGAGTTACTTTAGCACTGGTGTGCAAATCTGACTACCACAAGCAGTGTTTGTTCTTTTTCTGGACAGAAGGCATTTTGTTGTCAGTGGTTTTTTCCATCTGTTTCTGAGAGGGAGCACAGTGTATCAGCTATTGTGCTTGTGTGGTGCCTTACAAAGGCTCAGACAACACTGTACACCCTAAGTGTGCATGGGTTGATGTGCACCCAGCACTGTACACCCTAATCTGGTCACCCTCTTTCACCACACTGCAAGTCCAGATAGGCAACCTCTCTTTGAGTTCCCTACAGACACTGAGATACATAGTTGTTCAGATTTTTCCACCTCCTTGGCAACAGTATTAGTAAACAATAAATGTAGCTTACATCTAATCTGCTTAAATTCTGCAGAATAGCATTCAGCAGTTATGGCTCTCTGCAAGGTACTAAATCCTTCTTCAGTCTCTACTTCTTTCTGTCAAATATTATGCTCCTGTGAATCTAAATCCTGGACATAACTTCAGGCTGAAAAATATCCCTTGCATATTCTCTCTCTCTTCACCTGAAACCTTCTGGTGTCTCTTTGGCCATTAACATGCCCTGATGATGAACTTGGCTGCCCAGCAGTTGCATCATAGTTCCTGCCTTATGAGTTGGACCAGCATGTTCCTCACTTGCAGGACAGCATCCACAATCTGCAGTAAGTTGACTGGCTGAGGTCAGTTTAGCTTTTCAACAAATACAGAACTGGACTTGCAAAGTGAAGTGGGACTCATCATGCCTAAACACAGCTGTCACACTGGTTATCAGCCTGCAGTTGAGCAGTGCTGATCCATGTAGACACCACCACTAAAAAATCCTAGCAGAGCTTTCAAAGATGCACAGTTTTCAGATACTTCCACTAATTTCCTTCCAGTTTCAAGAGACATTTGGCCACACCAGCTTCCTTTAGTGCTAGTGAAGAACATTAGGTGACTGAAGATCTGCATTTCTCCTCATCAGTCTCTTACACAGAGAATGCCTCTACCATTGGGAGGACAATACTATTTTCTCCTGCACATGCTAAGCTCCTGCAGACAGCACTGTTGAGGTCTGCAGGATGGTCTGTGCAATCGGTGATAGCAGAGAAAAGCAGGAGTGGGTTTGAGGGTGCCCTCAGAGTGAGGCCTCTCTGAAGACCTTTGCACTGTCTGCAATACCATCCATCAGCAGCCAGGCCTGTTCTGGAGTAGACACCTTCCCCTCTCCCTCATGGCATCAGGAGGTTGCTATAATGCAAGCCCTTCCCGTATATATTCCAGAAAATGTATCACAGTATCACAAGGCTGGAAAAGACATTTGAGATCATAGAGTCCAGCCTATGACCCAACACCAACACCTACCATCATCTAAACCATAGCACTAAGTGCCTCATCCAATCTCCTTTTAAACACCTCCAGGAAACGGTGACTCCACCACCTCCCCGGGCAGCGCATTCCAATGGCCAATCACCCTTTCAGTGAAGAATTTTTTCCTAATATCAAGCCTAAACTTCCCTTGACGAAGCTTGAGACCATGTCTTCCTGTTCTGTCACTGGTCGTCTGTGAGAAGTGACCAACCCCTGCCTGACTACAGCCTCCTTTTAGGCAGTTGTAGAGAGCAATAAGGTCTCCCCTGAGCCTCCTCTTCTTCAGGCTAAACAACCCCAGCTCCCTCAGTTGCTCCTCATAGGGCTTGTGCCCCAGCCCCTTCACCATCCTCCTCGCCCTCCTCTGGACACACTCCAGCATCTCAACATACTTCTTAAACTGAGGGCCCAGAACTGGACACAGCACTCAAGGTGCGGCCTGACCAGTGCCGAGTATAAGGGGATGATGACCTCCCTAGTCCTGCTGGCCACACTGTTCCTGATGCAGGCCAAGATACCATTGGCCTTCTTGGCCACTTGGGCACACTGCTGGCTCATGTTGAGTTTCCTGTCCACCAGCACTCCCAAGTCCCTTTCTGCCTGACTGCTCTCCAGCCACTCTGCACCCAGTCTATAGCTCTGCATGGGGTTGTTGTGTCCAAAGTGTAGGACCCGGCATCTGGACTTGTTAAACCTCATGCTATTGGAGTCAGCCCATCTTTCCAGCCTGTCAAGGTCCCTCTATAGGGCCCTCCTTCCCTCTAGCAGATCGACACTTCCTCCCAGCTTGGTATCATCTGCGATCTTGCTAATGATGGACTCAATCCCCTCACCCAGGATTATCCGCTCCATAATTTTACCTGGAACCGAGGTCAGGCTGACAGGTGTATAGTTACCTGGATCATCCCCACGGCCCTTCTTGTGGATGGGCATCACACTGGACAACTTCCAGTCTTCTGGGACCTCTCCAGTGAGCCAGGACTGTTGATAAATGATGGAAAGCGGCTTAGTGAGCTCGTCCGCCAGCTCTCTCATCACCCTAGTATGGATCCCATCTGTCCCCATAGACTTATGAGGATCCAAGTTGCTCAGCAGGTCTCTAACTTCTTCCTCCTGGATTGCAGGGGGGCTATATTGCACCCTGACCCCATCCACCACTTCAGAAGACCAATTGTCCAGTGAACAATCAGCCTCAGTATTGAAAACGGAGGTAATGAAAGCATGTCTTCCTTTCTCAGCAGCCTTTTACACATTTGTAAGCTTTGGAAGTCCTTGATATTTTTTTTTGGTTGGTTGGTTGGGGTTTTTTTTTCTTGTTTTTGTCTTCCTGTGGGTCTTTTTTTGTGACACTGAAAGCAAGGAAGAGCCCTTTAAAAACTTGAGCCCGAGCTGCATTTTGTATGATGTGTTCCCACCTTAAAGTGATTTAACTTGGTTGTTAGAACCAGGTCCTTGTTGTAACTGAGCATTTGGAACAAGGCCATTGTATGAGAAATCTATTCTTTTGTTTCTTAGCAAATATATGCTGTTATCCTCAAATAAGATGCTCAAGAGTAAGGTCAATCAATTCTATGTTTAGACAGGCATACAAATAATACAGCTGCTTGTTCTTCTCTGCACCCTGGCTCAGAAATGTGTTCATTTGTAAAAAGGATTATAAAAATTAAATAGGAATTTTCTCTTAGAATTACTGTGTTGAAGCAATTTTCCCTTTATCCCCTTCTTTGGTCTATAACTGGTTCAGTTATGTAATATAACTTTAATTAACTGAATATAAAATTTATTTCAAATTCTCATGACTCGGATAAACATGAATCTGCTGAGTCTGCAAACACTGCAAGACATAGCTCAGATAGTCTTGGAACCGCAGAGAAAAGTGGGTATTTTTTTTAATTTTAGGATTTATTTGTGTTTTTTTCTCAGCAGCCTAGGAGGCCAGGGTTGGGATAATCAAGGTTTTGAAGTATACAGTGAATGGGGGACTGTATTTTTATTGCAGGTTGTACAGCTGTCCCCTGCAGTAGCAGCTCCACAGAAAATGTCCACTGTGTTTAAAGGGTAACCATCTTATATGCAAGATCTCAGAATAAAAAATGAAAATGGTAGTTTCTAGCCCTTCTGCTAAAATTAACTGTGTAAGCAAAAATTGAAAGCAGTATTGTGCCTGTGAAACTGATATGCTTTCTTTGTTGTCCCATGCAGCTGTGTTTTTGCTGCAGACCAAAGCCTTCAGCACCAGCAAATGGCAAAACTGCTTCTGCCCTGCTGCATCTACGAGAGCTCTTCCCAAACGGTGCATTTTAAGGGCAGAGAATGCAATGGCAGTCCATTCCAATATTTCTGAGCACATCAAACTTATACACCAGACCCTTCTATTTTCACTGACGCTTTTACTTCAGGAAGCAAGTGAGATACGCACAAGGTCCTCTAGAGAGGTTTTGTACGAGTATGTAGGAGTATCAAAGCAGAAATCTTAAAACTCTTTACCAGTCTTTACCAGAGTGTGGCAAGCCTGGCAGGCCTCCACTCAGCAGCATTGCCCTTAAATGATAGCTGTGCTGCAGGTAAATGGTGTTACCCTCATCAGTCACATGCCCAGATAACCACAGTTGTGGTTTTCTACTTAATAGACACTACCTGTTTTCTGCTTTTATTTTCTATGGAGCTGTTATGGCACCTATGGCTTAAAAGCAGTCCTTGCTTCAAACACTATGAATGGAAGTGTGATACTGCCTTTGATTATCTTTTCTGCAGGATGCTCTTATTCTCACTTCAGTGTCTCAACCTCGTCCTAACGTAACATTTCTCCCAGAGGAGTGGATAGATTATCCTCAATGTTTGAAGAGTCATTTGGCTGCTAGGAAACATAAACAAATAATGCTTCAGAATGTCGCATACATTGTACAGTTGTTTCCAAGTAGACAATTAATGTTGGTCTTCCATTCGTGATGAGGAAGTCTCAGTAATTGCTTCTGAGTATTGAATCTTAGTGAACATTTTAGACACTCAGTTATACCTCATTACAATGTAGTACAATTATATATAGACATGAGCATCCTTTATTTCTTCTCTGGTCCTCTCCTCCACTCTTAGAATCATAGAATCATAAGGTTGAAAGAGACCTCTGAGATCATCGAGTCCAACCACACCTGTCTCCCTGCTAAACCATGTCCCTAAGGAACTCATCTACGTGTCTTTTAAACACCTCCAGGGATGGCGACTCAACCACCTCCCTGGGCAGCCTGTTCCAACCCCTGACCACCCTTTCAGTGAAGACATTCTTCCTAATGTCTAGTCTAAACCTCCCCTGGTGCAACTTGGGGCCATTTCCTCTTGTCCTATCACTTGTCACTTGTGAGAAGAGACCAGCACCCACCCCGTCACAACCTCCTTTCAGGCAGTTGTAGACAGTGATGAGGTCTCCCCTCAGCCTCCTCTTCTCCAAGCTGAACAACCCCAAATCCCTCATCCACTCCTCATAGGGTTTATTCTCCAACCCCTCACCAGCCTCGTTGCCCTTCTCTGCACGCGCTCCAGCCCCTCAGTGTCCTTCCTGTAGTGAGGGGCCCAAAACTGAAACCAGCACACGAGGTGCGTCCTCACCAGTGCTGAGCACAGGGGCACAATAACATCCCTGCTCCTGCTGGCCATGCCGTTGGTCCTCTTGGCCATCTGTGCACACTGCTGTATTCTCCACTCCCATCACCTCTCCAAAACACAGTCAGAAAATGAGCACTAGTATAGTCCTTAAAACCATCAATCACACCATCCTGGTTTCATGTCAGGGTTTATGTCACACGCCCATGAAATGCAGTTTGAGGGACACGAAGAATCTCATTTTAGCTAGACTGTAAATCACATAAATCATGAAGTCAAAATCCCGTACAGTTTTCTGACAATAACTCTTGCTTTCTAGGTAGCTTCCTAATGATCCAGCTTTTACTAAGTGTGTTAGGAGACAAAGTAATAGTGCTGCTTGAGCTTCTGTCCAAATTAGCTTGTGGCCATTTAGTGCAGCAACATGTGCCATATTCTTCCACACACAAGATGATGTGACAGTGGAAAATTAAACAGCAAACTGCTTCACTCCCAATTGCAGGGCAGAGAAAAGTAACTATTTACTATCTTTCATCTTCAACTTAGCTGTTACGATAGAAACATTGTGGGTGCAGTGCCACAATGGATGGCTATAAGCTTTTCAGTGGGGATAGGCAGAAAAGGAGAGGTGGCAGTGTGCCTCTGCATGTGAAGCAGGGCTTTGATTGTACAGAGCTCAACGATTGTGACAATAAGGTTTAGTGCTTATGGGTGAGGATGAGAGGGAAGGCCAAAAAAGCAGATATCCTGCTGATAATCTATTATAGACCACCTGACCAGGACAAGAGCTTGATGAAGCATTCTGCAAGAGGCTGGCAATCGCTAACCCTCATTCTCATGGGGTACTTCAACTTGCCTGACTGGAAGGTTGTATTTCTGCATTTCTGAATTTCTGTATTTCTGCTGGAAATTACAACACAGCAGTGAGGAAACAGTCTAGGAGGTTCCTGAGTGTGTGGGAGATCCTTTATTGGATATGGGGCGGAAGACTGCTACCGAGGAGGAGAGAAATCTGAGTTGCTTAATGCCTTCTCCACCTCAGTCTTTAATAGTCAAACAAGTTATCGCCAGGATATTCAGTCCCGTGAGTTGGAAGACATGGACGGAGAGCAGGACAAACCCCCGCTAATCAAGAATGAAGTGGTTAGTGACCTGCTACAGCACCTAGACACTTACAAGTCTATGATACCAGATGAGAATCACCCAAGAGTACTGAAGGACCTGGCAGAGGAATTTGCCAAGCCACTTCTCCATCATTTACCAGCAGTTAACAGGGGAAGTCCCAGATGAATAGAGGCTTTGAATGTGACACCTGTTTACAAGAAGGCATGGAAAAAGGTTCTGGGGAACTACAGACCTGTTAGCCCAACCTCATTATCAAGGAAGATTATGGAGCGCTTCATCTTGAATGTGCTCAGCAGGCAAGTGCATGCCAGCCCAGGAATCAGGCCCTGGCAGCATGAGTTCATGAAGGGTAGGTCCTGCTTGACCAGCCTTCTATGACCAGGTGACCCATAGAGTGGATGAGGGAAAGGCTGTAGATGTTATCTACTTGGACTTCAGTAAAGCCTGTCTCCCACAGCATTCTCCTGGAGAAGCTGTTGGTTCTTGGCCTAGGCAGGTGTACTCTTTGCTGGGTAAAAACCTGCCTGGATGGCCGAGCCCAGAGAGTTGTGGGGAACAGAGTTAAATCTAGTTAGCGGCCAGTCACAAGTGGTGTTCCCCAGGGCTCAGTGGTGGGGCCAGACTTATTTAGTATCTTTATCAGTGATCTGGATGAGAGGATTGGGTACACCCTTGGTAAGTTTGCAGATGACACCAAATTGGGCAAGAGTGTTGATCTGCTTGAGGACAGGAAGGTACTTCAGAGGGACCAGGACAGTCTGGATCAATTGGCCAAGGCCAATTGTATGACATTCAACAAGGCCAAGTGCCAGGTCACAATAACCCCAGGCAGGGGGGCCTGGAGAAGTGTGGCTGGAAAGCTGCCTGGTGGAAAAGGATTTAGGGGTGCAGCTTGACAATCAGTTGAACATAAGTCAGCAATGTTCCCAAGTGGCCAAGAAGCCCAACAGCATCCTGATTTGCATCAAAAACGGTGTGACAAGCAGGAGTAGGAAAGTGGTCTTCCACTGTACTCAGCAGTCTTGAGGCTGCACCTAGAATGCTGTGTTCAGTTTCAGGCTCCTTAGACAAGAAGCACACCATGTTACTGTAACGTGTCCAGAGGAAAGCAACGAAGCTGGTGAAGAGTCTAGAAAAAACATCTTATGAGGAGCGGCTGACAGATCTGGGGCTCTTTAAGCCTGGAAAACAGGAGGCTGAAGGGAGACCTTGTCACTCTTCATGATTATCTGAAAGGAGGTTGTAGTGAGGCAGGTGTTTAAACTAAGTAAAAGAAAAAAATTCTTTACTAGAAGAGTGGTCAAGTATTGGTACTATCTGCCCAGGGAAGTGGTGGAGTCTCCATCCCTGGAGGTGTTTAAAAAGCGTATAGGCATGGCACATCGGGACAAGGTTTAGTAGCCATAGTGGTGTTAGGCTGACAGTTGGACTCAAGGATCTTAAATGTCTTTTCCAACCTTACTGATTCTATCATTCTTTGATTTGAGTGATGGTTTCAAGCACTTTGAGGCTTGTATGTTTATCTTCCTACTGGGTGGGGAGATACTATGATAATATCAAAATATGCTTTTAGAAGCAAAGCATATTATTCCCCGAATGAGATAGGAATATATTCCTGCGGTTGTACTTCTTCAGGTTAACAAGACCACTTAAAGCACACAGAACACTTTCATTTCTTTCATAATGGTAACTTTTATTCCACCAGGAAAATGGTCATCTCCCTGCATTTGTCTCCACCTGTCTCCCTGATCTTCAGGATTCTCCAGTACTTTCAGAATTTTTCCTCCAGAAAGGATCTCGATCTTCCTCCTTTCTGAGCCTTCATCTTGCATTCAAAACCACCTCTTTTGGGGAGCATGTCTTTTTTTTGACAACAGTGTACTTTCTGGAGACCTTAGCACCTGGTGTTCCCAATTCAAGCTGTCCACCTGCAGGAGCACGATGTGCGAAAGCCTCCTAATCAATCAGTGTTCCTACTTGATATCTCTCTATTCATCTGATGACTAGGAATGTGCCTCTTTTCTTTAGTACAGCTGTTACCAAATTTACAACCAGTCTGTCCTGGTGGTGGCTAACAAGTCTCAGGCTTCTGCCTGAATTTTCAAAAGACCAGTTACACTCTTTCACACACACTCTAACTCATGTAATTGGATGCAATTATTTGCCTTCTGTGACACCATGCTACTGACTGTTCATTTCTCACCACAATGCAGTACCTATCTGACACTCAACGGTTAGTCCAACAGCTGCTCGGCGTGCTTGGTTTTGCTCTGCGCATGAAAAGGCTCTATGCATCTCTGCCACTATCAGCTAGCAGCATTCTATCATCTCCAGCATCTTTCAGAGATCTCTCAAGACACCACTGCCTCATTGAAGAACTCAATGTCACATAGCTCTGGAATGTTTATAGATTTTGTCATGAGACAGAGCATGAAACAAGATGGTGCATTTCATTTCCTCGCATCACCATCACTTATTGTAAAACTGTGCCCTGAAGAGAGCTGGGAATGAATAGAGAACACAGCAACAAATTGTCAAAAATCTCAGATATTCCTTGGGGCTGAACCAAAGTCAAATGCTCTTTCATTTTGTAGAAATAGAGGGCTGGATGGACGCTGAGTAGTTATGTAGATCACTTCATGTAATAGGTCAGGATCAAATCAAGTTACATTTATGCTGACAAAAGTGAAGATGCAAATTTATTTTAACTTCTTCTCAAAGACCCTTTCTAAGTCATAATAAAAACTTTTTCTTGTATTTTCTTTCTGAAATATTAAACTTGTGACTTTTTGTTCCGTCCACTATGGATAAAAAGAACAGCTTTTCTCTTTCTGTTTGCAAAAGAGGCTTATGCTTTTTGTGATTTGTAGAGGGTCTGTGTTCACTGTCTGCGGGGGTTGGTCAGCCCTTTATTCATGTTGTAGAAGACAATTTAAGTCACAACAACATTCTGAAAACTTTACTGGTATGAAGATTTTTGCTTTCTCTGCTTTTTCTGTGTAATTATTTCTTTAGAAAACTACACAAGATACTCATTGTGCTATTTTAACAGAACTTAATTTTGGGTAAATGTTAATATTAAACTTGCAGTGTCATTATTCTCCAAGGCAATAGGTCTGTGCAATTCCTTTCGGGTTATTCAATATCTCTTCAAGAATTGCAGAATACAGCTTAGAATGAGTTGCTAGAACACAATGATTCCCCATAAAGACTCTGTCATTCCAGACAAAGGGCCTGGTTTTTCTGTAGGAGGAAAATGGTTTGCAGCAGGCTCTCCACTGCGTTTACTGCTGTAGTTGTTCTTTGTGCACAGAAAGCACAGCTTTGTCTTACAGAGTTTGAAACTGAGATTAACTACCTCTTGTTTAGGACAAGTAATAGTGATTTGTGTTATTGTAGGTCACCAAAGGGTTGTAGCTTTATGGTTCTGAGCATCGATTTCTGCCGGAGAAGTATCCAAAAAGTGTTTTCTTCAGGTTTAGGTTAAGCCATACTCAACAACATTGCCTTAAGGACCAAAAACCAGTTATACAAAGTACATGTTCAACAGTGAGTATTCTGCATTGCAGATGCTGGGCTTTGATCCTGTGCCGTTTCTTCTTATAAACCTCAGCTGAGATATTCAGTTCAATTTCCAGTTGACCTGAACATAATTAATGGAAGAAAGTAAGTGCTTTGTATTTTTATATTTCAGAAATTTAGATCACACGTCAATGAAGTGACACGCAAGTTTAGAGACTGTTTTCCCACCATCCCTGAAAATTAACACATTTAGAGGTTGTATGTCTCTAGGAGGTCTTAAACAAAACTACAGAATCACAGAAAATAAAAAGTGTGAAAGCCACAATAAACCTTCAAAACAGGAAAGTCTTACATGTCTATTTTTTTTAATACACATGAAGTGCCAGTTCTAAGCATGTATTGTTGTATAGGAGGGGGATATAATTCTACATTTTTACATCAGACTTGTCTAGATTTCTAGGTTTTTATCCTAATCTTTTGTCAAAGGAAAATATTTATTGATTACTTGGCAATAGCATTTAGCGTCATCTCTTTTTAGGTTTTTCCCTCTTTTCTCTGTGTAGTGTCATATATATATGTATTTTAACTTCTCTTTTCCTGTTGCAAGGAGAGATACCCACGGCAATTTCTATTAGAGCTGCATTACTCTGTTGTGTTGAATTTGCAGTTCATAAACATTTATGTGCGTTGAATCTGACCTATGCAATACGATAATATTGTCCATGCATTTAAAGATTAACAAATGCTACACATTTTTTTTTTTTAATTCAGATTGTTATGCTTACTAACAGAGTCAATAATTAGGATGGATTTTTCAAAAAATGGTGCAGAGGAAGATAAAATCCTTCTGAGATATTTGCTGTGAGATTTTAATTTTGTGTATTGGAGATCAGTTTATTGAAAGCAGAATCAATTCAGCTGGTCTCCAAAGACACAGCAGTATCTGGACACTGCAGTGAGAGGCAGCAACTGGGAAAGAGCAGAAAAAAAATGAATAAAGTTGTAAAAAAAATTGAATCTGTCACTGCCAACACTTTTGTGATCTCCTTTTTAAGATTTTAACATGGGATCATATTAAACCTTTGCCTAGATTGCTTGTGTGTTGTATCTAAGCAAGAAAACAGTGGAAGTCTTCATAAGAGCCATCAGAGATTTAATTCTAGGAACATCTAGTCTGTGCTTTACTGCAATGCAGGCTGAAGGAGGTGATCAGGGACTTCTCTCCCTTGGTTTCTTAATCATTCAGTTATAGCAAGCTCTCAGTAGGACTGGGAAGTGTAGAAACTCAGACTGCACTTCTAAAGTGCAGAGAAAATATATTTTTCAAGAGCGTTTCAGTACATGAGGCGACCAAGAGAAACATTGCATGAGTGGTTCTTAAGGCTGGTTGAGTCTCCTGGGGTCAGGGCAAGCAAAGCACCCATACAGCCATTTGTGTTGACTGCTAAAACTCACATCTATAAAAGACAAGGTATTTTTAAGTTTCAAAATTAAGCTAAATAATAGCTGTTAATAAATTATGAAAACGAAATCTTGCCGTTTCAATCAACAGTCACACCTTTATTATCACAGCTTTCCTCGTGATGTAAGTGGTTTGCCTCAATAAGCTGACTACATATTTTAAGAACAGATAGGTCAGACCTGTAGAGAGTGAGTGAATGGTAAGTTTGAGTCAGAAATGGCTCTCCTAGAAAAGGAGGACTCTTTCAATAGGCACCTATATTCAGTTTAAGTACTTCTTTCTGATAGTGTTTGGCATGGTTTTCTGAGCAGGGAAAATGTGTCTGAGTGTTAGCTAAGAAGCTGCTTTACTCCATAATCTTTGGTACTGGGCTAGAGCAGCAGTGGAGGATACCCACTGCTAGGCATCTCATCCCAGTCAAAAGAGCTGATTGGTGGTCAGAGCCTGTGCAAGATGCCCTGGAGATCTTTCTCTCCCTCCATGGTCCGTACATGAGCCGACTTAGCTGGAGCTGCCATTCCCTGAGTCATATTTTTGAGATGTGATTAATTTCTCTATGTGAAGTGCTGACAATGATATTGGTACTAACCAAAATAGCCTTTGTCTGAAATCTGTAACCTTGAAATACCTGGTATCAATGACTTTAAATCAAGAACACTACTGGACAATGTCCTTTCCTCTAACTGGCATGCTGCAGGAGACATTGTACTCCTTAGTCACAAAGGGTTTTAAAGACACCAGGCAAAGATCAGATTTTGCACCTTTTTCTTTGAGACACGCTAGAGCAGAAGGTGAACCGTCAGATTAACAAAGTCACTGCAGAGATAATATAGTGCAGTAAAAATGAAATAGCCTTTATAGGAACTGACAGTGCATTTGTTAAAAGCTTTTTTTAAAGACTATAAAGACATCAAAAACATCTTAGAAAACTCCTGAGGCTTTTGACTTGTGGGACTGCTCCAAAGAAAGATGCAACTGCCAGTCATTACCACTGCAGCTAGAAAACAAAAAGGACTTTGTAAAAAGCTTTCCTTCTACTCCCAGGGAAAGTCTGGAATGAAGTCAGTTACCTTCAAGGAAAGAATGACACATGGTACAGGTAATTCTGTCAGCTCCTGGAAAGTAAATTCTCTGTATGCGAAGCTATGGTCCAAACTGTTCTCCCTGGAAACAGTCCCAGACAGAAGGATTTTCACAGCCCTGAGAACACAGCCATTGGTTAGTTCATCAACGGTACACCCACAGAGCAGCCCAGTTGTTTGGTATGGGCTGAAACAGTTAAGAAGAAACACTGCCACAAGGGCACATCAGTACATCAACTGAAATCTTGCTGCCAGCAGAGAAAGCCATTGCGGTCAGAAGGAGGAGAAGTCCCATAAGGGAAGAGAGGATGTTAGTGACTTGTTGAATCTGTACAGACTCTGAGATCTAAGAGCTCCAGAAGAGAGAACTACGGGGCCAGTCTTTGTAAAGAGCCTTGGAAGGACTGGCCTAGACAAATCACAGGGAGTGGAATGGTTTCTATTGATACAGAGGCGACCTTGCAGGAGGGAGAGTGAAATTACAGTGACCAAGAAGAAAGAGTGGAAGTCATAGAATCATAGAATGGTTTAGGTTGGCTACTATAAGGTCTCCCCAGAGCCTTTTCTTCTCCGGGCTGAACAACCCCAACTCTGTCAGCCTTTCCTCAGGTTGAGGTGCTCCAGCCCTCTGATCACCTTTGTGGACCTTCTCTGGGTCCATTCCACAGCTCTATATCCCTCTTATGTTGGGGATTCCAGAACTGGACACAGCGATCCAGGTGGGGTATCACGAGAGCAGAGTAGAGGGGGAGAATCACTTCCCTCGCCCTGCTGGCCACGCTGCTTTTGATGCAGTCCAGGATATAGCTGGCCGTCTGGGCTGTGAACACACACTGCCGGCTCATACCGAGCTTCTCCTCAATCAACACCCCGAAGTCATTCTCTGCAGGGCTGTTCTCAATCACATCATCCCCCATCCTGTATTGCCCTCATTCACTATAGACCATGTCATGCTCTAATTTGCTATAAATCAGTCCCGTTTCCTGGTCAGCTGACCAGGTATGGAGAAGCAAGGGTACAAACCATACTTGAACCTGGTCCCAGGTCCATGATAGTGATGCTGGCTGTGGATCAGATCTGCTGTTAGTGCCAGGGCAGTGCTGATGAAGTCAGTGTACATCAGCTGGGCCCGGAGCACTCTTTTCCCATAGCAAATGAAAATATATCTCGATGTGAAGACAAGCCAGATATCACAGGGCTTGTGACAAGTAGAATACACTGTTATGTTTTTAACCCTCTTCTTACTGCTTCAGGTATGTATCTTAGAAAGCTAATAGTTCTGAAGATTCGTTACAGGTTCAGCAGCCACCTCTGCTCATTAGTGTCCCTCTGGAAAGGATGGCAATTTTCCAAAATGTTTCAGTCTCTGGAAAGTGCAGGCAGAAGGTTTTTTTACCTTTCATCTCCCTATTACCGCTGCCACTGAAGATGACTGGCAGACTGTCACTTACCAGAGGACTTGGCAGGACTATATTCACAGAGGAAGGTTTTGGGGCACATGTGATCCAACAGCCATACGCAGAAGCCATGAGCGTAACCTCATCGTGCACCACATACTGCTTTTGTGGTTAGAAAGGAAATTTCCTTCATGTGCTGTTGGCATGACCTCTTAAAGACCTCTGCTCTCTCACATTAAAATAACAAACGTGTCTGGACTAGTAAGCAGGGTGGATGTGGCAACTGGTCTAATCTAATCCAGTCCAGCAGAGCTTTTGTGCCCCTAGTTCTGAACAGTGTGAGATTGACTGGCAAAGCCACCTGCATTCGTGCTATGAATGAAAAGCTGGTTTTGAGTCTCCCATTGCAGCTACAGGAGGATTTTAGCTATGTACAAAATGACCCCTCTTCACTCAATTTCTTTCCTCTTTGTTTTTTCCCCATGACACAAGGTGTGATCAATATTTAATTCTTTCCTTATTACACTCTCCACTGCAGCTCTGGCTTTGTTACCATTGTTCCTATCTGTTACTCACAATGATATACCAGGGAATATTTTGCAAGGGGCATTTTTGAAGTCCCTTCTCCCATTTTCCCCGCTTTACCCCTTGAATGTTTCGAAAAGCTCCAGGTCTCCCTAAGTAGTCCCTCTCACTGAACCGCAGTGAGCTGGGATGTTTTTCTCACAGCAAAATCCAGCCAATGAATCACAATGGTGAAAAGTGGTTCAACAAAAGCACTGCCCAGTTTATGTCAATAGGAAATGCAGTCTTATAAAACAAATGGACCTTCTCCATGGAAGTGGTGGGTAGAAGCATTTGTCTGACAAAAGCCAAGCAGCTATCCGTGTCATCTGGAGTGCTGTTGGATGATGATTATTTGTAAAAACAGTGCGATACTGTGTCAAAAGGGTAGCCTGTAGAACTTGAACGTTTCCTGGTGGTCTGCTCAGTGTCAGACTCTGCTTTCTGCTCTGGTGAAGCACCCTGCTGCCTAAAGATGGTGCTGACTGACTTTTTTCCCCACCAAGTGACAAAAGAGAGATGAAAGCTTTTTCCCCGTCCACTTTTTTTGAGCTCTTTGACCCTTGCAATAGGTGGTTTCATTAGCTGTGTTCTGCAATCACACCTTCATAAACATGTATGCTTATGAAAATAGTATGCTTATAAAAATGTGTTTGCTCTTTCACTCCATCATGCACAGGTTACTTGCATACTGGGATTTCAGAGATTTCCACCTCCTGCAAAGTGTTTTTTCCTAGGGCTTATATCTGGATTATTTGAGCTGTGAGGGGATGAATAGCTTCTTTTGCAAAAGCTTAGAAGAGTTCAGTTGATCTTCTGTAGGCTTCTATGGGTCTTTTTGAATCAATATAGTGATTCAGCTGTGCAGTTAAGCCCCATGCAATTCTTTGACAGTTCTAAAATATTTAAAGTATTTTATTTAATAAGGAAAAATTTATATTAGCAACATGGAATAACAGAAGTGAATCTGAAATATTACATGGTATATTAAACTCCAGGAGGTAAAAGTTAGAAAATGGAATGGTTTCCACCAACTAAACTATTTAATTGATTGAATTTCTTCTGGTAATAGGCTGAAAGAAGACTCAAAATTGACAAAGAACAAACTGACAAAATTCAGTAAATAACAAGAAAAGGGAAATGAAAAAACAGACTGGAGAGGAAAGTTTTAGGAAAAATCATTCTGTCACATTAAGAAGGAGCTAAAGCAGAAACATTAGCAATACTTTCCAAGTAGTACAAATAGGGCAGGGAGGGGAGACAGGAACAGTAGAGAGAGGGGAGAGTAGTGGTTGTTATCTGCCTTGACTTTAGCAAGGCTTTTGGCACTTTCTCCCACAACCTCCACATACCTGTTCTTAGAAAGTGTGGATTAGGTGAGTGGGCAGTGAGGTAGATTGAGGACTGGCTGAATGGCAGAGCTCAGAGGGCTGTCATCAGCAATGTGGAGTCTATTAGAAAGCCTGTGGCCAGCGGTGTTCCCCAGGGGTCAGTACTGGGTCCAGTCATCCAACACAGTCATCAGTGATCCGGATGAGGGGACAGAGCGTACCTTCAGCCAGTTTGTTGATGACACAAAACCAGGAGGTGTGGCGGCTACACCAGAAGGCTGTGCTGCCATTCAGCAAGACCAGGACAGGCTGGGGAGCTGGGTAGAGAAGAACCTAACAAAGTTTAACAAAGGCAAGTGTACGGTTCTGCACGTAGGGAGGAATAACCCCCAGCACCAACACAGGTTAGGAGTTAACTTACTGGGCCTGCTCTGCAAAGAGCACCTGCGTGTCCTGGTGGCCAATAAAATAATCATGAGCGAGGAATGTGCCCTCTTTCACAAGAAGACCAAAGATATCCTGGGGTACATTAAGAAGAGTGTGGTTAGCAGGTCAAATTCTCCCTCTTTACACTCCCCTAGTAAGACCAGACCTGGGGTGTTGTATCCAGTTCTGGGCTCCCCAGGTCAAGAAAGAGAAGGGACACTGGAGAGAGACCAGTGGAGAGCCTCAATAATGTTTAAGAGACTGAAGCATTTCTCCTATGAGGAGAACTTGAGTGAGCTCAGTCTGTTTAGCCTGGAAAAGAGAAGATTGGGAGGGGATCTTGTCAATGCTTATGAATACCTAAAAAGTGTGGTGTTTCTTGTCTTTCTTAAGCTGCAGAGCCCAGATTCCTTCCAGGTCAAACAAGGGAAGCCCACTGGAGCATCTTTAAATCTGCTTATGTGAGATGGAGATTGTGGTGCTCATTGCTTCAAGATATTGTGGAACCTAACCATGTTGCAAGGCCCTGAGTCTAAGTATTTATGACTTAGCTTTTCAGAGGAAAATAGGACAGCTGGAGAACTAACATGCATTTATTTCAGTTAGGGGGAGCTGACAAAAATCCTTTAAATTGGTTTTCTTTTTTCTCCTTTTGCTTCATTGACCTTTCACTTTCCAGTGGAAGTTAGCGTTTTCTAGAAATTTCACGTATTTCAACTAATGTGTAGCTAACTGCAGTCTCCTGATAATGTAAATACTCAGTGATTATTTTGAATTTAAGACATAATAAAGAGCTGTCACAGTCTGGTATTTTGGGATTTGGTTCATTACTTCTGAAGAAATAGTTGAGATTGCTCCTCTGAAATTCTTTGAGTTACCTCAAAGGCTATTTCAGTCACATGTTGTCTTCACAATCCAGGATAGGATATTATTTCTTTTCTATTGAAATACTGTGGCTGAAAGATAGCATTCAGAGAAGATATGTGATTCGTGAATTCAAGATTGAATATCCCATCACTGGATCACTGTAGTAATTGTTCAGCTG
This sequence comes from Neomorphus geoffroyi, assembly GCA_033558235.1. NCBI lineage: Eukaryota > Metazoa > Chordata > Aves > Cuculiformes > Neomorphidae > Neomorphus > Neomorphus geoffroyi. The sequence continues at coordinate 3,530,619 of JAUMJM010000008.1, forward strand.
TCAGGTTGGAGGCAGAATTGTCATCTCCACTAATGGTTTTCATAGGCAGCTATTCCCATTGCTTATTTCAGGAAAATACTGGTGAAAATTACATATGGGCTTTGACAAGTGCCTCTTTATTTTCTCTATTTCAAGATTCAGGATCTGACAGTTGATTCTCAGCCACAAGCTGCTTCTGGGATTCCAGTGTGTCAGGATCTTCTCTTACCTTAAAAACACAAAGTATGAGACTGTTGAAGCAATCCTCAGTTTTGAGGTGTCTGCTGTGCTGAAAGCAGTTATGTTCATTCTAGACCATTAAGTCATGGGAAATTTCAGGAAACAAAGCAGTTCTTCACATGCATTTCCAGATGGCACACAGTTTTCAGAGTTTTTGAGAAAATAAAACCAAATCAAACCACCCTGCTCTAAAACCTTCTGATGATAGTTGAGGAAAAAGGTACTTTCCTGCCCGACAACATCTGCTCCTCAGAAGCAATAAATTAAGTTTGCTTGTTTGCGCACTTTTTCATTGTCCAAAGATAAATGCATATATGTCCATACTGAGTGTGCTTTAATAAAGCCAGGTATTTACAAAGCAGTGTCTAAAACAGTAAACTTTAATAATTAATGTGTATGAGTAGCACCAAACATAATGAAGCCTTCCCTAACTCACTTCCCAGCATGCCCTCAAAACTCTTTTCCCTGGTGCTTTTTTCCCCAGTTACACTAGCGGTGCAAATCTTGGACTAGTTTGTATTATCTCCCTGTAGGAAACAATGCACTGAATATATAAAAATTTGAATATCTTCAACTATTTCTTCAATTACAAAGCATGTGTTAGATCAAGTTTTGTGACTAATTTTTATTTCAGTGTTACTCTTACTGTGCTTCTTGTTGTGTGGAGCAAGAAACTTTCAGGTATTGTGTGAGGTTTTGCAACCTTCGTAATTTCGTTGAATTATTCTGAAAGACACGTTTTAGCATTTACAGCAATAAATGAGTGGATGACTTTTCCAGCTGTTACAGGTTTGATTTACATGTCAAACTTCAAAAGTTTTGTCTTTGAAGTAGGAGTGGTTTGATTTAGGATGGCAAGAAAGATTGACTGGTTTCACCCATTCGTTGGTTATGTCTTTGTAACAAAACACACGATGAGGTAACTGATAGCCCAGTCCTAGTGAAATTTGCTGTATGCCACACATACTGTGTCTTTGTGCTTTCCTTTGAATTTGTGCAATGTGGATGCAAAGGCATTCTTTTGATACTTGCTGGTAAATGAAACTTAAAAGTAATTTTTCTGACGTATTTTGTCAGTATAGGTTGCTAAACTTGTCAACAACCAAACCTGAAACTTCTCACAATTCTGAGTTTGGGCTTCATGATCTTGCTTTCAGAAATCCTTGCACTACATCGTAAATTCTAGGAACACATAAAAATAGTGTAAAAGGACTCTTTTTTTAAAGAAGTGGAGAAGACTAGCAGTATTTAGATTGCTTTAGAAAATAAGGAGGTCAGCACAACAGCATCGCAGGCAGGAACGTGATACCACCTGAGAAACTATCAGTAGTGGCAGCCAGAAAAGTTTTGGATAGCCTCAGGTGTCCAAGTCTTGCTGTTTCTGCACTTTATGCCTGTAAAGGCAGGGAAGATGGTGATGTTACGCAAAGTGGGAAGACAACCACGAAAGGTGAAGAAGATGAGCCTACATATTTAACACTGGCTTTCAAGACAGATAATACCATTTTATCACTTCTACCTTCATGAGGAAGCACTTTGAATAGCAGAGATTTTCAGGAGCATGAGGTGCTGTGGGTCTTTTCAATGCCAGCCAAGGCTTCTCTTAAAAAAGGTGTGAGGAATCTATATATCTGGGGCAGTGAGCATATGGATATGATGTATAGGATCTCCTGCAATGTGAGTTCTATCACAAAGCTGAACTTGTGGTTTCCACTTTTCTTTCATGTGGAACCTCAAAGTCTTACAGCCTATTGTAGTTTCATACCTCTGTGTCATAGAATCATAGAATCATAAGGTTGGAAGAGACCTCTGAGATCATTGAGACCAACAGTACCTGTCTCTCTACTAAACCATGTCCCTAAGGAACTCATCCACCCATCTTTTAAACACCTCCAGGGATGGTGACTCTACCATCTCCCTGGGCAGCCTGTTCCAATCCTTGACCGCTCTCTCATTAAAGAAATTCTTCTTAATGTCTGGTCTAAACCTCCCCTGGGACAACTTGGGGACATTTCCTCTCGTCCTGTCGCTTGTCACTTGGGAGAAGAGACCAGCACACACCCCGTCACAACCTCTTTTCAGGCAGTGGTAGACAGTGAGGAGGTCTCCCCTCAGCCTCCTCTTCTCCAAGCTAAACAACTCCAACTCCCTCAGTCTATTCTCATAGGGCTCATTCTCCAGCCCCCTCACCAGCCTCGTTGCCCTTCTCTGGACGCACTCCAGCCCCTCAATGTCCTTCTTGTAGTGAGGGGCCCAAAACTGAACCCAGCACTTGAGGTGCAGTCTCACCAGTGCCGAGTACAGGGGCACAATCACCTCCCTGCTCCTGATGGCCACGCTGCGTCTGATACAGGCCAAGATGCCATTGGTCCTCTTGGCCACCTGGGCACACTGCTGGCTCGTGTTCAGCCGACTGTCAACCAACACTCCCAGTTCCTTCTCTGCCAGGAAGCTCTCCAGCCACTCTTCCCCAAGCCTGTAACGCTGCATGGGGTTGTTGTGAACTAAATGGAGAACTCTGCACTTGGCCTTGTTGAACCTCATCCCGTTGGTCTCAGCCCATCTGTCCAGCCTGTCCAGATCCCTCTGCAAAGCCTCCCTTCCTTCAAGCAGATCCACACTTCCACCCAGCTTGGTGTCATCCGCAAACTTGCTGAGGGTGCACTCAATCCCTTCATCGAGATTGTTGGTAAAGATGTTGAACAGGACCGGACCCAGCTCTGAACCCCGGGGAACACCACTTGTGACCCATTTCCAACTGGATTTAACTCCATTTACCACCACCCTTTGGGCCCGGCCATCCAACCAGTTTTTAACCCAGTAGAGGCTGTGCCTGTCCACGCCGATGGCAGCCAGTTTCTCCAGCAGAATGCTGTGAGAAATGGTGTCAAAGGCTTTACTGAAGTCCAGATACACCACATCCACAGCCTTTCCCTCGTCCATTAAATGGGCAACCTTGTCATAGAAGGAGATCAGATTGATCTGGCAGGACCTACCTTTGGTGAACCCATATTGGTTGGGCCTGATCACCCAGTTGTCCCACGCGTCCTGTATGGTGGCACTCAAGACGATCTGCTCCATGACCTTCCCTGGTACTGAGGTCAGACTGACAGGCCTGTAGTTCCCTGGATCCTCTGTCTGACCCTTCTTATAAATGGGTGTAACATCTGCCAACCTCCAGCCAAGCAGCACTTCCCCAGTCAGTGAAGAACAGGTTGGCTAGTGTCTGCAACTAATGCACTGTGTCAGTGGAGATGCATCTAGAGTAGCTAAGGCCTAGAACTTGGTGATCCACCTGTGAGCTAGAGATTTCCCCATGGGATAGGTTACTACTTTATTCTTTTGCATTGACTTTTCTATAAAGTGTCAATGCTAACCAGCCTGGGAGACGCTATGGTAGCCTAGATTGACTACAGGTCTAAACAGTCTGAACTCAACTGAGCTCTCTTCTTCCTCATTCAGTGGTTTCCCCCAAAATCACTGCCTTCTGCTACAGTGCATGAGGTCACTACTGACTGTCTTTGCATCAGCTGAAGTACCACCACAGCTAAGTTGCCTCCCATACTCTTGACTTGCTTGACAGCGTTCTCTTTTCCTGCCTGCAGTTCCTCAGCTGTGCTAGAAGAAGCTAACCTCTTCATGTCAGCTGCTGCATGTTCCCTCTTGACATCCCTGGCTCTGTGGCCAACACTGTGGCCTTCCATTCTCAATGTTCTTTAGCCGGGGCGATAGTTACGCACATATTTACTGTTGTGTTTTGGTGAGATTTACAGGTGACTCTCACCTATTCAATGATATAATTCCCTCCTTCCTCCCATCTTGGGCTGCTCTTATGTGCCTACATTTATTCATCAGGCTATCTCCACAATCCTCTACCTGCTCCAGCAGAGAGCAGTGCAGCATTTTTGTGTAAATTATGATATTACCTAGGCAGCTGAGATAAATGTGGCTCTGCATCAGCAAAACTGTACATGTGGTCTATGTTTCCTCCTGAAAAGCAGAGTTGATTATGTCTCCAGAGATGCACACAGTCCATTATTAGGATTTCTACCTCCTTGCTTTTTTATGTGTTTTGCTGTTTAATAGCACTGGCACTTTGACTGTTTAGCTATCTTAACCCTGCAAATCCTCTCTGATGGATCTCAGATCTCACCTACAGATTCATGGGAAATTTATGCTTCTAAATCTGTTAGGGCTTGGGAAAATCTGACTTATACTTTGTGAGAAGCTCTCAACAGAAGGGACTACATCCAGCCGTAGCCCACTGGGACGGGACAGAGCAAATGCTTTGCTTCAGTGCATAGATGTTCCAGACCTGGCTTGGGCTGCTTCCTGGAGAAATAACCTGGAGATCCTTGCATTGCTGCAGCCTGTGTTGTGTCACTGCTAATCGATAGAAGCTTCTTATCCCTGGAGTTTGTAGGTTTTCCCTTGAAAGAATAACAGTAACTGGGATTTCAGAAGCACAGGCACTTTCTTTATCTTCTGCTACTGAAATCAGAGTGGTTTACCCTTGGGATCTGTAGGAGGAGAACTAGGCTCGTACCGAGCGCTTTTGAAAATTTCACTCTTTAATGAAGAGAAAAATGAGATGTTGATGACTGTGTTCTAAAAGCTCTTCAGAGAAGACGGAATATAAAAAATACTGAAGAGATCAAATAGAGTGCTGCAGTTGCCTGTCTGACCTGCCATTTCATCCCCAGATAACAGCTTTTCCTCTGTGAATGATACTTATAATTGCTTGTGAGATACTGTGCCTCATCCAGGGAACATTAATGTGACAGAGCAGAGACTATAGAAAAGCTGGTAGTATGCATTAACTGAATTTGGCTGTTGTGAAGTTATCTTTGTGTTGCAGCATGATAATAGAAAAATAGTCCTATTTAAATGATTAACACAGAGACAGATTAATTGTCCTTTTTATTTTCCAGCGGTGAAGTGATCAGTCATAGCTCCCATAACAACAGAAAATAATTTTGAAAGAGCAGATGTTACCTCTTAAAATACACTCATGTGAAACACATTATATATTAATTTAGAGAATATTTATCTAGGTGGAACGGTTTGGCTTGTTTCCTACATGAATATAGGCTAAACCATCCTATAAGTTGGAAAATTTAGTGATACCCTGTTCTTCCTTTATGAAATCTACCCTTTAAGAACTCTATTTCCCAGACAATCGAGGACAATACAGCGCCCACTCCTGAAGTTTTTTGAGAGTAGCTGCAGAAAGAGTCAAAGATATAAACTCCCAGGTTTACCCTATTTTATAGCATCGTAGCATGGTGTGGGTTGGAAGAGACCTTAAAGATCACCTACTTATGCACACACATCGCCACAAGCAGGAACAGTTTCCTCTAGGCCAGATTGCTCAAAGCCCCATCCAACCTGCCTTTTGCAATCCATCATGTTGAGTTGGGATTTTCCACTGCCCGCATGGACTTTTGCTTGATAGCACTGCCACTTAAAGTTCTGTTCAGACTGCCTTTCTCTTCTTCCCTCATCTTCCTTGTTCTCAGCTCTGCAGACGGTCTCTGTAGGCTGATCTGAGTCTGATTTTTGTAACATATGACCCATGCACTAATGCTCCCTCTGGCACATGTGCAACCACTTCACTGCACGTGTTTCATTTCCAGCTAAAAAGCGAAGAGAAGTAATATCATTTCCGTGGAGGAAGCCCAGAACTTTCTGATGTCTCTGTTATTTCATTTGCTCTCACTGGATAGAGGAGACGGTTAAGAAAATCTTGGGTTTGGTTTCTAATTTTTTTTCAGTGAGGTGAAACAGCTGCCCTGGAGAAAGACTCATTAATGCTGGCAATACTGGAACAAGACTTCAAGCTTTGAACATTCACCTCTGCTCATCTTTAGCTGATCCTGGCCTCTGTCTCATGGAAGAAGAAGTGTGAATCATCTTTGCCTCCCAGCTGTTCTTTGAATGTTTTATGGATCAAGTCCAGCTTGTAGCTTTTTAGATAAACTTACAATAAGCATGAAAACATGTGGTGCAGTGGCAACATTAATGCTTTTTAGCTGATGAAGCTCTTAAAAGAAAAGCTTACTGGAAACAAGGGGTGTCTGTGCGTGCACACACATGCTTGTACAATATAATGAAGGTTTAAGAGAAAAAAGTGAAAATCAAGGTTCTAATATGCGCAGGTTGCATATTAGAAAGGCTCGGGAAAGACCTTACAGCATCCTTCCAGTATGTGAAGGAGGCCTACAAGGAAGCTGGGGAGAGACTTGTTACAAGGGCCTGTAAAGGTAGGATGAGGGGTAATGGAAAGGGGAAGATTTAGAACAGACATTAGGAAGAAATTCTGCACAATGAGCATGGTGAGGCACTGGCACAGGTTGCCCAGGGAAGCTGTGGATGCCCCCTCCCTGGCGGTGTTCAAGGCCAGGTTGGATGGGGCCTGGAGCAGCCTGGTCTGGTGGGAGGTGTCCCTGCCCATGGCAGGGAGTTTGGAAATGTGTGATATTTAAGGTCCCTTTGAACCGAAACCATTCTCTGATGCCAAGATAAAACTCCCAAGGGAAAAATATTTAGTTGTCTTATGCTGAAAGAACTAAAAACGGCCATGAGTAAGTATAAAAGACCTTGTAACTTTTTCTTGCATGCTTTGTGTCACTCTTAGTGTGAGCAGTCATGTGCCCATTTCTGTGAGGTTGGAGACAATCAACTAAATCCCCACTGCACAGATAGGCAAATGTATAGGAGATATACAGTGTAGTTAAGATCTAGATTTTTTTTAAAAAAAGAGGAGTATATATATAAAATTGTATGATTCATGACTCATACCAATTTCTTCCTTGCAAGTTGTTAATCACCAGGATCTTCCAGTCTATGTCCACACTCACTGGAATAACCAGCAGTAACTTGGGCTGAGTGTTGAAGAGGCGCATGAGAAAAGGCTACACAGTCCTTTACAAGGGCTCTGATTGAACTTTTTTTCTGTTTTTCTGCATTAAAAAACCTCCCATTCTTTTTGTCTTGTCAGTATCATCTTGACAATGAATTCTCTGTATCATTCTTGGTTTGTACAATACAATCCTCTTTAGCTCTGCTGTGTCATGCTGCCACTGCAAGCTAACATTAAAACAAAGAAAGATTTTTAACAATATAGAAGTCTGGCCAAGGTGGTTCCACACTGACCCCAAGTTGAGAGGCAGCCCACCTCATGTGTAAATTGTGATAAGCCAGCTACTGAGAATCCTACAAGAAATCTTGGGCTAAGGAGGAGAAATTCGAGGTTTGGCACTAATATTGGCAGGAAGTCAAGTCTGTGACATTTTGTTTTTATGCACACACAAGGTCAAAAGAGCATTGATGCCTGGGAAGGGATCACAGTGGCACCAGTTTATGGCCAACAACAGATTTTCTTGCGAAGACCCCCTCCCTTTGTGTTCAGCTTTTCCTCCCAGTTACATCCTTTGGTGGTCTCTTTTTTTTTTTTTCCCTCTAGCTTTCTAGTGCTGCCACGATCCAGGCGACGTGGGCATACGGAGCAGAACATATCTAACTGAGTTGTGTTTTTCATTTACAACACTCGAGGGCACTCTTGGCTTAGTTTTGCAGTAGCCACGCCCCTCCCCCCCGTACCCCCCGCCCCTCGGGCAAGCGCTCTCTCTGGAGCCCCTCAGCGAGGGCTGAGCCGCCCCGGCGTGTGCAGCGTTCGGTGGCTTGGCTTCCAGCCTAGGCTCCCAGCCATCAGCTGACACGGGACTCTTCTCTGAGATCCGGGGGCCACCGCTACGGGGTAGAATATGAACTTGCCAGGTACTGTTGCAAAATCAGGCCCACTGCAGCGCTTCCCAGCGGCTGTGGGCACTTTGCATTATCTTTTACCTTGAAAGTATCCGAGGACCTTAAAAACAGCTGCAGGCTCCCAACACCATCACTGCTCTCATCTCTTCTAAACCTGCCGCTCTGCAGTCCTTCAGCCTGGCATGGGACAAAACACAGGCACAGCTTGTCAGCTTTCTTATTTTAGTACAGCACCATTGGTGGGCTCGGTGGTACCAAGTCTGTTTTCAGCTGTCAGAGGGCTAACAGAAATACTGAATCACCCGTTTTTTCTCCTAAAACATAAGCACTCTCCAGCCAGATGTGTGTAGCTTGTCTTCCCCCTCACATCCATCCCCTAGTGATTTTTCCTGTGCTTGAAAACAAACTTCTACTCATACACAGGTGCAGGTGATGTGGCAAAAATACTAAGTGGCAAAAAATACTCTCTGGAACATGCTTACTGTGAATTGGGGACCACACAATTGTTTCTGTCTTATTTACATCTGCTGAGCCTTGATTTATGTTTAAAATTATCTGGGTGACCTTACACTAGCACATCATGTTACTTCGGTTTTATTCTTGAAGATGTAACAACATGTTTCTAGTGGGCTAGGAGGCCAGCAACAGTCAAGGTAACGAGGTAACAGACACATTTATTGGTGGCTAACTAACTTTGAGCATCAGGAACCACAGGATGAGACGTATGCATTACATCTCTGCTACAGCTGAACTAGGCTGAAAAGTATTTGGTGTTAACAGATGACGAATCAGCCAGATGTTGAGATGAACAACAGTATGCCAACAAGTTAGCACTATTAGCACTATTAACAGCACTTCACACTCCACTCCTTCCTGGAGCTGCTTAAAAAAATAAACAAAGCTGACAGATTTAAAGCAGAACTGGAGGTCAAACTAAAACCAATATGGTAAAATGGACCTGGTGTGCTTTAAAACTTGAAGGCTGAGTTGCCAACCTTCCTAAATAGCTTGAGACTTTCAACAGTGGGAAGACAGCTAGACACTACTTACCTTCAGTGCAAGTAGAAGCTCTGGTACTTTTGCAGGCAAAGACTAAATTTAATTTTTTGCAAAGAAATCAATTCCTCAGGCTTGGCCATTTCTCAAAAGAAATATCGACAACAGCAGCTAATAGCCATAAGGTTTAGGTGTGTATCACCCATGTGGCACCAGTAAAACTGAAGCATGAATACAAAATCCAGTGTTTTTTCTCTGGTATACAGGAGGACACAGAAGTATTTTGTTTTTCAAAAGAAACCAGGACTCTGCTATTTTGAACTTCTCAGAACATCTTAGTTCAGACCTTGTGTTTAATATAGCTGACAGATTGACCGCTAGTGACTCCACAGGGCAGGAAAGGGGTTCATTTTGATGTCCTGGTTATCAAAGCTTCTTGGATTTCTCCTGCTTCCTCTTTCCTGTAATATCAAAGGAGACCCTGGTGCTTCTGTACTCCTGTTCTTGAAAAGAGGTGGGTCTCTGCTGTCGCTTCTGTTTTATGAATGAGAACTGAACACAGTTGGGACTTGTTGACACTTTTGAAGGAACAGGGAGCTGAAGCTGCTTTGCCTGGTGTCTGGCTCAGTGAATGAGCCTTCCTCTGAAAGTTCATTACTCCATGCAGCCCACTCTGTGCAACAGTATTGTTCTTCCTGCTGAGCACAAAGCCCTTTTTACACTATTCCATCGGAGTTTTTACTTATAGTATGACACTGCTTTTCAGATATTAGAATAGATTTTTCCCAGCACTGACCTACTCCAAGGGGCTGAGATGAGCAGCATCTCTGGCAGTTCCTAGCCTCGGTGCACTCAGACTGTGTCTTCACTGAAACTCTTCCTTTTTCCTCATGTTCGAGGAGCCCTTCCATTGAGTCTCTGTCTTCTAGGGATTCAATCCCACTGGAGTCAGGTGCAAAGGCATGGAAGGGGAGGCGAAAGGAGTAGTCTGAAGGGGCTTTAGGTCTTTGATCATGCTGCAGCAAAGAAAAACTTGCCATGTGTCAGCACCACTGAAGTAAAATCTGGAAGTTAAAGCCTCCAGAGACATAACTCAGTAGTCAATGCCATGGAGTCAGAAGAGTTTATCAATTCTCACTCTTTTTATTTTGTGCATGTCACTTCTCTTAATACATTCTGCTGTGTATTGTGCATGAATGGAGTAATTTCCAGGCAACTTGGAGGAATACAAATGTTATCATATAAGGGACAGGTGAATCACCCTCCCAAAAAGTATATACAGTTCCCAGCACTTGGGAAAACTGACCTTTCCTCACTCCAGTTTTGGTGTAAGTATCAATCACTGTGTGCTTGTCTTGTCCTACCCAGCAAAATGAAGTCTTGAAGAAAACACATTTAACAGTAAACCTGCTGGGAAATATGCAGAGGAAAAAGATGTGTTTAAGCCAGGAGACAACATTATCACCAGTAAAAATGGTGTAGACTGTCCTATGATACACAAAGGGCAACAGTGGAAAGGATTCTGGTCTTGGATGAAAGGACATAGGTGTAGGAGAGAGGATAAGACATTTCTGTATTGTTAAGATGGAATTTGATTCCATCTGAGCAAGCATGACACGTGCTAGCCTAGAAAATAAGATGCTGGAGCTCTACTCTAGACACCCTGCTAACCTTCATTCCTATGCTAAGTGATTCAGCACTGGAAATGTCCTTGTTCTGCGTGAGGGCAGCACCTGGAGCACTGGAAACAATGAAAACCTGCGTCTTGGCCAGGACTAATAGCTTGAATAAACTGCTGCAATACATACAGTTGTATATGTTTCCTCCTCTGAACCTTATTTCAGATCTCAGAAGAATATCAGACAATGCTTAAGGGGCTTAGCAGCACAATGTGAAGTGTGATCCTTTTTGTGGAAATGACTTCTTTACAATGAAAACTGGATGGTAGTCCCAGTGCAGTGACGAAGTGTCAGATTTCTGGTCTTACTTAGACTGAATAGTAGAGGCTGGTAAGGACCATGGAAATATACCGAGATGCTTAGCAGACTGCTGTGCCTACTGCGTCATGCATATATGTATATCTTTTCTTCCCTACACCTTTTCCAATGAGACTTAGCAGCAACTGATTAGCTGAGTGGTAAGCCTATAAGCTAAGGTAGCGTACCAAATTCATCACAAGTCAGATCTTCACAAATATAGATGTACATCAGACACATCACAAGTCTCAGATGCATCACAGGTCAGATCTTGTAAGCCAAACATATTGCATCAATTTCATATACAAGATTAAGGACATGTGGCAGGCCATCACACAGTGATTTTAGGTTGTGGAGCTCAAGGATGCACTTCTGATGCTTCCACTCTGCCCGTGGATGTTTTGTCCATTTCTTCTTGCTCTGTTAGGTAACATTGCACAGGTGCAAGATATCTCTGAGAAAGGACTCTGGCGTCCTTCCATGGAAATGTCAACATTCTTCATGTTAGTTGATGTGACTTTTTATTTTTCTAAATGGTGATAGTCACAAACCATAGTGACAAAACTGCAGAAATGAGAATGGCACAACTAGGGAAAAAGAAGAAGTCCAGAGCCACATGGCTTTCTACTTTTCCCCCAGTCTTGGCAGCAATTCCATTAGAAAACCACCTGTAATATACCAGGATATAGTCTCTTTTAAGCTGTCTTAAAGAGTTTTTTTACTAAGTCACCGCAGTACTGCTGCCGTCAGTTCATGAAACAGTTTTCTTCTGAATATCCGTTCTAGGCAATTTGTCCCAAGCTGAGCAGAACTGGCCTGTACTGCTCAATCCATTCCTCTATAACTTCTTAAAACTGAAGAGAGTTCTTGTGCTCCAGGACATCTCCTTTGACGTCCAGCTAGTGGATAAGGAATTGGCTGGATGGTTGCCCTCAAAGAGTTGTGATCAATGGCTCAGTGCCCAGCCGGAGATCAGTGATAAGTGGCATTCTGCAGGGGCCAGTATTGGGACAGGTGGTGTTTAACAACTTCGTTGCAGACAGGGACAGTGTGACTGAGGGCACCCTCAGCAAGTTTGCTGATGACACCAAGCTGTGTGGTGTGATCGTCATGCTGGAGGGAAGGGATGCCATCCAGAGGGACCTTGACAGGCTTGAGAGGTGGGCCTGTGAGAATCTCAACAAGGCCAAGTGCAAGGTCCTGCACCTGGGATGGGGCAATCCCAAGGATATATACAGGCTGGGCAGAGAATGGATTGAGAGTAGCCCTAAAGAGAAGGACCTGGGGGTGCTGGTGGATGAGAAGTTCAACATGAGTTGGCAATGTGCCCTACAGAAAGCCGACCATATCCTGGGCTACATCCAAAGAGGTGTGACCAGCAGCTCAAAGAAGTTGATTCTCCTCCTCAGCTCTGCTCTGATGAGACCTCACCTGGAGTACTGTGTTCAGTTCTGTAATCCTCAACAAATGAAGGACATGCATCTGTTAGAGCAACTCCAGAGGGCCACAAAGATGATCAGAGGGCTGGAGCACCTCCCATAAAAGGACAAGCGGAAAGGGTCAGGCTGTTTAGCCTAGAAAAGGGAAGATTCCGGGGAAACCTCATAGAAGCCTTCAAGTACTTAAAGGAGGCCTGCAGGAAAGATGGGGAGGGGCTCTTTATCAGCGAGTGCAGTGATAGCATGAGGGGGAGTGGTTTTAAGCTGAAAGAGGGGAGATTTAGATTAGACACTAGGAAAAAATTTTTTACTGTGAGGTTGGTGAGGCACTGGAACAAGTTTCCCAGAGAAATTGTGTAAGGCCCACCCCTGCAGGTGTTCATGGCCCTGAATTGCCCCCCAGTCTTTTCACTTGTTGTACCCTTTTACAGTTGTTAAGAGAAATTATTGGATCTTTCTGCTCCAGACTGAAAGAGCAATAAGAGTTTCGTAATGATTTCACTGGAGAAGACTGCCTCTGGAAATCAAGATAATTTTTCTTTCTTTGATATACAGTTCATATTTTTGTGAGTGTGTGTGTGTGTGTGTGACCTTTGACAAATCTTATTTTACCTGTGTCTTTGCCAGATAGGAGATAATTTTCCCTCACAGTAGAGATTATACTCCATGCTTCTCAAGATCTTATTTTGTAGATAAGCCCCCCATAAATGAAGATAAATGGATATTTCCAAAGATGCAACTTTTCTACAAATGCATCGGTTGCTAAGGACTGTGAAAATACCTGACTTGTAGTCATCTCTACTAAACAAAATCTAAGCCTGTAGCTGGAGCTTTAATGGCGTGCTTTCTCTTCTGACAGAAATAGGAATAAATTCCTGTAGCCCACTCCTTCTGTTTGTACAATAACATTGGCTGAGTCTACATGGAAATGCCTTAAACGTTCAAGCACATTACCTGGGTTTGAGCATGCTAAATTTGTGTCTGCCTTATGTAGTTTTCACATGTCAGTACTTTCCATGCAAAAGATAATTTTTCTAGAGCATGCATCAGCTTTCAACCATGTTGATGTGCCTGATGTTGTACAGAGTGTGGTAAATTTGAGTCTTTGCAGCACAAAGGTGGTGAGATGCCCCAGTTGTTTGAAGCTCAATTCTTTCCTGATTCAAGGGCATATCTCCACAGCTGATCCTTGTGGCCAGTCTCCTTCACAGACAACCCTTACTTCTGTCCCTATTTTCATGCATAAAATGTTTGCTTTCTTATCGTATACTTCCAGATTAACTAACTTCAGAGACATCACATATGGTCTTGTATTTCTGTTTGTGCCATGCGCTCTCAATGCACGGTGATACTAACAGAAACAGGAACTTGGAAGTTGTACTAAACCGCTTTCCTGTACCAAATGAAAGTCTGCCATGTTCTTCCTTCCCGCTCTTCTTTTTGGACTCTTTCTCCTTGAAGAGGTCTCCATTTCCAAAGCAGTCCACTCACATTGTTAGGGACATCTTTGAACAGGAGGATGGATTGAGACTGTACTTAATGTGCTGCGCTAGGAACTACTGCCATTGAGTAATGGAGATCTGTAAACTTCAGGGAGTGAAGTGGGGAGTGTTGCCTGTACAAAGACACACGGGAGAGACACGAGGCATGATGAGAGTCCAACATCACTCTTGGCCTGACTTGTTCATCTTTGTATCAATATGTCATTTGTGGCCTTCCAGTCACCCTTGAAAGCTGGAGTTTCCATGAGGGAGCCCAAGGGTTTTAAGAATATAATGGACACAGTATGGGGCAACAACAGTCCCTTGGAAAGAGAAGGACCAGGGAATCTATGAGTCACCCTCCACAGGTGAACCATGGATAACTCTAAACATCTCTGGCTTCTTCCTAAGATGCAGTATTCTCTTTTCTACCATTTAGCCTCCACTCTGCCTTGTGATATAAAACTAGTAGCCCAGGGTAGCAGTTAGGTGCAGCAATTTTGCAGTCTGCTGGGAAAGACTTTGAGATGAAAGCGGGGATGCTTGTAAGACTGCTAGCTCTGTCAATAAGGGAGATGAGGAGCAAGTGGACCTCTGAGGGGGGCTCCTCGAATGAAGGACACCTGCAGAGGTGATGTATATCCTTGCCCAAAGTTACATTTCAATCTCAGGATTCAAAGTTGCTTGTGTAGAATCTGAAGCAATCCTACCAAGCTCTGAGACCTGTTAACCTTACATTACTGTAAGTATCTGCACAGAATGAGCAGCTCTGGGTCTTGCAAGAACCATTGCAAAGCACACTTCCCTTAATCTTCTCCCTAGAGATGGGACTCAGAGGTCTTCCAGACACTACCATGACAGCCAAACAATGTCAGGACCATAGTTTGACCATGTGGGGATCTGATAACATGATAGTGTTCCCTTATTTGAACAGGTCTTGAACAGGCAGGACAGCCAGCTGAAGTGTCTAGAAGTATTGCGCAGTGCAACACTGGATCCAAAATTCCCAGTCAATATGCTAAGAAACACTCAGGAGTGTGCTCCTCTACAGAAACTCTGGAGCCTTCATTTACCTAATCTGGTGAACGCAGAAACTCTCCTCTGCAACCTGGCAGCTGTTGTTAGTGCTCCTAATATACATCTGTCAGGTAGCTGGGCCTGCAGTGTGCCTTAAAAGCAGATATGGTTATTACAAGTGCCTGGTTTGCTTCACATGTTCACGTGTATGTAGGGAATAACCTTGTGTACCAGGTCTGGCTAGGGGTCAACTAGCTGGAGAGTAGAACTGTAGAAAAAAGCCAGGTGTCCTGGTGCATTCTAGGTTGAACGTCAGTCATCTATGTGCCCCATGCTACAATGAAGGCTAAATATATCCTGGGCTGCAAAGGAGGGAGAGCTGCCAGCAGGTGGAGGGAGAGGATCCTTCCCCTTTCCTCAGTACATGAAAGGCCACACCTACAGTGCTGTTCTGGGTATCCCAGTACGAGGGAGACACGACCATTTTAAAGACCGACTTCTTTACTGGTGAGGAGCTTTTCTGTGGCTCCTGGTTAACAATGAGAGAGAGATGTGTAGGAGTAGAAACCACTCTCCTCACCTGTGGATGGGTGGTCTGCCGCGGAGGGGGAGGAGGATGTTCAGCAGCAGGCGCTGCCCCTCTGCTCCTGACTTGACATGCGTACCTGAAGGGCTGAGGCAGAGGTTATTCTGGCAAGGGTCTGTTTAACTGCCAGTGATCTTGGAGCCCCTGGCCTCAATTCAAGAACCTCCCAGAAGGAACTTATGAGCATGCCCTAATTTAAAATTTTTCACAGCTAAACCACCTCTCATGTGCTAATAAAGCATGGACTTGGACCTATAAATAGAGCCTGTCAATAAATCATGGTGTGTACCCACCTCCCCCTGGAACTGGCCTGAGGAAGGACTGCTCTGAAGAAGAATTGCTGCTGGAGGAGTTGCTGCCAGATGAACCACATTTTCCTGAGGAACTACTGTGCCCCATTGGAGTGGTGATAATTTTCCTTTTTCCACTGCTACTTCTTTCTCTCTTTCTTACTTATCTTACTATACCTTCTTTTTCCTTGGCTGTACGGTATATTGAATCAAATCCAAGTTGTGTTGTAGTTTGTTTCATGGAAGGAAACATGATAATACAATGGCTCTGAAGGCAATAGAAACATGAAGCAATATGATAGAAAGAATTGGAAATGATCACACTTTTTAAGAGGAAGATATTTGGAAGCTGAAGCATGATGGATTCAAACATTATAGACAGAAGAGATTCTAGAGCCCAGCAGAGCCTACCTGTAGGCTATGACTGGTTTGCTGAAAGTCCAAGTGACTTCACATGGCAAGGCTCTGTTTTTTTTAAGGTGACTGACTGTTGTGACCTGATCATGTTGGATTCTGTGACAAACATCTGTTGTCAGATGCAAGAAACAGCTAGGCATTGGCAGGGAAAGCCTGAGTCTCAGTTAACTTGGAAGACCAATCTGTCATGGATGCTACAGTTCAAATGATCCTGGCACCATAAGTAAATCTTCAGCAACAAGGTGATGGAGAAGTCTCGTTGCCCAAGTAGGAAGTAGGGTTGTCCGACACTAGGACAACTGCCCCGGGAGGTGGTTTAGTCACCATCCCTGGAGGGACTTAAACAATGGGTAGATGAAATGCTCAGGGATATAGTTTAGTAGTGGACAGGTACAGTTGGACTCAATGATTTCAAAGGTCTTTTCCAACCAGGTGATTCTGTGATTCTACGATTCTGTGATATCAACTGTTGTGAAATTGATTAGTAAACTACAGGGTTAATTACCAAAGAAAAGAGCTACATCAGGTAAGCCATTGACTGTGCATAGACTTTACTGGTCCTGCAGGACCCAAAAACTGTGTGGCTATGCCCTCTGAAGCTCCATCTATCAGGATTATTTAAGTACATGAAAGCAGGGAGTGCTCTTGTAACAGTGCTGGTTTTCACTGGCTACAGCTCTAGCCACAGAGTGGGCTTACTTGCACTGTAAAGCAGTTGGATACAATTGGGGGATAGAATTGGGCTAAGCATAGTGTAAACAGCAAGAGAGATTACAGCAAAATAGATAGTTTGGAAAAGTCTGGACCATGGCCAGGCAATACATAACTGTGCTGGGAGCAGTGGGGCAAGACCCATAGCTCTTGGGTCTTTCCAAAGCCATTGGTGCCTCGAGGTAGGGTGCAGCCAGCTAAGTGTGTTCCTCCCTGATGGAACCACTGTGCTTTCCTTAGCAGTAGTCTTCCACACCAGTGTGCTGGCCAGGTTGCCCAGGGGCAATGCTTTGTTGAGCCTTTCCCCACAATTCAGCATGGAGCCAAGCATTCACCTTTGCCTCTGCAAAAACTACTTGATCAGGGGTGTCAAACTCATGATCTGCAGGCTGAATGTGGTCCTCGACCTTATTTTATCTGGCCTGGCACTTTGTTTCTACCCAGTGGCAGCACCGAGCTTCTTGGCCCTATGTTCCTGTCAGTGCACTTCTCACACGTGCAGTGTGTGTGATGTGTGTTGCGCTGCAGGAGCAGGAGGAGAAGGGTGGGAGTCATGAGTTTGACACCCCTGCGCTTGACAGTCAATGCTGGGAGCCAGGCGGCAGAGGAATTTTTATTCTTTGAAATATTCACACTTTCTTCCCCTGTCTTATTGTTGTTGTTTCTAAACATGACAGACAATAATCAGAAAACAGAAGCATTCACATTCTCTCCACTGGCAAAGCAGCACATTCACAACCAACATCAAAGGCAGGGTTTAGCAATCATTAGTGCAATACCACACATCAACGTGTTCAAAGCAATCAGTGCCCATATACAATAAAGACGGAGCTTTGATTCAGCTCCTCCATAAAAGGCAACAATAAAGAGATCTGGAGAGAGGGTGGGAGCATGGCAAGTAAATGAGGGCATGAGGCTAAGATATCCTTTTACATCAAAACCTATTCTCATTTCATATCCAATTATACCTCTGAGCTGTTCAGCCCAACATCACTGTCATCTCTCGCTTTCAATTGACATTGCAAATTGTGGAATAGAAAAAGCTACCATAAAGCATGTACGAATTGAAATCCCCCCTGAAGTTTGTCACTGCGGATGGGTAACTCTTTGAGAGCTGGGCTACTTGCTCTTGCCTTATTGATGTTGCCAGGCAGCCTCATTTATTTTAGGGTGAGGGACTATTTAACTACCGCCTGCCAATAAAAATAACCTTTTTGCTCACCATCTGATACAGGGTAGAAAGCTTTAAGTGTAGAAACAATGGACTTTGCACTGTTGGGTGTCCATAGCCAGGAAAATGAACAGCATTGAAGGCAAACATAGCAATGTTGTTAAGCAGGCTGCTGTAAGGGATTGATTCTTTCATTTCTTGGACTTGCACAGCTTAGGCTACAAATGTGCACCTGGAAAACTCCATAGGAAGCCCTCAGCTTCTGCCCAAGTGGGGGCATCTTTGAGACACTCAGCTTTGTCTTAAAATCCTCACAGTATACGGACTCTTCTATATGTCATGGGCATGATCCCAGTGAGTAATTATAATTCAGTAACAGAAGAGGGATGTTTTGCAAGGGGAGGAAATTATTTTGCTTAAAAGGATGAGATGGGTAATAAACTTTAAGGTAGAGAGGTTCTCATACTGTATTGGCAGTAAATGTAAAACTGATGATTTTTCATGGACTCCCACAAAGCTTCACCAGTATATGCAAGTGAGCAATGCAGCATTTTGTCTGTATCATGAAATGGCTTCAGCTGGATAATATTCACATTTTGCTTAATGAATATGCACTCTCTTCTGAGTAACAGTAGCATAAGCTGTTCTACTTACTGGAACTTCTACAACTTCACCTACCTCCTATGTCAGAAGTAAAACGGATTTTCTTTCCCAAAAGCAACAAAGTCATATAGTGAGGGTGTACAGTGCCCTGTGGCTCTTCAGCACTAAAAAAACCCACCTTCCTAATTCCTGGGGAGAGCGGAGTACACAGGTATGGGATCCCTGGGGGCTGGCATGTGAAGAGGAGGGTGCAAACCGTGAATCAGTGAGTGTTGGGGAGAATTACGATCTGACCTAAAAGGTACCTGGGCACTTTTTGCTGCTCTGGTTTTCCTCTGTGAACCCTGTTCCCTCTGCCAGTAGTCTAGATCATTCCCTATGGAAACAGAAAAAAGCAAACATGCCTGTTTATGATCTCCAGCCTGGTGAGCAAAGTACCCTCCTAAGTAGCCCTGACTTGCATGGAGCAGGAGATGACCGTGCCGAACAAGGCACTGCCAGGGTTTCTGATTTAACCTTTGACCTCATAACATAGATGACAAGTATGAAAATAGATCTCTATTAGACCCAGGGCTGTTCGCACCTGTGCACACCAGTGGCTGGCCATGCTGTGCAATGCTGAGCAACTCTGTTCTACTTATGCCTGTAGCCACTGTTGAAGCCAGAGGAACCTGCATCTGTGGACTCAGAAACCAAAGGCTGGAGATGGGCGCGCAGCACCGGTGTGTGTAGCTTTCTGGGGCCCCAGCTTCAGGAACCTGGGTGCCCCTGTCATCTGCAAAAGGGGATTTACAGATTGCTTGCAAATTCTGAAGAAGTCTAGACTCACCACTGTAGCAAATTAACATGTTTTGACTCCTGCACAGCAGGATCTTGTCTTTTTCCCTTATTCACTGTTCGGTCCCCTTCCTGTTCTCCCCATAGCCTGTTCTCCCCATGTGCATTTGGAGAGGGAAGTGGAGCATTCTAATTTATAAGTGTAAATTAAGGCATAGAAGAGGAGTTTTAAGTTGTTCTAGGTCTCCACAAAAGAAACAATATTTCCTTTCCATACCTTCCCATGGAAAATTATCTCTCCCTTGGGAATGCCACCTGCCAGTTCTGAGGAAGCAGGCTGCAGTTCAAGTGGTGTGGCCCTCCAGAAAATATTGCGCTCGCATTACTCACTGGGAATTGCCTCCTACACTCTGCCCTCCTCTGCAGGAAATATGCAGTTAATATTTTCGTAAGATCACTTCAAATGGCCTGCATTTGCAACAAGATGTGTTTGTGCCTAGGACTTGATTTCTGTGCAAACCAGTAATAAGTCCCGATCTTGATCAGCCCCAGTGCCTTTTCTGCTCAGATCCTCTGTCCAAGCAAAGGTAATTAAGAGAAGATTCTTGTCTCCTTGCTGCAAGTGGGGAGGAATAGGTGGAACACTGGCACAGAGTGCAGTTCATCTCTCTCTTCCTTTACAGCCAGGGTAGCAGAGCCCAAGTGCACTGGATTTTTGTTTGAAGCAAGACAACTCATAAGAAAGGACCAGCAGATGTGCATTTTCCAGGAAGTGGATGTTTACCAGCTCCTGTCTGTTCAAGACTGCACCTAAAGCAATCTTCAGATTTCAGGCTTCCTGAGTAGTCTAACCTGTGCCCAGAAGAAATACAGAAAGTTTCCCTATTTGCTCAGCATTTTGGTGAATCTAACCACCATATGAGAAGCGATGCAGTAGCTGCGGGATAGCTCACCCTTGCAAAAGATGTATATACATTAAAAAAATTTGATATAGTCCTACAAAATAAAAGGGCATCTTCCTCAGGGTTAACTCACACAGGATTCTATGTTCCTTATGCCATAGTGGATTGAAATTGTTTCTGCCACTGACCAGCAAGTGAATTTGAGGGGTACAGGTAGTTTTATGTTACAAGAGTATGCTGAGCTTATGTGCATGTAATACCTGAGATAACATGAATGCTGCTGGGAGTGCTCTGAGTCATCATGAAGCCTTGAGGAAACCTATTCCAGCCTACAAACCTTCCCAAGGATATTTTTTCAGGTTATCTAAATGCCTTTTCCAGAAGACTGTGATACTCGATTACTTTAAGGCTTTGACACTATCCCCCAGAACATCCTTCTCTCTGAGATGAAGGGTTAAGGATCTGGTGGGTGGACAGTTCGGTGGATGGGGAATTGGTTGGATGGTCATATTCAGGAAGTGGTGATCATTGGCTTGGTGTCCGGGTGGAGATTTGTGGTGGGCAGTGTCCCTCAGGAGTGCGTGCTGCGACCAGTGAAGTTTAATATTTTCATTGATATATAAACAGCGGGAATGAGTGCACACTCAGCAAGTTTGCAGATGACACCAAGGTGAGGGGTGCTGTTGTCACACCAGAAGGACAGGATGCCATCCAGAGGGACCTGGACAAGCTGGAGAGGTGGGCCTGTGTGATCCTCATGGAATTCAACAGGGCCAAGTGCAAGATCCTGTGCCTGGGTTGGGGCAATCTGCAGATTCAATAAAGGGTGGGGGACGATGTGAGAGAGAGAAGGACTTGGGGGTGCTGATAGATGAGAAGATCAACATGAGTCAGCAATGTGTGCTTGCAGCCCAGAAGGCCAACCGAGTCTTGGGCTGCAACAAAAGAAGCGTTGTCAGCAGGTTGAAGGAGGTGATTCTCCCCCTCTGCTCTGCTTTTGTGAGACCCCACCTGGAGTACTGTGTCCAGTTCTGGAATCCCCAATATAAGAAGAATATGGAGCTGTTGGAACGGGTCCAGAGGAGGGCTACAGAGATGATCAGAAGTGCTGGAGCACCTCTGCTATGGGGATGGGCTGGAAGGGTTGGGATTGTTCAGTCTGGGGAGGAGAGGGCTCCTGGAAGACCTCTTAGTGTCCTTCCCATACCTGAAGGGGGCCTGCAGGAGGGCTGGGGAGGGACTTTTTGCAAGGGTGAGTGGTGTTAGGATGAGGGGGAACTGCTTGAAATTGGAAGGGAGAAGATTTAGACAAGACATTACGAAGAAATTCTTCATGCTGAGAGTAGTGAGACCCTGGCACAGGTTGCCCAGGGAAGCTGTGGCTGTCCCCTCCCTGGCGGTGTTCAAGGCCAGGTTGGATGGGGGCTGGAGCAGCCTGGTGTGGTGGGTGGTGTCCTTGCCCATGGCAGGGGGGTTGGAACTGGATTTTAAGGTCTCTCCCAACCCAAACCATTCTATGACTATTCTATGAAAACACATTTTAACTTATTCACTCGTTCTGAGAGTGTTCTCAGCAGAGCTGACACAGTGACTCAGCTTTACATGCAGGGCTATATATACTGCAGAAAAAGGCAGGTCCTATGCCTCCTCCTGCTTTCCCATGTGTCTTTCTTTTCTGCAGCGGCTAGAGAGACTTCAATGCCCAAGACGCAGACAAGGTGTTTGCTTGGAACAGTAGCATGTGTTATTCAATGACCCTTTTTCCGTCTTCTCCATGGAACACTTCCAGACCTGGGGAACAGAGAGAACACAAGAGGAACCACAGAGTACAATAATAATGGAGCGTTGAACTTAGTAATTAGAGAATGGGGAGGAAGGGCCATTACCTGTCTCACCCGAGGGTTTGACACTTCTCTCCCTAGAAGTGCCCCACAGGACCATGCCCTGGCTGGTTACAGTAAAGATGACTGCACATACATAGGATCAGAATTGTCACAGAAGTGATATGTGCCCCTTTGTACAGCACTTTGGCCTGTTCTTTGGCCACTCTGACTGCAGATTCATGCTCTGGGCATGGCAGTATGGACTGCTTTCCTTTGGTGGAGAGCTGAAGGGACCTGCCTGGCCTTTGCATGCAGAGCTGGGGTACGAGATGTACTCATGAGTAATCTCCAGGTTAACGGTGGGAAGATGGCCACAAGGAAGTGTGCCCACATACCAAGCAGCCCCGCTGCAAGGGGGAGATACGCACAAGCAACTATGGTCCAGCTGGAGAAGGAGAATGCTTTCCCAAAGAAATGCAGGCATCAGCTGGAAATTCCTGGGAGGCAGATGCACCCCAATGGGAGTGTGACACCACCAACCGCAATTGTCCATTATCTTTCAGAGCAGTAGTTTATTTGAACCTGTTTCCAAATGACCTGACAAATTCATTTCCAAGGCAGCAACAGATGGCAGCAGACAGATGGCTCAGTAATTTCAAAGTCTCTCTGGAGAAAGGAAGTGTCACTATAAACCTACACTATCTTGACATTAGGAAAGAATGGCATCTTAACATCCTCATTAACTGAAAACAGTGTTAGGAAGACATGTTGTAGGCTGGAGTTTTGTAGTTATTCTCATGGTATCCACTGGTATAACCCCACAATTCTCAAACCTTCCCTCATCTCAAAATGGTGTTTTGAGTCAACATTTAAATTACTTATTTCATGACTGTAGATGTTTTTCTCTGCATCATCTTGGTCAAACCATATTGATGCTTGATCTTCAGTTTCTTGTCTGTAAAACATAGATAAAATCCTCCACTGGTCCTGACAGAGATTTTTCCTATATTTTCTCTCTTTCTCTCTCATTTTTCTTTTTTTTTTTTTTTTTTTCCCCCCATGGTGCTAGACTGTACTTTGTCTGGAACTTAACCTCTTAGAAGAAACAGTGTTTGGAGGGCTGGACTCATTTGCCACCAACTGATGAGCAGCACCTCAACTTACACTGCTTTTCTGCTTTTCTGTTTTCCTTTCTTTCTTTTTTTTTTTAATTTATGCTGGTAAGGGCTTGGTTTTTCTTGTTGCATTCCTACTGCTTGTCACATCCGAAGATTGAACTGACTCTTTTGATAGTTTGGGGTTTTTTTTCCATTTTCCTGGTCTCTTGAATATTTTGTTGCTGGAACCTTTTGAAAGAATTTATTCCTTTTCTCTGCATTCTCATTGCATGGTAGAAGGCCCATCAAATGGTAGAGCAAATAAATAAAACATTCCTCTGCTTTACTAGAAGTGACCTCTTCTTACTGAAGACAGATTGCATTCATTCTCAGATCTGACCTGTCCTCCAGAGTACATGTAGCTTTCTGGTCTTCTGAGAATGTAATCAAACATGACCAAAATGAATCAAAGGGCTGACTCTGTCTTGTCATCTAGTTCATATCCATCAGCAGAGTCAGGAGAGGGGCAGCTTGTCACACAGCATTAATTCTGTTTGAGGTGAAATGGAGAGATGAAGTCATGGGCATGAATAAGCATATTATTTCTGTCGCCTAAGGTAAATCACAATTCAGCTCAATGGATCTTAAGAAGTTTGTGTAACTGAAAGAAGTATTGGAACAGTTTTCCTCATTCCAGGAAGCCCAGTGCCTCTTATACCATTGTGGCTGTACTTCAGGGCTTAGAAGGCAGTTGACTATACTAAATTTCCCCTTCTCCTTTGCTAGTGAGAGCAAGCTTGGCCACTCAGAGCTGCTCAAGTTGCAAAGATGGTATGCCTTAGTCTGGTGGAGATGGGGCTGGACTTGACGTCAGGCCCAGAATTTCATTAGGGTTTCCAAAATAGAAAGGGAAGGGTGGTAGCTTGTAGGTACTCTGCAGTCAGAGGGTCAGATGTACAGGTATAGACCACACTGTCATTGAGTAGAAAATGACATAGAACACAGAAGGAGAAAGCAAATAGCATGAGTTTTATCATTTTGGGAAGATGTAAATGGTGAGGAAAGAACCAGTGCTTAGGGTGAAGCCCATGAACAGTGACATAACCCAAATGAGCTGTCTCCACATAAGGTGTGAAATCAAGAAATTAATTGCTGGATCCACCAAAGTAAAATGGAGACATTCTGCAAATACTCATTAAAACCAAATGCAGGGTGTTGATGAAAATACAGCTTCCATCATCAGAAACAAAATGGAGGACTCCAGTTACTTCTCCAAAAGACACTGCCAAAAATGAAGCAGCTGAAGGGAGGTTATTTTGCTAAAGTAAGTAATTGAATTGTCCCCTGGAAACGAGATTTTCCATCAGGAGGCTACCTCCAGCCAGGAGCCTTCCCTCAGCACACAAGGAACAGGCACTGGTCTTAGAAGGCACCTAGCTGTGAGGGTAATTGAACAGCGCAGCAGAGCAGGTCTGGGACTCAGCAGCACTTGAGGGCTTTAAAATCAGATTAGATAGTTCTTAAAAAAAGCCCCAACTCTAATCTAACCTCTAAGGAAAATGCTAGTGCTGGATAAAATTTTTCTGGGTGTTTAGCAGGCAAATCTTATGAGGAGCGGCTGAGGGAACTGGGGTTGCTGAGCCTGAAAAAAGAGGCTGAGGGGAGACCTCATCACTCTCTACAACTGCCTGAAAGGAGGTTGCATTGAGGTGGATGTTGGTCTAGTCTCCCAAGTAACAAGTAATAGAATGAGAGGATATGACCTCAAGTTGCTCCATGGGAAGCTTAATGTTGATATTAGGAAAACTTACTATTTTGAAAGCGGTGTGAAGAACTGGGACAGGCTGCCCAGGGAAGTGGTTGAGTCACCATCCCTGGAAGTATTCAAAAGAGGTGTAGATATGATACTTAGAGATATGGTTTAGAAGTGGGCTTGGCAGTGCTAGGTTTATGGTTGGACGTGATGACCTTAAAGGTCTTTTCCAACTGAAACATTTCTGTGTTTCTGAGGGAGAGCAAATGTCATCTCTGCTGCCCAGTGTGCTATTGGCAAGGCTGGACCATGTGCTTGGAGCACTGGTGATCACTACAGGTAGGAAAGCAAATGAGTTCATGTCACATGCCACTAATATTCTCCTATTAAAGCTTCCTTAGAGATGGCTTTAAAGTTTCCAGGTGAGAGAAAGTCAGACAACAGCTAGACATGATAGGACACTCTTGACTACTTACAGAGGTTATCAATGGTCCTGCATGCCATCATGTGGGACATGAGCTCTTCCCATTTGGAAAGAGCAAGTAAATCTTTTCCTTCCCAGCTTGTCATGGTGACTTGTTGGTAGTATGTGTATGGTGTGTATGACCAGAACTTGGCATCAGACTCATGAGTTCTGATAAGCCAGGATCAGATAACTCACTGGAAGATGAATTATCATCATAGATGTTTGAGAATTTTTATGGCACCCATTGAGGCAAATTAAACACGTTTGTGCTTAAATAGAAAAGAAAAATCTAATGAACAAGGCACTGGACAGAGTCCTAGGCAAACAAGTGATTCTACATGCAGTCTGCAAAGATGTATCCAGAGCAGATTCCTTACATATGCTTGCACTAGCACCAACCAGGAGCGGTTTCATGGAGCATCTCAGCCCAGCTCTGCTGCCCGAAGTTGGCCCCTGAGCTTGGATCCCTGACCAATCCCATTCCAGGATGGCTAAAAGACAATGCTGAGGCTTTTCTCATCACCAAGGGAAACATCACTCTCTTGGAAGGACTCCTGTCTCCCAGTATTCCAGTTTCCAGACAGTTTAACCCCTTCTTGTAACTAGGCCTTCTTGCTCTCCATGCCACATAGTTCTTCTGTCTCAAATTACCGCTGTTGATACAATTAGATTTTCCCCTTCATAGATCAAACTGTATGACAAAGGGGGTGTATTAGACTCTTAAAAAATGTTCCTGAGCAGTGTTTTAAAGAGGGGTCACGCAGCCCCTAAACTGCAGTTTCTGTCAAGGGAAGAGCCAATGTATATTTATTTGACCAGTACTGTTGAGGAGACAGGCTGCAACCATTCACAATTTCAGACCTGCTTTGGTAAAGGGGAGCCATTGCCAGATTGCTGCAATTGCTTGAGAGGCACTAGACATGTGCAAATCAGTAAGTGTAGAGTCTGGCTGTGATATGTCATATCGCCCCACCTCTGACCCCTGTGGTGTAAAATGGCACTGATATCAGCCCCAGAGAAGCTGTGCATTGCTCAAAGTCACCTGGCATGTGTGTCTGAGCCGGAAACAGTGCACTAGTCCCCTGGGACACCACATCTCAGTGGTGCCAGCCTTCCTACTAACCTTAGCTTGGCTTTTCTCTACTTAAACACTAGTGCATATTCCCATTTCCACTGTAATTAATTAGCAAGAAATAATTTATTCTCTAAGATAAAAAACATCTTTCTCAGCCTGCTGTGCGTTTAGACAACAGTCAGTCTCCTGACTAAATTGATACAATGACTATACTGAATTTTTCATGGAATCATAGAATGGTTTGGGTTAGAAGGGACCTTCAAGATCACCTAGTTCCAATCTCCCTGCCATGGGCAAGGACACCTTCCACCAGATAAGGTTTTGAATCCTTATGGAAAATAACCGTTACAGTTTGTATGTGTAAGTGTCTAGTAAATCAGCTCTTCCCAAGGGAAGCACTGAATAAGCACTGGATTTCCAGGTGGTGAGATACAGGGTTGCTGGCATCACACATTTCTGTACCACCTTGCAGGAGAGGAAATTTGACTATGGAGCACATTGTCTCGCACTGCCTGGGGCTATAATCTCTTCCTGCTAAAGGCAAGATTAATCCAGCCCATGATACTGCCAGACAAGCAACTGATCAGCAAGGAGTGGGTTTGAAGAGCACATGACAGAGACCTACCCATGCAGCAGTCCCTGCAATACACAGAGAACAGCTGCCATTTCATACCATTGCCTGGTTTGTCAGAAGGCTGTTTTAAAGCATTGTCATTCTTTCAAAGGTATGGTATTCCTTTGTTGATCCTGGTTTGCTGTGCTCTCATGCCATTTGCCAGCAAAGGCCAGAGCTGACGGCTTCTAGGACCAATAAGCCCTTGTGCTGCAGGCTCAGTGAGCTGCTTTCCAGCCAGCCACAAAAAAAATTAGCGAAACAGGTGGTGCCATCTACTGGAGATCGAGATTTTTATGTCTGTTTAATTCACAGACAAAACTATGGAATCTAATTCAGTGCTATCAATCAGACTCCTTCCAGGCTTTATCTGGCATCTTTGCAGCCAAATGTTCATGGGCAGGAGGCAAAATCCATTCCCACTGGCATCATTACAAGTCAGGATCTGAATTAATTCTATCTGAGCAGAAATTTCTGTGGTGTTCTGGCCTGGCTTCTCCCCATCACAAATAACTGATGCAAGAGCACATGAAAGGGCCTGGGCTTTCGACTTGCAGGGTGAAAATATTCATCCTGCTGTGGCAGAGTGGAGATTAAACGTCCCCCAGCTATGAGAGACAGGATGTGGGGTATTATGGAGGGCTAAAAGCAAGGGAAAACATTGAGTTGCAAAGAGCTTTTGAAGAGATTCTTTGTTGTATTTTTACTCAAGATGTTTTCTAAAAAGATTGATAGAAGGCCCTTATAGAACAGGGTATAGTTTTGTCATTTACCTCTGCCTTCGAGCCAAAAGTGCCCGAGGAGCAGGGAGCTCTGAAGCCTGGGACTTTTTGGAGTTCCCTCATCCAGACACCTGGAATATTGGATGAAGCCACAGTTTCGATTATGAAACGAACTGGTTCAGACTGCTCAGCAGCCCCTGTGTCCTTCTGAGTAGCAATTTCTCTTTGCTGTTCAATGATATGTATATTTTTTGGTTCATAAAACAGTCAAACATTGAGTCACGCTCTGCTACAGCACACTGCCATTTTTTTCAGATCCCTAGGTGGACAGAAATTTTAACAAACTGTTGCTGGCTTAAGTGTGTCCCCATTTAATGCAGTGGGAGTTTCATCTCTGGTTTCTGTGGGAGAATCATGATGAATGCCTTAGAAAAACCCCTTCCAAAGTGTAACTTTCTTCGTAGTGTTTGTAGATTCCCTCTCTATTTCCGTTTATTGTTAACAGTTTTGTCCAACAAGAAATAAAGCAGATAATTCCTATTATTTTAAATGCTATCTCCAGAAGTTATTTTAGATGAGCTATTTGCTGTAGTAAAGCTGCAACCCCCTTTTTTGCTCTCAATAAAAAGTGACTAATTAGGTTGGCCTAGACACAGGAACTCATCAGGGCCATGTAAATGCTTAAATGCCCTGCCAAATAGACCTAAGACCTTTTCAGAACAATGGATTAATAGATGCAATGGTTTGGATCCTGACTAGATCTGCAAGACAGATACAGCCTGGAGTTATGAAGGTTCGCTCCAAACCCTAGTATAGCAAACTTCAGTGTAAGGGAAATGCAGTCCTGTTAATGGAAGGATTTTAGAGCAGCTTTGCTGGGATGCTTTGCTGGAATGATTAGGCTTCTTCCCATGTTCAGGGTTCCTTCACCAGAACAGGAGCTTGAAGCTGGATTTCCGTATCGATGGGCTTTTGTTTAAAAATGGACCATTCATGCTTCTGCTCTCTGTTTTTTAGGGTTTGTTAGGGTTTGGTTTTTTCAGTCCAGCTGTCTGTCCTTTTGATTCTTGGATCTTTTTTGCAACATTATGATGTGAATGGCTGCTTAATGGGAGGACGGTAATACTGTTCCAATTCCCCATGCTGAAAGTCCAAAGTCCATTCTGAGAACTTTAGGGATTTTTTTCCTCTAAAATACGGAGACTTTTAGCGTCTCTCTTAGGAATGCACCATGTGTATAAACCCTCTTAATGTTGTTCTGGTTCTTAATCCTCAAATCTGAGAGTGCCCCCTTAAAAGGAACTGGTAAAAAAAATCTTGATTTGGAGAAGAAATGTTTCCAGCCTTTGGAAGTGGAAATTTATTGCTTTTCTGAAAATCATGTGTAAGCACAGGAAGGGACAGGATTGAGGAAGTCAAGAGGGTGAGAAGGCTGTTGAGGGCAAGTGGGGACGTGACACTTAATTGACTTCCTGCTTAAGCATGATGTCAGTCTGTATGTCACAAGGCCTCTTTACATAGAATTTTAAGTGAAAACATGCCTGAACAATTTGTGTGTTTTCTTTCAAGAAGATAAAATCCATTGTTTTTCTGCTGAAAGTGGTTTATTTTCAAACTGTGAGGCCTGATGCTGGTCTTGTTTATGTAGCTTTCATACTCACAGCAATAATTTTACTGGCTCTAACAAAGTTATTCCTGATTTGCACCAATGTCCAGATTCCCACTCAAAGGAGAGTAAGAAGGCTTACAGCAAAGGACCTCGGTGCTTAATAACCATGTCCTCACAGGCTTCACAGCTGTAGCTTAAAGCAACGTAAAACATATGACATATCCTTTGCCCTGTGAGCCAGTGACCTCAGGAACTCTGGCTTATACACTTTCACACTTCGTTTGCTAAAAGAAAAGTGGGAAGATTGTCATGGTACATTAACATGAAGGCTGTGCGTGCAAGTGTCTTCAGGGAGATGTACAACCATGGAGCTTTCTTTAATAATAGCCCCCAAAATAGTGCTTTGGGAGGGGAAAATTCAAACTCTCCTCTAGTAACCAGATGGAGTAAATGAATGAGGTTTGTTTTTTTCTCCTGTTTTTGTGATCCAAGGAGAGCAACACTGGACTTGCCTGAGTTGCCTCACAGAGGCAGCAGTAGTACCTGCTGATGTTGGTTTGTTTCTATGTATTCCTGGAGGATTTGCTGGGGAGCAGGAATGCTTATTGCCTCCTCCATCTCCTCTGTGGGGAACAACTTTTAGTAAAGGGTGCTGGAGGTGAGTGAACCAGCTCTGAAAAATATGATATAGGGTATTAGAAGTAATGGAGAGAGGCATACCAGTTTCAAGTGCTTTTGGGCCAAAGACCTAATTCAGCCCAGTACAGGCTGAATTTTTCATGCACGCTGAAACCCTGCCAGTGTGGCAGACAACAGCACTTTTCAGCAGCCGCCTTATTATAAGCACGTGCTAACAAAGCCCTTATGCCCTAACTCAAATGAATGATTAACTCTGTGTCTCCTTTAGTGAAGCAGACCATATGCTTTTGCTGGCTAGTGCTGCCTGCTCTGGGAACATGGTATACATCTCCTCCAACTCAGCTGACTCTAAGTGAGATGTGACTTTTGATGCTGTTTTCATAGAGGCTTCTGTCGAAGGTGGCCTTGTTGGAGGGTAAGCTCTGCTCTGCAACACATGAGGATGACCAGGAGCTGCTTACACACGCACAGGCCAGGCTGTTTGCCACAGGAGACTCCTCATCTAGTGACACGGGGTATTAAGAGGAGAGCTGAGTGAGTGCACGACCCTGTGTTTCAACAACATGCTCTATCATGGCAATTGGTGGCACAGGTTGCACACACTTCCTCCTACTGCTGACTTTGGGTGGCACCTGTGCCCTCTCTGTTAGGCAAGGCAGCTTCTGTGGAACTGGCTCACTGCTGGCATTGCTTTAGAGAAAACATGACGAAGAGAGAGTGCAACAACATAATTGCTATTTTTGAGTCACACAGTAAAGGACATGCAGGACCTGCATGACCAAAGGAACAATAGGATGTTAGTAATATAATACATGCCTCAGAAGTGTTCCCTCTTTGACTGATGAGTAACTCTACATATTGAGGGTACGCTACAACAGAGGGGAACAGAGGCCAGTGATACCTATTTCCTCTCCTTCCCAAGTACACTTTCCTGGAAGCAGAAACATCACTGCTGAAGCATATGTGAAGCTGTGTCAGACTAGCAACCTTTCCATGCTGCACCTGTAAATTCTGATGTGCCATCTGGAACCTCTCGATAGTAAGTAGTTGCATAATTTAAAGTGAAATGGAGAGATCCCATCATAGAATCATAAGGTTGGAAGAGACCTCTGAGGTCACCGAGTCCAACCGTGCCTGTCTCCCTACTAAACCGTGACCCTAAGAAACTCATCTACTCGTCTTTTAAACACCTCCAGGGATGGTGACTCCACCACCTCCCTGGGCAGCCTATTCAATCCCTGACCACTCTGTCATTAAAGAAATTCTTCCTAATGTCAAGTCTAAACCTCCCCTGGCACAACTTGGGACCATTTCCTCTCGTCCTATCACTTGTCACTTGTGAGAAGTGAACAGCACCCACCCTGTCATAACTCCTTTCAGGCAGCTGTAGACAGTGATGAGGTCTCCCCTCAGCCTCCTCTTCTCCAAGCTAAACAAACCCAACTCCCTCAGTCTAGTCTCATAGGGCTTATTCTCCAGCCCCCTCACCAGCCCCGTTGCCCTTCTCTGGATGCACTCCAGCCCCTCAATATCTTTCTTTTAGTGAGGGGCCCAGAACTGAACCCAGCACTCGAGGTGCAGTCTCACCAGTGCTGAGCACAGGGGGCGCAATCATCTCCCTGCTCCTGATGGCCGTCTTGGCCACCTGGGCCACTGCTGGCTCATGTTCAGCCGTCTGTCAACCAACACTCCCAGGTCCTTCTCTGCCAGGAAACTCTCCAGCCACTCTTCCCCAAGTCTGTAACGCTGCATGGGGTTGTTGTGACCCAAATGGAGGACTCTGCACTTGGCCTTGTTGAACCTCATCCCGTTGGTCTCAGCCCATCGGTCCAGCCTGTCCAGATCCCTCTGCAGAGCCTCCCTTCCTTCAAGCAGATCCACACTTGCACCCAGCTTGGTGTCATCCGCAAACTTGCTAAGGGTACACTCAATGCCATCATCAAGATCATTGATAAAGACGTTAAACAGGACTGGACGGAGCACTGAACCCTACTACTGTGGAGGTGATATACCCCTCAGATACTACATCCCTACTGTGTGACTTCTGCTGAGGTCTGCAGAAGTGGCACAGGCTGGAAGAACCTTGCAGGGATAATCTTGTAGCCATGCGGTTTGTCAAGCTGAGATTACCACAGAATATGCACATGGGTTTGGTGGTATCTTCTCATGCTGTGAGATCATAGATTTGTGTGAAAATCAAGGTAATTAAGAAATCTCCTCCTATTTTAATTCCCTTCCTATTTCACTCTGGTCCCACTTCCCTTTGCTCCCTTGTGTACTTTTTCTGATCTTTATCTCTGTGGGTACATTAGCACAGGTCAGACTTGGAAAGAGGCATTAAAATGGAAATAGAGAAGACGGAATTGCATGTAAAGGACCAAGAGGTGGAGACCTGGTTGCTCATCACCATGCATGGAATAAGGAAGTAGTCTGAGTGTTTCAGCTTGTCCTCTGGGACATCTCTGTGATGAACAGCTGAAGTCTGCTGGTCAAAAATTGTTCAAATGTTATTGAGAATTCCAGGAAAAAGAGATCAGATAACTCAGTCCTTGCCAGAAGGAGGTTATCCAGCAGTTCTCTGAAATGGTTTAATCTTTACATGTTAGCATGAATGCAAGTTATGCAGGCTGAAGACTAGCTTCAGTTCAACTGGTGGCAGTCTTGGGCTATGTCCAGTTGTGTCAGGAAGAGCAGAGTTGTCTTTGAGAGGTATCTGTCTGAAATGGATGTATTGCATATTTGAAGGAAAAAGTGTAAGATGTGTCACTTCTCTGAATGACATACTGGCTATTTCAGTGAGGACCAATGCTGCCTGTTTTTACCTTTATAAGCCAAGAAGGGTTGAATTTTCATCTTTCTCTGCCTGTTATGTGAGCATCTTAGGGCATGGCTAAGACCAGCAGCCTACCATTCAGAGACTGAAAATGGTGTAGGAAACATGTGGCTGGGGCTCCTGAGACAGTCACTATCCCTGCAGCTAGTGAATATCACTGTCTCCTGCCTTGAACAAATAGTTTTGATGAGGTTTTCTTGCCTTCAGAAGTATTTTGTTGCAGAATTTGATAGCTCCTATGCTGGTAAATAGGGCTTTATATAATCATCTTTATACTGTCTTCCACAGCCCAGCATAATAGAGACTTTGGTGACAACAATTTTCATAAAGCAGACACCGATGACAACTGTGGCAACAGAGAATAATGTAAAAACTGGACTCATCAAGCACTCATAAACATATAAAATCAATTCCACCTTTATTTATTTTTCTATCTGATATTTTCAGGCCTGCCCCACGATATTTCAGGAATCAGAACTGGTGGTGCAGATATTGCCAATGCTAAGCTAAAGAGTTCAGTACTTTTAGTCTTGCTGTGTGTGTCATCCTAGCGGCAGCCCTGAGCGCAGCTAGTCCTACACTAACCAGCACTGGGACATGCCCTCCAATAAAGAAGTCAGTATAGCAGCTGTGACTTGGATTTCAAATACAGCCTTCAGTGCTGGTAAAAGTTAAAGGTGCCTTTTGAACAGTCATAAATCCCCGTACTTCAGAAGTGCCTTCAAGTATTTTCCTTTCAAAGGAGCAATATGTACAATGCAGCAAACGGCAAAACTCCATCATCCTACATGACAGTCCCACTTTGCTTTCCATAGAAGACTGCTGCTATGGATAACCAAAAGTATTCGCTGTAGGTGGAGCAATTTCTTTCTTTTCGTAGCATTTGCAGAAGATGAACACCAGGATCCGGTCTGGTCTCTGGATAGCTAGCAAATCCAAGTTGAAACACCTCTGATATGCAGCACTACTGATCCATCTGCAAAACACTTCAGATTGCAGTCGATCAACTAGCCCTTGATTCGACTGGGTAACCAATTAGTAGGAAAATAGAAGCTAAATAGCACAGTGAGAGTTGTTCTTCCCTCAGCCCTTCTTTTTAGTTGCAATTTTTGTTCCTCTGTTCAGGTTTTTGCAGTTGTTTTCCTTAGATGGTGCAGTTATGATGTTGAATATGCATAGGAGAGTGAAACCCCATATTTCAAAAAGGAAGGAATATAGCTATCCCTGGCACAAAATAACTATGTCTGTGATTACCATCACCAAAAGCATAAATGAAACATAATGAAATCTTCCAGAAACTGCTTTGGGATTTCAGCAGAAATGCTGGGGAGCTTTGGGGTATGTTTCTTTAGCAGCGATTTGAACACTTTTGAATGTCTTCCCTGGCTTTTAAATCGTGTTGAATCAAACACAGTTGTGATACTAGAGTTTGTTGTTCAAAGCTGAAGTCATATTTTCTGTCCTGCTAATCTGTGGTGGCATTTATACTGGTCACCCCCACTCCTCACTACTTCCTACTGCCCATTTCCCCGGGTCATGTACACATGCAGCTGTTGCAGTCTTCATCAGAAATATTCTTCCTCTTCTGGCTGCTTTAGTGACCTCTGAAAGCGGTCACTTGGATGATGGATGATGGTGGTTAAGTTTGTTTTGTTTTTTAATGTGATGTGCAAAGTGACACAGCCTGACTTATGATTTTATATATTTGTAATAGCAACAACCATGTCACTCACTCCTACAAAGTCAGCATGGACTTGATGCTTATCTCTTCCCTTCCAGCCATTAGTGAAGGATCCAGCCATTCTCACTGAGTAGCAGGTCTCCTAACAGTGCCTGAGAGGACAAAATAAAAATGTCTTACTCACTTACTCACTCAAATAATAGCAGCATGTTACTGTGAAGTCTACAGGCAGATGTGATCAATCCAATGTGATACAGGTAGCAGGTAGTATGTTAGAAGGAGACAGCTCTATAAAGACATCATTTTGACTCTAACTGCTGTTGATGTGCCATAACTGGAGAGTCAGTAACCAAATCCTCTGCTGAGATCATGTGATTTTCTAGTTCCTTGTGCTGCTCTGAGAGCAATGGGAATGGAGTCTTTTTGCACAGGCAGTATCGGTAAATCCCCAGCATTTCTGAGATAGAGAGATGAATACTTGCTTTAAAAGCCTTGTAGGACTCTGTGGCTATTGTAGCTGACAGAGGGGATCTGCCACACAGTTTAGAATCACAGACATCACCCCTTTAATGATCTTCCTTCTGCAACTGAAGGATAGTTTGTTAGCACAGTAGTTCCAACTTCCCAGTATGACTGTAACATCTGAGTAAGTGCTTTGCAGATTGCCTTTTAATCGTGCTAGGAGTAGGGCAGTCATTCAGCATTTGGCTGGCCTGGCAGATGAATCCCCTCATCCGTAGGCATCCCCTGCCTGAGATCTCAGATGTCTACATGAGAAAAAAACTCTTCCCATTAAAGGCTGTGGCTCAGGCAAGTGTGCACGAACTGTTTTATTTCTATCATTTCAGCTGGAGAAAGAAATCTCCTTTGGAGTAAAAATCTTTCTGCAGAAAAAAAAAAAAAAAAAAAAGAACCCAAACCCAAAATCACAACAGAAAAAGCCAAAGCAAACCCAACAACAACAAAACCTAAAAAACAACAGGAAAACACAAATGGAGAAAAAAACATGGATCTCATCAAGGTATGTAAATACCAGAGTAAGGGTGCAAATAGGTTGGAGCTAGTCTCTTTTTGGTGGTACTGAATGATAGGACCAAAGGCAAAAGAAGACACAAGAAGAGCTCTCTGAATATCAGGAAACAGTTTTTCACTATGAGGGTAACCAAGCACTGGCACAGGTTGCCTAGACAGATGACGGATTTCCATCCTTGAAGATACTCAAAGGCCATCTGGACACGGTCCTTGGCAACTGTCTCTAAATGGCTCTGCTGGTCAATGGGACAGGACCACGTGACCGTTTGAGGTCCTCCCAACCTCAGCAAGTCTGTGACTCCATGACAGTGAGTGAGGGGATCTCTTCAGACCAGTCTGATGTGAGCATGCGCTCCACCCAGGTACTGGTAGTCCACCAGCTCAGTGACACATAGAAGTGAAATGCCTTAGCCATGTTACTGTGTTAGCAGCAGTGCTCACTCTTGTGCAGGTCTTCTTTGCTGCACATTAACAACCACCCACATTTAACAACCACAGAAAAATAAGGCACTGGAAAGTTGATTTTGGGGTCCACTAAATTTAAGACAGCTTCATAGGCTGCATTGCCTGCACCAGGCAATACCACTTTGTGCATAAGGTGGTTTTGCAACACTGTCCTTGAGAACCTAGAAGCAATGCTTTCCAGCATTTTCACCCAAGAAAACTCTGAAACATCTTCCTTTTGCTTCTGCCCTTTATGCCTGAGGACAGTTTGACTGGTTTGTGACAAAGGTGAGATTGCTAAAGGTGTGCCCATCTCAGACCTAATAAATGACATGAAAGTAGAAGAGCAACAGACTGGAAATGCCCTTCAATAATCAGCAGTATTAACAACCTATTACACTGTATTGAACTTGAAATACAAGCAAAGTTTTGATGAGTTGTGTTTCAAAACTAGGTAATTCTGCAATATAAGAAAAATCAAAAGCCAGCAAGAATGTTTCCCTTCACTATGTGGGGGAAATGTGCTCCAGATGCTTGCTGTCTTTTGGTAACAAACAACAGTGCAGTGGACCAGATGGGTTTTGAAATTCTGCCCCAACTGATCTAAAGGATAAGTAATGATAAAGGGTTCAGCAACTGGCTAGCTGGAAATAACAAATGGATGGTTGTAATCCAGGCCTCAGAGATGCCTCTCACTGTTCTTCGTCTGGGGGGAATTTCAGGAGGCCAGAGCCCAGACCATTTGTTAATGTGGAATGATTCATTCTCTAGATGTACTGATAGGCATGGAGACAATTTTCCAGTGCCTGTCTGGTCTAAATCTTACACACTATTTTGAGCATGCGGCACTGGAAATGAAGAGCAACATTACTGCTTAGACAGTTTGCTGCATATGAAAAGCAACTTTGGCTCTGTGAGAGCTTTTGAGATCTTCTCCAGCAATAATAATCTGCTCCTGAGAAAACATGCAGGCACTGAGAAGAACAGTGTGAAGCTTCTAAAGACATGGAGCTTCTGGAGCTGATCCAGAAGTTAATTTGGCCTCAGTGCATGTTATGTGAGATACCAATGCCCTTTGGGAGGGGGCTACTTCCTTCTACCACCACAGCACAGCTAGTTTGGGATACTAATGCCAGGGTCAGCCTAGTCTGCGCATAACCAGTTGCATAGCAAGACCCTACCTGAGTTTTTATGTTCTCACTGTTGGTAGTTAGAGACAACCTTTAAGATAAACATGCCCCAGAGTCAGCAGAGGCCTTACAGCTAGAAGACATGCAAACGTGCACATGGAGCAGTATGGTGGCTTTGGCTGAAGAAAAGTGCTCTAATCGCTAAGCTGACCACTATAGCATGGATTTTGCATGTGTTCAGTGGTTTCTGACGTCACTGACCTCTGCTGCTCTCACCTCTGTTATTTATTCTTGTGGAGGTGCAGCCATAGTTTTTAGTTAGGTGCAAAACATTTTGGTGCTATAGTAATTTTGCTGTGAAAAAATGTCAGTTCCCCTGGGGGGATGCTAGGAAGGCACTGGAATATTTGTCTTAGTGCTGATCCAGCTAGAATAAAAGGCAAAAGTTTAAGTGCATAGGCTTTTGAGCTAGTTAGCTGAGTAAACGTGGCTTGTTTACTGGAATATAAGAAGAAACTTATACAGAGAGTTTCTGCATATTTCTTAATATTGACTGTAACTGGAACATTCTCTCTCCTGCTGACATTTTCGTGTGTTTTCTGTAGAAACAGTAAGTTTTCATACAAACAGAGGCAGGTCTTTGACCCAATTCTAACGCTCCAAGTAAACACTCTTATCCTTTACGTCAAGCCCCTCAATTTTTAGGGCAGCTTTTCTCTGTTAGCTCTATAAGGTACCTACCGTAAAAAGTCTCAGTCCTAAACACTTGGTTCTGCTTTTGACAACACTGAATAAGAACATCAATGACAATGGTGGCTGCTATAGATGTATCAGCATGCTTGATTGCAATGCTTTACCCTGGGGGCACTTTTCATCCTTACTCAGCATGGTTCCATGACCCTGGCCACCTAAGCAAAGCATGGATCACAGAAACAGATCCAGAAGTAGTGTAGCTGCTTCAGCTGGTGACACGTGGACACACCACACAACCTGGTCACTGCATACACTGCATTATTGAGCTTTGTAGCCCTAGAGACTTTGAACTAACTTTGTTATATCAGCATAATGTTACATTTAATAGTATACTCATCCCATTGTGTATCAAGGACCCTAAACCTCTGTAGCTTTCAATCAAACTTGAATGACCGTTTTGCAAGCTGCATGCTTTCTGAAAAAACAAACTGCAAAAATACTATCTGATTTCTTTTACAGGATGTCCTCTATTGGTTAAAGCACAATGAACAATGCCAAAAGCTGCTTAGACCACTGTGACACATCAGGCAGTTTGTAAAAATCATTGCCTCATCTTTGCACCATCTACAACAAGACCTGCCTTCAGAAGCCAGCACAGGTGTGTGAGAACAGACAGGTGGACTAAGTTATCGCAAAAATTCTTCTGGAGACCACAGCCTGCTTTCTGGTGTGTAGTACTTACTATTCACAGACAAGGGGTAAATTCCCAATAAATCTCTGTCCCTACATGGAAAATATTCTTGAAAGGGACTGGAGAGAGTAGGCCCATGGAAATCTGCTGGATTCCTGCAAGAAATTATCTCTGGGTAAGTGCGGGGAGGTGAGAAGGCTGCATTAAAGCCAGAAGGAATTGACCCTGAGGCAGGAAGTGACAAGCTATAACTGTGTTCCCAGAAGTGGAGTGTAAATTATCCTGTTTTCTCCACTAGTATTTGGCCAAGGATTAACACCCCTGTTTGCTTACAAGAGTTCCTGTGGTGCTTGCTTGTAGTACCTGGAAGTGTCTACACACTGTTGCTGTCTCAGGCAAATGCACTGAAAAAGTACTTCTAAGCAAGTGTCA
Source organism: Neomorphus geoffroyi (assembly GCA_033558235.1). Taxonomy (NCBI): domain Eukaryota; kingdom Metazoa; phylum Chordata; class Aves; order Cuculiformes; family Neomorphidae; genus Neomorphus; species Neomorphus geoffroyi. The sequence continues at coordinate 3,569,704 of JAUMJM010000008.1, forward strand.
TGAATCAGCATCAGCTTAGGGTCTGCAGGAAAAAACAAATCAATAACCAGCCCTCCAGTCTTTACTAAGGATCTCGCTCTTTAATTTACGGGGGCCCAGGGGCACGCTTCACGAGGAAGTGCTGTCTCCTCCCGATGTTTAGGGTTACAGCCTCCAGGATATTTTTAGAACTGTCTGAGAGCTTGTCCTGTGCCAACACAGGAAGAACATATCCTGGCAAAAGTGAGCCTTGTCATGGTCTCCACTACCGGTGTATTAGTTCTTCCTGATGAACGTGTGGAGGGAGTTTCTTCGCAGGGTAGTTTTTTAGCACAGCCCTGGAATTGTTACCACTGAGTTAGCCCTTGTGTTTCTAACACCACCATCTTGTGGATGAATTCTTCATTGGGGATGCAGGGGGACGCAGTCACTTTTTGCTATTCTGACACACCTAGGATTTGCCATCAAAACTAGAGCAGTGGCATCTTCCCTGCTCCCTTCTCAAGGCACTGGCCTCATCCTCTGTGCCATACCTGCCATTCCCCATCAGAGGTCTATACTTTAAGTGGTGATGGCTTTGATGGAAATGTTGACTTGATGTAAGCATATGGTATGGAACCTTCTTCTCTACATAAGTGATGCTCTAGTATCCACTTCAGTTTAGTCTCTCTGTAGCTAAACCCCACTAGTGAGTAGTCACTTCAGGGGGCCCCATGCAGCCAGTCAGGGACTAGAAGTGATTTTACTGTGCATGCAAGGCACTGAGCACAAATTCACAAACCTTGCCAGGCCTGAGTTGTCATTGGTGCAGTGTTGCTAGGCAGGATGAAGAAGCAAGAAGCTGGGAGAAAGAAGTCCCTTTTAGCAGAGATTCTTAAGGGTGTGTTAAGTGCAAACAAGCAGACAATTTCTCCTTTGACAGCTAGGTGTAGGCAATTGATGTGGATGATGCAAAAAATAACAAGGCAAGGCAAAAACTGGAAGTGCAGCAGATGCAGCAAAGGAGCTGAACTATTCTGCAAAGTAGTCAAGGAGGTAAGGGGGAAAGGTGGTAAACAAAATCATGTTTTAGTCCCACAGGTTTTTGTAACATGCAGAAAACACTCTTGCAAGCTAGTCCCAAAATGCAGGGTGGGTACGTTGGGCTCTTTTCCCTTTCCTCATTGGGAAACAAAATTCGGCTAGGGTGCACTTGCCTGGATTATCATTCAGGCAAAAGCCGTATCCAGGCTGGAGGAGGGAACAAGTGATGGTGACAGCTTAATAGCAGGAGAACCCAGAAGCAGATCATTCATAATGTCTAACAGATATTGATGCACCTAGTGAGGCCTGAAGCCCACTAAAGTGGCATAAATTTCATGAATATGGACAAGGAGGAAGAGGTCAGCCTAAGAAAAGTAAAGTCCTATCCTTTAGGATGCACCCACAGAAATCATGATGACATCTGCTCAGAGTGTCTTTATATGTCAGAAGAGGAGTAGGGGCAAAGAACAAGAAAGACTGAAGAAAGGAGAAAGAGAAAGTAGACTGGAGTCAATGTGCTTTTTAAAAATTCCCCTCCGTATCTTGTGCAGATCTTGCCTGTGCATGAGTATGCACCTGGGCTGCAATCCTGTGCAGTCTGAGTCAGGAAAGTAGCTTTGGCCCTCTGTGTGTAGTTTCAAGAGAGCAGATGAAGTAAGCCTGTGGCTGGGCTTCTGTCACTGATGAAAGTCAACCCTGTGAAGTAGCTCTGAGGTTTAGAAAATGAGGCTTTAATTAGAACAGTTGTAGACAGTCACAGTGACTAGGTAGGAGTTGTGCCCACCATTGCAAGGCAAAGAAACAGGGTGGAGAAGATTTAGTGCACAGGCCTGGGGTCATAGGAAGAAGGAGCTGGCTTGCTAATGGCATGGTACACAAGACTTGGCATCAGGTCTTTCACCTTCACATGATGGGGAGATATCCTTGGGGAAGAACTGTCTCCCCAGGAATGTTCCCCCCCTAAATGGTTTAACATGTATTCAGTATTAATCGCATAAAGCACTGGAAGTTTCAGGTTCCTTTGATTGTTCTTGGTTTTATTTTATTTTGTGCACAACAGGGTTTTTGACTCTATATCACCCTCAAAGAAGATATCTGTTTCAGCTGTGGTACTGACCATCTGCTTCAAATTCAGCACGTATATAAGAACCCTCCTGCTCTGGAGCTTGAACATGCACCTGCTGCTTTCATGTCCCTGGCAACTCATTTCCTTGGAAGACACCACAACGATGAAAAAATCACAGACATGGTAATGGGGCCTCTGTTTGTAGCACATCTTTAACACAGGATTTAGAGGGCAATCCTGTGGTCACTGAAGTCATGGACAGAGTGCAAATCAAATTCAGACTGGCTAAAAAAGCTACACAGCATCCCCAGCAGTAATGATTGCCCTACCCGACAAGAGCTGGATATTCTTCCAGCTCCTTGAGCTTACCTATTTTGCAAAGCTAGGTGCAATAGCCATGACTAAAGGTCAGTTATTAGCCCCACTCACCACCCCAAAATGCTGGTTCAGCAAATAAATTCAGCATTAAAAATTGTAAGCAATGTATGTCAAGCTACAGTTTTGCCATTTCTTGGAACAAGTAGAAAGCACAATTATTATTATTGTTTGGTTTGGGTTTTTTTAATCCTGTTGGGAAACTGAAGTAATTTCCCTTAACATTTGATGGTCAGAAAGAAAATTCCCAACTGACTGAAAGCAAGTCCAGTGCTGAGTAAAAGAAAATAACCAATGAAAACAGAACCAGAATAGAAATTTAATTTCAGCTCTCCTACACAGATGGGTTGACATGAGGAAGAATCTCTGCAGCTAAGTAAAGAGTAAGCACTGACAAGCTCATATCTAGCTACATAGCCTCTTAAGAGAGCTCAAGGCTAATCCAAAATTGTCTGAAACATTTTCCGTATGCTATTTCTTCAGTTCTCCTGGGACATTTTGCGGCGCATGAAGCAAACAGTCTATGTAAATCTTCACAGGATCTGAGCTTCAAATGTCTTGAGGCAAAGATCGTCATTTGCTCTGCAGGTCTGCATAGCAAATAACCCAGCAGGATCACCAGTGGTTTACTGCCATGCAAGAACTCATTCAAGTTCTTCTGAGCAGTCAGATCTGAATGGGTTGGCATAAGCATGGCAATTCTGTGGTGCCACAAATGCCTGACCTGAGTTCCACCAGTGTGAGGAAAAATTGTGCCCCACTGAATTAGGTACCAAAACTATGCAGTTTATCTTGTCCTGGATCTTCGCTTACATGATGCACTCTGTGGGTCTGTTTCCACCTTCATAACTGCAGGGAGATGTTTACCACGTATTTATCTGTTTTTTACAGAAAAGATTTGTGTGTGTGTGTGTGTGTCTTCAACTTTGACGGCTTTGCTAATATTTTTAGAGCCAGTTAGAAAACCAAGACAAAATAAGTGGGGTTTTCTCAGAAAATTTCTCTCCTCTTTGCAGAAATCTTTAATTACAGCTGCTAAAAAATAATAGCTTTTCTGCCCCAAAGGCATCTTGAAAATAATGATGCTAATTTAATGGGTAAGTGGAATTCAGTGCATTGCTACCAGATTTAGAATTTCTTCAGTTGCTCCACAGTGAATTTCTCCTGGTATATCCTTAAAGATATCAGAAATCTATGCATGTAAACCAAAGATTTTACACATTACGAATCAGTCTTTGGTGGTTCAGACTTTCCAACTGCTTCCCAGATGGATGCCTATGTGCACAGGACCAGGATCCACATGGGTTTCCAGGACTGATTGCACCTGCATCTTTCTGCTGAACCAACGGAGGACTTGGGAAGGAAGTGGGAAAAGAGGAGGAACTGCTGCATCCCTCTCTTTCCAATGCCTAAGCAGCTGCTTTTCAGTCAGTGGGGCTGAGGGCCATATATAGCTTAGCAGCTATACAGTTCCCAGAGAGAGGGATGGACTAGCTTTCAGGGGCCCACCTTTCCCTTTCAGCCCTGCAGAGAAAGTTTGCCAAATATACTTACTGTCTGACATATGATTTCATGACACAGCCATGCTCAATGCAGAGGAACACCAAAGCATCAGGTGAGAGAGTGGGCTAGGGGCTAGTCAGGCTGGAACATCCCTTTTGATGGAGAAAAATCTGTTAATTTCACTCAGGGTACTTGAGCTTCACCATGGAGTTGTGGTCCATTTCTGTTTCTACAGCTGAAGTGTGACAACACAACTCAGCCACCCCTCTAAAACACCTCAAGATATACTTTCTTTCTACCTGCATGACATATGGGGTCCCTATTCACTGAATTTAATAAAATAATGCATTAACAATATTTGACAATTCTTTGCATTTTTTCCTCCTTATATCACAAATTAATACCTAAATAGAGTCATAGAGCAGTTTGTACTGGAAGGGACCTTTAAAGGTCATTCTAGTCCAACTCCCCCTGCAATAAGCAGAGACATCTTCAACTAGATCAGGTTGCTCGGAGTCCTGTCCAACCTGACCTTAAATGTTTCCAGGGATGAGGCATCTTCAACCTCTCTGAGTCCCTAATAATTTTTGTGACCCTCCTTTGGACTGGCTTATGTCTTTCCTGTGGTGAGGGCTCCAGAGCTGGATGCAGTACTGCTGGTCGGGTCTCATCAGAGCAGAATAGAGGGGCAGAATCACCTCCCTCAACTTGCTGGCCATGATTCATTTTATGCAGCCCAGGATACAGTTGGTTTTCTGGGCTGCAAGCACACACTGGTGGCTTATGTCCAGCTTTACACCCATCAGTACCTCCAAGTCCTTCTCTGCAGGGCTACTCTCAGTCCCTTCATCTCCCAGCCTGTATTGATAATAAGGGCTGCCCCAACCCAGTGCATGACCTTGCAATTGGCCTTGTTGAACCTCATGAGGTTCACATGGGCCCACTTCCCAAGCTTGTAGAGGTCCCTCTGGATGATATCTCATCCCTTAGGCTTGTAAACTGCACCAATCAGATCGGTACCACCTGCAAACTTGCTGAGGCTGCACTTGATTCCAATGCCTCTGCCACCGATGAAGAGATTAAATAGTACTGATCCCAAAACAGATGCTGGGAGACACTCTTTCTCCCTGATCTCCATACGGACATCCAGCTATTGACCACTACTTTCTGGATGTGACCATCCACCCAATTTCCCATTCACTGAATAGTCCACCCATCAAACTGATATCTCCCTAATTTTGAGAGAAGGATGTTTGCGGAGACAATGTCAAAGGCCTTACAGAAGTCCAGATAGATGATATCCCTAACTCTTCTCTTGTCCACTGAGGTAGTCACTCCAGCACAGAGGGCCACTAGTTTGGTCAAGCAAGACTTGCCCTTGGTAAAGCCATATTGGCCGTCTCACATGACCTCCCTGTTTTCCATGGGCTTTAGCATAGCTTCTTAAAGGATCTATTCCATCATCTTACCAGGCATAGATGTGAGGCTGGCATTCAGTAATTCCCAGGGTCATCCTTTCTACCCTTTATAAAAATGTGTGCAATGTTTCCCTTTTTCCATTCACAAGGGATTATAAATTCACATTGTTTTTCTGTATTGTTAGCACTTTATTCTGATCTTGTGAACAGTTTGGGTTTTGATTGCACTCCTACAAACAATACTTGCAAATTGGGGAAACAGGTTTGCAAGCCGTTCTTTAACTCTTTCTAGCCTGGCTTCAAATGACCTTCTCATTTATTTCTGAAGTGCTGGAGCCTAGTGCAATTCAGAGCTCCCTGTTCTGGTCAGGTACTGTCTCTTCACCTCCTTTCAATGCCTAAGAGATTTATTTTTGTTTAGCTTTCTCTCTCCATTCAAATTGAGATTACTGTTATTAAGATGTGTTTAGAGAACAGAATTCCTCTCTTTCCTCTTTATTTTTGGCTTCTGGCTGACTATGCTTAATAATTACATGTAACCACTTCACTTTGTAATATATTCCCCATATTTCCCTTCCAGCTGACCTGACACTTTCGTACAGTAATATACGACAAAGCTCACTAACCCTTTTTATCTAGAGGCATAATTGGGACTCTGTGCCCCTGAAACTCTGAAATCCACATCAATCCTTCTAAGCAAACTTCCTTTGAAATGCAGATAAAGCAGAGTACTTTTTCTCAACTTGATGAAGAAAGCTCTTTTGCCCTCTTTATTATGTGCTTTATGATATTTTTTTCAGAACTTTAAATGGTGAGATATCTTCAAGCTTAATTTTCATGGTGTTTAAAATCTGTGTTGAATTTAAAACCAGATGAATGATGTTGGATAGTGGGTGAACCACAGCCGACCCACCCGTTAATGAATAAATTCTGTCCCAAAGTCTGTGCAAACCTCTTTTGTGACAGCTTCTTTCACTCAAGGGTCACAGTGTTTGTATTTCTAAGGTGGATTTCTTTCCCATTGTGCATTAATGCACATGTACAAGTGGGAGGTGGTCTGTCAGGAATGCGTGCACTGTATGAGCACTGCGCTGCAAGTGCACATGCATGCATGCCATCTAAGTTAGCATGTGTGGGAGTTTTGGACTGTGATCCTCTGCAGATCTGTCAGCTGTAACACCCACTTGAGGAGACTTAAACCTCTGACAGCCTCTCAGGCATTTCTATAAAACTGCTCCTATGGCCTCAAAGCTGACTGAACTTAAATATCAACTGACAAGAAAGAAAAAAAGTAGCTATTTTTCCACACACAGCCCCGGTCACTACTTGGCCCCACCTGTAGGCACACCTGAAAGCATAGTGTGTAAGCGTGAGAAACTGCTTGTGCGTGGCTGATACTTGTAAGTAGCTAGCTGCTTAAACTCTGCTGTTGTAAGAGAGACAGCTCTGGAGCCTGCCCTTTCAGTTTCCTTGAATTAACCACCAACCAGACAATCCAGGTCACAGTTCTAAGGCCCTGATTCAGAAAAGCTTTTAAGTACGTGCCTTCGGTTTATCCTTTCTATGCAATGTACATAAACACATGGTTAGCATTAAGCATATGCTTAAGTTCTACTGAAATATTTTTGCAAGGGACTAGAATAAATAAATTGCAGCCACTTTATGGAACTTTATTAAACCAAAATGTTGGTTTTATCTCTCAGGTTTATGTTAATACGTATAGGATGTGGTTTTCTACTGAAATGTTGCAGTGAAAGTATCAATTACTTTGAAAGTTTCCATAAAACATTCCCTTTGTCCTTCCTTGTTTCCCATTTTCCATTAGCAATTCACCACAAAGAATGCATTTCCTACCAGTTAAAAAGTAAAACCAAACAGGATCTTAATCTGCATTGCCTATACGCCTGTGAGCTGTGTGTTTCAGAAAGTGTTGTTATGTATTTTGCTACTTTAGAATCGAAAGCAGCTAAAAATGGTCACACAGAAGGTAACTAATCAGTCTTGCAGCACATCCCTGTGCACAAAAGATTTATTCTTATTTTCCACAGCCTGATCTCGGGATTGTATGAATGCTATCTGGTTTCCATGCCCAGAAATACCAAGACCAAAATGTGGGTCTGGCTTACTGCATTGCAAGGCAATTATTGCTATGTTTATTGCTGCTAAGAGTAATGTTTGTTTGGAAAAGCTGCTTAACTGTATCTGACTGGTGGGCAAACTCACTATTTGTACACCCAGTGTTGAATCTGGGATTTTGTTGAGAGGATGATGAAGAAAGATCTCACCCTCTCTCCTTGCTCTGCTAGGTGCAGAAATATCTGGAGTGCTGGCAAATTGCAGGTAGTATTTTCCCCTGCTGTAAGAAAGGAATAATAATTAAAATAGGGATTATAACTACTATATATTGCATAAATGTGATATTCTTTGACAGATAATTTTTTTTGTTCTAAAGGGTTGGCATGACCTAACAAAAGAAGATTAATTTCGTATGTTAGCAGTATCATTCTACTCATCAAGATCCACAGTATTCAGAAATACAGTAACGCATATAACAGAAGGCAAAATAATGAAGAGGTTTGGCTCTCACTACCTTCTTTGTGCCACAAAAACTAGGCTCTCCTTGAAAAAGTAAAGAATGGACCTGCACATTCTTTGAGTTGATGAAAAGTTTGTCATTGACTCTGAACCAAAATTTTATCTTAGGAACAGAGATTTGGATCTCTGGGATTGAAAAAAGATCAGTTTAGAAGTAAGAATAACGTAAAGTTAAAGAAGCAGTTACTGTAAGAGTCTGCAAAGAAGCTGAAACAGCAGCTTGCCTGTTGCTTTGTGCATATTATTTTTGCATTCACGACATCAGAAGGAATAGTCAACACTATAAAGAAATTATAGTAGTCTTTTAAGACCATCTTTGTGCATTCAGCCTTTAGGTACTTGTAGGGGGTCTGAAGGAGGGCTGAGGAGGGACTTTTTTGCAAGGGTGAGTGGTGACAGGATGAGGGGGAACTGCTTGAAATTGGAAGGGGGAAGATTTAGATCGAATACTAGGAAGAAATTCTTCATGCTGAGGGTGGTGAGACACTGGCACAGGTTGCCCAGGGAAGCTGCAGATGCCCCCTCTGGAACTGTTCAAGGCCAGGTTGGATGGGGCCTGGTGTGGTGAGAGGTGTCCCTGCCCATGGCAGGGGGGTTGGAACTGGATGGGCTTTAAGGTCCCTTCCAGCGCAAACCATTCTATGACTCCATGATTCTATGATTAAATGTACTCAGCCTAGGGGTAGATCAGGTCCACTACCTATTAAAAATCAAAAAGACAGAAGCATCCCCATTCACCTGCACAGGACAGTGCACGTAAGAGTGACTACTAACACAGAAATGGTAAAAATACGACTGCTGAACACTGAGAAAAGATGGAGAAATGCATCATGGAGAAAGGCCTGCATTAAGAGCAACACCTTATTCTGGTACTTAGACCCCAGCTCATAGAGTGGCTTAACTATTCTCCCTGCAATTTCACCTCTTCTGTTTTTATTTATCTCTTCAACAGATTTTGACTTCTTCTATGTTCGGAAGTCCTTAATTAAAACAACTGGGGATAGAAAAGGAGTGCATGTACCATACAATTGCACCAGACACCATGGTGGGCAGTGAACAGTTTGTATGCTAAGGTTAAAGGTTTCTTTAGATTAAGCCCTAAAAATGCTAGCAGTTTAGCTGTATCCGAATTACACAGCAAATTAAAATTATCAGGAAGATCTTATAATGAGTGTTTTCAGTACTACAGAAGTTCATTCTTCTAATTTGCGCTGGACTAAAACCTGGCAAATTTCTGGTTTTGCTCCATATTTTTAATCATGTGATTAACAGCAAAACATGCTTTCAGTCTCTACAGGAAACACGGCTGAATTTTACAATTAAGACATTAATATATTCTTCCATGCACTTATGATCTTAGACAGGTCACTCTGCTTGTGCAAAGCACACTGGACACACATTTTTGTCCCAGGCATCCTGAAAAAAGAAACCAAGAATGAGTCAAAAATAATAGTCCCTTAGCCTGAAATAGACAGACAATAAAGAGACTTGGTAAGAAACACAATATTCGATTTTATCTTCCCTTCAGGAGGGCTGCAGGCTGGGCAGACAGTAGCAAGCAGGACCGGGAGCAGCAGGATAAGGGAAGAACAGACAGGACAGGGGAGGGCCTGGCAAAGCCAAGCGCGAGGGGCAGGGCTGGGGTGCTGCGCTGCCTGCGGGTCCGGGCGCGGCGGGGGGCGCAGCGGGCGCGGCCGCCGGGGCCAGGCCGGGGTCTCGCCGCTACAGGCGGCGACCGCCAGCCCCGCCGCCGTCTACCTCGGCCAAGCGGCGGCGGACTACGGGGACACCCCCCCCGCTGCCGCCCCATCGCCCGCCTCTGGTGCTGCAGCGCCCGCGCCCTCCCCTTCCTCTCCCTGCGACCCGCCCGGCACGGGACCCTTTAAGAGCAGGGGGCACCGGCTGGAGGTCTCGGCCGGGGACGGGGTCGCTCCTGCGCTGGCGCTGGGACTGAGTCGGCCGGCCAGAAAGAAAAAAAAAAAAAAAACACCAACAACAAAAAAACAGAAAAAGGGGAAGGAGTTAAAAATAGGCAAAACAGAGGGAATTAAGAAAAAAAAAAAAAAGGAGAGGAGGAATAAAAAGGCAAAAGAGAGGGAATTAAAAAAAAAAAGGAAAAAATGGAGGGGAGGAGCGAAAAGAAGGAAAAAAGGCAAAGGAGAAGGATATAAAAAAAGGGAAAAAGGAAAAAAAGTGGGGAGGAGGGAGAAGGAGAAAAAAGGCAAAAGAGAGAATTAAAAAAGAAAAAAATAAGGAGGGGAAGAGCACGAAGGAGAAAAGGCTAAAGAGAGTGAATTAAAAAAAAGGAGAGGAGGGAGAGGGACGGGGAAAAGGCAAAAGAGGGAATTTTCAAAAAAGGAAAAAAGGGAGGAGAGGGGGGAGAGGGAGAGGGAGGGGAAAAAAGGCAAAAAAGAGGGAATTAAAAATAAAGGGAAAAAAAAGGAAGGTGTGGAAGCAGGAGAAGAGAGCGAGGAAATACGAAAAAAAAAGAAAAAAGACAAGAAAAGGGACGCGTTGGCCAAGTTGTGCCAACACTGGTGTGCGCAGGGATGGTGCACCCGGGCTGGCTCTGCCTGCTGCAGGGCTCCCTCCTCCTGCTGGCCAGGGCGCGGCAGCCCCGCGGCCCCGCCGGTGCGTGCCCGCTCCGCAGGAAGGTAAGCGCGGGCGCACGGGGTGCAGCCCGCAGCGCGGGGCTGCGGGAGGCGCGGCGCACCAGCCTCTTCCCCTCGGGCCGCGGCGGCGAAAGGGCGGGGGCGCGGGGCCGCCGCGGGTCAGCGCGGGGCGCGGGCGTAGGGGGAGCGCGGCGGGGAGCGGGGGTGGTTTCTCGGGGCTGCTGCCAGGTGGGGCGGCCACGGCTGGCGCTGACGGAGCGTGACGCAGGAGGAGGACCCGCGGGGAAGCGCCGGCAGGGACGAGTGGCGCTGCTCGCGTCAGATCGGGCTCGCCCGGGGTGACCGTGCCTGCATCCTTCCCTGCGGGAAGCCCCTTGCTTTACTGCTGAGCGCCAGGCGCGAAGGACGCTTTGCCCCGCAAATGGCTGTGCCCCTGAAGTGGAAACACGGGTTTAAGTTGTGTTAGGTTTCACTCGTCCTCTAACCTCATCAGTCTGACTGTATTAACCAGGAGCAGCGTGGGCTGAGCTGGCTCTGGGAGGTGGAAAGCACAGCTGAGGGTCGCTGCTGTAAGTTAGGGGTGATGTTCTGGCTCGTGTGAAGCTTGTGGGCAGGGTGTTGTTTCCATTAAATTTGGTCACTGAGGAAAAAACAGTTCTTGGTGAAGTTTCTGAGATAAAAGTACTAAAAATGACGTAGTGGAAAAGCCTTCCTGAAGTTACTGGTGTGTTCAGTGCATCTTTTAGTGTTAACAGACCATCTGTTCTCTCTGTTGGCGTCTGCTTGGACCTGGAAATAGGCCAACCACAGGTGCTGTGCACTTGAGATGCTCCTGGGACATGTGTCTTGCCGTTTGTGTTCATCTCCTGCCCCAGGCAGGGTTACCTCCTCCAGCACAGCTGTTACAGGAGCTGGAAGCCCTTAGAAGTAAGTCTAGATATTTTGCACTGAGGAGATGCCAAAGCCACAGTGGCTCACTGCAGCATATGTGTGCAAGGATAGGTGTGAGAAAGCATTGCAACTATGGAGGAGGTCTACTCTGTGACCCTCCTTCTCTCTGTCACTCGCACATGTAGCCCCTGGTCTAGGCCTTGCTGCCTCCAGCTGAGCATGCTGTCCCCCCTGCAGCTGCTTGGTGTCTCCTCATAGTGGACTGTCTACATGTGCCTTACCAAAGGTGTCTGCCTGAGCTTGGGTTAGAAAGTTTAACCCTAAACTGGAGGAGGATGCCTTAGCAATTTATATATGCCTTAGCAAATTATGTCTGGAACCAGTTTTTCAACTGGGTTTATAGGTGGCTAGCCATGACACTGCCGTAAAGCCAGGTCAAGCCTCTGGAAGGTGCCACCTTCTGCTTGAGGGCATGGAGTGCAAAAGCTGTGGGCTGGCGTGAATCTACCGCAAGGAGCTAGTGAGAGCAAGAAAAAAGAGGGCCCACAAGAGCCTGAGCAACCTGTAGAAAAGGGTAATTTGCTGATTCGGTGGGACACAAAGGGCATTTTCCTCAGAGCCATTGGCTGGACTTCTGCCAGTTAGCAATAAAACTGGAGGTGAAATGTGTTAATGGTATCTTATTATCTGCTGATTACTTGTCCTTAAAATGTGAGGCCACCTGTAGTTCTGATATTGGCAGATTGTTTCCTAGGGCTATTAGAACGGTAGTGATAACTAGACTGTCTAGGAATGGCAGTGTCTGCCTTATTTACAAAGCTGTTGAGTGTATTCTTCCAAATATTTGGGACAACTCCTTGGGAAAAAGTATTCCTCATTGTCCCTGCATCATCAGGGAAGGCTTATTTTGGTTTGGTTTACTCCTATTTATGGGATCTCTTTTCTTGTCCTTCCTGATTATAGGTATACCTTTCTCCTTTTTGTCAGGTTGCCTAAAGCTTCTGTCATGAAAGAAATATGTGAATCATTGCCTGACAGTGAGAAGCTGCTATTTTAGGGAATGAACATACAATACTGCAGAGAGCTTTCTGATCATCACTCCAAATTACAGTTAAAGTTGCAACAAATAATATGCCCTGTCTTTTTAATAGGAAAAAAGAAAGGCTTTGAAAACAATCTAAAGTAAAGTATACTGGAATCCTTCGGGTTATATTCCAGTTACTGTGTAATGTGGCCTGGTGATGCTTTCTTTTTGCTTCACATTGGAGTGTATTGGTGAGTTTAAAATCAGAATTCAGGAATTAACAGCAGAATGCTTTTGGTTATAGTTGTTTAGTATTTTTATGGTGCCTGTTCCTGATAGGGGACCAATCAATTTAAATGTTTGTCTTTCCCCATATATGTACTGCAGGAGAGTAAATAACCGGTCTGCTCTTAACCCTTGGCTTTTCAGTTAAAAAATTGATTTTAATTTTTTATTTCTAGCAAACAGAGACTGAATATGTGTTCTTCTAATAGTTATAGCCAGTGCAGTGTTTATCTGCAGGCAAGTTCTGCTTACAGTCTCAAGCTAAGTTTCAGTGTCAGTAATGCAGATGGGCAAAAGCTCAAGAGAATGACTGTTAAAAATGTACCTGGCATTTCTGTGTGATTTACTATAGATGCATGGGGCACTTTATGTAGTGAGTAAAGGCGCAATCTTTGCCTTAACTAGGTATAAGTGAACATGACAAGATGCGACAGTAGGCTAGATAAGAGGAAGGGAGAAAGCCATATAGGGAGGGCTGTAGACTCACGGCCTGAAATATTCCATGCCACATGCTCTGGCTTCTGTGGCAAGCCAAAAAAAATTAAGGGAATTAAATTCTCTTTTAATTGAACTGAGAAATGGTGCAGTCATGGGCTGGTATTTGAAAGATGTGGCTGTGGGGCTAAGCAGTGGCTATGAGGGTTAGGGGTCCTGAAAGACACCAAAGCCATAAAGGGCACCTACCTGTACAGTGAGCTGTACAACTTGTGCTGAAAAATATTCTACATAGACAAGGCAGAGATAAAAGGAAGAAGAAATGATGTAGAAGGTTTACCATGTCTGGGGTCCACATCCAGTTGTCAGTCTTTGGACAACAGTTTCCCTTCCCCTCTGAGTCTCCATTCCCTATATGACCACAATCTTCCCTTGTGTTTTTTTGTTGTTGTTTTTAAAACTCTAATGGTCTTTTTCTAGACAGTCATAATGCTGCCACATGATGCATTCTTTGTTTCTCCTGGGTTTTTTCTGCATTATTTTCTAGATGTTTACTATTATTTTACTCTAGACAGTCAGTACCTCATTTGGCCCAATTTGAACTAGTATTTCAGAAGAAAGATGACCCTTTCTCTGATCTTATTTGGCATTACTCTTCCAGCAGAATCATTCCTGCCCCACCTGAAATAATGTATGATGTCTGACAAATTCAGTAGTATTTGTGTATTTGAAGACTAATAATTGCATCCTGTGGTAGACCTATAAATACTGCATGAAAAGCAAGCTGATGGGGGTAGTTAAAGTGAACGGAATCTGAGGCTTGCATTTTTTGAAATTTTTTTTTTTTTAAATTGGAAAGATAATGAAATACTTCTCAGTCAGAGCCTGTGTCACAGGAGATTCCAGTGCCACCTGTGGGCAACCGGTTATGTTATTAGAGGGCAGAGGTTAAGTTACAGGACTAGTATGCTCTGGTTTCAGCAACTAGTCTGCAATATATCACTTTGCCTTTCTTCAGTTTTTTTTAATTCTTGCCTAGACCCTCCCTGAGCTCCTGAGGAAACCCCTTGCTGTGTGCCATGCTTTTCCAGGATTTCTGCAATGCCTGACACTGTTGTTCTGTCATTCTGGTGAAGCATCTGTGGCCCCATTGCATCTCACACTGAGTAGTGGAGTTTGTCCTCTGTGCAGCCCTGATTGGGAAGGCAGGCTTTCCAATTCTCATGGCAGGGAATGGATTCCATATATCCCAGTGCGTTGTCCCTGTGACAGTGTCAGCTTGAGCAGCTCCTTTTTAATCTTCCCTTATTCCTGGCTGGGGTAAAATCTTTCTCTTTCCCCTTCTTTTGTTCCAAGCAATTTTTTGGCTGGGCTGATACCCTGAATCTGTTCACAGCTAGCAGTTGTTTACTTGGCAGGGTGGGGTAGGGGAGAAGGCACTGTGCCATAGTGCTGCCTGTTCAGAAATACCTTGATTTGGAACTGTGTAGTGGGAGGTTGAACTCGAGGCACAGAGGAGGAGTGGTATGGCTAATGTGATGCTGCCTCAGTGTGGCAGCGAATCTGGAGGTGTGTGTCCTCATGTGCCACTGCCACTCTCTTTCTTAGGCTCCCTCTCCATTTTTTCCCATTGCTCCCTAGTTTTTCCCATCATGAGTAATGCATTGAGTACCACCCCGTAAACTGGACAGAAATTTGCATCTTAATCTACACATGAAACTGACTTTTTGTTCATAACAAAAGTGAAAGTGAGATTCCCGGAGCTATAGAACCCATGTCTCTCAAGCCTCCAGGTCACCACTTTTCAGTAATTAGTGCTGCTTTTAAAGCAGCCTTTCTGATGTAACAGCTGTGTAGAACTAAGATCCTTCAAACGAAAATTGAGTTGTAACGCCTTTACTGTGTGCTCCCAAGGAAGCTGAGTGAGAGAGAAGAGCTGCCAGTGACAGCGTATACAGCAATGCTGAACTGCTCTGCTGTTTCACAGCCACTAGAGCACTGTTTAACAGCTCCCATTTTATAGTCTTGGGACAGATTATACCCTTGCTTTTCCCTCTCTGAGGCTGCAGTGACACATAAAGTATGCTCCAGGAGGTGCACATGAGAGTGCTAGAAGGCACAGCAGGGGAAATATAGATTTCCTCAGGCACACCAAGGACTTTGCCCCATGCCCTTTTTCTTGAAGCAGTAGGAGGGTGTTTGCAGAGGTCTGGCATGGAGGCAAAGTAGTGCTGGGACTCCAGTGCCCACCTACTGAAGAAAAAGGAGATGCCAAAGGAGTGTGAGGCACTAGCAGGTCCTGAGCAGCTGTAATGCCATCTTTTGCAGGGAAAGTGGGTTTTGTGAGCTACAGTTACAGTATCACCTGGTTAGGAAATCCAGTTGCTGGTGCCTGGAAACTGTCTCTGCAGGGACTGGGAAGGTTTCCTCTGGATGGGCTAGGAGGCTGAAACCTGTTCTGTGATCCCCTCATGCTAGCTTCAAGGAATTCTGAGAATGGAGGTGCGAATGGTGCTTGGGGTGATTTGCGAAGTTCATGACTGCTTCTGTTGGGGTGGAAGCGCCAGCAAGAGTGCTCAGACACTCTGCTTTGTAAGGTCTCAGTCTCTAGGACTGTGTGAGGGGTTTTGCTAGGTCTCAGCCTGCTTTCTTCTGCCTGTGCTGCAGGCGCTTTAAAAGAAGACTTTATTTACTTGGTGCATTATAGCCTGTGTGATTTTTTTCAGTGGTACCACTAACAGCTGGCAGTATCTGATTGTGAAAGCGGGGGGGATTTGCAGAGTTAAAAAACTGAGAGTGCAATGCCGAACACATTTCTAGCTAGGCTGTTGGTAATAGTCCAACGCAGCACTGATAATGTGTGTTAAAGCCTGGTACCATCCATCTGGATTTGAGTCTTCTGATTGGTTTTATTCAGGAGCTGAAGTTTTAAGTTAGTTCATGACTTGTTCCTTGCAATTGTGGCTTTTCTTATGCACTGCCATATACATGATCAGACTAGTATGAAGAGAAGGAATGTTGATCTCTTGACCTCATGCTAGCCCCAGGTGCCTCTTCTGGCTTCTCGCTTGCTTGTAGATAAAAAGCAGCACTTGTAGTCCTTCCTCCTACCTTGATGATGACTGCTTGCAGTTCATTTCTCACTGCAGTGGTGTGTCCTTCTGTTTTTCTCTCCTGACTAATGATGGGAGGGAACCCTGTCTCATTTTCCCTCTTGCTTTACTTTGCATATTCATTTTCCTGTGTTCTTCTTGGGTCCATTCATACTCACCCGTACACCTGTATCTTCTTTACCTCTTGGTGGTGCATCATGTTTGTTCTCCCTTCTTCCTATTCTTTAGGAAAGATTTTATAGTCTGTTATTCAGAAGTGCATTCAAGGACTATCCTATAGGATCCAGAGTTATAGTCTGGTGTTGCCAAAGTCTGAGATGTCCTTCACATTCCCAATGTGCTGCAGAACTGTCTGAAGGGCTCTTTGAAGTGTACTTCGTTTGTTGGTCTGTGCAGGTAAGCCAGACTGGTGGTAACATTTTACTGAACTGCTGCCTGATCTGTGGCCTGGGTTTGTTGTAAAAAGCTGCTGGAAGAGGTTGTAAGCCATTGTATAGCAGTCTTTAAAATTAACCTTTCTGAGCCTAGGTCTTTAGTATCAGAAATTGATAGACAATGTGCTTCCAATAAAATCCTCCGAGCAGCCTGTTCTGGATTTGGCAGTCAGGCAGGCTTCTTAGATCAGCGTACACGCACACTTAGCCTCAGAGCTGAGGTTAGAGTTATCTGCTAACGGCTGACCAGATGTTTGAGTGCATCTGGAAGCCTGTCCTCTTACTTAGACATGCAAAGGCTGCCTCATCCTGTCTGTGCAGACAGATAGAAACTGTTTGTGTCCATTGGTCCAGTGAGGACCCCTACACTAGTGAGATGGATGCTGTAGGTGATGGAAGTCATGTTTGCTGCTGGTGTAAAGTGACTTGGCAGGATCCATTTTTGCCCCATCTGCTCTCCTGTCCTGTCGGATTGCTTAGGGCTTGAGCACAGCCCTGCACTGTGCTATTCCTGGGGATGCTGGGAGGCGCGTTTTGCAGCAGAACAAATTTGAGGTCTGATTTTGACTTCTTGATGGCTCTGGTTTTTGACAGATTTTGAAAGGTAATCTAAATAAAGAAGCTTTTTCCTCCTCCGGTAAAAAGAGTATGTTCTGGAACCGCATGCTGAGTTTGGCCTGTGGAATTTCTTCCCTTATTTTCCGAGTTATTGTGTGTACTTCTGTTTTCCTTAAGAAAGAGGAGAACTGGGCTGTAATGGGTCTTGACCGTGTGTATGTCTGCCGTGTACTACATCCATGTAAAACGATATTTCCATTTGCCCCTGCAAGTCTCTCTGCCAGCTGTGTTTTGTGTTACTCGTTTGGTGTCTTGCTCAGAGCAGAAAGTTCTCCTGAGATGCTGTGACACTGCACTCTGGCTAAGTGTCACAGCAATTTCTTTGAGGAGAAGTGCCTTGCTGTGCTGAAGTGAGAGGTGTCAAGGTGAAGGTGAGTGAAACCCTGCTGTCCTGCTCTGCTTCGACAGAGTCATGCTGGCTTTTAACTCAATGAAGGATGAAAGCTGGATAAGTGTTTTGCCTGGAGCTTGGCCTAGTTGGGCTGTGCTCTGCTGCTGGTTTTGACAGTGATAAGCTGGGTAATAAGCTGGGATGGCATTTGTGTTGGGATGACCTAGGAGGAAAAAAACAGGGCCAATCTTCTTGTGTTTTGAATTGATGAAAATTGAATTTTGACCTCAAGACCTGAGAAAAAGGATGGTCAAAGAGGACTCTATGAACAAAGGTGCTTTAAAAGTCCGTGCTGGTAAGCTGCTGAGCCAGGTGACCTGTTGTCTTGGTGCTAGGTTTTCCTTAAGCCTTGTACTGCAGCGGCCAAGCATGAATGTCTGTACTTACTTAACTGTGTCTCCCTCTCCTCCAGCAAAGTGAGCTGAACTCCTTCCTGTGGACCATCAAGAGGGATCCCCCATCTTACTTTTTTGGCACCATCCATGTCCCATACACACGAGTTTGGGATTTCATCCCAGAGAACTCCAAGAAGGCCTTCCAGCAGAGCCACATCATTTATTTCGAGCTGGACCTCACCGACCCCTACACCATCTCAGCTCTCACCAGCTGCCAGCTCCTGCCACAGGGAGAGAACCTCCAGGATGTGCTGCCTCGTGACATCTACTGCCGGCTCAAGCGGCACCTGGAGTATGTCAAGCTCATGATGCCATCCTGGATGACCCCAGACCAGCGGGGGAAAGGGTTGTATGCAGACTACCTCTTCAATGCCATTGCTGGCAACTGGGAGCGGAAGAGGCCGGTGTGGGTGATGCTGATGGTGAACTCTTTGACAGAGGTAGACATCAAGTCACGAGGTGTGCCCGTCCTGGATCTGTACCTGGCTCAGGAAGCAGAGCGACTGAGGAAGCAAACGGGTGCTGTGGAGAAAGTGGAGGAGCAGTGCCACCCACTCAATGGGCTGAACTTCTCTCAGGTGAGACAAAGTGGTGTGCACGGTGCCAGACTGGCTGCTTGGATGGATATTGAAGCACCAAGAGCACAGGCTGGAGCATGGAGAAAGTGTTCTCTACCCAGAGACTCACATTTGCTCCCTGCAACCCATACCTCTGCCTGTGTTCTCGGGAAAATTTGCTAGCTGTGGAAGTTGGGGCCACATCCTAAATTCATTTAGACCTGGCTTGTGGAGGCCCCTCTCTGCTTCTCTGGGCAGTCTTGGGTAGGCTTCACTCTAAAGAGACAGTGGACCTTTGGATGTCTGCTCTCTGACCCTGTCTGCACTGCCCTGCATGAATCTGAGGCAGGCTGGGGCTCAGTGTCTAAAGCTACTTTTGTAATTGTTAAGAAGAAAGGTGTGATCATTCAGCGGAAGTAGGAGCACTGTGAGTAAAGCGGTGAAGTAACCACTGATTGGGAAGGTATCCCAGTGGACCTCTCAGTGCCCTCAGAAGCAATGCATCTTCTGCATTGGTAAAAGTGTTTTTTGTTTTGGTCTTTCTTTATTTTCTTTCCCTCTTTTGAGACCAGGTGAGGGTTGGCACAGCTTCCTGCAGGGAGCAACAGAGTCTAGTGCAGGCCCTTGTGCACATGCCTTTGTGTTTGCAAACCAGCTGGAGTTCAGCAGCATTGTTTGTGCAGTGCCACCTCTGGCAAGTAATACCACCTCTGTGTTGTCCATCTGTTGGATGGGGTGGTTGTGGGCAGTTTGTGAACTAAATACACCTGGGAGCAGTGTTCGTAGCTGTCTCTGCCTCCTCGGTGGGATCGCAAGCAGGCATAAGGTTACTGTCTGGCCTGGGATGCCTTTGCTGTACGGAGGTGCTAATTTGGTGAGAGGAAGTGGTGTTCGCTTCGGAATAGATGAGACCTGTTGTTGCGGCATACCCTGCATGTAGCCCAAGGTGGGAGGACCTTTGGTCATGGGGCTGGGGAACTTTGACTGATACCTGACCCTTTCCCCTGCAACTTGAAGCCTGTCCCATCCCTAGTGCAGACTTTCCCATGCAGTAAGGGAAGGAGCAGAAGTGGGGATGCAGCTCAGCAATGGCAGGGTTACCAGTTGAGGGCAGATTTCAGCGGTGCCTCTACCCCAGCC
This sequence comes from Neomorphus geoffroyi, assembly GCA_033558235.1. NCBI lineage: Eukaryota > Metazoa > Chordata > Aves > Cuculiformes > Neomorphidae > Neomorphus > Neomorphus geoffroyi. Next base: position 3,589,558 of record JAUMJM010000008.1, read on the forward strand.
AATCTCGGTAGGTCCAGGGTGCATCACTTATGCAGGCCTTAGCTGCAGGCAGAGCATCTATACTCCCCTCTTCCTTTGTTTGGAGCTGGGCAGCCTCATTTGCATCTCCAGTCTTTTACTTTAACTGTGCTTTGAATCTTTGTGCTGTTGCGGTTTGCTCTCTGGGAAGTCCCGTCTCCTTCACTTCTTATCTGGTTGAGGCTTTATTAATATTATTGCCTGTGTTTTTCTTTTGCTGACACTGCTCTTCTAGTTTAGTGTGATCTAAAGGGCAGGGGCAGGGGATTAGTAGGGCATGAGTTTTCTATGCTGCCTTGTAAGAAAGTGGTAGGAAGGCTGAAGAATATATGTTCCAAATCATGTCCCCATTAAGCTGATGCAGTTGTTCATGCTTACTTGCACTTGTTATGACTTACAAACTTCTGCTGGGGAAAATGGGGACACAAACCATAAGGAATCGTCTAATACTGTGCAAGAAATGCTTTTTGTGTTGCAGCAGAGTTGCAGAGAGAGGATTAACATGACAGAGAAGCAAGTTTAGTGCTTTCAGTTTATGTTTCTGCATAGGGTTTACTCTTTCTTTCGCTTATAACATGGTTGTACTACCTGGTGAGGAGGACTTCCAGACGACTTGCAAGCAGTGCATTATTAGGTGGGTCCCTCTTTTGATTCATACAATTGGATAGGCCTGGTTAACGTCGCTGTGTATTGGAGGTGGAGGTCTGGAACATTTATCATTGATTATCTCCATAGGGTTGTGTAAAGTGCAGACAAACTTAAGCTGGAGACCTCCTTCTCCTTCTGAGGAGAGAGAGGGAAAAAAAAACAACCCCCCCCTTTTACCTACAATAGCTAATACTGCCTGTCAAGGGGCTCTTTTTCTTTGGCTGTATTTATTCCAGTTTTTGGCATTGGCTCATAAGGTGAGCCATGCGCTTGTGAACAGGCTGTGCTTTGGCATGCTCACATGGTACCCGAGCTGTGTTTCTCAGAGACTGGTTTGAGCTTGAACGTAAGAAGTTTGGACTTGGGTCAACCCTCTGCATGGGATCCAAACTTAAGCATATGAACATGGTCCAGCCATCACCACTTCCTGGGCAAGACCTTGGCCAGTTTGGCTTCTCCAAGCTTGGGACATTTGAAGGAAGACCTTACCTTGTTAGCTGTTACCGATTTCAGAATTCATGCGGCTTTCCTGTGTCTAGACCTTGTCTTAGCACTCTGTTCATACCTGAGCATCTGAATACCTGACTATGTCTTCAGATATAGTCTTCAAAGCATCTTGGGTGGCAATAGAAAGCAGGGAGCCACTAAGGACTGACTGCTTCCGCAATCTTGTTTCCAGCTCTGGGGCTGAGCACTTTAAAGTCTTCACTTTTGCCTCTTTCAGTCGCTTCCTCTTACAATTAGCTGCAGATAGAAGATGAAGGAGAAGCTTCTAGGATTGATCATTTTACATTAATTAGGACATGTTCATGTTTCTGCTCAAAGAGCAACCTCTGTCAGAAACAAAACACTGAGAGATTACTGCTTTTCTCTAAAGAAATTCCAGATCTTCCTAGTGGTGAAAGATCTGTGAGATCTATAGACTCCTTCTTAGCAAATACAACCCTCCTGAGTAACAGCAACATCATTTTTTCTTGTTTTATCTGTGTACCCACTTGGGTGAAAGGGCCACCCTTGATAGCCTGTGGTATAAAACCATTGTTCAGGAGCAGTACACATTTGTGGGTAAAGTAGGAAGCCAAGACACGACTGCCTTATGTGTAGAAGGGGATCTTGGTTGGTTTGTTTTTATCCCTTTCTGAGGAAGTTAGAAAAACAGCAGTGATGGCTTGAAGTTAGGCCCAAAAGATATGATATGAAATGGGAAAGAATTGTGCTAGTCTCCTCATTTCAAACAAAAGGCTTTTTTTCTACATTGAGTTGATCAGTTTTCATGTTTGTCTGAGGTGCTGGCTGCCTTTACTGGGTATGTTTGATGGTGGGGTATCCTCACCTCACCTGGGCTCACAGGCCACTTGAAATAACTGTAGTGAGATGCGTGGCTTATGGGGAAAGAGTTGTTCTTTGTCACTGTCTTGAGAGCATCCCATGAATTGTTAGCCCCTTCCACCTTTCAGAAGTGGCGTGTGTTGGCTTACTGGGATGTCATGCAGGATGAGCCATCCTACCCCCACCATGGTTTTCATGGTGTGCTCCACTTGGCTGAGGAAGGAACCCACTCGTAGCATGGCTCAAGCCTATTTTTGCTCATGCTTGAGGCCAGGCAGCATGGGACTGCACCACTGCAGCTCCCTAACTTTGTTTTTCTTTCACCTTGTGGCATTTTGAAGAGCTTTCTGCAAGCTCAGAGGAAGTATATGGACTTCTTGTGGGAACAAAATATACAAATAACAATAGAAGCTCTGAACTAGCAGGAGAGCTGCAGCCCTGCCAGTGCCGTGCTGCTGAATGTATCCCAGCACAGGGTTTTGTTGAGGACCCTGCTATTGATGCTACAGTGCTGGATTCCTCTCATTCAGTGTAGGCCAAATTTTCAGCTCTTTCAAGTAAAAGTCTGATCTTTGCTGGAGGTCCTGGATTAACTGCTTAAAGATTTTAACACCTGAGAAAATTTGAACTTTCATCTGGACATTGGCCTAAGCATCTTTCTGCCTCTCCTTCTGCAAACCTGTCATCAGACCATTGAGTCTGGTCTTCCTGGTGCACCTCAGGAAGCAGGGTGAAAAGGAGGTTTTGGTATTGCTTTGGGCTTCTCTTCTATTTCTTTTGCAGGGTGAGCTGGCTAGATCACTCAGATACTCAAAATCCACTAGTCTGTTCCCAAAATTTTAGTCCAGTGCTGTGTACCCAAAAGGACAGGTAAGTTATGTCAGAATCCAATGGTAAAGAAGGCTAAAACAACTTAGCTTTCCAAAGTTGTACAGAATCTGCACAAAACAAAATCTCTCAGGTCTTTCAGTAGACACCTCATGGCTATGCAGCCTTGGGAAGGCTTGACACTGTAGTTGCTAACCGCAGGGCTGTCCCAGCAGGGAAGACATGCCCTTAACCAGCAATAAACAGACAGAGGTTTGCTGATGATGTTTGGAGCTGTTTTGAAACTCTTAACTTATTCTGGCCAAAGCAATCCATTCTTCTGGGAATGTGCAGCAGTTTGACACCCTGTGTGTATTTATTAAGCTCATCTTTGTGGTATCCCATGCCTATAATCATACAAGAACCCCCTCGACTTCCATGTATATATGGGGAAGTTCCTGTCCATGGAGTTTCAGTTTATGCCCCAGAATACAAACATACCAAATGCCTCTGTAGCCCTTTGAGAGAGGAACTGAAGTCCTGTGACTGTTGGTATGTCTGGTAAAAAGGTCTCGGGATTTTTAGGGCTGAGATTTCTGTACTCAAGCAGTTGTGGACATCCTGATGTGAATTGTAACTCTACTTACCTTAAGAGCATTGTAGGTACTTGGTAGACAAGTAGTGAACCTTTCAGTCTTGCACTGGTGAGAGGCAACTAAGCAGACCCATTTTTTCCCAGCCTGGCTGCTTGCTCCCAGCCTCCTAACAGTCTGTGGCATCTTGAGTGTTTCAACATATTACACTGGGCAACATTTCCAGTTTTCCACATGCCTGCACAAAGGCTTGACCCTGCAAAAGGCAGGCATGTAAGGAGTGGTTAGGAGCTGCTGGTGGAGGCATTTCTACTGAAACAGTTCATACAGTACAGCCTAAGTCTGGGCTCCTGGACAGTCTCTGCTGCTCAGCCAGTGTACAGTAACTTGTTAGGCTAGGGTAATTTGATCACAAGTTTCATCCCTGTGTGAATTTTTGAGGCTTGTTTCTTGAGGTCATTGAGCTGTTGTTATAGGTGTGATGAGTTGCATGTTTGGAACGTTTAAAAATGAGGTAGCCACAGCAGTCCTTTCTAGGAAGGATGAAATGGAGAAAGAAGAGAGGGTGGCACCATGTATCTTTTTATTTGCTGTAAAGCTGTTGGTAAGTCAAAACAGGAAGACATGGAAAACTCAGGGTGGTAGCTGATCAACAACAACACAGGAAACACAATACTTGTTATCAGTATTGTACAAAGCCCCAGTGAACAGCTCCATGAAAGTCTGCCAGAGGAGAAAATAAGAGGAAAATTATTGTTCCATTTAGGTATTTCAGGTGCAATTTTGCATCACTGGAAGAAATCTAGTCATGTAAAACACATAGGTGAATAACACTTTATCTTGAAGGCACCACAACTGGCTTGGAATAGTGCTGTTTCAGACCTCATCCAAGTTAAAAAATAAATTAATCTCTGAACTGAAAAGGATATTTGTTTAGGTACAAGTAATTGTGACTGAATTTAATTTGCTATGTGGAAAGGGAATACATAGTCCCAAATGTATGTATGGTTAGTGCTTTGAGGAAGCCCAGTTTCACCAGACTGAAAATAGTGATAGGCCAAATAAAGTGGGATGAAAAACTTAGGCATAAACATGTAAATCATAATTGGGAGTTGTCCAAGAACCCCATATTAGATCCCTGAGAAATCACAATTCTGCATTTGCAAAGATGAATTCTTTAGTTAAAAGAGAGGTGTTTGGTTAACAAAGGAGATGTAAGCAGCAATAGAAAACCCAAAATAAAACAAATGGAAAAATAGCAGAAACAATGTGAACAAATAATCTGCAAGGAAATGTAGGCAGTTGGTGAGCTGGCTGACGAGTAGTAATGAAGAGGTTTGGGGCATTTGATTTAGAACAGAATCAGGGAAAACGTATCAGGGATTCATAAAATCTTGGTGGTGGTAAAGGCTCCATACTGAACAGGGTTGCAAAATTGTTGCTTATGAAATAGAAAAGGCAGAATTAACGAGTAACTGTTACTTGGTGTTCGGAAAAGAGAAGACTGTATTCATAGCTTGGTAATAAGGGAATAGTTTCTGCTTGAGTAAGAAATTACTTCTAGTAATTAAGGAAAAGTGTTAAATCTCAGTGTTTTTAAATGTACAAAACATGAATGGTTAACATGAATGGTTAACTTACAGTCAAGAATGTTTAGAGACTAAGCGAGGGAGCTCTTTGAATCATTAGTATAAACACTCTGAAAGTTTCTAGGGAGTGGAAAAAAGCTACAGCGTCAGCATTATGCTGAGATAATGAGTAGGTAGCTTGTCACGCTACCCAAACTGCAGTTTGCTCAAAACATAAAACACTCATAGGCTTCACAGCTGGTAAGGAGCTGAAAGAAGGCAGGGTGATGCTAGCTAGTTTCTCTTGAATGGGAAACTAGGCTTTTCAGACAAACGTGATCCCACTTCTTGATAAGAGTATGATTTTTGGTGATAAAAGATGTCACGTTAATGTAAATATGCAGAGATTTGAAGGATTCTGACTTTGTTCCTGGTGATAGTCTGATGTAGGAGTACATACTAGACAAAATCAAAGTGACGTATTGTAAACAGCCCAGGGGAAGTGATCATTCTCATAAAATGGCTGCAGACAGAGAGTCATCCTCTGTCAGGGAGGATGGAAGCTAGAAGATGCTCATGAAGAGGTACTGAAAGTATCTGTTCTTTGCCCTTCATTACCCAGTGGTTGTCAGTGATGTAAACACTAAATAATTGTTTGCACAAACGTGGACCTCCTCCAGATGGAGGGGAGGTAAACACCGGGTCAGTTGTGGGAGTGGAGCTGAGTCACTTGGGAAGCTGAGCTCTAGTGTTGTTAAATAGAAGGCCGGACATCTAAGAGCAAAGCATGGAGGGCAGGCTGCATAGGCTGGAGACCTTATCTGGAATACATTGGTGGTGCAAAGGTCTTGGAAGACAACTAGAGAACATGACTGCCAAGCCCAGTACTGTCGCCAAGAGGCAGAAAGCAGTCCTCAGTGAGTGGTAGAAGCAGCCGAGAAATGTGCTGGGGAGCCCAGTGCAGGAGCACTGCTTAGTCCTGGTGTCAGCACTTCAGAGAGCCTTGAAGAATGAGAGCAAGGTCAGAAAAGAGCTGCACGATTAGTTTGGGCCTGGAGAGCATGCCTGTACAAAAGAGAGTAAAGAAACAGTTGTTTGTATAGAGAAACTTACTGGTAATTTTGTGAGCATGCTGGGATATCTGAGGAAGAGGGACAGTGCCGCAAAAGCGGCAAGTCCAGTGGCTTAACTGCTGAGGATATACACTATTAGAAAGAATATAATTGGTTTCTAGTGATGGCAATTAGCCAGTTGAACAAATTTCGTTAGGACGTGTTGGAATTGACATAATTCAGGTGTTAAATCACCACTAAATATCTCTCTGAAACAAAAAAGATTGCTAGGTAGTGTTCAAGGGCTGCTGATTCGTGCATGGAATCAATGAGCATTTTGTTCTGTAGTATCAAATACTAATTTGAGGCATTCAGACATCTGCAATTAAGGCCAGACAGGCACTTTCAAGCAGCTTCTAGATTCTTTTTTTTTTGGTAGAGTTTTTCTATAGATCAGGTTGAAGCTTGTTTGTTGTCAGTGCCAACGCTAATCTGAAATCAGACCTTTTTTTGACAATGGGATTATAAAACAGAGGTACTGTGACTTTAGTATGGTGGCAGGCAGTAGTTTGGGGGCAGCTATGTGCTTTCTGCTGCACATTATCTGCAAATGGGCTGAGATTTTAGGTGCACTGAAACACCACCACCAAGCTGAGGGGTCTGCTGTGTGCTTAATGTACTGGAGGCATTTGCTAGCGAGTTCCAAATGCCCTCAGATATCTGTCAAATGCGTGTGTATATGTAGTATGACCCAAAGACTTAGAGGGCTGCATTCAATGTTGCAATACATCCAGAGGAGGAGCATACAGTATGGCACTGCTCCCGTCATGTTCACAAAAGCCCTCGACATACCCTGTGCTGTCAAGAGGAGGGCTAGTATTATGGTACGTGGTGACAGCCCTTGCCATGGATTTGTGCCACTGAGCACAGTAAGCACTAGTCAGAGGAAGAATGATTTAAAAAGCACTTGTGTTGCCAGATCCCTTTAGTCTGAGGCTGTCCAGGAATGCAAGATACTTTGCTGGGTGCTCCTGTGAAGATAGCTTGAGTTGGTCACCTGAGCAGTGTTTTGCGATAGTTACTGGGACTGCAACAGTGACAGGGAGCCTGTGATGCATGCAGGTGAGAAACGGAGGCATTTGTGATGCTGGCAAGTAGTAGAAGTCACCTCTCTTGTCTGTGCTGTCTGGGAAAGCTGCAACATGTCTGCACAGTAGCATTGTAATGAATCATCTGGGAACAGTCCAATTTCCTTTGCCTGAAATTTGGTTGTTATTTTAGACTAGTCTGGTTTCACATTAAAAGCTAAGATTTCCAGTCTAGATTCTTCATTCTGTATGCACTGAATGCTGGCCAGCTGGCCAAAGCGAGAGTTGGAGTTCATTACTTCTATGGCAAAACTGTTTCCAAAATGTCATTCTGGTGCCACTGTTACAGATAGCATGCATTGCCTGGCTCAGGCTCTTTTCAGGCTGATAACATTTCAAGGCCGTCATGGTCATGCTCCTATGAGTGTGTCTATTCCCTGTTGTGGTGGATTAGGGAAGACGGGTTACCTATGTAGCCACCCCGTTGTCTGTCTGTGACTGCTGGAGTGTAATGTTTTCATAACTTCCAGAAGCTGTGGGCTTGCTGGGGAAGTCCTTGAGAGAAGGCACAGTTTTATTTTTCCAGTGCTGTTATGTCTGAATGTGCATGTGCAGTAGCTAAGCAAACATCTAAAACTTACAGAATTCGCCTCCTTTGGCAGCTCAGGAACCTATATTCATCCAAGGCTGTGTGACTGAGAGCAATGAGAAACAGACATGTTGCCAGGCATCATTGTATTTAGGAGATGTGCGCTGGTGCGTAATTGATGCTTCTGTATACCCTTCTGCCAGCGATGTCTCTCTGGAAGGAGCCACCCTGCAGAACTTTTGCTATGCTCTTTGCTGGTGACTGTGATTTGGAAGGGGATGTGCAGGACTATGCTGGCTAAAGCAGGTTTTCAGGCAATGCAGTGGAGTGATGGTTGTGACTCAGCGGTATCTGCCCAGCCTACACAGTTGTGATCCCACGTGCTGCACACTTTTGTGTTCTTGCTCTTAAGACAGGTGTTGGAAATCTCTTGAGAGGCTGTTTTCCCACATCTGTAGAAAATGTTCAAGTGGCTATAAGAGCTGCTGTATGGTGCTAAATCTTTCTACGTAAGGGGGTTTACCAGTCATGTAGAGCCAAGGTGGTGGATCCACAATGTGTGGCTTGGATCCCCAAGCCAGAAAAGACTTGGCTTACAAAAGACTGTGAAAAAGGAATCCTACAGCTTTTGGGCAGTCCTTGGAGAGTCTTGTGTGGCCAGACAGAAAGTGACCTGCTTCAGATCTGAGTTTTGCAGGGAAGCTGCTTTAGCCTGTGGTGCCATTTTTATTTTCCTCCTATGTGACCAGCCTTGGTGAAGCTCAGAGCCTGGCAAAGAGCTCCCTCTGTATATGCAGACCAAGTTGGCCAAGCAGATAGTCTGTGGAAACTGGGAAAGGTGCTGTAGTCTTGTCTTAATGGATTTTGTGAAAAGTGTGCTGCTGTTTCTTGGTGCGACGCATGTGTAACTCAGGAAAGACTCTGCTGCAGACATCAGTGGATTTCTGCTTCAATCACTTTAGAAGAAATGGGAAATGTCCTAGGAATAAATTCTGATGTTAGATCTGTTTATATGAACATGGGACCCTTTGGCCTCTTGGAGGGTACCTCTCTCTGGAGAACACTGCTGTTGTACACTGAACTTAGAGCTGTCTCTCTGTACAGGTGGTGGGGCAGACTTTGAGTTTTTATGCCTCCCTGCACACTGATTTCTTGAGATGTGTGACAGCCAGGGAAAGCACCGATTCCCTATATCAAGCATGTTATAGGCATTTCTGTAGTGTGACATTGCAGAGTACTAGTTAAGTAGTCACATGCCTTAGTCTCACTGGCTTTCATCCTGAAAACTGCTTATTTGTTCAAATGCTCAGTGGTTGCAGATCAACACTGACTCATTAATTTAGAAATATGCAAGTTTTTCACACTCAACTCTCTTTTAAATTTTTAAATGGCTACCCATGCATACAGTTTTGAACAGGGACTGAATAAGTGCATCACATGGACTAGAACCAGCCCAAATGATGTCTGCTCGTTAGGAAACTGTTGCAAATCATCTGCTGTTTCAAGTCAATCAGCTTTTCACTGCTGTCCCTCAAACTTCACTCCTTCTCCAGTTTATGTGGTCAAGAGCCTTCGATCTAGCATTAAGAAAAATGCTCTACATTCAGTTCTACTTTCCTATGGCTTCTATTTTCTTCTCATTCCTCTCCCTCCATCTTAACATAAATGCAGCCTAGGGCACACTTTACTGCTGATGCAGAAGCTAAATGAAATGTTACTTCGCACTCGCATGGTTGTATGCACAGCAGTAGTCCCAAGGCATGTGTGCTACAAGAGAAGAAGAGAGGCAAAGTGATGGGGATTTGAGCTATTCCTGGTCTCTTCCTCAGGCTGTGATTCTGCACCTTGTCTCACATATAGAGCTTGGTTTTCTATAAACATTCAGTTGGGTCTGGCTTGCTTGGCACTCTGGTATTATGGCACTGTGTATGATCCTGCTGTCACTTTCCCCTCTGCCTCTGAGAGGTTCTTTTCCCATTAAGGGTGACCAGCCTTTTTTTTTTTTAAATGCCCCAAATATGGGGCTCATGCCCTTTTCTGGAGTAAGCACAAGAGGGCAGAGCTAGAACCAAGTTTTCTCTGCATTCCTGTCTGGCTTCTTTTTCCAGTTTAATATCAACACTTGCCCAGAGTTTTGGATTTTTTCCTTTAATTTCTTTTTTTCCTAGAATACACACACACATTTATTTGCAAGACAGTTAAACATGTCTAATGCAAAGCAGTGGTGTGGCTGAGGAATGACTCTAAGAAAGTGACTCCTGTGGCCGCCACCAGAGTTCATTTTTAAAAGCAAAGGCAACCGGTACTTTCTTGGACAGATGGGTGACAGGTGTCAGCTCTGCTTTAGCTCTGTTCTGGAGTGCCACAGGCCTCTTTGGAGGTTTCCTCCTCTGGCATTGGTTGCAAGTGCATGTGATGTCCTGGCAGGCAGGTGCAGATTGAGAACCAGCAGGTCTCCTTGCTGTGCACCTGCCGTCAGCATTCATGCGTGCACCAGCAGGCGATGACAGAGAAAGAAGCCCAGTTCCCTGCCAGTTCAACTGCCAGTCTCCCACGACCTTGTTAAAATACTGTGTGGCAGGATGGCGAGTATGGCCAGATTCATACATCTGCATGCTCTGCAGGTTGCAGTTTGCACTTTGCACAACCAGAGCTGCAGGGAGGCATCAGTAGGATGGGGCAGGGGGAAGGGAGTGCAATAATGCTCAGGTTTCTACTCGCTGATGGCCCCTTGTGAGGTAAAAAGTCACGATTTTTTTCTCCACCTAGGAAACAGAGGAGAGAGCATGAGCGGTTGGAATAGGTTCACCAGGACATGTGCTGTCCATAAAAAAATGACGTCCCACAGATGGTTATAGAGCTTCCCAGGCTCTGCAGTCCTGGGAGCTGCACAGAGACCTATTAACCTCTACTTGGTAGAGGGAATAAAAATTTGTTGCAAGACTGGGAACAAGGCAGTAACTCTGGTGCCACTACATTTCCTCCTCAGCTGAGGTTCCAGGTTTCTGTGTTCACCTGCCTTTCGCAAGGACTTCCACAGAGGTTGTCCGCATTGCCTTTTGTTGCAGGGGACAACACGGTGCATCTGCTCAGAGCCTGCAGGCTTTTGATAAAAAGCAATTTCCTTTCTTCTTTCTCATGTCACCCGTTCCAGAAAGAGGTGCAGCGCTTCTGAATTAGCAGGAACATCGGCTTTGAGGCTGGGATCTCATACGTGATTGAGCAAGACCCTCTTCAGGCCTAGCACCTCTGCTTGCAAATGCCTCTACAATGCCAGAGTGTGAGTGTGCGCTTTGATGCTGCTGGTCTGCTTGAACTCCAGTTTGTTTTTTCTTTGCACTGCTTCTTAATCCAGCCTTGCTCCCCAAGAAAGTAGTCCAAGGTCTAGCCACAGATTAATGGAAACCCTTGAGATAGTGGTGCCTGAAGCCAATCCATTTCCCAGCCTTGGCTCCTACCAGGAAGATGATCTTATTCTCAGTCACATGCCATCATGTTTATTGAGGAGTGGCAGAACTGTGGTAGAAAACAACTCTGTCCCAGCATGAGTCAAACAGCAAACAGATTGCTGGGTTAGGCTTCAAAACTGCACAGCATGAACAGCTGTGGGAAGATGGATTGAGAAACATTTGATGCAGGACGGGAAAAGGCAGAAGTCAGAGTTCTCAAAAACAGAAACTACTAAGCCTCAGAGGTATTGCAGAGTCATCAAGTAAGGGAGAGAGTGTGCAGTGAAAATAGCACAAGAGACCAGCTCCCAGTTTTGACATCACGGCTTTCCCCTTTACCTCTTCAGGCTATGCCAGTGGCAGTAACTTAGCATGTCCTGTAGATGTCTGGTTGCTCTCAACTGTTTATACTTTGTGCATATCTGCTCATACTGATTTTGTCTAATTTTCAAGCAATGTGGCTGGTCGTGGCTTACACCAGGCTCTACCACCTAAATTTTGTTGTGCTGTGCATTGTCTGGGAAATGGAGGGGTAACTAGAGACAGCACTGCTTAACTGAAGAATTTGAAGACACAGATTACAGCTTATGAGACAGATGCTTGATGTTCTCCATCACTCTTCACATATCCCTTAGATTTCAGATGTCCAGGTCTTTTGAAGGCATCTGTGGAGAGCCTCACAACTTGTCCTAGGAAGACAGTGAGGATTCCACGTAGCTTTGCTAGCCAGTGGCTCCCTGTGGTTTTTTGTAGTGAGGCAAGGCTTTGTAGATTCATTGTTTTAAGAGAGCAGTGTGCTGGGAAGTGGCAGTCTGGTTGCAGTTGCGGTATTGAAATGGCGATGGCACATACAGCTGAAACAGATACACGGTTAGCCCGTTATGATTTATATTTGAGTGCAAGTTTATAGTGCTGCACAGGAAGCTGGCTGGAGAAGTGTGCAAAAGATTTCCTAGCATTGCATCAGTAATTATTAGCTGTGTGGTCCATGACAGCAGACAGCCCTCCTACTGTGTAGCTGGTGAAGGTCCTTCTCACCTGTTAACCCTCTTTTTTGTGCTGAAACAACCCATCTGGTTGTCCCTGATGTGCAACCTGCTACTCTGTGGACTCTACTGAATTTTAAGGGCAGTTCTGTGCTCCATCTGATCAGGTGTGGAAAGGAACACTCCAGTTCTGCTTTGCAGATCAGTTCCCCTCCTCTGAGCAAGGAGTGTTTACAATTGCAAATTGTGCAACAAGACAGATAGTGTTCACTTATATTCTTTCCAGTGAACAGTGAAAGAAGAAATCCTGGACAGAGTAAACATAGCAGTTCCCACTGTATCAGCTTGGTCTGACTCTTCACTGACAGCTTTGCATTCACGGCTTAGGTATAAAAATTAGGAGCTGTGTTTCCAGTTAGATTTCACCTACTGTGTACTCATGAAATGAGCATTAGAAACACGACATGCATAAATTTACTTCGCCCTGCATGATGTCTGAGTTTCTGGTTATCAGAAGCATAGGGACTTCTTGAGCTACAGGTAACTTCATGCTGTGGGACGGTGTATGCATTACAGCTGTTCTGCTCACTTGGCTGGCACAGAGCAGGTGCTGACCAGACAGGCCCAGAGATGAAGAGATTTCTTTGTTTCACTGCTTTGTAATACAAATTAGAGGAAGCTAGCCTACTTCAGCAAGGCAGGAACAGATAAGCTTTCCAGAATCAGTTATCAGAAGCACTCTGCGTGTGGAAGTATAAAACTTAGACTGGGTTTTTTTAGCCAGAAAACTCCTGAGAGGAAGTCACAAGCAGAAGGCAGTACGTGGGTGCAGCAGACAACTGTGGGATGCAACATACCACTGGGTTGCAGGATAGTCTAGCAGTTACAGCCTTGACATCCGTGCTGGATTGTCATACCCAAATCTAGGGACTGGGTTAGTCAGAAAACCTTGCAACCAACCCATCCCTGTTTCTACTCTTGGAAGAAACACATTTCAGTGACTTACAAACTGGAGAAGTATCCAGTAGTGACAGAGGCAGCATAGCAGAAAATGCATGCTGGAAAATGCAGTCAGGAGCAAGGAAGAAGAGACGAAAGGAAGAGCCAGATATGCTTTTATCAGTTGTGTAATGTTAAAATAGATAATTGTGTCTTCTACAGGAGAACAAGGTGTGTAACAGACTGAGCCCTTCATCTGTTGTCTCCATTAGTCTTTTAAACTTCAGTAGAAATGAGAAACTAGCCTACATAAAGGGGATGGTTTGGGACTGTATCTACAAGACAAGCATTTCCATTCAAACACGGTCCTTGTAATGTGATTTTTGTCGCTGCTGATCTTGAGAAGCTGATAAACAGTGTAAGGCCTGTTCAGACAGATCAAAACATGTGAGCCAGGTGAGCTGAATTAAATATGTGTTGGCTTCTTCTTAAATGTCTTCCGGGTTTGGTATCCTCTAAGGTCACTGTTTTCTAGCTTTTACTTTGCTGCAGACAGGCAGTATAGCATTTCACCAGGCAGCTGGGAGACAATGTGGTTGCACAAGAACGGCAAGTAGGCTTTGAACTCCCAGGCAAGCTGGTAGCTCAGTTGATGCATTTAGCCAAGACCTGGCTAGCATCTTGTTCTGGTTTAGACAGGATGGAAAGTTTAAGGCGGTGCAGACACGTAAAGGAGTGAATGAATCAGAGTGTAACAAATGCTGTTGGTTGATTAGCTCACTGTAACAGGTTCAGAGAACAGCACACTGATATATTCAGCTTAACAGTTTACATATAATCCAGGCTGGCCTGCACTGCTGTGTAGCAGGTTTTGCAGGTATTCTACCTATTCAAAATGCATTTTCCCATGAAGAGAGAAGAGCATAGAGCACCTATTCTGTCATAGGACTGGGGTATGTGAAGTGCGAGAGAAGGAATCAGATGCTCCATAGAGATGCGCCAGGTGTCAGGGCACACAGTTGTGTCATCTCCCTTACTTCTCTCTGTGTTTGTCTCCTCAGAGTGATTAGCTATGGTACATAAATCTCTGATTGCCACCAGATAAAAATGAAAAGAGGCTGAGCCCAGAGGACCTGTACAAGGACGTCAAGCAGTGCTTGCAAAACTAGGTCTAGAGTAGAGGCAGGTTTTGGTAATCAGGAGGAGAGCCTTACTTGCAAGTGGTGGCTGAAGGTGAATTTCTGCAAACAGGTCCTGTAGGGAAGTAGGTGCTATAGTGTTCCTGCAGACTTACATGTATCTTGTTCAGGGTGACAACATATTGTAGGTCCCTCCACATCTCATCCGTGCCAGTTTCCTGGGCCAGCTCTGTGGTAGCACTGTAATTCCTCGTTGTAGAGGAATTTGACTAAGTTTGCTCTGAGGATTTGAGGCGGACTCCTTTCTGACAAAAGTTTTGTCAAGAGGTCGAGGAGTCCTCAGTTTTGAGGGGGAACCAACAAAAAACTGTCAAATGTAGTCTTTGTGATGGTTTCAAACAGACAATTCAATTCCTGGGACTGTTACTTGGCAAAAACACCCTTCTTTTCCTTTGAAGGCTGCATGGCACGGTATGTGGTGGAAAAAGAGCTTGGTGGCTCCAGGCTGAAACCTTCTAATAGGAAGACCTGGCTTTAATTCCCAGCCCTGCCACCGACTTCCTGCCTCTTCTGTGCCTTTTGTTCCTGTTATAACATCAGGAATAACAGTGCTGTGCAGAACCGTCATGAAGAAGTTGCAGCGAATACACTGATCCACTACTTGGAAATAGCTGTAGCAGAAGTGCACACAGGGACAGAGTGGTGGTAGCATGCTGCTTCTGCTGTTGGCTTTCCAAAATGGGTATAGCCTGTCCACATGGTTTAGTCACACTTCAAGTTCAGTTTTTGAAAGACTCCTGAGAAACTGATCCTTTCCTATCTTGACAATCTGGTGACAAATCATTTCAGTAGCCTTTAAGAGAGGTGGAAGTGGGTTGTTACTGCAAAGCAAGCTGAGGAGACTTGTGTGTAGCCTGACTGCTTTGAATGACGGTGGATTTAACTCACAGTTAAGTCTACATTTTTCACGTGCAGTGAAGATTTGATAATAAAACAGATTTCAGATGTTTTCTTTCAGGAGCCTTTTCGGACTGGCAAAAAGTAGAAAATGTTCAGGATTACAAGTGTGCTTTTATGGATGGAAACAAAATTAGTTATGTAAGCAACAACCAAATAATTGCCTAGGAGAAAAGGAGATGCCATAAAAGGGTTGTTTTGCTTACTCTATCCACTCCCTGTTCTGCTAATCTGTCTGTTAGCGGAAGCTGATACTGCTCGTTTGTGATCTTTTCTGTTTTAAAAACGTTTTCTTGTTAAATGATTTAGTGAAGGTGGATTTCATTAGTTTATGTTGGCTGAATTTTAGTACAGATTTTATTGGGATTCACAGTGGTTTAGCATTGCAGAGACCCACGTCTAGCATGTATTTGGTGTGTTTTGCCTCTTAATAGCTCTGTTCCTCCAGATTGTTGTGTTTGAGAAAGTTGTCTTCTGAAACATAATTACTTTAGAGCATAGTGCTGCACCAGAGTGTCTCTCTATGTACTTTTTGGCTGGGAGGGTAGGTGATGTCTCAGGATTTCTCTATTTTCAGGGCTCTAATCAGGGTAAACAGAATTATTTTGAAGACTAGAACAGTGTTTCACACTTCCTGTCACCGATGGGCATGTTGAAAATAAGCAGGAGAGTAAGTCCCTTCAGATTACAAAAGTTAGGCCAGGGGCAGGCAGATGACTGAATCTAATGTTTCCAGGTGCCTTGTCTCCCATGGTTAAATGGGTGATGCTGGGTCAGAGAAGAGCATATGAAAATATGCTAAACACCAGCTGGCAAAGCAGGGCCCAAGTCACCTGAGAATAACTTAAAAGTACTTCTGAAATTCACGTGCATTTTCCCAATATGCTTCTTGTAGGGAGAAAGCAGAACACACCCTTTGCTCCTAGATGTGGTGTTTGCCAGATAAGTAAATATGTGTTGGCTGAAGCAGATTTTGGAAAGTGCTAAGTGGTTTAGGAGAACAAATCCTATTACTCTCAATGGCATTTGGACTCTTATGTCTTCTGTCTACATCTGAAAATCTTTGCTCATTCAGGCTATCTGGGATAGACCAAAATCTGTATAGCATTTTAAAGAGCTATTTAAAGCTCCTTTGTTCTTTTCAGTGACGCAGTTTGTTAGAGAATGCTAGGTCTGACTCTCGTCACAGTTGCTTTGCCTGTGTGTCAACAGCCCCACCATCAGTGTCACTGCAGAAGCTGTGAACAAGTGAGTTTTCCAGCTCTTCGGAAAGTGCAATATATCTGCTCATATTTCTGGGGGTGGGAAGACTGCTTCTTGTTTGTTTGGCTTAGCTGTCAGCCGTGTTGCTGTGTAACAAGGATGCAAAGGAAAAGTGTCGGCATGTGGCCTAGAGCAGAGGTGAAGGTTGTGGCTTGCTTTCCAAGTGCTTTGCTCACTGTCTCTCTTGTGGCTTATGCTTACAGCAGCGATAGCAGGACAGGCAAAGACAAGTGCTAATCCTGGGTGAGGTGGGTTTTTTTGCTTTTTTAAAATGTGGGCTTGATGTACCTCAGATCAAGGGAAATTTGCACCTTTTGCACATACAGTTCTTGATTTTTGTTAGGACATAGCTTTGTCTTTACAGGAAATAAAACAAGGAGACTTAATTGGAAAAGACAAGCCATCTACTTGAGTTCTGCTGCTTAAATTGTCCTTCAGCATAGTTCTGGTAGCTGATCCTTATTCTCTCTTCCCACTGGGTTCTTCATAGCGCCAGGCCAAGGAATCATATTTTCTCGGCTATGGCTTTTAATGTTACACATGAAAGTAGGTAGGAAAGGGTTTATTTTTCTGTTAGAATTTTCCAGACTATGGAAAGGTCTCTTTGGTTTGAATGGCAGGGTATAGCTGTAATCTCAATTTTATGAGAACTGGAGACCTAGAAGGACTTTACCTTAGCTGAAAATCCTTTTGGTAGCTCCAAAATGACTTATGTTTAAATTGGTATCCCAAGTTGTGCCAGGGGAGATTTAGGCTACACATTAGGAAGAATTTCTTCACTGGAAGAGTGGACAGGGATTGGAACAGGCTGCCCAGGGAGGTGGTGGAGTCGCCATCCCTGGAGGTGTTTAAAAGATGGGTAGGTGGGTTTCTTAGAGACATGGTTTAGTGGGGAAACAGGCACGACTGGACTCCATCATCTCAGAGGTCTCTTCCAACCTTACGATTCTATGATTCTACTTGTTTGTAATGTTAGAGTTACTGACCCGCAATGGTTTGAATTGGGCTGAAAGAGGTACAGGATCTGTGAAGTGCAATCTCTTTAAATACAGAAGCTAAACCATAGGTTTACTTTGAAGAACACCTTTAGAAAAACCTCACTATGACTTTCAGAAAGCTGGCTGGATGTGCCTTGTCCTGACTTCCTGGGCTAGTTCTGCAGTTCTCATAGCTTTGATTTCCTTCTGCCCAGCATTTCTAGAGCATCTGTTTGCTTGGTCTTTCTGTAGTCATTAAAAGTTCCAGATGTTATATGCAGATTTCTTCTGGGCTTTCAAGTCATTGGTTATGTAAGGCAGTAGGGAAACACTAGAAGTGTTTACCTGTGGATTGCTCTGAAAAGTCAGTACTAAGGAAGGCAATATGAGGTATATCACTTACACTGAAAGAAGATTTCTGGATATATTTGGAAGTTGTAAGCAACTTTGTGGAGAATTTGAGGTCTGTGTAAATGCTGTGGCACAAAATCCTTTTCTGTCTACTTTTCTCACCCATAATTATGTGAAATTCTATGATTCAGGGGAAAGTAAGAGCAGCTGGTGCCATTCCAGTCAAGGGAAACATGCATATGTGGTTAGACTAGGCATGCTGCAACACCTTCACAGCAAATCCTGTCTCTCTGCTACCAAGACTTAAACTTGACTTTTGCTTCTGCTCTGCAGCCTATCCTTCCAGCTTGTCTCCAGCAGGAGCTTTTCTCCTGCAGACTGCTGATTGCTGCTGACAGTGTCAAGCTTCTGGCCACCGAGCTTCTTGCATGTAGGAGCTGGCTTTGTAGCAGCATGGCAAAATATGGGCAAACTGCTGCTTAGCATTACTCTTTCTGCTGTTCAGCCTGCTTCCCAGGTTCCACACCACATGGCAATACTGGCATCCAGGCACTTGTAAGGTACACATATTCTCATCCTGTGTTTTTGATGTCTGCAAGTAAAATCCTTAGGCAGCTTGTGCTAGGGATGAAGCATCAGGTGCTGCTGCAGTTGTGGGGTTTTGTGCGTGTGTGTTTAAGTGTAAGCTTGCTAGCATGGGTGAAGTCCTGCAGCTGCTGTTCTACAGCATTAGGACTAGCTGTCAGTGCTGGCTGCATTGCCTACAGCATTTGAGTCTCAGAAAGATGGTGAGTGCACTACATACATCTCTGTTGAAGCCATCCTGTGCTGGGGAGCAGCCTCAGCTGCTGTGTAACACTGCTCTGAAATTGCATTCAGACTTCTCTTCGTGGTACACGTATGTGTACAAGTGGAGTGTGTGTGTGCATGCAAGCATGCTAAAGGGAAGAAGCAGTACAATGAGAGGTCAGATATGTGAACAGGATTTGGGAAATACACAGAATCAAGAGGCAGGTTTGGGCAGAGAAGATCTATTGGGAAGGGTTGGATTGCTGAGAAATCATAAATTGTCTTGTGAGATATAAAAATCTGTGAATGGTACCTGCGCATGGCAGATGCCGATGCATGGCCTTGGCTGCAGTCATACTTTCAGCAACCTTTTCTAGTTGCTAGAAATATGTTGTGAATCTGTCTCTGGTATAGAATTGACTGGCCTGTGAACTGTGTTGATGTGAATGAATGGTTTCTGTTCAGCAACTAAATTAACAGCTAATTTAACTAATTTAGCTAATTTACACTTAGTATGTTAAGTAGGTTTATAAATAAGCCAATTTATTTAATTAATATAATAAATTTGAGATTAAAGGACCAATTAACTGGCTGCAGTTGGCAGTTATTAGAATTCCTGACTGAGCTGGTTTGCAAATAGCTTCTATGGATACTGTGCTCATATGGAGTGGAGACTTTTTATTGTCATCAGATGTCATGATCGCGAGAAAACACTGGAAAGATCCAGGATACTGGTATCACTTGAAATGAGAAGATTCTTGTCAAAGTAGCTAACTTTGAGATAACTGGGAAAACAAGGCAATAAAACATTTTAAAAAAAGAAAATCCTCAAGTATTTTGTCAGTACAAAATAGAGATGGACTTGAACAGTTTGATTGATACTACTATAGTAGGAAATTCCTGGTTTAGGGACCTTGCTAGTTTTTGTCTGTGCATTCTGATATAGTTTATAAAGATAGAGCTTGCTTCCTTTTTATCTTTGATTGGCTGGACACAGTTAGTACCTGGTATTTTACTTACTTTACTGTCTGATGTGAGCCATTTTTTTCACCATCCTTTCCTTAAGGATGTAGCCTAAGGAGAACAGCAATCAAAGGATGGTTTAAGTGTTGAAGGCTGAAAAACTATCAAATGAGCATTGCAACACAGAAATGTACAGCAAAAAAAATTAGCAGGTCACATCAAGGCATTCAATATACACTGAGTCCTGAAGACAGGGGTAGCTCATGGGGAGTTACACGGTGTGGTGGTAGCTCAGTGGCAAGAGGACCAGGTGTGCTGCACATCCAGGCTCTAATAAGCATGCTTTGCCTATCGTAGAATCATTTGATTGGAAAGACCTCTGAGATCATTGAGTCCAACCGTACCTGTCCACTTACTAAACCATGCCCCTAAGAAACTCACCTACCTGTCTTTTAAACACCTCCAGAGATGGTGACTCCACCACCTCCCTGTGCAGCCTGTTCCAATCCCTGACCACCCTTTCAGTGAAGAAATTCCTCCTAAAGTCGTCTAAACCTCCCCTGGCACAACTTAAGGCCATTTCCTAACATCAGTGTGTCTTTCTGTCTGCAGTTATCATCTCCCTACCCGAAGAAGACAATACTTACACTTGTAGCATGTGGGCATTTGGATATGAAAGCTAAAAACACTCCCTTGAAGCTGTGGAGACCTTATTTGTCTTCTTGTGCCAAGGTGGGAATAAACCAAAATGATACCTAGGAAATAAGGCTAATGGTGTCTTAAATCCACTGGTGGAAACTGTACAGTGACCCTGGAGAATGCATCCCTGCTTCATTCCTTCCCATCTTAGCATCTCTCTCACCCTCTGTACCTGAA
Organism: Neomorphus geoffroyi; assembly: GCA_033558235.1. Lineage (NCBI taxonomy): Eukaryota > Metazoa > Chordata > Aves > Cuculiformes > Neomorphidae > Neomorphus > Neomorphus geoffroyi. Next base: position 3,609,939 of record JAUMJM010000008.1, read on the forward strand.
ACACTTGTTGCAAGCTGAACTTATGTTGTCCCCAAGCTGTGGGCAACAACTTGTTGGCCTTTTCCTTTGTTATCCACCTTTTGTAGGCAGAGTGAACTGTGGTGATGACTGTCTTCTTCCTCAGGCTTCTCTTTTCTGAATTGATTAAACCAGTTTCTTTGTCCTTTCTTGTAGCTTATGTTTCCAAACCGGTGAACAGCCTTCCTTTTCTCTTCCGGATTCTGAATTTGTTTCTGTCTCAGCAGGGTCCAGACCTGGGTACAAGGTTTTGGCAGAGGCCTTAACAGGGCTAGATAGGACAGGTTAATTACATCTCAGTGTTTGCATGTTATACTCCTGGAAATTGCCTTTTGCAAAAGCGTCATGTTGACTCATATATTTTCTGGTGCGGTGCTGCCCATATACCCTGTGTGATAGTATGACTATTAGGGCCAGTCGGGATCCATCCTAGGGTAATGAGAGAGCTGGCAGATGAGTTTGCTAAGCTGCTTTCCATCATTTATCAACAGTCCTGGCTCACTGGAGAGGTCCCAGATGACTGGAAGTTGGCCAACGTGACGCCCATCCACAAGAAGGGCTGTAGGGACGATCCAGGTAATTACAGACCTGTCAGCCTGACCTCGGTTCCAGGTAAAATTATGGAGCGCATAATCCTGGGTGCAATCGTGCGGCACCTGCAGAATAAGCAAGAGATCAGGTGCAGGCAGCATGGATTTAGGAGGGGAAGGTCCTGCCTGACCAACCTGATCTCCTTTTACGACCGCATGACTCGCCTGGTGGATGAGAGGAAGGCTGTGAATGTAGTGTACCTGGACTTCAGCAAGGCCTTTGACACTGTCTCCCACAGCAGACTCCTGGAGAAACCCATGGCTTGGATGAGAACGCTGTGTGCTGGGTTAGGAACTGGTTGGATGGCCGAGCACAGAGACTGATAGTGAACGGTGTCACATCTAGTTAGCGGCTGGTCACTAGTGGTGTCCCCCAGAAATCGGTGTTGGGTCCGGTCCTGTTTAATATCTTTATTGATGATCTGGATGAGAGGATCGAGTCCATCATTAGCAAGTTCACAGATGACACCAAGCTGGGAGGAAGTGTCGATCTGCTAGAGGGAAGGAGGGCCCTACAGAGGGACCTTGACAGACTGGAGAGATGGGCTGATGCCAATAGCATGAGATTTAACGAGTCCAAATGCCGTGTTCTACACTTTGGACACAACAACCCCATGCAGAGCTATAGACTGGGTGCAGAGTGGCTGGAGAGTAGTCAGGTGGAAAGGGACTTGGGAGTGCTGGTGGACAGGAAACTCAACATGAGCCAGCAGTGTGTCCAAGTGGCCAAGAAGGCCAAAGGTATCTTGGCCTGCATCAGGAACAGTGTGGCCAGCAGGACTAGGGAGGTCATCATCCCCTTATACTCGGCACTGGTCAGGCCGCACCTTGAGTGCTGTGTCCAGTTCTGGGCCCTCAGTTTAAGAAGGATGTTGAGATGCTGGAGTGTGTCCAGAAGAGGGTGACGAGGATGGCGAAGGGGCTGGAGCCCAAGCCCTATGAGGAGCGACTGAGGGAGCTGGGGTTGTTTAGCCTGAAGAAGAGGAGGCTCAGGGGAGACCTTATTGCTCTCTCCAACTACCTAAAAGGAGGTTGTAGTCAGGCAGGGGTTGGTCTCTTTTCTCAGGTGACCGGCGACAGAACAAGAGGACACGGTCTCAAGCTTTGTCAGGGGAAGTTTAGGCTTGATATTAGGAAAAAATTCTTCACTGAAAGGGCGATTGGTCACTGGAATGCACTGCCCGGGGAGGTGGTGGAGTCACCGACTTTGAAGGTGTTTAAAAGGAGATTGGATGAGGCACTTAGTGCCATGGTTTAGACGATGAGTAGGTGTTGGTGTTGGGTCATAGGCTGGACTTGATGACCTCAAAGGTCTTTTCCAGCCTTGTGATACTGTGATACCTTCCAAATAATTCCTCGTGTTTGTCTGTGTACCAATTTTAATTTTTTCTTACCATATTTTCATTTGATCTATCTAACATTATTCTTTCATTGTACTGTAATTGTGAAATATTGCTCTATTTCCAAAGAAGTTCTGATGATCTTTTGCCCTTAGAATTAACAACCAAAAAAAAAATCCAAATATATTTATTTGTCATAGTAAATCTCCATGTACTGAGGCGGACAGCCAGGAGTTCGCAATCATTTTTGTTATTTTCAGCTCCTTAGCCTGTTACGGAAAGGCACATTCTCTCACATGAGAGCCCCTGTCCTGCAAAGTCCTCATGAATTATCTTACTTAAACTTATTGCCTGTTTGTAAGTATGCAAAGTCCTTTGATTTCAGTGCCCTTTTTGTTTGGAATCTCAAGAGATGGGACAGACTTGAGACCCAAATTTGTCAGGAATGTTGCAAATTAATTTTAATTATGCATTCATTCGATTAATATAGTAAATCCCATAAGCTTATGCTGAATAGGAAATACTTATTAATTAGTGTTAGAATGTATCAAAAATAAAATGAAAAGTGGAAGGATAAATGATGTTTTAGTGCACTCAGCTGTACTAATTTGTAGTACAGGGTGGTACGTGCACTAGCTAAAGCCCATGTTTGGCATGTGTTGTCTTATGAAAAGAAAAACAGCAGCTATTTTGGGAGCTCTGTGCTAAACAGCTGTAGCATTGTGTTTGAGATTGTGATGTTTCACATCTGCAGAGGAGGAGGAGTGCCTTAGCAGTTAGAAGCATTAGTGCCAGCATCCAGCCCGTGGTCCAAGTTTCTGATAGTTCCTGGAGAGCTATTTCAGCATCAAGGGGAACCTGACTTTAGCATTTCGACTGTTTGGGATTTTTTTCCTCTCTATAGTGTATGCCTTCTGCAAAACTTATGTGTGTTAGTTGTTTTCCTTGCCAACAGCTTTGAAAGACACTTATTCTCTGTTACATGGTTTTTAGAGAGTACAGGGCTGAGGATGAAGGCCCTCATGACAAAAGCAAAGGTGTTTTCTTGTGTCATAAGTCAGCAATTTAAAAAATTAAAAAAAAACTTTACAGAAGCTGACTTTCCTTCTACTGCTCCCTCCTGCCCCTCTCAAATAACCTATAAAGGTCTAGCTGCCACTCAAAACCTGAAAAAATTTCAGAGGAGTTTCTGTGTTTAATCAAAACAGTTATTGCTGCAACTGATGCATTGTTGCTTATATTCCCTTCTAAATGAAGGAAATGGTATGGATTTGTGCTCATTTAAATCCAGCTTACTTGACTTGTTAAACAAATAATTTGCTTGCAGGGTAGATAAAGACATGTAGTCTCATGAGTGTGATATGAAAATGGTGTGGACAGAAGCAAGAAGTGTTTTAAAATGAATTTTCTAGTGTCCTGGTTCTTTGAGAACTCTCTACCAGCAGGTCAGCATTAGTGCAAAGAACGTTGTGGTGCAAAAATATTTGTTGTACCAAATCTTCTCTCTTGAAAGAAGAGCCTTTGAGTATCTGAGGATGGAGGAAAGCTTGAAGAAACAAAAATCTTACTTAAAAACCAATGCTGTTATGGACCATCAAGAAAAGAACAGAACTGATACTGGTTATTGAGGGGAGGGTGAGAGGGCGGCCAGTAAAACTAGCAATTTCAAAACCAGCAGGACCAGATGGCACACGGCCAATATTTCTAAAGGAACTTCTGTAGGATACTATAAACTGCTAGCCAGCCTTTTTGAACTTTCATAGAGAACAAGTGAGATCCTAGAAAACTGCACTAGGCGAATGTGGTAACAGCCTTTAACAAGATAAATTCATGTCCTTGAAAATTGTTAAATGGGCAGTTTGAATCAAAACCATTTTGAAATGTAACAAGAGGACAAACGTGGCAGCACTTACAGAAAACGGGGTTTTTCAGCTATTTAAATAGAAATTGAATTAACCCTTTCTGGTGGTAGAGAATTGCAGGCCATCTTATCCAGTGCTGTTGTAATGGTTCCATCAGCTGGGAAAAATCATGCAAGGCTTAATGTGTCAATTATTTTTATTTTATGATTGCTTTGGTCTTTTTTTTTGATGACAGCTTTTAAAATGTGCATTCAGTTCATGGACCATCATCTGATGTCATTGGATGACTCATCTGCCTGACCACAGTTTAAATAAACACTGAACTGCACCCAATACCTTGTACTGGGATTGGTACAAGGTTTTGAGTGTCACGTGATCATTCAAGATAAACAATTGTGCTGACCAAACTTTGACAGCCTATAGAGCAGAGTTTTCTGATCGCTGACTAACTGAAAACATGGATCAACTGGACTATAAGTAAAACTGTCTGTATGTTCCTTCCTGGATGCAAAATAGAGGTGCTAATAATATTTTTAAGAGCCTCTGCAGATGGGTGATATCGTTCCAGCAGAGGCTGGATGTCTGTAGACGACAGACTTAGAAGGAAATTATCATGATTTAGATTTACATTCATTTGATTATCTTTCTAGCAAAAAGAGTACTTGGGAGAAGTCCTGCGTGCCAGGGCTGGGATGGTTTGTCAGTTTCCTATGGAAAGGATAGGGAATGAGGCTGTTATTTGCCAGGGTGTGCAGCCTTTAAGTTTTGTTTTACTTGGTTTGAAATGTTTAGGAACTTACATGCAGTTGGATGTGGTAGCTATGTGCCTGGTATATGGGTCAGGTTTGCACCTCTTAACTAGCAGTGTTGTTATTCTTATGTTCTTATGTTTTTAAACTCACACTTGTTGTGCACACTAGACAAGCAGGACACTTTTCTGGTAACAGTGCTGTCTGCTTCATCTGGAAGGGATGTAAGGGCTGCAAAGGATTAGGGTTCTGGGTTTAGTACTAGTTTTTGATACTGACAAGAGGACATACCAAGAAAGTGAGTTGTCTCCCTTGGATCTCACTCTCGCCATTTAAGGATGGATGTGGAAGCACTTCCCTCCTCAATGCCTCTTGTCGCTTGGCAGAGCATCGGTTCTGTCATGGTAAAAGAATCTGATATATCAGCATTGAAATTCGTATTTTAATTTGTTACTGAAACATTGACCTCTGTTGCCATTGAGTCTAGGGGGTTCAGACAGCCTGGTTGTAGAAACTGACTGTCATGGCAGTTAGCATATGAGGTCAAGCACTGAGCATGTGACCGTCAGAAATGGACCCTACCTTTCTCCTCCCTACCTTGGAGCATCTGGGAATGTTGAATTACGTGAGTTCTGGCTGAGCTTGTCAGGTCTCCTGCCCACCAAGAGCACTTTCACTGACTGGGACTGATCTGGATAGTCATGCAGTCAAGTTGAATGCCAGCAAGTCACACAAACAAGCAGAAGATGGCTTAAGTCTGGAAGAGGGAATTTAAAGTGATAAAGAAAGGGAATTTATGTGGAGCTCAGGTTTGTGCAGTAGGAAGAGGGGCTTCAGACAAGGTAGCAGAACCAGCTCAAAGTCCTCATATAGTGTGAAATCCTATTTCAGAGTGCAAGAAGTATAGAAACAGTGAAGTGAGATGCCGGCAAGAGTGTTAAACTTAATTTGCAGCACTGTTCAGCTGGAAGACTGTAGGTGGTTAGAACTCAGTTTTTTGGACAGAAGTGTGCGTTCACATGAGAGAAGACTTTAGTGCCCTCTGTTCTTGGAATTCACTGCGTCCTTGTGTGTAGCCTCAGTAGTTTAGAGATCTCCATTGGGCTTACAGAGATCACAGTAGGGCTGATATGCAAATCTTCCATAGGCCCTGAAACTTAAATTTAATTTCTCCATTAATTCCTAATTGCTCAGCAGGTTCTAGAGGTTTGACCCCATTTCAGGCTTTTTTTTTTGATTTATGTAAGAGTTTGAAATGCTGTTCTGAGGGATGGTGATTTACCTTCCTGTTTCATCTGTCACAAACAAATGTTCTATATAAGGTTCCCTAATGAAATGTTTGTTTGATATGAGCTTACTTTTCAACACCAAATGTGTTTAACAACATACTAAGTATGACATGTGTTTCTTCTCCTGCTCATGTGGTAAAAAAAACCCCTCAAACATGAGCTTAAGTAAAAAAAACCAAGCTTGGGAGAGTAACTGCTAGAAAGGAAGTGGAAACTTGGAGCTAGGGTTGCTTTAAGGTGTGAATTAGCATAAATTTGGAAACAAAATCCTGACAGGGCATGGTGTCAAAAACACAACCAACACAAGGATGCATTGTATATTGTTGCATACTGGTGTGTCTAGTCTTCGAGAAGGGCTATGTTGAGCTGCCTAAAGGTTGAGAAACACAAGCTAGTCTAGTGGAGTCCCTCACTGTTAGTGGCTGTGATAAGAGTGTTGCTTCCGTTCCTGTTTGGGGAATCACACATTGCAGGGTAGCAAATACGCAATGTACTGTTCTAAGAAGGCAGCTTTGTCTCAAGAGTTGTTTCTAGTTTGAAAGGTTAAAGATGAAGACTGATCAGAAATACCAACAGGGCAGCATTTTTTCCAAGATAATAAAATGAGGAATTTTTAGGAGTTCGTGGTTTATTAGAGATTTTCTTCTGTCTGTTGGAATTTGACACAAGTGTCTCATTGCCAACTTTTTTTTCCTTGTTTAGGAGTTTGGGGGTAGCATTTTAATCCTTTCAAATTTATGAATTTTTAAAAAAACTCTGTAGGAGCTTTATGATGGGAGAATCTCTTCTTAATTCAGTGTCACAATTCGGCATAGACACACGGCTTGTGGACCTGCATTTCAAATATTAACTAAAGAGGCAGGAGCATAAGGAGTTCAGAGAGATGTTGCCTGTTATTTGATGCACATTAATAACAATGTATAAATGAGTAAAGATGCAGGAGGGAGACATCTTTCCACAGATACTTTGGGTGGGTAGTAGTAATGAAGCTTAACCCAAGACTTTTTACAGTATGTATTCTCATTCAAACCTAAGTTTTTGGACTAGACTTTTTGGAGTGCAGCCTTCATGCCTCTGCTGTACAGGCCTACTTGAGGGTTTGTTACCCAAAAAGTGGAATTACATTTCTTGGGATTCCTTGGGAAATATCCTTTTTGTCTGAAAGTACAGCTCGTCAGACTTTCCCGGCTTGGGGATAATGAACAGTTCAGTAACTTGAATATTTTTGCCCCGATTGCCTGCTTGTTGTTTTGTTTCTGTCACAGTTTTAACAGATTTTCACCAAGCAACTACTGTTGTACAGTGTCATTTGTCTATTATTTCCAAAACTGGATTTGGACAACGGTCATTCATATTCCATTATGCCTTTAAAATCCTTTGCAGAGTTCTGAGTGCACCAGAGCTTTTTGCTTTGGTGCTGAAAGTTACAGACCTTAAGCTGTGTATTCCTACATTTTTCTGTAGAAGGAGTTGCTACCAGTTGCAATACAGCTTTTCCACATAACTTCTGAAAAAGCATTGCCCTCCCTCCCCCAGGAAACTACCTGGGTGTTCCCTTCCAAGGTGAAGGTATAACATGCCCGTGAGATAAGTCTTGCCGTTGCTTCCTTCTTGTTTTACCATCACATTTCATCACATTCCAGAGCCTTTCTGCTCATGTTAGACTGCCTTGATCTTAATAGTCAGACTTCTGTAATCGTGGTGACTTTGTGAAAATTATGAACTCTTGGCAGATAGCTCTGCTTTTCTCAAGGGTCCTTGAGCAAATGTTTATCCAGGATGTTTACCTTGACTGTAAGTGTATGTGACTATGTGCTGGAATTACTGTGGGGCAGGTGACCTGCACAGGCTTTTAACAAAATTATTTGTATCTGGGACTCAAAAGGGCTAAGAAAGACTGGGTTAGCTCATTGTTGGGACTACAGTCTACCCTGTTCACTGAGGTTCTTAAAAGATCTGTTTGGTTGGTTTGAATGATAGGAGTTTGGAGATACTCCATGGCTTTTTTGCCTGACAAATTCTTCAGATAGTTCTTCTGTGATGCTTTTTGTTCTGTCTGTTCCAAGTGACTGTTGTTAGGTGTGTGTTACAAAGCTAATGAGATCTGGTTTGAGCCAACATTCTCTGACTAGTTACTTTTTGGTGATTCAACATTTTTTTTTTTTTTTTTTTAAATGTAATCAGCAGGGAAAGGAAACTAATAAAGTCCTTTTGTACCGTGGATAAGTCTTGGCACTAATAGAGAAAGCAAGTATCCTTTCTTCTGGCTTTGAATGCATTAAAGCTGGCGCAGAAGTCCACAAGTTAAAATCTTCCATATTTTGAGAGCAAGAGTTTACCTGATCTGTGACATTTCTTGAAAATCAGTTGAACTTAGATAGGCACCTGAAATTCCTGAGGGGTCCTTGCTGTCATGCAGCAATCTCTTTCAAGAATAAAACTGAAAGAGGGGGAAAAAAAGGAACCAAACCAAAAAACCAGGTGCTTTTTAACAGGAAACAGTCTGTCATTCAGAAGTACCAAATGCCCAGCTGTTTCCTGGTTGCATTGACAGCAGATGGGTTTTCTTGGGTCTGAAAATAATGCTATTTTAGATATTGCCACAAAGGCAGCTTGATGTGTTGGCTAAAGTGGGACCACTGGTCGTGTCCTAATGGGGACAGGCAAAGAGATGAAGGGAGGTGCTGTCTGGCAGTGGAACCAGCAAGCTTATTCCAAGAACATCCTCTTAGGAAATTCACTCAGCACAGGTAGTGGATTGCAAACTCCCACGCTACCTTGAGATACACTATTTTTTCTATGTGGTTGAAGTCACAGTCACTATGAAGAGCACAGCTTTAGGCCTTTGTTTCATGGTGTAAATTTTGTCAGCTATTCCTCTTGGAAAACTTTTGCACTGAGAACTTTCAGCCTCTGATCTGCCTGAAACCAGCTAGGAGCCATTTCAGCAGTTCTAGTTCGAGTTTTTTCTTGTAAAGTCTACCACTAATATAAACTCTCCCTTCCACCACTGTACCTTGAAAAGTTCATCTTTCTTTGCTGTGCTTCATTTAGAAGCCAGAAATTTCTCTTAAAGGTACACCAAGCTGCCTTTGACATATAAACAAGTGTTTCAAAGTTGGTCTGTGTGCGACAGCAGCCAGAGTCCTGGCCTAATTGTTCCATTGAGTGGAAAAGTATTTTATCACTGCTAAGTGGTTTTTATGGAACATGTGTTCCCAGATGGAAGAACTTCAAGTAAGTCCAAAGTATCTTGTTGCATCGTTACCAGAAAGCATAAGATAACTGTCTAATCTTGTTCATCACATTACAAGGATAGACTGTTTATTAAATTTATCACCTTGATTGTGTTTTAGGAAGATGAAAAATACTGCTGAATGTTGCCATTGAAACTGTGGAGATAGGTAGTACTTTGGCTGTGTTACTGGCTTACTCCTTACAGCGGCAGATACTGTGACGGCTTCATAATTTCTACATTTTTTACCTCATTTCTACAGTTTGGAAAGCTAAATTGTTTCCTTTCTAAGGGAATTTTCAGAAGCTGTTTAAGGTTTTTTTGCTGTTGTTTCAAAAGTTCGCTTTGTTAACCTCAGTATTTTAGTTTTGATTCCATTAAATTTAAAAGGATCCAGTGGAAAAGAAGAAAGAGAAGGTGGACTAAAGCAACTCCTATGGTAGTAGAAGGGTTTTTTTAATAAAAAACTCAAACAAACTCCCCCCAAATCACAAAAAATCTCCAGCTCCCAACCCCCCAAAATCTCCCAAACCAAAACCAACCAGTCAACAAATAGACCAAAAAATCTCAAACAAAACATTCATTGCGAGTGTTGAATTTTAAAAGTATAACCAGTCTCAACCCAAGGAACCCTAGTTTTGGATTTCTTGCTTTGCAACTGTGTTATGCTTTTAATAAAATTTTGAGGTGGCTGTGTTAAATGTATTGTAAAATAAATAATTATGCAAAAGATGGAAACCTTTACTACTAGTCCATTGGTTAGACAGTCTCGTAAATTAGAAAGTGAGCACAAGCTATGAGAAATTTGGATTGCTTTTTTATTTGGTCAATTGTGTTTTTATTTGGTTAATTGTTCCCGAGTCTGATCCTGACCTGAGTTTAGGAGCTAAATAGCAATGCTAATCCAAAACAAGCTGGATATTGCTAACTGAAGAAATGCTAAGTAGGAGACAGGCAGGAATTATAAGTGTAGTGTGTTGAAAGTCAATTTTTTTGCTTTAAACTTTGGTTCAGGACTGTAGAAACCTGAAAACTATACAAAGGACTAGCCTCTAGTTCTTTTTGTTGGAGTATAATGTATCTGGTGAAGCAAAGACAAACTTTGCTAATGTTTACAAAATCTTACCGAAAATGTATTTCTTTAAAAAAAGTTTAATCCTTCTTTAGTAACATGCAAAAATGCATCACCATTTAATATTCATCACAGTGGGAAGATTTTCTGCACAATGATGAACTTCCTGAGAGGTTCAGGCATTCCTGCAGCACAATAAGAGGCCCCAGAGAGCCCTTGGGTAGAGAGCTCTCAGGAAGGAGGTGCAGCAGCATGTTCATAGCCACACTATTAGCCCTATCAAAAAATGGTAGCAAGTCCCAGCAAAGTTATGGAGTTGTCCTGCTGTGAACTGCAAGCTGACTTGTGAAATGGGAACAGTCTATTCCACTGCTGGGTTTTTTAACATTCAGCATGCAGTGGGGTTTTTGTTTCTCCTGCTGTCAGTGGAAACATAAAAGCCTGTAAATCAGTGTAAATTACTCAGAAAAAAGACTATATTAAGGTAGAATGTTACAAGTAAATGATTTGCACTTCTTCCAGCAGTGCTATAAGCAGGTGTTTCTCTGATTCACCATTGTCTGACATCATCCTGCATCAAGAAAAGGATGATAAATTCTTTCACTGGCTCAAAGGTGCCTGATGAATTATTTGAAGTCCCTTGTTTTTATAGGTCCTAGTTGGAAAAGGATTGGCTTGTGTATTCTCATATAAATCTTAGATAACAGCAAAACCTTAAGAGCATCTTTTTGTTTGGTTCTGGCAAAATACACTAGAAAAATCTGACGCCAGATGTGCCAGGATGAGGTTTTTGTCAGCAGACAAAAGTATCTATGTGTCCAGTTTGAGGCAAACAGAGCATCATCTACGTACCCTGGATGATTGTACTACAGAAGAGTTACACCCTCTGATTGCCATGCTGGCTTTTGAGAAAAAAAGCCGTAAATAAAACCAAGCTCAAGGGAAACTTATAGCTCATAGGTGACCTAGAATAGTTTTCATTTCCTTTTGTTTCAGTGTCTTCTTTTGCTGTCTGTCTCTTGTCTTCTAGATGAGTCTCGTCTCTTCTACTCACCTAAATCCAATCTTTCTCACAAAAGTGGTCCAGGTTTGGGAAGCTGCTTTCTTTTTTCTGACATCTGTACAAAAGCTTGCTGCAGAGGCTATAGGGAGCATCTTCATCTGGTGCAACAGCCCTGAAAGTGACTTAAAGTCCTCTGAAGACTGCAGTTATAGGTTAAATCTCAGCTCCTGAGAGATGTCCTCAGCCCCTGCCAAAATCAGAGTTCTTTTGCCTGTGTGGGCAGGTTTGTGTTTGCAGGGCTCCTCGTGGTGAGTGGTTTCAAGTTTCCAGTCTCTGAGAAGGCCAGTCCCAGCTTTTTGCCTCAAAGGCAGCTGGGGTGTGAGCATCAGACATCTAAAGAGTCATATTGGAGAGAGGGATCCCACTTTCTCTCAACACTTGGCCTGCTGGACCATTACCATGACAAAAGAAGATTATTGACTTTTCATAGTCATCTTGTCTTTGTTTTGAGGCTTACTTTGATTTTGGGCAGTAGTGTTTGCTGACCCAGAGAAGCAATGATCTCCTCCAGGTGAAGAGCAAGGAGAGAAACACGCTTTTGAGAAGGAGAAAGAGGGAAAGAACTGGCTGAACAGGCTGAATGGAAGCTGTAATGGATGCAGTTAGTCTCTGGGAAGGGCCCAAAAGCAACCCATGATTCCTTAAGACAATTAAAAGCAAATTGTCCAGCTGAGCGATTCCAGAGCAAGGAAGATGCTCCGCCAGTCTATAATTCAAGGGGCTGAATGGCCTTCAAAAACTGAGAGTGGAGAGGAAAAAAACCAGAAGATGAGGCAAATGATGGAACAGATGTGAGCGCTTTTGTTGGGAAGACTTGGAGGCTAGCGGGAAGGTGATAGGGCTAATTGAGGCGCATAATGCCAGATTCCTTTCATATGCAGAATAGCACTTTGATCCAGTATGGATGAAAATGCAGAAAAGTGGAGAGGATGGCAGGGGGTCTTTTGTCTTTGACAAAAAGGGCATCTGCTGGGCTCTAACCTCCTTTTCCCCACCCCGGTAGCCTAGCAGGCAACTTCAACAATGCTAGCAAAGGGGGGACAAGTGTCTCCTGACAGCTGAAGACATTTCTAGGAGGAGAATGAGACTTGCAGCAGTATGTGTACTAGAGAGCTTAATCGATTTTCTCCACAGTACAAAAAGGGAGAGAGTTGAGGGAAGACAGATCACAGTGGAAGCTGGAGGTGGGAGGAAAAAAAATCCCTTTCTAATAAACTTGTTACTTTTGTTCTCTAAATACATCTTTTCAGGATGTGCTTTGATGCTTCTATGAATACACTTAGTGGAGCAGAGTAGGGTAGAGTTGCTGGGGAAAGCGTTAAGTAAGGTAGAATAGTTTTTCAAGGACAGTGAATATAAAGTGGATTCCAGCACAGGAAAGATTTTGGAATTAGTAAAATACAGTACAATGCAAGAGATTGATACCTGGAAGACATATGCATACTTTCTGTACCACTTGTTGGAGGAGCTCAGATCAGCAAAAATTCTTAGGTTTGATTTCTAAGCAAAATTGAACATCTCCCCATCTTTTCTTTTGTCTTCTTAACTTCTTGGATTTATTAGAAAGAAAAGGATTGCAGGACTGAATGGGGAGCTAGGAAGGTAAGCAGTATTTGTGCCAAGCAAATACAGCAGTTGCAGATTGACTGCTGATCTGTTCCCTGCTTCTTATGCTTTGTTGACTTGCTTCAGCTTTTCACATCTGGCAAACAAGACTGGGATCCAATCCACAGAGTCTGATGGCTGTGATTTTCCTTAAGTATCACTTTGCCTAGTCCAATGTTTTCTTTGCAAAAAATGGCAGATAAGAGTTACCAACCTCTGAGCAAGACCCTATCAGCAAATTAAATCCTTTAAGAACAGTAGATTCAAGAATCTTCTTTCTCTTGATATCCTGACAGTGGTTATCTATTACTATTTTCTAAAGATAACCTTCTCATCAGGGCACAGCTTTAAGCAACACCTGGTGTTGCAAACAGCTCATCTTTCCTGAGTTCCACACCCCTTTTCTTTCTGCTGAGGAGCTACACTTCCCTCAAGAAGGTACAAGTAATACAGAGATGGAGAAAAGTTATCACATTAATTTGAGAGGCTCTACACACACTCTGACACTAAGTTGTAATACTGTGCAATTGTTCAGTAGGTGTGCTATGATCCCACTCCGTCAGATGCCACCATTCTGTTCAGACCAGCTGATGGGGAGAGTATTTTTGGCAATAGCATCTCGTGCCCTGAAGCTGTGCAAAGCCTGATGATACAAGTCACTGTAAGTCGTTATGGAAGGCTGATTGTCACATTCATGCTTGTTTGATTTCTGCCCATTTGTCATATTTTGACTTTTGCTCCCAGTGGGCTGTGGTTGAGAATGGTGCAGACCGATTCAGGCTGCTACTGCTGTCTCAAAGGAGTTGAGACCACTTCTGTCCCTCACAACACCAAGGTGAAAGTCTCCTGTCTGGACAGGCTTCAAGTGGTTCCTGTGTGACCTCAGGTGCTATGTACGGTGGGGAAGTCTGACCTGGCAGGGAACAACCCTGTATAGTCCTCCATGCCAAAGAAAAACAGCCCATGCCGTGCCACACAAACCCACCAACTGACTGGGTTGTGGCATCCATGGCAGCCTGCTGGATGCTCCATCCCCAGGCAGTTGTAGTTGGGAAGGAGTGTGGGAGTCTTGGGCAGTGAGCCTGGACACTTTGTTCTTTGAGGTGAAACATGAACTACCTCATTGTGAAAGGTCTTCTGTGCTTCCCCAGCTGGGCAGGCAAACCCTTCAGCTGCTGCCATCTTGAGATGATTTCACATATCCAGTATCCGCCTCCACCCCCAAAAGATATACTCTTAAGGAAGACCAGAGAGCTGCCTAAGCTACCTCACTGGACAGCTTTTTGTCATGCCAGCAGTGAGTTAAAAAATATGAGAGGATGGAGAGTTGCTTCTCTTCCTATATAAACATGTGCAGTAATCCTCTGTAGCTGCAGGTAGACATTGGCATTTTAAACTATGCTCTTGAAACAGATTTATTTATCTGTTTGCAGTTTACTGTGTGCTAGTTTCTTATGGCCAGTAGGTGGGCACAAGAAAGGAGTCTGCCTGTGTGGCTCGACCTGACTGTTATGGTCCAGGCCAGGTCTGTTTGGAGGAGACACTGAATCTGTTTCACCTGAAGCACACGGCAAGAGAGGAAAGGAGAGATGTACGTGGAGAAGATAGGTGACAGCAGGCATGCAGACTATGGGAGGACAGCAGGGAGAGGAAGATTTGCTTTGCTCTCACGTCTCGCTCAGCAGGCTGGAGTTTTTTCCACAGAAGTTGGTTACCCTCTGCTGGTTTGCGTTCAGCAGAAAAACAAACAGTAAAGATTGCAAAACCTCTTTGATGTGCCTACTTTACACTAAGGCAGAGCTACCTGACCAGCTCAGGAGAACGTCACTGGTATTATAGCCACCCTGTGGACAGGGACTGTCTGGTCATTGTTTGAGAAGCTGTGGCATCTAGAAAGAGCCATATTGCTTTGATGGTAAATTGTGCACATGGATGCTGCTATTGTAGTCAAATAACTTAAAAAATAAGTCATTCCCATAGAAATGCTTTTGGCTGAACTGATTTTACAGACAAGATTTTCCTGGCATGACGTAGCGGTCCTGGCTGTAGAAACCCCATGTTTTCAGCAAGCATTTGGCTTGTCTCTCAGTGAATCTTCTCTGGTCATTAACATCCATTAGGACTTCTCTCTGTGGGAAGTGAAGCCAAACAAATGGAAGATGATGTTTTCAGAAGTGCAGTAAACCCCTGCATGCAAACTTTTGCTTGGAGGTTTCAGTTTGGTTTTGTTTAATTTACTTCCAAATTGAATGGTGATCCTTTGCAAGATGGCCACTGGTTAGTTTGATGTAACTTTCCTGAGTGTCTACCTGCAGATATTCTTCTAGGAAGGTGCAGTTTGTACCACTGAAGTGATTTCTTTCCCTTTTAAAAATATGAGACGGGAGTTGATGTTGCTATTCATGGACGCCCTTGCAGAACTATTGCTAAGTAATGTGCTTTCACATTTGGTTAAGTACACAGTGGTTTGGATTCAGACAGGCAGCTCTAGTTGTGGTAGGGACAGTGTGGTTTAAAGTTTGGTGGGACCTATGCCTTTCTGTAGGAGATGGATTGTTGTGCTGGGGGAGGGCAAACTGCACCTGTCTGTTCCCACATCTGCCCTGTTTTGTAATCCCAAAATTGGTTCTCATAATCTCAGTATATTAAGTATGTGCATACTCATTTGTGAGTTTCATGCTGTTGGTGAATACCTACAGTTCCATAGTGCTTTTGATGGTGTTGGAGACAAATATCTAGGAGGACTTAATTACACAGAGCCCTCAACAGGCTGCAGAGAGTCACAAGAGCCTGGAAAATAACCCTCCTAATTGTAACTTTGGAAATGTGTTTCAAGATCTCAGTGATATCTTTCAGCTTACTTCCTTTGGAAATAAAAAAGATAAGCCAGTAGGTAGTAAGAAAGCTTATTACAGTAGTCTAGTCTTGTGCAAACCAGCAGTAGCTTGAGTAGGCATTGTGTTCAGGAGAGATGGCAGTGTTTTACTTGCAGCATGCTGATGGAGAGCTGCTCTCTGTGTGGGCAGGGAATCCGCTCTGCACCCCTTCAGCGTGCTTCATCTTCCCTAGGTCCTTCCTTGGCTTCCTACCTTTCTGGGGCTTGAAGGCTGCCCTCTGCAGTGGCTAGAGCAGCAACGGAGAGGTTACGGAAGTGCAACATCATCTGTTTGGCTCCAGAGGCCCCTGTCCAGTTGTTGCCCTCATGGGCTGTGCATTGTCTGTGGAGGGAGGCAGCTGGAGTGGTACCTTTTTCTGGGTCAAGCCCTGGGACTACAACCCTGGGAGAGCCATGCTGTGCTGTGGGGAAGCAGCAACACCTGGAGGACACCTCTGTTGATCTTCTCCGTTTCCAGTCAAGGAAAAAGCTCCCTGGGGGTAGAAGCTGTGGCAGCTATGCTGGTTCAGCTTGAGGTGAAGAGAATGGGAGTGCTTGCATTCCCAGATTAACACCAAGGTAGAGGGAGCATGGGCAGCAGCAGCACCATGCCCACAGAGTCAGTCAGCTGCGGGGAGAGTGCTTGGCCATGGTAGGGCGAGCGTCCTCAGACTGCCTGTGAAGGTGGTGGTCACCTGTGCCCCTCAGCAGATGGTGTTCTTGACTGGCCAGCTCCAGAAAGCCATTCCTACCCGAAATGTGTGGGAGTAGGAGACGCAAGGTAATGAACTTTGCAGATGAGTAAGAAAGGGAAAACAAGGAGAAGCCATGTTTAATTTAGGTAGGTGGCTGAGGAGCTACAGGCATAGGGGCCCTTCAGGCCATAGGGCTCTAGGGTGGTCAGGCAGACTATCTTCTAGGGGAGCAAGGTTGCCCCTATTTTAGTCTGCCACTATGTAGCTTCTGTTTTAATCTTGTCATGGGCAAAACCTCCTGGAGTTGTGTAAATAGTTGGTTCCCTATGAGCCTGTTCCCTATGAGCAGATTCTTGGGACCTGAGGTATAAGTACCTGCAGACTTGGAGGAGACACGTGTTGGCAACATGTCGACTGGCATGCTCGGAGTGGGAGCACCTTCAGAGAGCCCTCAGCAGTCGGCTGTATGTCTGTGATCTTCTCAAGAGGCAAGATGAGAACTCACCAGGCACTCTGTGTTTTCCTCCCTCTTCCCCTCCCTCAGGTGGTCTTTGCTTTGAATCAGACTCTCTTGCAGCAGGAAAGCCTCCGAGCAGGCAGTTTCCAGATCCCCTATACGACAGAAGACCTTATCAAGCATTACAACTGTGGGGACCTCAGCTCCATCATCTTCAACCATGACACTTCTCAAGTGAGTCTTGCCACTGCAGCCCTTGTACTACGCACATGTCCCTGTAGCGCTAACCCCTGTCTCACTCATGCTCATCTCTCCTC
Organism: Neomorphus geoffroyi; assembly: GCA_033558235.1. Classification (NCBI taxonomy): domain Eukaryota; kingdom Metazoa; phylum Chordata; class Aves; order Cuculiformes; family Neomorphidae; genus Neomorphus; species Neomorphus geoffroyi. Next base: position 3,627,106 of record JAUMJM010000008.1, read on the forward strand.
TGGCAGGCCCTTTGCAGGTGAGGTCCAAGGGCATGTCTCTGCCTCCCTGATGCGTCTGCTTTCCTGCGCCTCTTGTCCCAGGAGTCTGCACTACCTTGTTCCTGTCTTCCTGTGTGCAGGCAGTGAAGGCCCAGCTGGCTTTCCCTTTTGGACAACAGCCATGTTTGCTTCAGTGTCAAATCTGTATGAGTTAATCCTTTATTTTCTTAAGAATCCTTTGCAATTACACTGGCTTACGTATGAGCAAACTTAGCGCCAACAGAGAGCAGCAGCAGGTTCTTTTGTGCAAATAGCAACAGAGAAATGCACTCGTGACTTGGGCAAGTTGCAAGCTTTTTAATGTCCCCTTTCAATATGATTGTGTACTGTGGGCAAGGCCCAAAGAAGAGAAATAGCATGAAACAAAGAATAGATAGATTTGGACTGAGTGTTAAGGAATAGAAAACCTTCTGAGGCCTCACAGACTTGGTTTATGGAGACCGTTTCCTAAGCAGCACAGTGGAATGCAATGCTCTGATCTTTAAACCACGAGAAAATGCCCAGCAGGGACCAATTTGGCCTGTTTGGGCTGTTAGATTAGCTAACCTCAGACTGAGGCGTTAGGCCTCTCTATTCTTTTCCATGAGATACTGCCTGGCAATTCATGCACATCATGCACATCAATGAAAATGTAGCCTTGCAGTGCTGAACAACTGAGTATTGGTACCTGGACTTTTCCTGCTGAATAACCATTTTCTGATGGCCTTTTAAAGTATACAGTGCAGAGCTGCAGAGCTAGAAATCCTGTCATGCTGTCCCTTGCTTTTCTGCCACTGAGCTTTCTGCGTGTGTTGTTAACCTTCCTGTCCTGCACACCCTTCAGCCTGCAAGTGCAGGCAAGCTGGTCGTTAACACTGCTTAACTCTTACATAGAGAACTTCATTTATAGATTTCAAGGGCTTCTGAAAGCAGGCTAGCACTGTAAGAGCATACAGATGCTGCATCAGTGTTCTGCTGAGGTGTTATGTACTGCAGATGGCTGGCTTTGCTTGAGGTCCTCAGAGAGAACAAGTCTTGCAGAGACTTGTGTGTCTCTGGGGGAATAAGTGCCTTTTACTTACACAAAGGGCTCCACCACAGGGCACGCTCCCTCACAGCAGAGCTGAGTAATGATATGCTGCAACACTATCAGGTTGTGTTCTTCAGCAGAACTTCTCTGTAAATTGTATTTGACCTGATGCTTCCTCAGTAAATGACTCACAGTGAGGTAAAAACCTTTTGTAAACAGTTGGTAATAGTCTCTGAGCAGCTTCAGAGCTGAAACCTTGCAAGAGAAAGCACCTGGCTTAGTGTCTCTCCTCTGCAGAAACTATGGCTTGCAGGCCCTTTCTTTAGCAGTTCCGTAGCTGCAATGCCCAGAGCTACTTGTCAAGAAGCCCGAAGGGCTGCAAATCCAGACCTACGTTTCTCTCACTGTCAAAAAGTCAGCCACAGCTGTACCAAGAGCTCTGGGGAAGGAAGCCAGTTATTTTAAAAGATACCTTGAGGACTGGGGAAGTGGAGGTGGTAGTACTTTCTTTCCTGACAAAATCTGTCCATGTCTCTTTTAGGAAGCTTGGGGACGTTTTTGCTCACCAGTTCAAATTGCACAGTTTTTCTTTGACAGCCTGAGAGGTGTGATAGCAGTCAAACTCTCTTAGAAGAGTCTAATTATATTGTAGTTAGGTTATACCTTTGTCAGTTTAAGAAGAGGTATGTAGCTAAAGATAGCCAGAGGGAAATATTTACTTTCTTTGACTGAGCAATCTCTATTTGGGATCTACAATGTAGCAAACTGAGAGTATTTGTTGAGTTGGCATTTGAAGAAATTCAGCTGGTTGGCTTATGAAACGACACATTGAGAGAAGTGTAGCACTATGCATTAGAAGTTTACGGAGTATTTTTTAGCTTTCTTTAGGTTTTGTCCTATGGGTGCGCCTTGAGGCACAACGCTATTGCCATTTTCAGTGATGGAGTAAAATGCCTGTTCGTGATGGCTGCCTAAGAAATAAATTCCCCTTTCATAGAGGCTTTCTTTGTTTTCTGCTATAGGTCCCAAATTTCATTAATGCTACACTTCTGGCCCATGAACGCATTACTGCCCAAGAGATAGACAGCTACTTCCGTCAAGAGCTCATCTACAAGCGAAATGAGCGAATGGGCAGGAGGGTGAAGGACTTGTTGGAAGAGTACCCAGACAAGAGTTTCTTCTTTGCCTTTGGAGCTGGTAGGTAATTGAGGTGACCTTCAACCTGAACACATTCTTCCCATATTTGTTAGAATCTTTTTACAAATGGTTTTGTTGGTTTAAAGAAGGGTCAGTACTTTTACCATGGTGGACACAGAACACAGCGTTGCTGTGATAGTTGAACCCAAGTAGAAAAACGTTTTCTTTGTAGGGGAGTTTTTTTCTTCACTGTGCAAAGAGCTCAGAGCGTACACATTGATTGCAGTATTTGTAATATGTAGCCAAAGATACTGAACCAAATACAGTGCTTACACAAAAGTAACAGCTCTTAGGCATATGTGTTTATGCTGTGGCCAACCATGGTGGAGAAGCAGGAAAAATATGAAGGTGAGGTGAAAGGTAGCTAGTCAGAGGATCCACTAGCGCTTGAATAAACTTTTCAAGAACACATCAAAAAGAATAACACGCCAAATCATGTGAATGTAAGTGGCTTGGTAAATGCAAGGCAAGAGGCAAGGCACAGTTTCACCTTTCTCTTCCTGCTGTAGCTCCTTGCCTCTTTCCCTGCACTTCCACAACTACAAGGAAGTTTTATCTGCCACTGTTTTGGAGCAGAGCATTTGGCCCAGATGGGGAGAACCTACTCCATTTACTGCCTCTTAACAACCTACATCCAGCAGCTTATCCAACTCGATGAGGTTAACACCTACACTGGGGCTGGGTGGAGAGTGTAAACAGAATCAGTTTGCCGTGACTCCTGTCCTTTGTTCTAGCTCTGCAAGGCAAAAAGTAAGGATTGGTGTTTGAAAAGACAGGTGCTAATTCCCAGAGTAGTATCACGTCTCCTTCATCATAACCATATGGACCTTTGGAAAGTGGGAGAACTGAAACTGGTGTGAGGATGTGATGTTTTCCGGTCTCAGTGGCTACTGCTTTAGTGAGGATGGAAGATCTAAGCAAGAAAAGGAAAATACATATTTAAACCCTCTAAAAGTGTTGGTATTTGAAGTCTGTGAGAATCTCCCCATTTGTGGTTACAAACCTATAACAAAAGTCTTGAGTTTGTGGGCAGGAAGGTAATGAAAGATGGCTGATAATGTCAGTTCAGACATGCATGAAGATTGTAACATACTTTCTTCCTGCAGTTTCACTGCTCTGTGCAACTCCCTGTCACTAAGGACAGTGAAGCAGGCAAAGGTTATGCAGATTTTGATCATGTATGTCAGTAAGCTAAGATCAGGGCTTTGCTGTACTCCGCTGCTGATGTTGTTCTGATCACACTTACCCCTGCTGGACTGACGTTCTTTACCAGAGTGTATGTCAGCCCGAAGTGCCAGTTGCATTAGTTGCAGGTAGCTATTTTTCTGTCAGGAGCTAGTTACGGATGTTGGTGCTCCAGTAACTGGGTCACAATAGAATTATAAGCAGTTCATGCAGATGGATGGATGTGTACAGGATCCTTTGAGAGAACAGAGCCTCTTACCCTCCTTGCACATACCCCCTGTGTCTCAGCAACTACACTGGACAAGTAACATGTCTTTAAGGTGCTTTTTTGTCATTTGTATTGTCTCCTATCAATTTCCGTCTCTTCCCACTCTCTTGCCACAGACTGTCTTCATTGTCATTACTGTGCATAGCTCTGCCCCAGAGTCCAGATGCACAACAGGAGCAGTACAGGTCCCTGTCTCTCTTGTTCTCAGCCTTCATGATAGGCTTCTCAGGCTTTCGTTATTCTTATTTTCCTTTTCCCAGTTACCCCCTTCTTTATCCCCTGATTTCCTCTTCCAGAAGAACAGAGTTAGGATTCATAGAATCATAGAATCATCTGATTGGAAAATACCTCTTAGATCATTGAGTCCAACCGTACCTGTCCCCTTACTAAACCATGTCCCTAAGGAACTCATCTACCCATCTTTTAAACACCTTCAGGAACGGCAACTCAGCCACCTCACTGGGCAGCCTGTTCCAATCCCTGACCACGCTTTCAGTGAAGAAATTTTTCCTAATGTCTAGTCTGAACCTCCCCTGGCGCAACCCGTGGCCATTTCCTCTCATCCTGTCGCTTGATTCACCCAGGACTGCCATACTGTAGCACTGCCTGAAGCCTTGGCCCTTTATGAACAATATTGATGTGTGACTTCTGTGCATGTGACTTGATCTCCAAGCACCAGACATGCTCTTCTCATGCTTTTTCATCATAGCTGTGAATCCAGACAGTTTTCGTGTCTTCCTTGGGGAGTCAAGATGAACTTTAAAATCACATCTAATTACATGATGGCTTTGATACAAGTCCGGCCTATGTTCATGTTTGCTCTTCTAAATAGTTCTGCTCAAAGGACTGTGCCAGCCTCACACTATTAGCAGCACAATTCCTCGTGATCCCCTTTTTTGACTACATGAGGTTTCCTTTTTTTCTTATTTTCATCTGTTTCACATTGACTGGCTAAAAGAGATAAGGAACATTATAGGGTATAATACAGAAAACAGATTAATTTCTGCACAGTTCTGAGGTTTTCTAAGTACATATTACAAATATAAATGCAGGCTTTTATTGTCTTCCAGCAAGCTAACTTAGACTTTTGCTTACTCAGGTTGCTGTATGTCATAGATAATTATATGGAATATTTATTTTTGTGCCAGCAAGCAGGAAATGCTCAGTTTTGAATATTGCTTGACTATTGTACTCTTGTTAATTCTTGGAAATGGGTTCCAGGAAAGTGCTCACACAAGTAGGTTAGACGAAGATAGAAGAAGAGGAGAAAAAAAAGTGGGAGTGGGACTAAACTGTAACTGCATTGTGGTTTTCTCTCTTATGGCCACTTGTGAAAAAAATCTCTCCAAGCAGTGGCTGATAAACTGCAGGTCAAAGTTATATGAAAATGGTGGTAGGGTATCATGGATAGCTGGACACTGGACCTAGATATATGTCACCAGGGCTGAGAAGCAGGAAAGGATCACCTCCCTCAATCTGCTGGCAACACTCCTAATACAGCCCAGGAGTCCATTTGCCTTCTTTGCCACAAGGACACGTGGCTGGCTGAAGATGCACTAAGCATCCTTTTCTGCCAAGCTGCTCTTCATCTGTTTGGTTCCCAGCCAATCGTTGTGCCTGCAGCTATTCCCACCCAGGTGCAGGACTTGGTTTACTGGACTTCATGAGCCAAGATTCCTCTCATCATAAAACAATACTGACCAGTCCCAATCATCCGCTACCCATAACACATTTGCAAATAATTTGCAGGATAATTCACTCTATCACCTTCCCCAGGATCAGAGGTGTGGCTGACCAGTTAGTATTTTCCCACTTGTTGCTTCTTGCCTTTCTTGAAGAGAGGAGTGATACTCGCTTTTTCCAATCCTCAGGGACCTTCCCCATTTGCTGTGACCTGTTAAAGATAATTGGGAGTGGCCTCACAGTGACACTGGCCAGGTCCCACAGTTCCTGTGGGTGTATCTTATTGAAACGTGTACATGTCCAGTCTGTTTGAATATTCCTCTTATGGTTTGAGTAAGTACTGCTACAGTTTAGCCTTGACCAGGCTAGATTTTTGGCTAAACTCATGCAGTTGGACTCCCAGGTTCCACCTCCCCAGCCCCAGGGAAAGGGAGAGGAAAATGAGAGGGAAGAGGCTTGTGGATTGGAAAACTAAAGCTACAGCTTTAATGAAATGATGATAATAATAGTAATAATGAATAAAATAATCAGAAAGTAATGAAAATATGTAGAAATATCCAAGATTACACCCCCACCTCACCCCTTGCTGACGATATGTCACTGCAGCTGTTGCAGAGCAGAAATGAGGGAATGGGTCCATGGCTGTGAGGGGCCTGAACCCAGGAACTGGATTCAGGTATGCATGGATCTGGGAGCAGACAAACGAGGTCCTTGCTGGACATCAGCCATCGCAGAAGAGAGTTAGAGCTTCGTGATCTCTCAGTTTTATACCGAGTATGACATATATGGGGTGGAATACCTTGTTGGTCAGTTTGGGGTTACCTGTCCTGTCCATCCTTCCCTGAAGGTGCGACTGTTTTTCGCCAGCTCAAGGATGGCCTTGGTTACCAGAGGAATAAGTATAAATACTGGCCTCTCAGCGTACTAGTGTTCCGTGTTATCACTGCTAGAGAGAAACTGTCTGAAAAACATGCAGTTAGTTTTCCGGAAAATGCAGTTACTTTAGACTAAGGCTGAGCCAGAGTTAGAAGCACCCCAATTAATTCAAACCATAATGGCTAAATCTTGACACTTACTTAACCCAATACTTCTCCACACAGGGTGAACCTTGTTTGCCCTGGACTTTCCTTCTAGTCATAGGAACCTGAGATTCCCGAAGCCTGGTTTTACAAGAAGGTGTCAATGGCACTGAATACATTGGCCTTTTCCATATTCGTTGTCAGTAGGTCTCCTGTGGCCTTCAGTACCAGGCTGACATTTATCTAGTGCACATTTTACTGCTGAGATATCAGTGGAAGCATTCATTGTTTCTGTTTATATTTCTCACCAGATTCAAATCTAGATGGACTTGCCTTCTGCATAATCACTTTTATTACAGGATAAGCATGGCTTGTTTGCTTTAGCTTACTTACAGTTTCTGTTGAAGGAGATGAAGAATAATAAAGATAGAGGGAAAAAAAAGAGTGTTGGGGTTTTGGATGTTTTTTATGCAAGAGGAAGCATACTTAGTGGCATTAGATTCTGACATTATCATGACAGGCAGAGCCTCAATGAAGCCAGAGTTTCTAGGATCAAAGTTAAATTCCCTCCAGTCTCTCCTTCTTCTTTGAACAGCTGAGAAACTCCAGAAGTACCAGCTCATGAATAAGAAGTATAGAGGGATCTAGAGATGCCTTATTTCCCTGAGGATGAAATGACTGACTTCGCTGAGAGATGCTGGCTAATATGACAATTTCAAAAGTTGGTTCCCTTAGTCTTGTAAACATTGACAAATTCCTTTTTCTCTCATGTCTTTTTACTTCACTGCTCCTGAAAAAGCATCATTCGGAGTCTTCAAAGTATAGTGGGCATTGGAAAGCCACCATTAAGACTAAGAAATGAAGGATGTTGGAGAAAAGTTTTTCAGCTACCATTTCTTCTTAATTACTAAAGGAAATAATGAATTTTGTTATTTAGCATTACTCAGACAATATTGATTCAAACCTTCAGGGAGTGGCTGGTTTTTTTCCAGTCTTTACTCACCCCCTCAGGGTCTCTGGGAAAGAAGAATTGTCACGAGCAGACTGATGAACTAATATGCAAATTGGTGATTTAGCAGTTCAGCTAAAAGCTCCAGATCTTAGTTATCTCCCTCCCAGCAGCTGAGTCAACTGACACTTACTGAACTAAAACTGACTCTTAGGTGGTTGCTATGTGATCTAACAACTCACAGAAAAAGGATTTGGATATCATTGTAGAGACATAATTGACCCTGTCTGAGCTAAAGATGGATGTGTAATTTATGTCTCAGCCACCTGGACAAGGAAAAGAGAGAACATGCTTACCGCCCATGGCTACCCCAGGGTATGCTGTAGACCACCAAATGGCTTCCTGCAACTTCTGCAGGTTTTAAGGCAGTCCTTGTGACACGCAGAGAAACGACTTCACAACCTGGTGGGTTATGAAGGGTATGTTTATTACAGCACCGCGGACACACAGGATTGCTTCTCCAAAAACGCGCCCAAATTTCCAGCAGCTCATCCCAGTTTAAATGCAATGAAGTGTTACATATTCATATGATTTCTCAATACGCCTATACATATGCATCACCTGTCCCCGCTTCACATTAAAATTAAGTCTCCTCCCCGTTGCGCCTGTGCGGTGCCTCCTAGTGGTGGTTGTTGGTGATCGTGAGGATGAAGTAAGTGGGCATCTTCAAGGTTGAACTTTTTACCTTTCAGCCCTGCGCAAGCTCTCAGTTGCTCCTTGACTTACTGCCAGGCTGGTGACCCATCTTCAGCCAGTTCTTAGGGTCAAGGGTTCCTTCGTACCAGGGGCTGCTTCTTTGCTTCAGCGATTTCAGACAATAGTCCATTCTTTGAGGATACAGGTGCAATCTCCTACCTAGTTAACTAGTAACTAATTCTTGCCCTGCCTCTAAAATCCAAAAATCTTAAGAAACCCCTTCTCACTTGGGTTATGAGAGACTGATCTGTTTTTCTGTCAGCCTCAGGTGACAAGCACATTGGATCCACAGGCATATCTTATGCCTTTTCCCTTGTCCTTACATCATAAAAAAAAAAAAAAAACAAACAGATTTCCAGGGGGAAATGGAATTGTGCTGAGTTTCTGTCCTGAATACTGTGTTAGGTGGTGGTGTTCACAGGTACAGCTGTTTACTGTTACTTCTTGAAACTGGTTGTTGCACCTGGCATTTTTAGGTGGAAGAATTGTGCAAGAGGAACAAGATTTATTGTCGCTGCAAAGGAAAAAAATAATTACAGTGCTAAACCCAGGTCTCTATCTTGTGTAGGTATTTATACTTGTAAAATAAAATCAAACAAAAACCTGACATGGGAATATGAAAGTTGCTCGGGATGTCAATTTGCTGTTGAAATTCAGTGCGAAATCAGAACCTGACATGGAAACTTTGAACCTGTCATCAGCACATTTTGGACTGGAGATACGGGCGTGCACAAGAAATGTAAATTTATCTATGCCTTACACAAAGGACTTGAAATGCATAATGAGGAAATTCATGAAAAATCCACAGGAAGCTGAATCTTGGAAGAGGACAAAAAGCTGAGAGGGTGGGCAGGAAAATAACATAAATGATAAAACAGATTAAGTTAGTCTTGTGGGGCCATCTTAATTGTCCCTAAGCACAAAGGGCTTGCTGATTGCCTGCTTGCTGCTTCTGTCTCTGGAATGCAACATCGTTTTGGTCTCTTTGGATGGGAGGAAAGGCTTGTACCTTGTACCTGAGAATGTGAGAAACATCTCAGCAGCTTTGAGACTGTTTTCCTTAGTAGCCTCTTCAAGTCTGCACAATGCTAATGATAGGATTTATTAAAACCATCACCCTAGAAGGTGATAGATAATGTTGTGTAGAGGCAGAAACCACAAGCAAAGCCCCAGGGTTCAGTTGAAGGGCATTCCTTACAAGATATCTGACACATGAAATAAGGAAAGCTTTGCATTTCTGCGTTGGAGGCAGAAACTTCTGTTCCAGTGTATTAGTGCAACTGTCAAAATCAGCCTGGTCAGACAACTGTGTGCTGTTTCTGCTCAGGTACTTACAGTTGGGTGACCATCAGCTTCTTATCTGTGCTGGGGTTTACCCATTGCTACCTTTAAAAGGCAGCTGCAGTAGGAAAATTTCCATCTTGTAATATATGTTTTGAGCCAGTGGGATTTCAAGTCCTTGATAACTTTTTTTCAGAAAAGAAGCAGTGGTGTGGAATGGGAGCAGGTCCAGTGGCAAAAGGTGGATGTGAGAACTGCAGCTCAGACATAGCACTAATAGTTCCTTCCTTTACTGGCAGCATAACGGGAGCTGCTGGCATAGTCACATGGGAATCTCCTTGCCTGATGAGCCTCTGAGCCTCAGGTTTCTACAGCGGCAAACTCTGAGTAAATTCCAGTGCAGATGGAACCCCAGTGGCTAGGTCTACCCAAACAGAAGCTGTTTCCTTGAACTCAATTTTTACAAAGTAAGCAATATGGAATAGTAAACTTTTTCCTTATGTTCACTTTTCTATAAATTTGGCCTTATAATCAATGGAAATTTGTCGCTAGCTTCAACTTGTATAGTTATCAGGAGGTTTGACTTTTCCCAAAGATGAAAATGGGAATTCTCGAAACCAAAAAAATACATTGAAGAGACCTAGTTTATAACAGAACCTGATAGATAAGAGTATCTTGTTGTCTTTCACAAGAAAAAACACCTTCATTTTGGTTCATGCAAATTGTAACTTCTTATGCTTCTTTTCTGTGGTATTAGACAATTCATCTCAAGTTATGGAAGGCCTTCATCATCAGCTATTTTGAGAAGGATTTAACGTTTACGTAATTCTTTTACATTCAAATGGGGAAAATGAATGCTAGTAATTCCATATAGAATCATAGAATCATAGAATCACTAGGTTGGAAGAGACCTCTGAGATCATTGAGTCCAACCGTACCTGTCTCCCTACTAAACCATGTCCCTAAGAAACTCATCCACCCGCTTTTTAAACACCTCCAGGGATGGTGACTCCACCACCTCCCTGGGCAGCCTGTTCCATGTCTAATGAAACCATTTTCTTGGCCATAGGGAATGCCACTGTTCCACAGTCCTGCCCACCAGATTTTCCCCTTTGGTTTGGGAGTGGCGAATCCACTAAGATTTTATACTGAAAAAGAGATTTGAAGGAAATAATGTGTTTTTAAGACAAATGCTTGGCCTGGCCTCAGTGAAGTAAAACCTGAAGTTCAATGTTTATTGAGTAATGTTTCATCTTACAGGTAATCACAGGAAGAGTATGTTGGAAGTCTGCACTCTCAAAAGATTGGAGGGCATGAGAGGGCCGCTTGCAGGAAATTTGACCTACATGAATACAGAAGTATTGTAATGCAATATCCTTATACTCCTGCACTTAATGTGAATTTGGGAATGAAGTTGATGTATAATACCCTTAGGGCTGCCTCCATCCCCTTCAATTTTTGTAATTTCCTTCTCATGGCAGCATTGAATTTGTGAGAATACCATGCTGTTGGTCCTTTGATTTGTATTGCTGTGCCTGAGCTTTTTCTGACTTGGAAATGCTGTTAGAAGCAAGAAGATTTTATTAGATTTAATATTACATGTTTTCTGCTTGAGAAGCTGTTTAAATTTAGGTGGCAAATCAGGAATCCCAGGCACTTTATCAATGGCCACTATTTTCCATATGTTGTTTGGATTATCTAGTGTAACTGCAGAGGACTTCCTCTATCTGATTCTGGGAGAAGTGCAAGCTTATCTCACATGGGTGAACAGTGCTCATAGTAGAAAGCAGTGTCTTCCTCTTCAGTAAGGTGTACAGAAAGCATGCATCTGAATGAAATGAATTTGTCGCTTAGTTCATAGAATCATAGAAAAGGAGCAGCCTTTTCTTCAACAGGTTTGCTTCTGTTTCAGCTTGTTTCAGCTTGTTTCAGGGAATAACAGACCACAGAGACGAATGAAGAAAATTCCTCTTTAAGGGGACTTGTCTGTAGGGATACTGTTGGTGGAGGTACTATGCGAGCAAGTACTTTCTGTGTCTCCATTCTTTGTCATGGTGTCCTCAGAACCATGTCTTACAGGAGCTCATTTTAGTTTCATCAGGTACCTGATGTCAATAAGGATCACTTTATCCACCACAGGCTGATGAACACTGAAGTGATCTGGACCCATAGGAAGAGTAGGATGTTTACTTTGCAGTTTGGCTTTCATCCAATTAAATGATTAAAGGTAGTTCTCTGTGTTCTCTAGGTCATTGGTTGGATCTGCCACACAATGAACTTTTCAGCTCCTCACTGCAGATACCTGTGGAAATGACTTGGGCTGTGCGTGTCCTTGCTCCTTAAACTATCAGAAATTCTCCTTTGCTTGTGTTTGCAACCTCTTAGGGAGCACTGGCAATTTTGAACCCTTCTGAGTGGGTTTATTGGCTCACAGACTGCTATTGGAGGACACTGATTACTGAAAGAGCAGAAGAACCCTGCCATGGGAGGCATATAGAGAAGAATTTACTGTCCTTTGTGCCTGCCTCACAGTTAAGTGATAATTATTGCTGAAGTTTGTCTGCTTTAATTCATTGGCAGCGTAGTCAGAGGCTTCATGTCATGCCTTTATTACAGGCCAGTAACTCTAATCCAGTCACCTACAGGTATCCTGTTCACCCTTTTGGGACGTGTTATATGAATTTATCTATATAATTCTTGGAAGCATTCTTAAGAAGAATGATAGCAGATGATTTGTGCCATTGGCATTACCAGGAAATTTCTAAAATAATTGTAAAATGTTCTTGAAAATATTTGTTTTGGTCACCAGAGAGTCTCTGGCACCAAAAGCCTATCTGAGCACTCCTCGTGATAAAGATAAGGATCCTGCTTTATGATGTCCCCGGTGGCTATAATAGTTTGTGACATTTTGTAGTTGTACTGTTGTGATCACGTGCTGTAGCTGTTCCCACCACTAATGTGGTTGGCAGTCCACGTTAGGTTTCCTAACAACCATTTTGTTTTTTCTAAGTGTGCTTCCAGTAGTTCATTGTCTTTGAGCATATGTATCTGGTAAAGTCCTAATGTGTTTTTGGGGCAGATGAGAAATGCCGTCTTTGTACTAAGGAAGACAGAGAAGGCACAAGGAATCATGGCCTTGGGGGTTTCCTTTTACATGGCCTTAAGTGAAGATGAAGGAATTGTGGATTTTGTTGAAATTCAGAGGAACATAGTTTTCTTCAGTCTTACGATATCACTTTATAAGAAAAATAGAAGTTCGGGGACAGAAATAGAACTTCTGTTTTGGAGTGTTTCCTTGTTTTTTTCACTAGATGCAAAAAAATTTCAGCCTTGCTGTACCTCCAGTTTGGGCTTAGGAGCTTGTGCTGAAACCCACAGTCCTAGCATGAACATCTACGTGAAAACACTTGCGTGTGCACTGGCAGTAGAAGCTGCAAGCAGGAGAAATGGATTTCATGGCAATAGTAGTAGCTTGTGTTCTGTAAGATTGAGTATTGCTGTCAAGGAAGGTGGGAGTGCTCAATGCATGTCCAAGCACGTGGACTAGTCTGCTAGTGCATGTTAATCAAACAGCATTGTCTGAGCATATTGCTGGTTACAGTCCCTGCATGCCATCTCCTTTCAGTATAGATTAAAGACTGGGGTCTTATTTAGTCTCCTGTAGAGTGCATGGCTGAACTGGTGCATACAACAGCTTCTCAGTTTCTCTTTGAGTTCAAACATAGAAGAGTAGAGATTCTTGGCTTCCCACCCTCTGCCAGAATAAACTGACCTCTCAGAGGCGTCTCTTCTCCTCGTGGTGTGAGGATAATGCAGGGCTGTGTACAGAAAGAAAAGTGCAGGCTTTCTGATGGGACCAGGACTTTTCTTTTGTGGGGCATTCAACTGTGTTAGGCTAAAATAGAAAACAGGTGAAAGAGGCCTACTCCCTGTCATGTAACTTTGGGCTGTCTGCCTTGCAGCAGAGCTGCTTGATCTTATACCTTGGAGTGAATCTTTCTCATATTTTACAGTTGCTTTTGGTTTATAAGTCTCTTGCACGCCACCAAGGTCTTTTCTGTGGTGGTTCTCAGAACAGAGGCAGAAGTGGTTGCTCTAGAGAGGCTCCTGGTGGAGTTCTGTACTTCAGACCCTCACCCTTCTGTCTTTTTGTTTTGATTTTGCCCCTAGCTCAGCGTGAGCCTGTAAGGTTCCCAATCAGCTCTGTCTCATGAAGTTATGCACGGCCCACCTTTTGAATAGCAAACATTTATATCTTCTAATCTCTTTATGTACCTGGCCTAAGTGGCTCTTGTTCGATCATATCTTGTGAACAATCTACTATCGCATACCCCTTTGTATTTGTATGCTTGTGCTTTGCATGTATCTATTCATTTAGTCTGTTCTCTTTTGCATGATATTAGCACATTGTTTTTCTTTCACATGCAGACATAACTCATTGCATCAGCAACAATAAGCAAAGGTTCCCTGTGAAAGCCTATATACGTGACTGACATAAAAGATAGTCTTATCACTGCATCAAATTAAAAAGAAGATTAAGGCCTAGCATCAGGAAATCACTTGAGCAGTTGACTGATTACTACTGGAGTAATTTCCTACATACCAGTTTAAAGTACGGCTCTGAGCAAGGGCAACTGAAGATTGACATGGGGTAGTGTGTTTGATGATGTGATGTCAGCAGCTATTCAGTAGCTCACTCTTGAAATGCATGAGGCTGTAAGCTCTTAAAGTGGCACTAGGAAAATTATTGTAACACTATAGATTGCCGTGTAGTTTGCTTGTATTTTTCTTTCCTCCTGAAAGACTTAGATTAGGAAAACATGAGTTCATGAGCCATTTGCTGTTGTCACATAAGAAATTTGAATTTTCAATTCATTTTTCAGTATGAATCTTCATATTTCAATTTGAATAGTTCAATTCACTGAATCCATTTCAGAGTGAAAAATCATAAATCACTTGTGTTTGGTGCCCTGTTAATCTTGTCACTGTTGGACTTCTCTTTGTCTCTCCTTGCTTTTCCAGGCTACTAGAATAATTCTGATTGTTATCTTCCTATGTACTTATGAAGAATATTAGCAGAAAACAGCTTTTCTGTAGTTATTTCTCAGTTTTAGCACTGCTTAGATCTACAGAGGAGAAGGAGCGCTCTAATAAATCATTTGCTCAGGCCTAATTTTAATTGATATAGGCTGTGAAATGAAGAAATGTTTTCAGGAAAGCTAGATCTGTGAGGGACAGTGCAAGGCCTCTGTTGTCCATCTGCTCAGTGGCCTTGTCTTATGAGGTGTTAAGATGAGAGAGTTGAAGTGAGTTAGGGTGCAGAACATAACAGTCTTTCAGGAATAACTCTTGCACCCTTTGAGTCATCATTTATTCACTCTGATGCCAAACTGTCCAGCCACCCGATCTGTCTGAAAAGGCTAGGTAGCTAAGTAATTCTGAAACTTTTGTCAACACAATTGAAGTGGAGTTTCTGTGGCTTATACTGAAAGAATGAGAAGAGTTTATCTAAGTCCTTGGCTTTCAGAGCTATTTTCCATTCTCTGCCGTTGCATGATTCTTAATGATTTAGAAATGTTTAATAATGTTCACTGACATCTCAGAGAGTGCCTTTATGATGCCAGAGATTGTTAAAATAATGTACATACTATGGCCAGATTCTAATTTAGTTTGAAGCACCACCAGTTGTAGTCTTGGTGCTGCTTCTAAACAGGTATCTCCCAATTAATCTCTTACTGCCCCAAGAAATGCACAGTGGCCTGGTAATGCAACAAACTGCAGGACCAGAGTAATTTCAATCACATCGGCATTTTAGAAAGGCAGAATGTGCTAACTGAGGTGACCTTGGGAAAGTTCACCAATCATTTTTAGAGAGGCTGTGGTTTTGGTTCATGCTGGTGGCAAATGATAAAGCACTGCCTGCCCTGAGTGCGGCATGTGTCCTGTGATGAGGAAGGATTTTGTTGTTGTTCTTACTCTTTCCCTGTGCTCCTTTTGTTCTGATGTCATTTTTCTCTTATCTGCAGGTCACTTCATGGGCAACAACACAGTGATTGACGTTTTGAGGAGAGAAGGATATGAAGTAGAACACACTCCAGCTGGACAATCCATCAACAAGTAATGCATGTTTTTATTTAGCTGAGCAGCCAGCCATTGGGAGGGTGGGTTTGTAAAGAATCATGAGGATATAGTGGCACCTGAAACTCTACCTAACACTGAGCTGGAGTCTGCTGCTCTTTCCCAGCACTTTGCTTTTGTCTTCCATGAACTAATTTGGAAACAGGATTATGTTTGGTTTCTTTTTCGGTGTTCTGTTTGGGAGATTTTTTGGTTGTTTCATTTTTATTTTGTTTTGATAAAATAAAAATATTTTCCCCGTGTAAGTTTTTAACTCTTAAACTCACAGCCATAGAATATGCATGCTTTGTTCCTCAGATCTGGATGCTGTCTCATACCACGGAGTCTTACAGACTCCTTCCTTCCTTTTAAGTATTTAACTGCTCTGCCTTTTAACACTCTCCTTTGCCTACACTGCCAGTTTTGATTCTCTCTGATTACTCTCTTGGCCTGGAATCTGACTGCCAGAGTCTACCCAGCCTCTTTTCAAGGTATCTCCATGACTGATTGCTTTCGTGTCCCCTGCTCTCTCCTGTGGTTTTTTTAAGCCAAGGTATTTGCTGTTCTGCTTCGTCTTGCAGCTGTCCTTTAGGATTTACCCTTACAGCCTCTTTTTATCTCTCACTGGGTGCTTTTATCCATCTCCATGGTTTCAGTAGCTACAGAATGCCAAATAATCTCCTCCTCCACACTCTTCTGAGAATTACATGTGCTCTTGATTCACCTCCTCCTGGACTTGTTGCCACCAGCTTAGTCTCTGCAATCCTTGTCTCTCGCTTCTCCAGCCTCTTGTCAAACGTGCTCTTATGCATCTCAGATATCCCCATTGGGATACTGTTTCCCTTTTATCTTTTCTGCTCAGCATGCTCTCCCTCACTGCTTAAATTTCTGTTCAGCATTTCTAATATGGGTCTCTCAGGTAAGATGATCACCTTTTGTGCAGTGTACACAGTGAACAGTCTTGGTCTGTGCCAGGGGCTCCACAGATGTGGTGCAAAATAGTAACATGTTTTTCTCATACTCTGGTATCTTCACCTTTCTCTTTGCATCCTTTAGCTGCCTTTTTTCAGACCATGAGATTCAGACTGTGGCAGGTCATGGCTTTGCTACAATGACTTGGATATACATCACTTGCAGTGATACTCTACTTGCAGTGAAAGAGCCAGAAGTCCACAGTCTAGTCAGTACCCATGGACTATTTCACAGGACAAGATTGAGAGAGGAAAAAACTGCAAGTGATTGAACAGAAACAGAGCACTGAAATAGCTGTACTGCTGTTGGATTCAGTAGGGGGTATTAGCTAAGCGGTCCTAAAAACAAGAGGATGAGGAAGTCTGCAATAGTCTCTCTTCCCAGCAGCATGACATTGTGCAGTAGCAGTGTTGTCTGCTGCTTCCTGTGTTCTGGCTAAATAGAAAGCCCCTTCGAGGTGTCCTGTAGATACCTGTGTGTAGGAACACAGCAAGATGCAGGATCATTATGCATGTTTTGCTGTAACAGGCAGACTGCTGGTTGCAGTCACATAACTTCACCTGTAGGTAGGGCTGCCTAAGGTTTCCTGTCCATCTACAGCAGGAAGGGAATAATTGCATGTAGTGGAGTGTGGAGGCAGGAGGGTGCTGCAGGAGAAGATTCAAACGTCGCTCAGGCATCAGACAGATCTGATTTAGTAGATAGTTTATTGAGTTCTAATCAGTAAACTTAGGTGTGTAAAATATTTAATAAGAACAGCTGGATAAATGAGCAGTAGTCTACTGTTTACTAAAAGTTAGTATGGGAAACAAAGGACATTACTTAAGCTTACTATATGAGTCTTAAGTGTTACATGCATGCAAAAAACGTCACACACCAATCCATCAATATCTGGTGTCAGAAAAGGCATCTTTCAGCCTTGAGGGGTAACTTTGGGGGACATCCTTACTCAAAGGGAGATCACCTCCATGCAGGCAGCTACTGTGGAGTGAGAGCTCCACGGGCCCTGATTGTCACAGACATTTGTAGTCAGATTTTCTGCTGTGTTAATCCAATTTTGGATGCTTATTGGATCCATCTCCAGGCAAACTGCTCTGTGGGTCTTTTGTTTGGTGCTGAGTTCTCACTGCTAGCCTCACACAGTAGATTTAAGTTCATTTAGACTTGGTTGCTGAGCATCGACTGGAACCCAGGCTCAATTAGTTCATGCAGCAGCAGTTTATAAATAGTGCTGTAAGTTCAATCAAGCCCCTATTATTTTGGGCTTTAACTCTTGTTCCTGATTTTAGAATGCATATATATTGTAAAATATTCATCCTATAATCACAGCCTTAATTAAGGTACTTCCTGACTTCTTCTTTAACAGCTCTGCTGGGATAGGGAACTGGCCTTGGAGAATGAAGTCATGCTCTTGCATCTGTATGCCTTTTCCTGTGTTTGATTAGTCATTGCCTGGAAGAATTACCTGCAGGAAGTGTTGCAAAGGAGGTTATGTTTATGAGTGTCTGTTCTTAATAGTCTTCTGATGCTGCAGGTATCGGAATAATGACTGGCCTTGCAGGATGGAGGTCATCCTGTTTTGGCTGTGCCTGTGGCAATGCCAAGATTCATTGTAGTGTGGCCATTTGTTTGGTAGGGGAGGCTGCAGGCAGCAAGACACAGTTTACTAGAGAGGTGCTCAATGCTATGCCTTTCACAGTTAAGGAAAAGACACAGCGAAGAGAAATAGCAGAAAAGAGAACCGTAAGTAAAGGACCTTCAGAGAAATCAAATCAGGTCACTGGAGACAACTAGAGGGAAGGGGTCATTCTGTAAGGTGGAATTAAAGAGTGGGTGATGTGAAGATGTTGGGAGAACTGAATGGTCATTATACTTCAGAGGTGATAAAGTGAGAGTGTGACAATCATAAGGGTATTAAAAGTGATCAATAGCCCAAGACCCATTCAGTGCCGGTCTCTGTCACATGAAAAAATGGCAAAATGATCAGTCTGTTAGATATTTGTGTCATGCTATGTGTAACCACAGAGTGGATTTAGCTCATGAGTTTGTCCAAGATGGTCGTGAACGGGTAAAGAGGAGGAATCTTTTTGTTTCGAACAATGAGGAGAAGCCTGGGCCAGCAAGGCCGTGAGTGGATAGGAGACTGCGGACTGCCTGCCTTGGAATATAGGTGAGGAGATGTTACTTCTTCTAAGTACAGTGAAACAGAGCTTGAGTAATCAGAATGGAGCTGATTGTTTCTTCAGTACTTACCTTCACACAAAGCTGAGGAAGCATAGCCCTTAGAGCTTTTCAGGAGATTTGATTGAGTGACCTTTTGGGCTTCCAAGCTCTGCCCTGGGAGAGAGTTTGTGC
This sequence comes from Neomorphus geoffroyi, assembly GCA_033558235.1. Taxonomy (NCBI): domain Eukaryota; kingdom Metazoa; phylum Chordata; class Aves; order Cuculiformes; family Neomorphidae; genus Neomorphus; species Neomorphus geoffroyi. Next base: position 3,645,936 of record JAUMJM010000008.1, read on the forward strand.
AGGCACATAATCTCACTGCAGTATTTCACTTGCTGGAGCTACTTTGAAATTCCAGACAATGCTACCAGCCTAATACAGGCCCTGTGCAGCCAGAAAACTGAAGGCCTGACTTCTGCTCCCTCGTTACTTACTATAAATATGTGCAAAGCTCACTTCTAGGTTATGGGAGAGCCGCGATTGCTTAACTTCCTCCCTTCCATGTGGACCTCCGTACTTGTCTGATACAACCCTTTAAAAGGGGCTTTTCAGGCTCCTTGATGTGCTTATTTGAGTGGAGGACGTCATTATCTCCTTTTGGAGATCAGCATGGAGGCAATAAATGCTTAGACCAGAAGTCAATGCCACAATAGTAAGTTGAGCTCTGGTCTTATTTGTCATGCATGTCCCCTAACCTGATGTTTTATAAACGCTATGCATTCACTGCTCTGTACCATCTAGCTTCATGAGAAAGAAAATGAGGCAGTGGTGAACCTGGCACTGCCACGGCTAGTCTACTTCCAGTTGCTACAGACTAGATGGCCCAAAGGATTTCTTAATAGTGGATTGAGCCATTCCCTTCAAAGATGATAATTTACAAGAGTCATTTCTGCAGCCATGACCACAGTCACTGCTGAGTGACTAGCTCATTACTTACTTTCTCCACAAGTGAGAGTTGTTGGTCTAGGACTGACTCTTTCAGCTAGTGTGCATTAGTTGTCTTGTCCTTACCGTTCCCCCTGCTTTGGACAGGAATTGCTGACAGGAATAATCTAGTCTGTATTCTACGGTATGTCAGACTCAGAATGCGGTTTGTCCTCCTCTGACTTTCAGAGTAATTCCATTTTTGCTTCTTTCTAAACACACAAAGTTATTTCCAAGAGTTAGTCCACTCTGAGCCAGATTGCATTCTTTCCTCAGTTCCAGATTACATCTTTTATAAAGCTTTTTTCATTAAAGAGGATTGTTTGGATCAGGATATTGACTTAAGGAAGGGGGCAAGAATACAAGGTAGAGAAATAAGCATGTAGCAAATATGTCAGGGATAAACACCTATTTTATATTTGCTTTGATGGTACGTGTACCAGGATTCTACCTCAGAACTATTTCAAATACTATCTTGTGTTCCCTCCTTCTTCCAGCAGAAAAAAACCCAAAACCTTGTTAGCCTTTTCATCGACATCACCAGCATACAGCCCCTATGTCATGCCCCAGGAGCTCCCACTACCCTTGCATACCCGGAAAGAGGAGAAGGAAGATCTCCTGCCTTACCTGCTGCTCCCTGATGGCATTGATGTGCAGGGGAGGGTGGACAGAAAGTACAAAAAGAAGAAGAAGCAGCAGAAGAAGCAAAGAATGAGGCAGTTTAACGACCTCTGGATTCGTCTTGGAGAAAGGTAGCTGCTGGGGAGGGAGGGAGGGCTTGTCATGCAAACTGGTCCTCAACTTAGACATACCAATCCAGTATGCCAAACTCCTGCAGGGGCTAGGTATATGCTGAGGGCAGGATCTGTCCTTCTCCCTCATTGTGATTTTTGCTGAAACATTTACTTCAGGCTCTTTGTGGTTTTTGTGACAGAATAGCTTCTTCCACGTGGTTTGGTTTCTGGAAAGTTAGGCATAATAAAAGTGAAAGACTTGTCTAGACCATTTTGCCTTTGGGCTTGAGGGATTGTCAGCATATGGTAGTCTTCTTGGTCACAGAAAGCTAAGTCCAGTGGTAGATGGTACAGATGAAAGCCTTGGACCTTTATTGAAGAGCTCCTGCATATGTAGGAAGCTATTGTATCTGGCAATGTGCTTGTTGCATTTGGACAATATTTATGCAGTATTTCCAGTCTCTATGTTCTTCCAATCTTAAAAAGCATGTGAGCCCTATGGCATTGGTGGAGTTCTGGAAAGGGGGATGACAGCCGAATGGATGATGGAGTTGATATAAAAAAATCAAGTGGTTGTGAGGCAAATGTTCACACATACACCCTAGTTTTCACCCAGAAGATCTTACCTACAAGAACCACAGCAGCCTGCAAAAAAGCCAGTTTCTCCCTCACTAGCTATACTTACGCCTGTGGGTGAATGTGTACCTTAATGTTTCCCTCCTGTCAGATAACACACAGACCTGAGTCTGCTGTCTTCTCTTCTTTGTGTCTCTATTTGTATCTCTGTCGTACTCAGGTTGAAAGCATTTTATTTTTGTAGTACTGTAAATAACCAGACAGGACAGGATGATGGAAAAAGATCGGCAGTTCTTGAAATGAAGCCTCTACATTATTTTTATTTTTCCTCTGAAGAATATTTCTTCCTGTTCCTCAGGCTGCTGAGTATATTAGGGCTCTCCTGTCACATCTCTGTGTCCCAGCTGTACCACTGCTTTGAGTAATACATTGCTCAGGCTGGCTGGAAGCAGATGCAGCAGTTGTTGTTTTGTTCCAAGCAGTCAGCCCTTGTCAGACTTTTTAGACCACGCTGCTTTTCCTCTTTTCTCGAATGGTTTCGTACTCTGTCTCTGCTCCTCCTTCCAACCCGTATGTGAGTAGTTTGCAGAGTAAGTGAGACAAATGTACATGGAGGTTTGCATGCCTACTGACAGACCTACACACAGTCCAAGGTTCACCAGTACACAAATCCTTATATTGATCAAATCTGATTTTGTATTTTTGTTTATCATTTACTTTATATTAATGTAGTTGATACTAGCTCTATATGTATAGAGTTTTGGAGCTTCTGTTGACAGTCTCTTTAGTTGGAATGCTAAGGAGTGATTTGGAGTCTTTATGATCTTGAATTCCCACCCTGCCTTTACACTGACATGTTCAGTTCTTCACACACAGTTGTTGACGTGAAGCTCAGGGGGGTGAGTGGGCACCCTGGTGTGAGATATGCAGTACCAGTGCCTTCAGAAGAAGAGGGATAAAGGAAGGATATGCTGCTGTGACTAAATAGGAGCTACATTAGGGTATCATGCTGGATTGCAAGTAATACAAGGCAATAGTGAGGTAAGGCATAGCTAATGATGACAGCTTAGGAAGCTACGACATAAATATGGGAGCAGCAAATGCCTCCTTAACTTTTCTTCTTTTGGAATGTTTCCTTTCTTTCCCTAGCTAGGTTATCCTTTGTGCTAGAAACTTACCCAGGGACTAGTTAAAAAATTCTTAAGGGTGAGGCTTTAGTATCAGAAAGCTTCAATGTCTGGAGATCGAACTGTTACATGACTGTACTAGGAAAGAAAACCTTATTGCTGGCAGGGAAATTAGTGTGCCCTTACTGCAGAGGGTGTCAGAGAGGCAGCTGTCATTCATGCATAGCCCCCACTCATGCTCTGGGTTTAGTCTTTGTAAAGCAGGGGGAATTATCACCCTCTCTGCCCAGACACCCGCGTGCAAGCAGTCCATGCTGCTGCTGTGGACTGCCTGCACAAGCGTGAGCTGAGCTGACAGCCCCACCTCGTGGCAGCAGCGGCAGAGTGTGCCCATGACATGGGAGTCTCAGCTCTTTCTGTAAGCTTTCCCCAAGGTCCCCAGGCACAGGGAAAGCTATCAGGTTTCTTATCCGTGAGCCATTCATTCACAGCTTTCCTCCTGTGGGCCTGGAAACGTGAAAGGTGCAGCTTAAGTGATTTAATACAGTCTTGCAGTGGGCTTGGCAGAATTGCTTTGATTCATGCTCCTGTGTGCATCAGCTGTATTGCTTTGATGTGCTGCCAGATGGCTTCTCTCCAGCTACTGTTCAAACCTTCTGTGAGGGCTTTTGGTTATGGAAGGGTGTTTTTAAAAAGTATACTAATAACCTTCAGTTTCACTAAGTGTTTTTACTTAACGCAGCTGGCCAAAATAAGGCAAGAATGGTGCACAGCAGCTGGGGAGTGGGTGCAGGAGAAATTATTCTTCTTCTGTATTTGGCAGGTAGACTTGCTTTTAATTTTGTGCAAATTTATCTTCTGGTTCCACAGAACACTATGAGGCCCTGAGGTATATGTCAGCCTCACAGAAGTGGGGTCGCGCATAGCTTTGAATCGATTGCTGAAGAGAACAGTACCTCTATAATACCTGACTCTTCTGACTTTTTACCTGTGGGGAGCAGGGAGCTTCAGGTCAGTTGATGTTAGCAGCCTGGAGCATACAAGTTTCTCTCCTCCATCGCATGATGCTATAATGGGAGCACAGCATCATGTAGGCTCTGACTCAGTTCTTGTTCATCACCACCTCAGATTCCTCACTACTGCTGGGAGATATTCTGAGATGTGGTGATCTAGCGCCCAGTGCCTCTAGAATGCATTTCATCCTCTTCTTAAAGCACATCACATAAACTATTTGTAATTCTTGACCTGTGGGAGGAAACATGCAGTGTAGTAACAAGTTTGGTCCGAAGCATGGCTGGGCAAAATGGCTTAAGCTGAAAGCAGGTGTCTCACTCCTGCAGTGACGCTCCTCTGCAATAAAGCTTGTTCTGTTGTTCTTATGTATTTTCTGCTTAGGCGAAAGGCTGGTTAGAGGTGCTAAGAATACAGTCATCTTATCCACCTGACTGACTGCGTGACTGCAATGTGCAGGCTGGCTGGGTAAACCTGAATATAGGACAGGTGTTTTGGTGCTATCTTTACCCTCCTCAGTCTCTTGCTTGCTTTGCAGTTCAGCTAAGCAGCACCCTCATTCGCATGGGATGGCATGGGAGCTGCCCACACCTGTGAGGAAGGGACAAGGTAGTGCTCTGCCATTAGGAGACACAGTCCTTTGGTGAGCATGGAACCAGAAAAAGAGACCATTCCCAGGAGCCCAGAAGACTGACTGTGGGGTACAGAGGCTGATGACCTCATGCTCTGTGGGCATTGGGCAGTTCTGGGCTAGGTCTCGACTGACATTCTTCTCTTGCCTTGCAGTGCTACTGATCTTCCTCCCCGGATCCGCATCATTAATGGCTACATCACAGTCGAACCCCAGCCCCGGGGCCATGGACGGTCTCATCACACTCACACAGATACTGGGAGCGCTCACCAGCTTTCCCATTCTTTCTTCCTCTCACTGCTGACTTTGACTTTGGATATGATAATGCTGCATTGAAACATAGGGCAAGTCAAGCTTCAGAGCTTTCACCTTAGAAAACGAAAAGAAACCTATGTGAAAAAAACCCCAAAAATAGAAGACTCTGAGTGGGACACCTGTTCTTTGGGGTTTTCCTGAACTGCCTCCTTTTCCTGAATCTGGATCATCAATACTGTTAACTGGTTTCACCCGCCCAATACAGGAGAAGATATTTTAATGGAAGTGTTATTTGTCCTTCTCTTGCAGAAGAATGATTTCATGTTGTCCCATAATACTTCGGGGAAATTATAACGTTGCTATAACATAGCTGTTGTTTAGCTATATGAGCCCAACTAAATTACATTTTTTTCACCTTCAGTGCCTTGTAAGAAGATTTACACACCACTAACTAGTTTATTGGAACAGAATATTTTGGGTTTAGGAGCACAGCTGGCAAAGAGAGGTTGGTTATTTTATGTGTCTAAATTCTTGCTTTTTAGGGCTCCGGATTACATATAAAGGTTCATGACAACACCTTCTATAGTAGAATAAAACAGTAAAGACCTGTGAACAGGACGTTTCTGCTGTCTCTTTGGCACTGTTGTAAGATGACAGAATCAAAGAATGGTAGAGGTTGGAAGGGTCGTTTGGAGATTATCTAGTCCAATGCCCTGCTAAAGCAGGTTCACCTTCAGCAGGTTACACAGGAATGCTCTGAGGCAGGTTTTGAATATCTCCAGAGAAAGGTGTTCCACAGTCTCTCTGGGCAGCCTGTTCCAGTGCTTTATCACCCCCAAAGTAAAGGTTTTCCTAACGTTCAGGTGGAACTTCCTGTGTTCCAGTTTGTGCCCATTGTCCCTTTTCCTGTCGCTGGGCACTACTGAAGAGTCCGGCCCCATCCTTTTGACACCTGCCCTTTATACATTTGTAAGTACCAATAAGATCCCCCCTCAATCTTCTCTTTTCCAGGCTAAACAGACCAAGATCACTCAGCCTCTCTTTATAGGAGAGATGCTCCAGTCCCTTGATCATCTTAGTGGCCTTCTGCTAGACTCTCTTCAGGAGTTCCTCATCTTCTTGAACTTGGGAGCCCAGAACTGGACACAATACTCCAGATGTGGCCTCACTAGGGCAGAGTAGAGGGGCAGGATAACCTCCTTTAACCTGCTAGCCACACTCTTCTTAATGCACTCCAGACTACCATTGGCTTTTTTGGCTATTAGGACACAATGCTGGCTCATGGTTATCTTCTTGTCCATCAGGATTCCCAGATCTTTCTCTGCAGAATTGCTTTCTGGTAGGTCAGCCTCTAACCTGTGTTGATGCAGGAGGTTGTTCCTCCCTATATACAGGACTCTACACACAGGACTCTACACATGTTTTTGTTAAACTTCACTAGATTCCTCTCCACCGAACTATCTAGCCTATCCTGGTCTTGCTGAATGGCAACATGGCCTTCTGGTGTAGCCACCACACCTCCCAGTTTTGTGTCACTAGCAAATTTGCTGAGGGTACACTCTGTCCCCTCATCCAGATCACTGATGACTGTGTTGAAGAGGACTCAACCTGGTACTAACCTCTGGGAAATACCACTACCTCCTTCTAAACTCTGTGCCACTGATCAGAACCCTGTGAACTCTTCCATCCAGTCAGTTCTTGATGCACCTCACTGTTCACTAATCTAACCCGCACTCCCTAATCTTACCTATAAGGATGTTAAGGGAGACAGTGCTGAAAGCCTTGCTGAAGTTGAGGTAGACAACATCCACTGCTCTACCCTCATCCACCTAGGCAGTTGTGCCACCACAGAAGGTTCTCAGATTGATCAAGCATGATTTCCCGTTGGTGAATCTATGTTGACCACTCCTGATATCCCTCTTTTCCTCCAGATGCCTGGAGATGACATCCAGAATAAGCTATATTCTCAGATTTCCAGGGTTGGAGGTCAGGCTGACTGGCCTCTGGATTCCTGGATTCTCCTTGCCCTTTTTGAAGACTGGAGTGACACTGGCTTTTCTCCAGTCCTCAGGCACCTCTCCTGTTCTCCATGATCTTTCAAAGATAATGGAGAGTGGCTTAGCAATGGCATCTTCCAACATTGTAACCACTTGTGGGTGCATCCCACCAGGGCCTATGGATTTGGAGGTGTCAAGATTGCCTAAATTATCTCAAACCAGATCCTACTTGACCAAGGGTCATCCTTTCTCCAGACTTTCTTTTTCCTCCAAGGTCTGGGATTCCTGAGGGCCAGCCTTAGCAGTAAAGACTGAAGCAAAAAAGGCATTCAACAACTCTGCCTTTTCTGTATCCTCTGTCACCAAGGCATCCGTCTCATTCAGCAGTGGACCTACGTTTTCCCTATTTTTCTTTTTGCTATGGAAGTATTGGAAGAAGCTCTTCTTGTTTTCCTTGATGTTCATTGGCTCTTCCATCACCTGTGTCAAAATTTTATTGCCCATGCTCTGCAGGAATCTCTTGGACTGCATGTGCCTAACTGTGCTGTCTTTCTAGCAAATCCCAGGTGGGTTGAAGTCCCCATGAGAGCCAGGGCCTGTGATCATGAGGCTACTTCCATCTGTCTGTAGAAGGCCTTGTCAACTTCCTCTTCCTGATCAGGTGGCCTGTAATAAATACCTACAACAGTTATCACACTAGGCTGACTTTTCCCTTTGTTCCCTCCTCTGTTGTTGCTCCTGAGCTTTGCCTTTTTGAGGGGAGCTGAGTCAAGTGGAACAGCCACCAGTGTTTTTCTTAGGTTGGCATGAGGAAAGAGTAATTATAAAACACTCAGGAATAATAGAGACCTGAATTAGGGCTATGGATAATTCAGTTCTGGTGATGTAACTCATTTTGTAGCCTGTTTCCAAGTGACTGACTGTGCCAGGAAGGTAGAGATGTTCTCACACTGTGGTGGATTGTGTGCCTACAGAGGCTGCATTCTGGGTTCTTTCTGCAGTTATTTCAAGGTATTTAAGAGGGTCTTGTGAACTTGCCTTGATAACTGGTGGTTCCTACCCCTTACTTTTTCTTCAAGACCAGTCATTGATGACTGGCCACGAGACACCAAAGCCTTGAAACTGTGACTGATATGAAGAGCACAGTCTTACTCCAGCTTCATATGCTTTTAAGCTGTTTGCAGTCTCCTCTGGGGAGTGCTGTGTTTGGGTCCAATTGTTTCTCCCTAGTTCCAGAAAAAGAAAGGTTTGCCGGAATTAGAAAAGTCTGAGAAAAGCCATCCAAATGACTAAGGTCTATTCAGGTATCCACTCTTCTCTGGGCCACAGAGTGTCAGGAAAGCAACCATTCCTGTCATGTGTCTGGAAGACTTCACTGTCCCTCTATCTGTCCCTCCCAAGCAGCTGAAGTAGCTTTTATTGCCTTGTCACTGAGACTCAGTCAGGTTTGTGATGAGTGGCAGACTTGATTCAGAAACCACTCTGAAGGTGCAGGTACTTCTTTCTTCAGTACAGAGGCTAAAATCTACTGTTGTCTAATGAGCTAGATAACTCCATGTCCTCTAAGTGCTGTAACAAAGCATTCTTCATTATGTGTACATTCTTATCTCCTTTTTCCATTATTTTCCTTTCTGTTTAATAATTGGCCTGTGCACTTTGCTGTTGTTGCCCTTCCTGCTTAAATTGTTTTCATAAATCATCTCTTCGGTGTTGTTTGTGAACAGATCTGTTTTGACATGATTGGGACTCTTGCTGTGGGTTCCTTGTGGTCAGGATTTCTCTTTCTCTGTTGGGAGGCTGATATTTGCAAGGTTAGTGGCAGAAATGAAAAACCTAGAAACCTAGTTACTTCAAAATGGACTGGTTTGCTGCACACACACACACACACACACACACACACACACAAACTTGTGATATTGGAAAATAGAAGTTATAAATGTCATTAATGTTCAACAGTGCAGTGTGAATTGCGACTGTTGCTTGACTAAGCATCACTAATGGACTACTGTGTTATGACATACATGCTTTTTGATTATAAATCTTCATATTTATGTATATATCTGGGATAAAAAGGCAGACAAACACGCTCCTTAGGAAGAGGGCTTGTTCATAAATCTCTGTGTCCTGAGATAGTCAGCACTTGCACTTTATTTCTACTTGCTGATGAAATGGATGAGGCATCAGACACCATTTTTTTTTTAACTTTCTAACAACTACCTTCTGCAATTTGACAGCTTTTCCTTTCTGCTGCTGGTTGCTTTTAATGCATTGAAGCTTTATTTTCTGATATGATATTTGGTTAGCAGGTGGGATTTTCTGCGAAGCACTGCAGGAGGCATGACTTCACTCAGTGTACCTTCATACACAGTAATGTCCTCTTATCTGATACAGCTTTTGTGTGAACTGTGAATGCTCTTTAGTGCGATGGGGATCCAGTACTGGTTTACTTCCAAACTATTTCAGATTTGGATGTTGAAAATAAAATTACTGTAAAAAAAAGAAATTCTTGGTTTTCAAATTGATCCTTAAAAAGTACATATCCCTCCTAAGTGATAATTATAACCATGTGAAAGAGGATGCATAAACTGTGTGGATTACCTCACTGTAAACTCTGACTCACCTCTAGGACCTTGCGTGGCTTTGTTATTTTAAAGATGCAATAGCATAAAACCCACAGAGTAACGTAAAAAGCCTTGCTCAGTGATTTGCATTTCCTTCCTTTCATTTTGAAACTTTGGAAAGAGGACATTTTTCCTGGTTTTAACCATTCATATAGCAAAATTATATTTCTGAAACAGATTAGAGGCAAAAAGTGCAGGAGTTACAGAAGGCAGGTAAGTAAATAGAAATGAAGAAATCTAAGCTTTTTCTTTTTTTTTTTCTCAATGCTCCTTTCGTGACCTCTGCAACAAAGCTTCAGGATAAAAAGTGCTCTTCAACTAGAGAAATAAAACGCCAGACACTGAAAGAGCAGAGTTCTCTCTTCAAACACCAGGAAAGTTTTGTGGCTAGTATATTCTCTTCTCGGTAGATTTGAAGCTGTAATTACTCCATAAGTAAGATAATAAGCTGATATGGCTTAGTGGTTTGTTGTGGCCCCTTTTGATCAGCTATTTAAAACAGTGTGACACAGTCAGTGTGAAACAATCATACTCAAATCTCTTAGATAACCAAGAAATGTACTTTAGAAGTTGTATTTCTCCAGTGGCTTGTTGTCTGGAAAATGAGAACAAAACATAGCTTTTACTCTTTATCGCAAAAAAATGGATCTGAGCCATGAAAATTAGTAGAAGAAAAGGTGATCATCTTAAATCCATGATGAGACTAATTACCATTTTCTGCCCTTCTGCTCTGCTTCATCCAGACTGCTATCCTGTAGCCACCAATGAATGCACTTGAGGTTCATTCAGATCAGGTCTCTTGCTGAAATTAATTTACCTTTCAAGATCACAATCTTACTATGGTGTAGGTTTGTCCCTGTTGAGAAGACTGTATATATCCGTAAAGGCTGGAAAAGGTGTCTATCACAATATATTAACACTTGTGCCAGCAAGCAAGCCACAGCAAGACTGAGTTGGTACATAATGTTACTGGGTGTTCCCTGTGCTTCAGGATAGTAACAACCCTCCAGAATTTATAGTCTCAAGACTGGTCTAAAGATACCTATGGTCTGGGGAGACTATTGAGGCATCTGCCTTTGATCCCCTGAATCTTTCTGAGCTGTGTGTTTTTCCATGTGGGTATTTCCAGTAGTGTTCAGCCATACATTATCCAAGAGCTAGGTTTTCCGGTGCTCAAGCAACCACCTATTTCCTGGTTTATCCAAAGAACAGGGCATCAAACAATTCAAAAGACGTCCACCTGGCACACATTCTGTTTGACTGTGACTAAATTACCTCTGATTATACAACTTGTATCTCAAATCTCTTAATTGTTCAGGTCACAAAACTCATGGGCAATTTATTCCCTTCTGCACTGCAAAAAGTGAAAGCTTTATATTTTAAAATGTCATTTGTATGTGCCTTGATGTCATTTGTCTCTAGATGCATAAATAATTGAATAGACAGGGAGACAAATGCTTTGCTGTTACATCTGTCTGTGATGCTTGTAACAAATGACTACAGATGTTTTGTGCATTATCTCTTTTATTTTAATACCTTCTCTTCAAGTCACTATAAGTTCATGCAGAAGACAAGAAACAGTGTTTTGCCTTTGTTTCCTGACAAATGTTATGTTTGTGCACTGTCTCAGTGTTCTGAAGTCCTTCTCTCTACACCACTCACCCTTGCTCTGAATTAGTTTGTGCAATTTTAAGCATTATGAGCAGAAGGTCAGGGGACTTGCTTTCTGCATCTAGACACCCAGTGTGGGAACTGCCTCTGGGATCCCCACAAAACAAGGAGCAGAGCTTACTGACAGGTGTCTCGGGAGTTAAAATACTTGGTAAGACCCGTTTTCACATCTCTCTCTGCTGAGGGAATTTGAAGCCACACATATGTCAGATGCAGTCTAGCACCCACAGAGAAGTTAGCTGAGAGGAGACAGTTCCTCTCCATTTTGGTTGTGTGTAATACATAAATGTTTCTTAAGCAACTGGTAAGCATGACTTAAGAGCTGATTACCAGCATCTGCCAGAGATAGCTGTGATCAGCCACTGGAAGGCCGTATTCCTGCAGACATTTTTATGCTGTATATTTGATAGTCACTGGATTCAACATGTAAACATTCCTCTGACATGTTTGAAATTATCAAGTTTCTCACAGTATTCTGCTGAAGAAACTGGCTGCTATCGGCATAGACAGGCACACCCTCTGCGAGTTAAAAACTGGCTGGGTGGCTGGGCCCAAAGGATTGTGGTAAATGGAAGTAAATCCAGTTGGAAACCAGTCATGAGTGGTGTTCCCCAGGGTTCAGTGCTGGGTCCAGTCTTGTTTAACATCTTTATCAATGATCTCAATGAAGGGACGGAATGCACCCTCAGCAAGCTTGCGGATGACACCAAGCTGGGTGCAAGTGTGAATCTGCTTGAAGGAAGGGAGGCTCTGCAGAGGGATCTGGACAGGCTGGATCAATGGGCTGAGAGCAATGGGATGAGATTCAACAAGGCCAAGTGCAGAGTCCTGCACTTGGGCCACAACAACCCCGTGCAGCGTTACAGGCTTGGGGAGTAGTGGCTGGAGAGCTGCCTGGCAGAGAAGGACCTGGGGGTGTTGGCTGACAGCCAGCTGAACATGAGCCCACAGTGGCCCAGGTGGCCAAGAGGGCCAGTGGCATCTTGGCCTGTATCAGACACAGCGTGGCCATCAGGAGCAGGGAGGTGATTGTGCCCCTGTGCTCAGCACTGGTGAGGCTGCACCTCAAGTGCTGGGTTCAGTTTTGGACCCCTCACTACAAGAAGGACGTTGAGGCACTGGAGTGCATCCAGAGAAGGGCAACAAAGCTGGTGAGGGGGCTGGAGAATGAGCCCTATGAGGAGCGGCTGAGAAAGTTGGAGTTGTTCAGCTTGGAGAAGAGGAGGCTGAGGGGAGACCTCATCACTGTCTACAACTGCCTGAAAGGAGGTTGTGACGGAGTGGGTGCTGGGCTCTTCTCACAAGTGACAAGCGACAGGACAAGAGGAATTGGTCTCAAGTTGTGCCAGGGGAAGTTAGACTGGACATCAGGAAGAATTTCTTCACTGAAAGGGTGATGAGGGATTGGAACAGGCTGCCCAGGGAGGTGGTTGAGTCGCCATCCCTGCAAGTGTTTAAAAGATGGGTGGATGAGTTCCTTGGGGGCATGGTTTAGTAGGGAGACAGGCGCGATTGGACTCAATGATCTGAGAGGTCTCTTCCAACCTTATGATATGATTTGATTCTATTCTATTCTATTCTGTTCTCTAAGTTATGGCAGAGTACCTCAAAAGATGCACACAACACTGGTAATCAGTTCTCTGAATGATTCAGACCTTGCATACTCACAGTACTTATCATTCAGGGTTAGTGCACATGGCATAATGTACACTGTCAGTATCAGCCCTTTCCAAGATGATTTTGTCTACTGTATGTCCTCTCCATACTGCACAGTGAGCCAGCTTGAGGCTGGTCTGATTAGCTCCTGGTGGAGCCAGAGTCTTTCAGCAGTGAGAGCTGGTGCTCCCTTTGTGAAGTTGCGCCATCTGGTATAGACATACTTGGAGAAACAAAGCAGGTCTAACCCTGTGATTAGTAAGTAAATAAAGCTCTTAACAAAATTGAACTGAACACTTCAGATAAAAAATTCCATAGCGTGTTCAGCTCCTTCTTTCCTGTTCTAGAAACCAAAGCTTCGAATTTTTTAAATACCCTCTTATTAATTTAGTGAATATTCACTATAATTTTATAAGTATTTGTGTAGAGTTCAGTAGATAGAGGTGGCCCCTTCTAAAAAATTGTAGAAATCAGATATTTTAATTATGTTCAAATTAACAATAGAACAAAATAAGCCCCTGTCTTTTCAGGTTGTATTGCATGTGGCAAGTTCATCTGCTATGCGGCTTTTGAAAACATCCCAGCAAATGAATTTTGTGTGTCTGATTTGAACATAGTGGAATGTTATATGTAAGTATTAACTCAGTGGGCCACTGCAGAGTTTGGTAGCAGGCGAGGCAATTTTCTGAGGCCTTCTAATGGTGGGTGCAAGGCCTTAGTTCCATTCCGTGCCGGACTTTTGTAACATTCTGATTAATCATTTGGCAATATAGCTTATTTATTATTTATTTATTATATTATTTATAAAGATATAAACTCACACCTGAGTGGATCAAATGAACAGAGACTATTGAAAGAGCTAGAGCAGGAAAACAGTATGTAGCGTTAAGTACAGCAGTTACAAATCTGTACTTAGTGGGCCACATAGAACAGCCATCTGTCTTGGGACTTTAACATTTCTAAGCACTTCACTACTGCGCAAACAATCTACCTACTCAGAAGAACTTAGGCATTTCCATTATTTAGTTAGACAACCCATATCCAGGTTCCTGTGAAAAGTGTGTGTACACAGGTGGTTTTCCCCATGTTAGTCTTATACTGAAATGAGCTTCATAAACACTGTGCAGCACTATTCCACAGTTTTCTGTGCTTCCACTGGAGCTTACATTACTCACCAGAAAATTTGTGCTGCCTATGGAATTAGAATATAGTAATGAAAATAGCAGCTTTGCAAAGGAATGTTCTGTAGAAGACGACTTAGGACCAGCATCACTCTGGTGAAGCTTCTTCATATGCACAATAATACAAGAAAATATGAAGTCTTTGCCACCAGAAATCACCAATGGACTAGGATCTATTCATATTTTGCTGAAGGGTCATGGACTAGCAAGAAAGACTCCAAGCATTACTCAAGCTTCATGCTTGAATTGCCTGGATATGTGGGAGTAAAAGTACTCCATTCAGCTGAATTCATGGCATCATTTATTCTTTGATTATTGTGAGTGCAATTGTCCATTATCTGCCTGGGAGGTAAAGCCATAATGCTAGAATTGTTTTATGTAGTAAGACTCAGATTTGAGGAAAATCACTTGTGTTGAGAACTGAAAAAGCCTTTTATGTTTAGCTCAAGAACTCAATACCTGGAACCTAAATTAGGCAAGTAAAAGTTACAAAAGAGCTGCCAACCTCTGTCTCAACAGTTCAGCACTTGACAGTAGGAGTGGGAAACACTGAGGTGTACCACCATGAACAAATGCACAATAATTTGTGCAGGAAGACAGGTGTCATTGATCAGCTACAGTAGGGAGATTGGTTTGCAGCCTGAAAAATGCTGAAAAAAAACTTTACAAAATTTCTCTGATGACTGCTAATATCAAATATCTCCCCCCTCAGATATCTCAGATTCTCACAATCCTCTTTTTTCCCCTTTCTTATCTGTTACAAAGTCCAGGTGACTGTCTCCAAAGCTGCGCCTGGAAATTTCTCTCAATCATCCATCAGTTGGTAACTGGAGACTTCAATACTTGGCATTGGCTTTTTGTCTATCCATTGTCTATAAGATTTGTTTCTTTATGTGTGCTTTCTTATCCCTCACTCTTTTACTTATTATGCCCTTTGCATTGAAAAGTTCCTTGATCAGATAACCTTACTGAAGCAGAGACTCTTTCCTTCCACACTCCCTTACAATGCCTACTGCATAGGATCATTCTCCAAGCCGAATGACAGAAAGGTAAGTGGGGGTTTTTGGTTGGCAACTTGTATTTCTGTCACAGAAAGAGCACAGTCCAGGGCACAAAATGTATCAAATTCACATTTTAAAGTTTCCTTTGTCAAAGCCAAGTCCATGGTGCTAAACCCAAGAAATAAAATTGTATCCCTGTTTTTGGAAATACAGAATAGAAGGACAAACTGCAGTTGATGCTCTAAAGATGGCTATCATGAGACTTGAAGCTATTAGCTAGTCTGACCTCCTGAAGCAACTGTGGCCAACAGCACTTCACACTGAACCAGATGGGTTGCATCAAGGTGGTATGAAATAGGAAGCTGATGATAACATCACTATTTGTAGCTTACTTATGGCTTACAAACAATTTATGGCTTGCTGGGAGTGTGGCTACTAGCTGGCTCCCAGAGCAGATACAGGAATATGTCTCTCCGGGGACAGGGAGTGAGTTCTATCAAAAAAGCTGAAGGATTTGCCCAGCAACTCATACAGCAAGGGTTTGCCATGCCAGAAATTGCTGTTTTGGTCTGCAGGCACCACATGAGCAGTGTATGAGTTGTGTGTACTGGAGGCAGGTATCTATTATATATGGACCTGTTAGTGTCAGACAGCTGCAACACATTTTGTGGTCTGAGGAAGTAATACCAGCTGAGAGCGTCCTACCTTCTCACTCCCCACCAGTTTTGTCTGGGAAACAAATGGCAAGATAAAGATCATGTACTTCTCATAACTGTGTATGGAACTGTGATGTAAAACTAGTGAATATAGTAGTATTTTGCCTGACCAGGTTGTTGGGATTCAACAGACAAGCACTGTCGGTATAACATGCTGCTGAGAGAACAGATTCTAGTCTAGTACTGAGGCCTGGATAAAAATTTGGGGTTTTCAAAAAACTCCCCAATTCTCAGCAATTGTTCCCAGCTGGGGCAAGGGAAAGATCCTCACCAGTTTAGAAAATTGATTGTTCTGGACCACCAGGGAAAAGCTGGACCCACACAATGAAAGAAATAAAAGAACCTCTTTGGCCACAACTTGATTGTGATCTGGTTATTGTTGACTCTCTTCCAAAAGTCTGTAGGTATTTGTTGGTCCTAGGGCCTTGCTATCACATTGTGGAAGAAAGATACGTCATTGGAGAAGCTGGGTCACAAATAACAAGGAAGGAAAGGGGAAGAAAATGGATTGTCACCAAAAGGGATAAAGGCTCCTGTGAGAGCAGGAGTGTCTGAGTTTTGCTGACCTCTGCATGCCAGTGTCAGCTGACTTTGGAATGATCTCCTCTGCAGCACAGCCTCCTTCCATTCCCCATCATCCTAAAGAGCATATCTGGAGCATGTGCATCATCACCTATCATTTCTTCATTCTCTGTTTGAACCTCTAAGCATACTCTCTGCAGGCCCTGCTTCATCAAGCCATCCGTTCATTCCTATTCAGTAAGAGTCTTGTTCTGCAGGGCAGTTAATTCTTCTCTTCTATAACAGGACCAGCATATTTCTGGCTCCTCAGACTGTGGCCATCACCATGGACTGATATTGGAGAAAGACACTCTGCGTATCTCCAGATAGACTTTCCAGGATTTCTGGATTAAATGGTGGTGGGACTTTTGCTATTAATTTTAGCTAGTCCAAACCAGCACTATCCGTGTGGGTAAGAAACTTGTTCAAAACCCATCACTTTTGAGTTAAGACTGTTCGTTTAACCTTCTTTCCCAAGGCTCTTGATTGTTTATATATTCCTAAGTCTAAACAGGATACCAACAGGACTTACCACTAACAGCATTCAAGCATTGATAAAAAAGCAAGAAAATACATGATGTGTATCTTTTGTGGTAATGCCTACTTGATGTCTGAGATACTTTATATTGGCCTGAGGTAAGGAGACCTGATTTTCATAGGAACTCTTTTATAGTCATCGATTGTGAGTGATTCAGACGTTTAGTCATTCATGAAGATGCAGGAATATGCAATATCCTTCAGCCAACACTAGATGTTGCCCATGTACTTTAGAAGCTGATATTATGCAAAAAGGAGGAAAGCTTTCATGAGGGCTTTAGAGCAGCTAACCTGGGTAAAGGCTGTGGGCATTTTATTCCAAAACTAGTTCGGTCAGCAGTACAAGTACATCCCTGCCTTACTTTATCTGGCATTTATTTCTTCTTATTTTTCTCACTACTCTTCAGGCCTGGCTAGTCTCATCTGAATGGTGATTTGGAAGGAAATTCTTAACTACCTTAAAATATTTACTGTGGGTTTTGTTACCTCTGTAGGAAGCAGTGCTACCAAAGGTGGAAAAATGCACACTTCAGGTGAGTATCCCAAAGCTGTTACTAAGGCCCCAAAATATGCTCATCATTTTCTACGCCATATAGAGCGTCTTCGTGCTATGTTTGTTGTTCAGTTTGTCGTGGTTTTGTTTCTGGGACAAGAAAATGTATGTGGTTAAAGCACTGAAACAGAAAGCTGGAGTACTTTGTTCAGATCCTTGCTTGGGCACATGTCTTTTAACTGTTTTAGAAGAGTAGTTTTTCTCTATTTTTGCCTTGCTGTCCCTTTTCTTAGGGAGGGACCTAGGAGTGTTTCCTTCTCACACCAGGGTGTTACATTCTTAAGTATATATCTAAATGCTAGGATAGGAGTGATAAAATCTTGTGAGAGAAAAGTACACTTGGAGACTAAAACCATGAGAGGCATCATCTGTATTAAGGACGGGAAGGCTATTTCTGAATATTCAACTTTCCAAAGTATCAAACTCAATCTGGCCACTGTTATAGGAGACAAGAAAAAATATTTTCACAAATACATCAACACAAGAAGAGAGCCAAGGACAATCTCCATCCTTTACTGGATATGGAAGGGGACATTGCTATCGAGGATTAGGAAAAAGCTGAGGTGCTGAAGGCCTTCTTCACCTCGGTCTTTAATAGTCAGATCAGTTATCCCCAGGGTATTCAGCCCACTGAGTTGGAAGACAGGAATGGAAAGCAGGATAAAACCCCCATAATGCAGGAGGAAGCATTTGATGACATGCAACTCCACCTGGACACTCACAAGTCTATGGGACCTGAGGGAGGTGGTAGAGGAGCTGGCCAAATCACTCTCCGGGAAGGTCTCAGGTGACTGGAAACTTACCAATATGATGCCCATCTAGAGATAAGCCAGAAGGAGGTTCTGGGGAGCTACAGGCCTCTCAGCCTGACCTCAGTGCCAGGGAAGATTACAGAGTGGTCCATCTTGAACACACTCAGCAGGCAATTGCAAGTCAAGCAGGAGATCAGGCCCAGCCAGCATGGGTTCATGAAGGACAGGTCCTGCTTCACCAACTTGATCTCCTTCTATGACCAGATGACCCTTAGAGTAGATGAGGGAAAGGCTGTAGGTTCAATTTACATCAACTTCAGTAAAGCCTCCTGGAGAAGCTGTTGGTTCTTGGCCTAGGCAGGTGTACTCTTTGCTGGGTAAAAACCTGCCTGGATGGCCGAGCCCAGAGTTGTGGGGAACAGAGTTAAATCCAGTTAGCAGCCAGTCACAAGTGGTGTTCCCCAGGGCTCAGTGTTGGGGCCAGACTTATTTAGTATCTTTATCAGTGATCTGGATGAGAGGATTGGGTACACCCTTGGTAAGTTTGCAGATGACACCAAATCGGGCAAGAGTGTTGATCTGCTTGAGGACAGGAAGGTACTACAGAGAGACCCGGACAGTCTGGGTGGTGGGCCAAGGCCAACGGACCAATAACCTTTACATTACAGTGCAAATATTTGCTTCTTGTACTGAGAAACAAACAAGAAGAAGCTGTTGCCCTTTATGCACTGGGCAGCAGAGGAGGAGGAGGTGACACTCAGTTTGCATAGTTCCTTATACAGGTGTTTATAAGAACAGTGTCTGGAACTGGAAGTCTCAGTTCCTGAATGAGTACTCTGGAGGCTTAGGAGACAAGTTTTGGACAATGATCCAGCATATTATGTTTTACTCTGAAAATCATTATGACTAATTAAATATGTCTGAAGTCTGCAATATTATAGACCTCTGCCAGGGTGTAATTGACACATTAAGCTCTTTTGTCTGTGCTGATGAATTGCAAAGTGGATAGAGCAGCCTGCTCAGGAATTTGCTGCACCTGCCTGTAAATAAGATAATGAAAGGGGAACATCATCAAAGGGCTGTGTGAGAAGTAGAAGACAATGAACAGACTGTTCTGCTCTTTGTGATGCAGAAAACTATTAAGACTTCTACAACTAGTCTCAAAAGCCACTCTTATGGCAAGCATATTGAATACACAGAAAGACAGGAAGACCTGGATTTTTATGCTCTCCCAGCTGCCAACAGTTATTAGCTTCAGCACTTTTTTTCTGAACCAGATTTTGTTTCTGTGTACTTAGTAATTTCTTAATATCTCCTCCATAAACTTGTTCAGCCTCTCTGTGAACCTATGTAAACTTAGCATCCGCAATATGTTTTGGCAAACGTTTCCATAGATCTTCTTTGTATATGAAGCACCATATTTTGTCTTTCATTTTTAACCAGGCTTTTGCTAGCTACATATGTCCTTGGAAATAGGTGAACTGTTTTCAAATGAAAATTTCCACAAGAATTTTACCTTGGGCAAAGACACAATGTAGGATATGCTCTGACAGCAGCACAATGTGCTAGCTTTGGAAACATTGCTGCACTTGCTATTATAATTTAATGAAATGGCATTAGAAATTCAACTATATTATATCAGAGATTAGCAAAGGTTATCTTTTAAAATGTTGGTCCTAACTCTTATTTTTCACTGTAAACTTGGATCTGTGCCTTTGCTAGTGTCTGACTTTAAAATCACTTCAGCCCTTGGGCCCTTTATTGTGTAATTCTGTGAATCTCCTACCTTATCTGTACCAAGGTTCCATGGTCATCTATTGCTTGGTTTGGAGGTCTTTTCCCCTAAGTCATAGGTTTTGTCATTATTGTCCCTGTGGCACAAGATGTCCTGTACCTTTTTTTTCTCTTTTGTTTAGTCATTCTTGCTAACAAAGTTCACTAATGCTAAAAATAAAGTTCGCTTACATCAGGCTATCCACTCATGCTAAGCTGTAAACAAATTATATTTTAACTCAACTCTAAGCCATTAATTTTAACGTTCTATAAGCAGACTTGTTTTAATCCCCAGCACTATTCTTCAGGCACCTAGTGGGAAATCAGCTTCCAGTCTCTCACATATGGAAGACTCATAGCATATCTGTTCATAATAGGATACATTTCCTCATGAAATAACATTATTAGGATTACAATTACATAATTGAACATCCCACAACTTCAACTTCTTTTTTTGTATTATTTTTCTCTGAACGGCTTTACCTTGCTTATAACTTGGAACTGAGATGATGTCTTTTTGTGTGCTTGCCTGTTTGCATGCTGCAAGGGAATAGCAGGCTAAATGAATCACTAGCACTGCAAGAAGGATAAAATTACTTCTGCAAACTGAATACCAGTGTTTTACAACAAAGAATAAAACTATAACAGGACATTTCACCAGCATTTATTATATGAACAACTCCTAATAATAAAACAGAACTACAAAAAGTGTAACTGAGCTCAGCTTTCCTCCTGCTTTTATAGCCCCTCTTACACTCTTTGCTCTCCTATTCTCACCATTCTAACGCATTGTCATAAAAGAACGCTTTTGATGCTGATTCATGCAGCACCCTGCCATGCCTCTTTCTTCTGGGCAAAAAAAGAATGGATGACTGCAATAATGCCATTGTGAAAGGAAAAAAAGAGAAAATAAATTTTTTCTTTCTTTTCCTGTAAATATCAATGTAATCCTCTTCAAGACTACAAAAGCTGACAGATCCTTTGTCAGCCTTCTCATATTGAAAGGTTGGTGAGAGACAATTCTTTGCGTTGCTAAGGAAAATATAATAAGAAATCAGCTTAATTAGCAAAAAGGAAATATTAGTTAGAATACTAAAGGGAAAAGTCTTCTTTATGGAGAAGGTGATGAAATTCAACCTGCAACATTGTGGAATTTTATTTCTTCTAAGTTTTTTATTATGTTTATTTTTATTAATTATTAATGATAATAATAATGAATAAATATAATTTTTATTAAGACGAATTAAAAACAACTATAACAGACAAATGTCTATTCAGAAGGTCTAGCTTTTCTTAGCTTTATTCAGAACAGGTTTGATTGAGTAATTTCTAAAGCTGAGAGTTTCTGTTTCTTTGTATGCCAGAAGTTTTTCTGTCTGCACGTGGGCTCAGGTTATCCAGCTACATTAAGTTTATGAAGATATTTAACATGAACCTGTGCCAGCGCAGAGTGGTTGTGAGATAATACAAGTCTTTACCTGTATAAGAGAACAATCTTTTGTCACTGAGGCTGCCCTGCTGCTGAAGTCTGCTGTGTTTGTCGTGAAGATTTTGGTATGCTGCTCGCAGAGACAGGAAAGCTGGACATCTCTGTTGTATGATGTTGCTACTGGGCAGAATGTAGCTTATATTTTAAATCAAAGGCTGCAATAACTGTGGATTTCTAAGCTTTAGTTTCTATTAATTCCTTTGGCATTTTTCACAGCTTCATAAAGAAAGAAACAATACAAAAGAAAAACCAAACACAGAAAGACCTCCAACAACACGCACCTTGCTCATTATCCCCCCAATCTACTGTGTTTAGAAATTAGAACTACTCTCAGCTCTCAGCCTTTTTGTACAGCTCAGTTTTCAGGGTGGTCATGGCTGTAAGAAAACTGTGCTGTATGTCTTGCTTTACTCTTCCATGTGCCAATTACTATAGACATGACAAAGCTCTTTTTGGAAGCCAAGACATTGTGCAGTTTTTTCGTTCAATTTTCATGCTTTGACAGATGTGAAAGAAAATCACTATCCTTAGCTCAACTTGCTGACTTCAGTGCTTTCAAATTTGCTTAGTAAATTCAGGGTGTTTCTGGGGAAGCACCTGGCAAACATTCTCTGGAGGTAGTTCTCAGAAAGTTACTTCTAGCAGAGAGATCTTTAGTTTTGATCTTTGTGGTTTTCACAGTCTGTGCCATAAGTATCAATACTACTTTGGTATTGTGATTTTTATGGCTGAAAAATAAAAAGCAAAAGAACTCTTTATGTTATTGTACCCGGAGCTGTTATGATGGAAGTTTACAGAGTGCGCTATTACAGTTAGGATATACTCTGTAGTTTCACAGTGTTACTGTATTTAGCAGTCACTAATGAGAGCAATTTTTTTGCAGTTGCTAGAGCCATAGAACACTTGTAATACCTCTGTGTCTAAGTCAGTTTTGTTTTGAACTGGGAAGTTGCTATGTGAATTGACATTATTGCAAGTAGACAAAAGCAAGGCACATGGGATTTCTTTGCTTTGCAAATGAGAAAACAATGTGGTACTTAATTAAAGAGAACAAAAGTAGATTTAATCTTCTACTGTGTGTTCTGACAAAAGAAAATGGGAAAAATGACAAACT
Source organism: Neomorphus geoffroyi (assembly GCA_033558235.1). Taxonomy (NCBI): domain Eukaryota; kingdom Metazoa; phylum Chordata; class Aves; order Cuculiformes; family Neomorphidae; genus Neomorphus; species Neomorphus geoffroyi. The sequence goes on from JAUMJM010000008.1 coordinate 3,668,513, forward strand.
TTCTATTGTCAGTTTAGACAAGAAGGGAGTGTTTCAATCATCAAAAGATTTTTTAAGTTATATATAATTTGTAAAACTTCAGCATTTCAAGATTATAACAAGATCTAGAGAACCTATGATTTTGTCAACTAGATGGAACATTCTCCTGGAAAGCAACTGGATTTATTGTTCATCCTCACCATCATTCTGAATGTGTATTTATCTTTGGTGCCACAGACAATATTCAAGTATGTAAGTGCTTTTACTTATAAATTTCATTCAGAATAGGATGGATTAAAGTTAACAGCAGTAGTTATAACGTGGTAGCATAATCCATTAATAACATGTTTGCATATGAAAAATGTCACATATAATATTTAAATGCATGAGGTTCTCTGTAACCATATAATGACAAAATGCTTTCTTAAGGAAATTTTTTTTCATAGCTGTCCCACTTTTTCTTTATCACAATATGACATTTTGGTCAGTTAAACGCAAACACAGTGACCAGCATGAAGTGTTTTCACTAAGAGAAAGAAGCAGAAGTTTGCTGGCTCAGAAAGCTATTTGGCCCTGTGCAGACTGACGCTGAGACAGGCCATCTGTAGGCACTTCCTTCTGTCTGAGCAGAGTCATTTAAAGACCTGGAAGCACATCTTCTGTTTCTCCTTCTTGTTGATTCCTGATAAAGACTGAGGATCTTGGAATGAAATTGAGAACTTTTACTGCTTTCTTAAGGTTACTGTCAATAACAGCACTGTTAAAATAGCAACTATAGCCTCCTCAATGTACATGGGTCCTCTTAAAGCGTATGTAGGTGAATGGCAGAAACAACTCTTGTTATTTTTCAGTCACTGGTGAACAGAAAATTCTCTGATATGATTTTACAGCTAGGCTTTACGTCATAAGAAACTTGTTCATTGGAGGGAAGTAAATAATCATTTAAAGCCGGTCATTGCCTCTATATTAAACGATGGAATCATGTGTCATTAAATTTTATCTTAAGAAATTTCCTTACCAGGCAAACAAATGGCTCTGGAAAATTGTCATATGTGCTGATTGTAGAGGCATAGAAATATCATGCATCTTTTCAGATGCTGGCATGTATAGGTAGGTTTGCCAACTTAGTTATATACTGTATGTAAGTATTTCAATTATGCAGTGCATATTAATGCACAAATTGTTAAAACCTGTATTGTACTGAATACTTAAAATTATGAAGAATTATGTACTTCATAGCACATATGCTTCTTAGTTGTTGAATTCTTGAAAAGTAAGTGGTTTGAATGCATAATGGTTTTAGGAGGATGTTGAAGGGAGACATCTGGAGGTAGAGAAATACTGTGCTCTGCAGAATATTCCTCATATGAGGCAGCATACAGAGACTTTGTATTTGGAATAATAAAACAATTTTGTGAACCGGAATTTTGAAATGCTCTTTGCTGCAACTAGAAATAACAATGACAGAGTAAGTATTGGAAAGGATAATTTCTTTTTAAATGGAGGCAAATGCAAATTATTATTTTTAAACCATAAACTCTCACACCAGTAATTAGTTATCTATCTGTTAGAAATATTGCATTGAACTTATGCTTAATAGTAGAAATTAAAAAATAGGTTCTATTTTCAGTTATCTTTTTTGTAGGACTGAAGCCTGGGAACTTATTACTGATCCTTTTTTCTAGCTTTTGATCCTTCTTTAGAAAGAGTGGTAGAGATGTCAGAAAAATTTTCTCTACTTAGAAAGTATTTTTAGTGCTCCTGATATGCGAAAACGTCTTCCTGGCAAGGCAAAAATGTTCTTACATATAAGACTTGGAAGAAAATAATGACAATAGTTAATTATCTACTAAATGTTCTCTATGCTGCTATTTGACCTGGTAGAAAATAATATCATGGCATTAGGTGTTTTAGTCTATATTTATCACTAGCCATAACCTACAAGCTTTCAGGCTGAGCCAATCAAAGATGAAAACCCCACAGAGCGTTTTCTTTGTAACAGTTCATTTTGCAACTGAGAAAATGACTTGTGTTCATTTCATTTTTCCTTATATTTGGTTACCATGTGTTTTCAATCATCTTTTTCTTTATTTGGCTTTTAATATTTCACTTGCTATACTTCATCTGTCTCATGATACAGTTACTTTTCCTAATAGTATTTTTTTTTTTCCTCTTCTTCCTGATTGCTACTGCAGGACTACTTATATGTTCAGATCTCCTGTCCTTCTTGCTTTAGACCCGTTACTATCGTTTCCTCTTTCTGCACTGTATACTTTTGACAACGTTCTTATGTTTCCAGTGCTTCTTTAGGTTATAGTGAGTTAATACATTATCAGGAATGTGAAATTGACTTTCCCATGCATTTTCCTTAATTTCCTCTCAGGGTCTTCTGCACTACTTGGGATTTCCAAATCAACTTTTGTAGCAGTTGGTGGAAGATTATATGGAGTACTCTTCCCTAGGCTAGTGAAAAATCACACCAAATAGTGGATATAATCTGCTGTCTGACAGCAGTAGATGGAAAATGTAATGCATCATGCCTCTTACTGTGATCCAGTGTAAAAGAATGCACAGTTTGTAAAGACTTTGCAAATATATGATTTAATGCAATCATATTTTAAAATTTACTCTAAATATAGTATTTTAAATTAGTATGAGAATGTTCCATCATACTATACTTTTTATCTGAAGTTTGTTATTGTGATTAACCAATGTTACCATTTTATGAACTCCTAGAAATTTTGACTTAAATTCCAAATCCCCGGGCAGTCCATATTGAATTGCAAGACTGCTAGTTGACCTACAAACAGAGAAATTAAGCTGTTTCTTCTTGTACAAACCTGCCTGAGATGTTTCACTGCTGTAGGTGGACTCTGCAGGTGTGTTTCAATGACAAAATCAGCCAGATGACTACTGGAACTTGGGTGTAGATGATCATGCCACTTAGAATGGATTTATCCCAGTATAAATATGGTTATAATCACATGGGAATGTGTCCAAGTTTGGCTATGACCTCAGATGCTCTATGGATTTAGTTATTTTTGTTATTGTTCAATTAATGCAGAGTTGGATTTTTAATGTAAATAGTTTGTATTTATAATTTATATCCACTTGTACCCATTAAGTTTAATAGTTTGTAACCATTAGTGTGTCATTGACTTGCACCATGAACCAAGTGGAATAACTATGTAGGTTATTCAAAGGCTGTGAGCTTGCAACTGGAGTGGCAGTAAAGTGCTTATCTGTAAAATTTTCCTCCCTGCTACCCCCTGTACAGTAAGAGTTCTCAATTGGATTCTCCATTGCTCACTCTCCAATTTAAAATCTCATATTTCAGTTGCATAGCAATATGCTGTCTTCTGCCACAAGATATCGAACCTGGCTGTGCATGGCTGCTAGACTGAGAGAAGTCTGTAAGAAACCAGATTTTTGTTTTGGGCCTTCTCAGGGAGGAAGGAGATCTCTCATATCTGCTATGTTTCTTCTGCTTTCTTTTTCTGAAACTCAATGCTTTCCTACTGCAAAGCAGTTGAAAAATCTAAGTTCCTAAATAAGCTTTGTAAGTGCTTATTCACAGATAACGGGATGTTTCTTCAGTGGCTCAATCTGAGACACAGTGCTGCTCTGATGAATTTAATTGCATTGATATTGAAATTATTTATGTGATTGTGCAGCAGCTGAATACCTCTAGGAATGCTGAAGTTACAAGGATGGATTATTTCTCAATTTCGTATTAAAACAAATATGCATTAATGTGCATTATAAAGGTATTCCGTTTTCTGAAGACCGTCAGGATTGCTGTTACCACTGTAAACTGGTTTCTTTTTCACTTAGAAAGAGAGTAAATGTCACATGGGAGGCATCAGGGAAACATTCTCATCCATAACTAAGCCACAGCCCCGAAGGACTGAATCTCCAGTGTCTGTACACATTCAGTCTTTATCTTTTAATGGGATTATATCAATTTAAGCATTAATTGTTTGTAATTAAGCATCTTATTCATTGAACTTTGTAAATTTTACCTTTTGTCCTTTCTTAGAGGACTGAAGAAACCTATATGATTATGCACAGAATCAGGAGTATCTGAGCCTAATGTCATTGGGGATCATCACAGCAGAAAGCTTCTGTTTGTACAAGAGTGAGGACAAGGGATACAAGTTCAAGTTCATGCCCTTTTCTCATCTGGAGGTTGTTACTGTGACAGGAAACAATCTGTTCAAGGAACACGTACTTGGCTGTTTCAGCAACATTTAGTCCTTGAACTTTCCCTAAAGGCAAAGGAAATTTATCTTTCTTCTTATCTTAACATATCATTTGGAAGAAGGAGTCATGCTATTACTGATGCACATAATGTAGTCAAGAATGCCTGGACTGGTGGAAATTCAGTATTTGTTTAAAATTCTCTAGTTTTTTTTGCTTTGTTGGGGGTTTTTGTTTGTTATTGTTGTTGGTTTTTTTAGTTAAGCACTGAAAAATGGTTTATATATATTAAAGTATAGCATTGTTCAAGCATTTTTGGCATGCCAGCTCTCAATACATTACTTAGTTCTGGCATATAATGCATATGCTTTTTCAGTAAATGTAAGCTTGTACAAGATTCCTCTGCATTTATTTAATGTTAGAACTAAGACAAGTGTCCCTATTTTTTCCTTAATTTAGGCCATGCTGCTTTGTTTGTAGGTTATGTAGTCTTACAGTTTCCTACTTCTAAAGCTGTTTTCCAGAGGCTGATAAACTATTCCATAAACTTACTTCTACCCATAGACATCCCTGTGATTTTAAGCTCCACCCTGTCTACATGCCACTAAATCGGCAGTGCGAGTTGTCATGGGGAGTGTTTGCATATACATCAAGTTTACATGAAGAGACAGTGTGCTTATGTGGGTGGTGATGCCCCACTGTGTATGGCTTTGGCCATCAGTGCACGAGAAGTGTCTTTGTAGCTGCCAGACAACTTGCACCTCGTTAAGGATGCCAGTCCCCAGCAGTTTCCTCACTACAAGCTGTTCATTTGCTCTGGCTAAACCAAAGGGCCAGGCTTAACACATGTAGTTTCACATTTCAACGATTACCAGATATTTTGCTGTACTCTATCTTCATTCTGCTTATTCCATGCCAGAGTATTAGGGTGACACCCTACAGGAAAAAGAAAGGTTTATATTGTTGTTCGGTATTAATAAATTACAAGAAGTTTTTATAGTAGTCCTCCTTTCACTGTGTATGATTTCACACACTTACTATTGCTGTCAATGAATTTACAAATATGTCTAGATATCTCTTTAAACTATTTTCTTGAAATTTGAGACTACTCATCAAAATAAGCTGTTTTAATCCTTCAGGGAATTCATTTTTCTGTGGACAAAAAAATGTATTAAATATCATTTAGATACACAAATCCAGAGTCTAATTTCTTTTCCTGTGTTGCTTTTTAATGGTTCTCTTACCATACTGCCTTCTACAGATGCACTTTGAAACATTTACTTCTACTTTTGACAATTCTGACACCCAGGTTTTTTACTTATGGTAACTTGAAATATACATGTAAGTTCTTATCCTGACTTACAGCTTATTTTTCAGAAAATATTGAATATAATTTCTTTTTTTGACCTTAATATTTATACATGTGAGAATATATATGGTTAAAAGTGCCAACAGAATTAATAACTGTAAAATCTCTATTTGAATGTATATCAGTCTCATATTTTATTAATTTCAGGGTGAATACTATGCAAAGAACAAAGTCTATATCTACAAAATATCGTTCAAATGTAAACAGAATTATACAAGTCTTCCTTCTTCTTCTGCCCCTCAGTGATATTGTATTCAGAAGAATCTGAATCTAGCAAACCTCTTGCAAGGAAGGTAACTCAAACATACAAACTCTGCACTGAACCACTCTCTCAGCAAGATCATGGTGTCTCTTAAATGGGAGCAGCTGAGTCTGTATTAACAATAGCCAGGCTTCTGCTTACACTACAGGTTAGAATAATCTTACAAAAATCTCTGAAAATGTTTCAATTCAGCCATTTATTTTTTTTTAAAAGTTACAATTTTTCACAGTGCAAGGGGACATTTAGATACCGAAGGAAAGATTAATGATATTTATCTTAATGGATTTCTCGGAACTCTCTTAGGTAGCATTGATTTGTTTTAGTGACATGGCTACCTTACCTTGTTTCCTTGTTCAGTACTATTGGGAAATAAATAACAGATAAACATCAACCAGTCAAAAATGGTTATATGGAAAAAAGTGGGTAAAGTGGGTTTCTAGCTATTTACGACATTATTATATGAGGATGTGAATAGAATAAGATCAAATAAAACCCAAGTAAATTATAGTTACCTTTAATCCATTCACTAGATATGAAAGTAACCATTAAATATTTATAAATAATATTGTATATAAGTCTAACCAATTAAGTAAAATTAACTCATCTTTATCCATTATTTTCCATTCTGTTTGTCTATATCACTAAAGAGGGGATCTCAATGAAGATATGATTTTAGTAAAAGACTTTTAAAAGTTTCTTGCAGATGATGCATTATTGTTCTGACATTTTTTAAACATAATTTACTTCTAATTGCATAATGTTGATATTAATGGTCCCGTAGTAAACTACCATACATGTGTTACTCTAAGTTTGGTTTAACATGTGTCATAGTTTAGCCTAACTTGTTTGATAGGAAGAGAGTTATGTTCTTCTTCTCATGCTACCCTGTCTGGCACTGTTTTCTGTTCATGGTAACTTTGAGAAAATCCAGTCTATTGGTCTTCACTTTTTCAGGTTTGGACTTTCATATATTTTTTATTAGTTTAGCAACTGTGAATAAAGACAATTTTTGTCAAAAATAAGTACTTTTAGGAAGGCTGGATGCTTTCCCAGTATTTTTTCGGCATCAGGGAAGCGTCATTTTGCTGCTGATTGGAATAAAAACAAACACATGGCTCAAATTGTTCACATTGCAATTTTCTAAAAATTGCTTTTGCATTGAAGAAGCTCCCACTCCTTTTTTGTCTTTTTAAACGCAGTATCTTTTTCTTTAGAAGAAAGTGCAGTAGGAGACAAGGTGACTTTTTATCTTTTCTATTGACTGGCTGTTAATTGAATGCTATTCACTGCTTCTGTTGTTAGTATTTGTGACATCCTTGTGTTATTGAAAGAAGAAATAATTGTCCTTCTCCCTTGCTCAGCCTTATTTAGGAAGTGATTGAGGATTTAGGTCTTTCCTAACATGGCAGGAAGGAGCATTATCTGCTTTGAGTCTCAGTATCGTAATAAATTTGCTGCATGTCTCTGTATACTTGACAGTGCTGTTCCCAAAGTTGAACTCCTGTGTAAGAAATTTGGAGCTTCATTGTTAAGCATGAGTTTGCTGCCTCACAAGATACATTTTAGTGTTGTCTGCAGCTCAGTAACATGTGACAGAATTTCACAGTTTCACCTGATTTTTTTTCCACTTTATTTTAAATACACACATGCAAAAATCCTCTCTTGCAGTGCAAAAATCCTCTCTTGCAGTGCAAAAATATGTAAAAGAGAATGAGAGGCCTAACTTAAAATCTGAAAAGCTAACAAATAACTGAATTGATTTTCTTACTTAATTTTAAGTACATCTGCTTGTGCATTTTATCAGTTTCTCATGGAATCTTGATTATGCACCATTTCAGAAAAATCTTCACTGACTTAATCTGTTTTGAAGGTCTACAGTGTTCAAAAAGTGTCAGGTTTATTTTGTAAACAGAACAGTTGCTTGGAAGGATTATACCCGGTTCAGTTTATTACCTGAAAGGCATATGGCAGGTTTAAAAAACAACGTTGCAGAAACATAATTAAACCTCTTGTCTGTGTCTGAGGAAATTGAGATTCTGTTATATTTTGCCACTTTCCTTCCTAAAACGGGTGGCCAAATCACAGTTAATAGAAATACCAATAATCTCTTATTTTCTGTAGACTTACCTTTAAATATTGTAAACTTGTTTCAGACAGATAAAAATTTTTAAAAAATGTTATGTGGAGAGCTCTTATTTGTATTTCCTTAGATCAGGTATGATTTCAGACTTTGCACTGATCTGGCCTGCCTCCCCGGTAAGTGAACTCAGTGTTTTGGTAAAACAAAGCTTATGTTCTAATACATATCGTTCTTAAGCAACAAGCATTGCAGATGCAATGTGAAATATCCCGGGTACACTGATTCATGGTGTGACATCTCTCTGGAAGTGGAGAGGAGTAGCATAACAGCCTCTTGCAAGGTGAACTGGAAAACAGAAGGAAGGGTTGACATCTATTCTACTTCCTCTGTTCTCTGAATTATTTCATTGAACTGTGTACTCTAGCACTTAATGAAGCATAAATGCATGCATGTAAGTATACACGACTGGAAATACACTATAAACATTACTAAAAATTTTCTGATGTCTGTAGTAGCAAATGACTGCTAAACCACATTCAAGATAAACAGCCTATGTGCTGATTTATCTAAATTCCTCTGCTCAGGCATTGTGTAGAATACAAGAGATAATTGTATCTGAATGAGAGAAGAAAAAAATATTTGAAGTAGTTATTTTCCTAATTATTTCTTTATCTGAATGGTAACAATTTGAAATACTTTCTGTTGCATATTTTCATATACCAGAGTTATGACCAGTGGAAGGCTATCAAAGTAGTCAGGGGGCTTGATGTATTAGCAAAGGCTGAGAGAACAGAGTTTGTTTAACCTGGAGAAGAGAAATTCAGACGATATCAAGATTTATTTATTTTTTGTTTGTTTGTTTGTTTGTTGGGGTTTTTTAACAAATGGGTGAGCAAATACTGGAAAAATTTGCTCACAGAGATTGTTGTCAAGTCTCCATCTTTGGAGATGCTCAAGACTCTAATGGACAAGTGGAGTCAAGTGCATTACTGGAAAAGAAACCTAATTTGATTAGTCCTGCTTTGAGCAGAAGGTTGGAATGCAAGATCTCTAAGGAACCCTCCTGGCCTAAATTAATTTATGGTTGTATGATTCACTGATTCTAATGACATACTGTGGAGCATGGTGACTTTGAAAATTAGCTTCATAGTCAAATTCCTATTAAATTGTAACATAGCAAACAAAACTTCAGCTTTATAATTTAACAGATGTATTTTTTTTTAGCTTTATAATTGAGCACAAAATTGAGATACCTCATATTGAGGGTAGGGAGGCTCTGCAGAGGGATCTGCACAAGATGTATTGATGGACTGAAACCAAAGGTATGAGGTTCAACAAGACCAAGTGCTGGATCCTGCACTTGGGACACAACAACCCCCTGCAGTGTTACAGACTTGGGGAAGAGTGGCTGGAGAGCTGCCTGGCAGAAGGACCTGGGGATGCTGGTTGACAGCCGGCTGAATATGAGCTAGCAGTGTGCCCAGGTGGCCAAGAGAGTCACTGGCATGGCAAGAGGACCAGGGAAGTGATTGTGCCCCTGTACTCAGCATTGGTGAAGCCACATCACAAATATGTGTTCAGTTTTGGACATTGAGGTGCTGGGGTGTGTCAAGAGAAGGGCAACCAAGCTGGTGAGAGGACTGGAGAACAAGTCTTAAGAGGAGCGGCTGAGGGAACTGGGGTTGTTCAGCCTCTAGAAAAGGAGGCTGAGGGAAGACCTTAACTCTGTCTACAGTTGTCTGAAAGGAAGTTTTAGTGAGGGGGGTGCTGGTCTCTTCTCCCAAATCACAGGCAATAGGATGAGAGGAAATGGCTTCAATTTACACCAGGGGATATTCAGACTAGACAAATTTCAGACTAGACAATTTTCAGACTAGAAAAATTTCTTCACTGAAAGGGTTATCAGGCACTGGAACAGCTGCCCAGCGAGGTGGTGGAGTCACCAACCCTAGAGGTGTTTTAAAGACGGGTAAATGAACTGCTCAGGGATGTGGCTTCTAAACTATTTATGTAGTGAATTGGGTAAAGTTATCTGGATTTCACATTACAGTTATAGAGTTATTACTTTTACTGTTTCTAAACACAATATGAATTTTGGGGTTACTATTCTCTTCATTTATCCTTCAAAATTCATAAATTTTCTTCCTTGTCTGAGCGTTTGTAAGAATTTGGTTTGAGTTACTCTGTGGCTTTCACTTTTCGTTATGGAATTTGTATTGCATATCACTTCTGTTTGAGGATGCATTTCTTTCTTATACCAGTTATCCCTGCTCCTTGAAGCACTCTCATTGAAACTGTGTGAAGTATATGGTTTAACCTTCTGACCTCTACCAGCCCAGCCACTGAGGCAGCAGGGTTACTTTTCAGCAGTGCTTAATGTTATAACATAGAGGAGTAAGTTTTTTAATTTAACCTTTATCTTCAAATGGTGATTCTAATATTATTATCCACCAATTATTTGTTTTTCTTAGCTTCCCATTTAGACTCTGTTCCTCTGCCTGCACCACAAGGCAATTTTATGAGTTAAAGTTCCAGTCCTTCTTTGGTCATCGGTTGTATACAGAAGATGGTAGGAATGATTGCTGAGGGGCAAAGCTGCTAAAAACCTACATTGTTTGATTACAGGGAAAAAGGTAGAGGTTAGTCTGTTTTAAAACTGCCTCTTTCCTGCGATTGACTGATGGAATCTCCACTGGATGCTCTATAACAAACAACACACATCTGTCTAGGGTGGATCTGACCCATCTAGAATCTCTCTGAAGCAAAGGAAATTCTCCCCTGCGAACGCAGGTCCATGGCCTGTCAGTGGTGGCTCTGTAGCACAAATTGGCTGTAGAGTTGATTATGAGGATATGATATAAACAGAGGTGTGTAAACTAAAACAGCTTCAATCTTCAGTGATTTTCACATATCTCAGCAAAAATTTAGTTGGCAAGAATGCTTTTTTTGTACTGACTTCCTTATTTCATTTCTCTTTGAAGCCTAGAGGGGAACTTTTTATTTATAATAGTAATGGTGTATCAAAACCATATGTTCATCAAGCTGAACAGATAAAAGGGACAAGAAGTAACATTTCATAGGCAACCTCATTTAATTTTTGAGGCCTTCATTATAAATGTCTTAAATCTGTGATTCTGGTAGTAAACTATATTTTATGATAGATACCTTTTTCTGTAGATACCAAAATTTTATGCCATGCATAGCGGCAAAATGAATATACTGTATCAATAATATGTTTGAAACATTCCAGGCTAAATAGTATATCACAGACTGTGAAGGCTGGTAAAATAATACTGTAATCATTTCAAGGACAGAAGATGGTGCTGCACAGAGTGTGAGTGATAATGCTGCTTCTTTCATAAAGCGCTGGCGGTAAAATGAAGCTAAAGTATAGGAGCCCTCTTTCTCAGAATTTCTCTAGTAAAAGAGCTTCATTTCATCATGATGTGGAGGAAAGCTTGAAATTAATTTTTCAGATAGAGTAAGCTTGTTATTTTCAAACTGAGAACTGAAGTAGATAATTAAAATGGGATTTTCCCTCTCTTTTCTGTCTCATTCTTCATGCAAATTGGTGGACAACTGTATTTCTGCTTGTGCAGCCATTCATTTTGGCAATGAATTTAGTAAGCTGATATTTTAGCATATTGTAAAACCATTGAGAGCAAGCAGTAGATTGTTCTGAATAAAATAGGAGAGTCCTTATGCAATTTTAACTGTATGTACTTTTATGTAAAAACATATATGTAAAAACATACAAGTACAATCTGCCATGCTGATTTTTTACTAATTTATGTGTTGCATGAGTGCTACCGAATGCCCGAATTATTCTTAGGATGGCAGTTGCAGTTTGCATTGCCCATACTCTCATGAAGCTCATAATAAAAAATTCTTCCTTATCTCTAGTCTAAATCTACCCTCATTCAGTTTAGAAGGATCATTTGTTGTCCTGTCACCTCAGGTCCTGGTAAAACTTCTTTCTATTGAGCCCTCTTGAAGTACTGAAGGGCCATGATAAGGTCTCCTCACAGCCTTCTCAAGGCTAAACAATCTCATCTCTCTCGGTTCTTCTTTACAGGAGATGTCTTCCAGCCCTCTGATCACTTTCATGGCCATCCTCTACACTGCTCAAGCAAGTTTATGTCTTTCTTGTGCTGGGAGCCCCAGAGCTGGATGCAAAACTTCAAGTGGGGTCTCACAGGAGTAGAGTAGAGGGGGGAGAACTACCTCTCTTGGCCTACTGGCCATAATTCTTGTTAGACAGTCCAGGGTTGGCTTTTTTGGGCTGCAAGCACACACTGCTGTCTCCTGTCCAATTTTTCATCCATCAGTATCTCCGTATCCTTCTCTGCAATGCTGCTTTAAAGCCATTTGGCCCCAGCCTCTACCATCAGTGGGGATTGCCCTGACCATTACTTTTCCCATAGCTAAATGAGGAGTGGACATAAAGAACAAAATGGGTAATATTTTGTGACTAATATTTCATTCAGATTATGATCTACCAGTGGGATTCATAGTACGACTAGTCATCGGACACTATTATGACGAACTAGTTTTATTAGTTGAAGTAATATGGATAGTTTTCCAAGCTACACTGATCAAGATAATCCAGTTGTAATCCAGTTGTGCTTCATGGCACTAAAGGAGGGGTTGCTGAAATCTAGCAGGACAATTTTCTTAAAGTAACGTGAAATGGGATTGATACATATCTTAAGGAAACTTAATCCTTCTTTTATTCGTCTTCCCAATCATCATTTAGCATATCCGCTATCATAACATGCTAGCCTTAGAAACCATGGTCAGAGGAACTCTCTCAAACCAATTCTTTTCTCAGGTTAGATCTGTTACCTGATTTGGATGATCAGAGTCTGTGAAAAGGAAAGTATAGGTAACATAAAGAAAGACATAGGACAAAACCTGTAGGTTTTATGGATGCACAAAGAGGCATTATCCTCTCAGGAAGCTTAACAGAGAAGTGATGCAATTAATATACTGCTATGATTAAACCCTCCCTCATTTTAATAATTTAGAGTATTGTGATAATATGCTAATTTCCCTGACTTTAGTGATGCTTCTTCTATTTTCTGTGAAGACAAACTGTTTGATAAAACTCAAAGAATCTGAAAATTACTTAAAGATAATTAATCCTAAAATTCTAGTTTTCTGTGCACTCTTGAATTTGATTCATTTGGGTTTCCTGTTCTCCTAGAAGAATACTTTTTTGTCCATAAATTTATATTATTGTTCTTGTATTTCTATTTTTAATATTATATTGCAAGTGATATTTTCTTTTTCATATCATTCCACAATCACCACATAAAGTTTTCTTCATCCTAACTGTATTATTCTTTTCAGATGTACCAGACTGAAACAAAAAGAACAATTAAATGAAGCTGTTTCAAAAAATCAGGTAAAAAACCTTTGAAATTTAAAATGCACAGCAAGAGTCAATATTTATTTTATGTGTTAAAAACGTAAACATTTTATGTGGTAAAAACTTAACACAATTCAGTAACATCTTTTTGTTTGGTTGTATTTTCCCTTCCTGAAATTATACTCCATTTGAAATTTAATATGGGTGGGAAATAAGCACAGGAAGTTTTGTTAGTATGAAAAGATGGTTTTGAAAAATTCAGAAAACACATTTTTTTAAAAAAAATCTGTTACTGCTTTTTCTTTATAATTCTGCCTCAATTTGCACAGGAATAACATGTTAATTTCCTTTGCTGTCCTAAAAGGTAATATCCATCAAGCTCATAAAAAGAATGCTGACACGATAAGAAACTCAGTGTGTGGGCAGAAAGAAAATGCTTTATTTTTAGAGATGGTAGGGTTAAAGAGTTTGAAAGACTTTAGCATACCTTATATGATATGCATCTACAGAAAGGTCTGATATTGAAGAGAAAATACAGATGAAGACTTAAGTGATGGGAAGTGGTCACATGAAGCAGCAAAGGAAGTAGCAAGGAGGAGCTACTGGAAAAGAAAACCTAAAGACTGCCACTTTATCAAAGAGACAACCACAAGATAATGTCAGAGGTAAAAATTCTGGAAAATGGCTTGGAAGAAGGAGATTAATTTTAAGACAGCATGACAGTACTCTTCGATTTTGTGTTGCTGAGTGGCAATTGCAGAAAACAAGACTAGAGAAAGAAAAAAGTGACAACACATTTCAAGGAAACCTTCTGAAGAGAACAAAGAAGAAGAGGAAGATAAAATTTAGAAGCTGAAGTTATTAAATCCAAAAAGATAAACTTTTGGAAAAAGCAGCGAATGAATTGATGTGTCTGGAGAGAAAGTACCTGATGGTCCCTACCCTGGCATTGTATGTTGGACAGGCTGTAGCAAACTCACACTCCTTCACTGCCTACCCAGCAGGTGGCATCGGGAGACCACGAATCTTATGCAATTTCCTTCTTCCAAATTACAGCTTAGAAACCAATTCTTAACTCCTTGTCTTCACCTGCTTCCTTCGGGAGAGATGAAAACAGTTCTGTGACTAAACTTTTGACTGTCTGCTGTGTGACCTCGCCCTTTTCCACAGCATTAAGAATAAAAAAAATACGAATAAAAATTCTACCCTGGAATAAGATTGATATTGTATAAATGAGCATCCTAATGCAACTGGGATAGCAGAAAAGCACTTCCTCCCAAAACACTGTTGGCACCAAAAATATAAAATATTCCCCAGAGACTCCGAAAGCATCTAAAATTGTGTAGGACAAGAAAACACTTTTTTATGGGAACGCAGAATAGTTTGCCTCTGCTGTCTGAGTATGTAAAGTCCCAAGACTATGTTGTCTTCTTGTGACAGTAATTTGGGACCATTCACTTCTTCACATTCCATGTCAATATGTAGAGTTCTAAGCATGCTTCATCTCACTTTTATAGTAACCTAGAGTAGTTTTCTTCCCTCCCCATCTGCACTTACTTTTGTATAGGTGCCCGCAATGGCAGCCAGCTGCAGATGTCAGAATTTAGACAACAGCATCTGCACTACTTCAGCAAGTTTGCTAGTGAGTAAGGGAAGACATTGCCTATGTATGGTACGTTAATCAGCACACGTTTCATAATCCACCCCTGAGATGCTTTCACTTGAGCTTCGCCCCAAGCAGGGGTCTATTGCGTTTTATCAACACCGGTGTCCCAGGGCTCCCACTGCCATAATGCCATGCTTTTATTAAAGCCAAAGCTTCTACTCACCAATTGTTGTGCCTCATGCCTGAGGAATCTGCACCCGCTTTTTGGTCTTCACAAAACGCCACGCAGTTTTTGTACTTTTCTGGTAGTTGCCATACATAGATATAGCCTCATGAGTTGATAACTCAGAAAGAAATAAATTGTATACTGAGAGGAATATTTCTTTGGTAATTGCTAAGTTTTTGATGATGATGTGCAATTTATAACAAAGGCTGTGTCTGCAAATCCAAAAACTAGAATGGAATTATGTGTCAGCCTGGGATTAGCCAACTGCTTTAAGTTTTCTATATATCTAATGCCTGTCTGTACAGCAAAATAAATGAAAAAATAAATAAATTGTTGAAATACAGCAAAATTCCAAAATAATAGTATCTGCTTTTTTGGAAACATGGAAAAAGTTCTAAGTCAATCAGACTATAAATGTTTCATTAGGTAGTTTTAAAACATGAGTACAAGAGCTTGGTGTTTTCTCATTCCTTATTTATTATATTAAATTAATTTTACTCAGAAAATGAAAATCTACTGTCAAGCTGTTTCCATCCTGAGGTTTACTGTTTGAATTCCATTCTACATGAAGATGTATGCCTATCAATTCCATAAATTACTTACCCTATAACCCTGAGAAGTGTTGCATATTGGTTGTTTCTATGCCATTGCTATGGATTACTCTTAATGCTGCATATTTCCAATTTTTAAAATGTAATTTTAATGGTTTTAAATTTTATTATTAATACTGTGTCATTATTAGGATGTTTCTTAATCACATGAAGATTGTGGTTTACAGAGTTGCTCCCTGCCAGACTGTTGTTTGGTTTATGTACTGTTTACAAATTATGCATGAGAGGCCAGCTAACAGCGGAACAGCTGAGAGGTAGCCAACAAACGCAGCAGTTTGCACAGCAGGGTGCACAAAAGAGAGGTCAGCGGCTTGGCTTGGAAAAGCATGTGTGTCCTCAACAATGACATTGCTGCACCATGAAACATGGTCCCCAACAGCTGTTGGAGTGACTGTCCCCGTAGCATCTGAGCTGTTGACCCAGTCAGAGGTCTGGAGGGTGGATGCCTGGGGCCTCTTGCTGAGGCTGCAGCAGTGGGGTAAGGCTTCCTACACTGCAGTTTTGCCAAATAAAGAAGCCACTGGAGGAGGTCAGCAGACTCTGCAGCGTTAGAGATAGTAAGAAAGAGATTGAGAATCTCCAAGATTCTGCACCATAAAGAGTCTGAATCTAAAAATGTACTGAATGCAGAACAAATGGAGTCTGTGCTTACTGGTTTGGGAAACAGACACTCATTATGGCAAAGGATGAAAGTTTATGAGTTCTGGCATCAGAAGGATGGCTTCTGCTTCATCTGCAGATTTGATAACATTGAGTAAGTTAAATGCATTTGAAGCCATCCAGGACTGACAGCTTTGTCAAATGAAGTCTCCAATAGGGCTTCAACAAGCACTGCAACGGCATCAGAATGAAGTGACAGTGGTGAGAGACTCCCTGCTGTGATCCCTTTGTGACACTTATGTGGAACGGAAGAGAATCCAGTTTAGTTTTTGTGAGAACTGCTAGAGCCCTAAACTGAAGAAAGGGAAAGCAATGATCACAAGTAACAGAGCAACCAACAGAAATTCATATCTACCCTAGTGATATTTTTCACCAGTAGGAATTAGAACTTGAACATCAAAGAACTCAAATCTTTGCATGCAATAATGCTGACAAAAAAAAAATTGTAAACCAAGTCCACTGAAGGCAAAATTCTGAGAAAGTGTTCTGTTTCTCAGGGAAATGTCCTGGACAAAGAAGCACTCGTCAGCTAACTGCAGGACTCAAATGCAGGAGACATAGTTGCAGTTCCTAGTCAGAAATCAGAATAAATTATTGATGTGCTTATTTTTGGATTCGTATTTCTCCTGGATAGAATTATTTCTACAGAGGAACTGTCATCCAGCTTTTGAAAATGTGGCCTGTTAATACTAATAATTAGGATAAAACTCTCATTGAAAATCGGCTTGAATTTCAATCAGTACTTCCTTACAGTGTTTTTTATTAATGTTTTCAAATCTTCACATTGAAGTTTTTAAATATTTTGCTGATTTGGTTGTAATTATAACCAGTATTTGTGGGTGGCTACAGAGCTTGTGAAACACAGTAAGACAGCTCCTCCTCAGAACAGAGAAAAGCTGTTAGTTTTCTAAAACTTATTTAAAAATAAAAACTTTCTATGAAGTAAGTTTGATTATATCTGAATTTCAGTTTCTCATTATTTTCTTATTGGTATTAATGACAATGTTTATTTTACGGGTTTATTAGGCTCAGTAAGGTTTTTTCTTGCTATGCTTGTTCATCATAAGCTTTATTTTATTGGTCAAACAGGGCTTTTGGCAAAGTAAAAGCAAACTTGACATTTTTGTGATATTTATGATATAGAACTCTTACCCTGACCTCCTAATAGACTGTGGTCTGCATTATAAAGTTATCTCAACCAAGAAAGAAAACAGCTTGTGTGCAGCCTCTGCCTAATTAAAGGACCCCTAAGGAGTTAAGTACCTTTCCATTTCTTAGAAGATCAGTCTCGTTTACAGATAGATTTGTATAGATTTCTCCACAGGCATTCCTCAGCTGCTATAATCTGGCATAATTTAATTGATATTTTGAGAATTTATGCTGCACCTCTGCAATTAAAAAAACTTTCAGATCTCTGCATCACTCAGAGGATGTATCTGAGAGGTTGCTTTGCTTGAATAGCAGGTCATCAGATGATTATTTTTAAAACATTCCCAATATATTATATACTTTCCTGCTTTCTACTCAGAATTTTTGGTCAGAAAGTCAGACTCAATGTTCATGATCTGCTGGGATAGTGCCTATAGAATAAATACTAACTACTTCCTTTTCTAGGGATCAATTTGTGCAGCTCTGAAGACACAAAATGCTACAGAGACCTCTTGCTTTTAAGTTTATATTCTTATTCTGTACTTGCAGGGCACAGTATTTGAGACAGAAGTATCCTTCAGTAGTGAGCTTCTTAACACCTGTGGCAACTGAGGAGCTAGACAGTATTTAAAGTGGAGTCAGTTCCCCTTCAGCATGACATAATATTTACGTACCCCCAGAAGAGTTTCCCACGTAACCACTACAGCCTTGATAGGAGAACTGAGAGATATTCAGTTGTTAGTTGCTGAAACACTGCAAAAATGCTGTGAAAAAGGTACTGCTTTTAGAGTACATCAGGTACATTACTGTAAGGCTGCAAGAGGCACAAGAATGTGACATAAAATAAGTGTTGCTCATCAGAAATACTGGCCGTTCACCACTCAAGGTTTTGATATGTACTTTGGAATTGGAAGAGACAGATCCCATATATCAGTTTTCTTTGAAGTATTTTAAGCAGATTAGTTTAATATATCTTTTAAGAAAAACAGTATTTTGCATTACTCATATTAAAATTGCCCTAAAATAGTACTTTATTAAATTGCCTGAAAAATTCCACACTTGGAAACTAGAGTATTTGTAGAAAAAAAGATAAAAGTGTTTTTCAAAAGATAAGATTTATGTGGCTGTTTTGCATTTGCCCTGAAATGTAGACAAAACTTCTTTGTTCTATACTTCATGAGAGCATTCTTTGTATTTGTAAATATATCATAAGAAATTAACAAAAATGATTAGCCATAAAAATTTCCATGTTTTACTCCAAGTGCAGCTTCTGTATTGAGTCTTCCTTTAGGTAACAAAGATTCATTTCCAAAATGTGTGTGTGTATATATATATATGTGTGTGTGTGTGTGTGTAAATTACTTTTTAATGTCAAACTACTTAAAGAAATCTTAGCAAGTGCTCCTGGACCTTGAGTGCACAACCCCAGTTCCAAAGCAAAGCTGGAGATGCCTAGATCTCTCCCTACAGGCATTTCCTTAAGCTGTTATTAGCAGTCCTCACTGCCAGAAATTCTACAAGTTCCTTACACCATCTATGGCCGTGTCTGATGAATATTCATCACCTTTTAAAATCAGGTCATTTTAACTCTGAGTTGGATGAATTTAAACGGAGAATCAAGTCACATTTGACCCAATCAGCTTTCTCCAAGGTCACAGAAAAACTCTGTAGAAGAGATAAATTCTTCTGCTCCTGTTTTCCCCAATATTTCACTTTGTGTCTCTCCCGTGGGATACTGATTTATTCACATCAAAATAAAAATAAGAATACATAACCTTGCAGCTGTCCTGTATTAAAACAAATTAATTTTCTTGTCATCTTGCCTCCCTGGTGATCTTGTTACATGAGTTTGGCATCTAATACACTGCTAGTTCAAGAGAAAAAGTAAAGCAGTCACTAGTCAGTTGTGAGGCCTTGTGAGATTTTTAGCCGTCTTTCTCTCTTCTCCTGCCTCTCCTTTCTCGTACAACGGGTCCTAGAGACACAACTCAGAGGCTAGACCTCTAACTTCATACTACATTTAAGTGGGAATTACTCACAGTTCATCCAACATAAATGTAACCGCAAAGTGCAATTTATGTTTTCAGTCATAACCATTTTGTTCTTTGATCATTTACTTGACTGGAGATTTCCGCTTCTGGATTCTTATGAATTTGGAAAAGTATCTATTTGTAATTTGTTATGCCTTTGCAGCTTCCTCTGTGACACTTTGAGTTGCACCCACAGCAAGCTTTTGGAAAGCAAAGCAGGACAGGAGTTAATTCTTCATTTCCTCAGAACCTATACTTCCATTTCTAAGGCTTGATACAGGTGTGTGCTTAATAGTTACCTTCACAGGTGCCATGATGTAAATAAAACGCTGAATTTGTGAAAGTTTGTGATTTGTTGGAACTTTGAAGACTTTTTCTTCATGTCTTCACTGTCAGCAATGTTGCCAGTCAGTTCATCCAATTTCACATATTTATTAATCGAGTGTGACTTACAACATAAAGGAAAAGAACGAAAGACACAAATACACCAGTGAACACTATAAATGCTCCAAGAAACGGAGGTCAGCTTCTAGTAGCTGGGACTGCACAGGACTGAACTACAGAAGAGCAGTCTTTCCTGGTAATACAACTGAAGCCACAATTCCCACTGCATTCACAAGACTATTAAATAAAACTGATGGTATTTCAATCTGCAAAAACTCAATTATTCCTCTGTGCACAAAGCACAGGCAGAAACCATCCTGCAGATCTCTGTTCCTCCTTAACAGCTATGAAGTTACAAGCTAGTCTGGTGGTACCTCACACCCAGCTTGAACTGGCTCATATAAGTGCCTGCGTCCTCACTGTTTCAGAATTCTTATTTCATGATTCTTCTCACAGACGATATTTGGAGTCTTGGAGCACGTAGAACTCAAGAGGAATTTTATCTTTTCTATAATAAAGAAATGTATCACAATTAATTTCAGAAACGGTCAATTTAAAGTCTCAGGAAATTTTCCTCACATTCCCAGTTCTTTTCTTCTTCATGTTGCTCCTGATGAATTAGTTCCAAATTGTAGTGTCCCCATATTTCTAGACGAACATGAATTTCAAGGTAGTCTACATACAACACTATCATTATCTGTGCCAAGAATTTGTGATCCATGCCATATCAATAATGCAAGATTTCTAAGTCATATTTATGACACAAATATAAGAAATACATTTTTTGTCCTTTTAAGCTAAAATCCCTTTGAACTTTCTCTAAGTGAACATAGAAATTTTATTACATTCACTTTTGGAACATACTAAGATAGATTAAGGGATAAAACAATAATCACAAGCCGCTTATCCCATTTTTTTGAATTTCATTAGGATTGATTTGTCTCAGCCGTAGCACATAAATCACATGGTGTCTTCAAGCTGTGGCACATGCAGCTTAACAAGGCATTGTTTGTGAGTAGACTGAATAATCAGAGAAAACAAAATTAAGAGAAGACAAAGAACAATTTAGGAAGTGTATGACTTTCAATAGGCAAAACACAAGTGCTATAAACAAAACAGCATTAGAAATAACATCCTATTTTGAAAAGGTATTTAAATATATTCTTAAATTAACTGCTTTATTTCAGATAACTTTTACGGCTATCCATAACCACATTTTTAATTTCCACTTATAAGTTGAATTGCTAATATGAGTATGTTTTCCTGGACTCAGGCCAGCAAATGGCAAATAGCTTAAAATCACTGCCTTAGAAGATAGCGTATCTTGGAAAAAATACTAACTGTGGTCATAGTTTTAAGTTTAAACTCCAGAAATCTTTCTTCTCTATGTATAAATACCACTGTGAAATATATAATGTCTGATGATTATATGTCTTGACAATTGAGCCTCTTACGTGGTACGTTACTCAAGCCAGCAGGCCTCTGGGGGCAAAACTCCATTCTACATCTTTAACTTCTTGTCTCTGCTGCAGGTTTTCAAGGCACAGCATAAAGCTAGACAGGATTTTATGTTACTCACAAAGACCCTCAAGAAACATTAGTGTATGGTGCACAGAGAGTCTTACTAAGCAGTATTATTGTTCTTTTCAAAAGTCTTAGCAGCTTAGTTGAAAGAACAGATAAGTTTATGATCAGCTCAGTAACTTAACATTAATTACAGCAGAATCCTGGAGTCATTCACTAGACTGTTGGAACCATTGTTCTTACTTGATTTCATATGCTAGGATACAGTTTAAACTAAAAATCTCACAAGGCCTCACAACTGACTAGTGACTGCTTTACTTTTTCTCTTGAACTAGCAGTGTATTAGATGCCAAACTCATGTAACAAGATCACCAGGGAGGCAAGATGACAAGAAAATTAATTTGTTTTAATACAGGACAGCTGCAAGGTTATGTATTCTTATTTTTATTTTGATGTGAATAAATCAGTATCCCACGGGAGAGACACAAAGTGAAATATTGGGGAAAACAGGAGCAGAAGAATTTATCTCTTCTACAGAGTTTTTCTGTGACCTTGGAGAAAGCTGATTGGGTCAAATGTGACTTGATTCTCCGTTTAAATTCATCCAACTCAGAGTTAAAATGACCTGATTTTAAAAGGTGATGAATATTCATCAGACACGGCCATAGATGGTGTAAGGAACTTGTAGAATTTCTGGCAGTGAGGACTGCTAATAACAGCTTAAGGAAATGCCTGTAGGGAGAGATCTAGGCATCTCCAGCTTTGCTTTGGAACTGGGGTTGTGCACTCAAGGTCCAGGAGCACTTGCTAAGATTTCTTTAAGTAGTTTGACATTAAAAAGTAATTTACACACACACACACACACATATATATATATACACACACACATTTTGGAAATGAATCTTTGTTACCTAAAGGAAGACTCAATACAGAAGCTGCACTTGGAGTAAAACATGGAAATTTTTATGGCTAATCATTTTTGTTAATTTCTTATGATATATTTACAAATACAAAGAATGCTCTCATGAAGTATAGAACAAAGAAGTTTTGTCTACATTTCAGGGCAAATGCAAAACAGCCACATAAATCTTATCTTTTGAAAAACACTTTTATCTTTTTTTCTACAAATACTCTAGTTTCCAAGTGTGGAATTTTTCAGGCAATTTAATAAAGTACTATTTTAGGGCAATTTTAATATGAGTAATGCAAAATACTGTTTTTCTTAAAAGATATATTAAACTAATCTGCTTAAAATACTTCAAAGAAAACTGATATATGGGATCTGTCTCTTCCAATTCCAAAGTACATATCAAAACCTTGAGTGGTGAACGGCCAGTATTTCTGATGAGCAACACTTATTTTATGTCACATTCTTGTGCCTCTTGCAGCCTTACAGTAATGTACCTGATGTACTCTAAAAGCAGTACCTTTTTCACAGCATTTTTGCAGTGTTTCAGCAACTAACAACTGAATATCTCTCAGTTCTCCTATCAAGGCTGTAGTGGTTACGTGGGAAACTCTTCTGGGGGTACGTAAATATTATGTCATGCTGAAGGGGAACTGACTCCACTTTAAATACTGTCTAGCTCCTCAGTTGCCACAGGTGTTAAGAAGCTCACTACTGAAGGATACTTCTGTCTCAAATACTGTGCCCTGCAAGTACAGAATAAGAATATAAACTTAAAAGCAAGAGGTCTCTGTAGCATTTTGTGTCTTCAGAGCTGCACAAATTGATCCCTAGAAAAGGAAGTAGTTAGTATTTATTCTATAGGCACTATCCCAGCAGATCATGAACATTGAGTCTGACTTTCTGACCAAAAATTCTGAGTAGAAAGCAGGAAAGTATATAATATATTGGGAATGTTTTAAAAATAATCATCTGATGACCTGCTATTCAAGCAAAGCAACCTCTCAGATACATCCTCTGAGTGATGCAGAGATCTGAAAGTTTTTTTAATTGCAGAGGTGCAGCATAAATTCTCAAAATATCAATTAAATTATGCCAGATTATAGCAGCTGAGGAATGCCTGTGGAGAAATCTATACAAATCTATCTGTAAACGAGACTGATCTTCTAAGAAATGGAAAGGTACTTAACTCCTTAGGGGTCCTTTAATTAGGCAGAGGCTGCACACAAGCTGTTTTCTTTCTTGGTTGAGATAACTTTATAATGCAGACCACAGTCTATTAGGAGGTCAGGGTAAGAGTTCTATATCATAAATATCACAAAAATGTCAAGTTTGCTTTTACTTTGCCAAAAGCCCTGTTTGACCAATAAAATAAAGCTTATGATGAACAAGCATAGCAAGAAAAAACCTTACTGAGCCTAATAAACCCGTAAAATAAACATTGTCATTAATACCAATAAGAAAATAATGAGAAACTGAAATTCAGATATAATCAAACTTACTTCATAGAAAGTTTTTATTTTTAAATAAGTTTTAGAAAACTAACAGCTTTTCTCTGTTCTGAGGAGGAGCTGTCTTACTGTGTTTCACAAGCTCTGTAGCCACCCACAAATACTGGTTATAATTACAACCAAATCAGCAAAATATTTAAAAACTTCAATGTGAAGATTTGAAAACATTAATAAAAAACACTGTAAGGAAGTACTGATTGAAATTCAAGCCGATTTTCAATGAGAGTTTTATCCTAATTATTAGTATTAACAGGCCACATTTTCAAAAGCTGGATGACAGTTCCTCTGTAGAAATAATTCTATCCAGGAGAAATACGAATCCAAAAATAAGCACATCAATAATTTATTCTGATTTCTGACTAGGAACTGCAACTATGTCTCCTGCATTTGAGTCCTGCAGTTAGCTGACGAGTGCTTCTTTGTCCAGGACATTTCCCTGAGAAACAGAACACTTTCTCAGAATTTTGCCTTCAGTGGACTTGGTTTACAATTTTTTTTTTGTCAGCATTATTGCATGCAAAGATTTGAGTTCTTTGATGTTCAAGTTCTAATTCCTACTGGTGAAAAATATCACTAGGGTAGATATGAATTTCTGTTGGTTGCTCTGTTACTTGTGATCATTGCTTTCCCTTTCTTCAGTTTAGGGCTCTAGCAGTTCTCACAAAAACTAAACTGGATTCTCTTCCGTTCCACATAAGTGTCACAAAGGGATCACAGCAGGGAGTCTCTCACCACTGTCACTTCATTCTGATGCCGTTGCAGTGCTTGTTGAAGCCCTATTGGAGACTTCATTTGACAAAGCTGTCAGTCCTGGATGGCTTCAAATGCATTTAACTTACTCAATGTTATCAAATCTGCAGATGAAGCAGAAGCCATCCTTCTGATGCCAGAACTCATAAACTTTCATCCTTTGCCATAATGAGTGTCTGTTTCCCAAACCAGTAAGCACAGACTCCATTTGTTCTGCATTCAGTACATTTTTAGATTCAGACTCTTTATGGTGCAGAATCTTGGAGATTCTCAATCTCTTTCTTACTATCTCTAACGCTGCAGAGTCTGCTGACCTCCTCCAGTGGCTTCTTTATTTGGCAAAACTGCAGTGTAGGAAGCCTTACCCCACTGCTGCAGCCTCAGCAAGAGGCCCCAGGCATCCACCCTCCAGACCTCTGACTGGGTCAACAGCTCAGATGCTACGGGGACAGTCACTCCAACAGCTGTTGGGGACCATGTTTCATGGTGCAGCAATGTCATTGTTGAGGACACACATGCTTTTCCAAGCCAAGCCGCTGACCTCTCTTTTGTGCACCCTGCTGTGCAAACTGCTGCGTTTGTTGGCTACCTCTCAGCTGTTCCGCTGTTAGCTGGCCTCTCATGCATAATTTGTAAACAGTACATAAACCAAACAACAGTCTGGCAGGGAGCAACTCTGTAAACCACAATCTTCATGTGATTAAGAAACATCCTAATAATGACACAGTATTAATAATAAAATTTAAAACCATTAAAATTACATTTTAAAAATTGGAAATATGCAGCATTAAGAGTAATCCATAGCAATGGCATAGAAACAACCAATATGCAACACTTCTCAGGGTTATAGGGTAAGTAATTTATGGAATTGATAGGCATACATCTTCATGTAGAATGGAATTCAAACAGTAAACCTCAGGATGGAAACAGCTTGACAGTAGATTTTCATTTTCTGAGTAAAATTAATTTAATATAATAAATAAGGAATGAGAAAACACCAAGCTCTTGTACTCATGTTTTAAAACTACCTAATGAAACATTTATAGTCTGATTGACTTAGAACTTTTTCCATGTTTCCAAAAAAGCAGATACTATTATTTTGGAATTTTGCTGTATTTCAACAATTTATTTATTTTTTCATTTATTTTGCTGTACAGACAGGCATTAGATATATAGAAAACTTAAAGCAGTTGGCTAATCCCAGGCTGACACATAATTCCATTCTAGTTTTTGGATTTGCAGACACAGCCTTTGTTATAAATTGCACATCATCATCAAAAACTTAGCAATTACCAAAGAAATATTCCTCTCAGTATACAATTTATTTCTTTCTGAGTTATCAACTCATGAGGCTATATCTATGTATGGCAACTACCAGAAAAGTACAAAAACTGCGTGGCGTTTTGTGAAGACCAAAAAGCGGGTGCAGATTCCTCAGGCATGAGGCACAACAATTGGTGAGTAGAAGCTTTGGCTTTAATAAAAGCATGGCATTATGGCAGTGGGAGCCCTGGGACACCGGTGTTGATAAAACGCAATAGACCCCTGCTTGGGGCGAAGCTCAAGTGAAAGCATCTCAGGGGTGGATTATGAAACGTGTGCTGATTAACGTACCATACATAGGCAATGTCTTCCCTTACTCACTAGCAAACTTGCTGAAGTAGTGCAGATGCTGTTGTCTAAATTCTGACATCTGCAGCTGGCTGCCATTGCGGGCACCTATACAAAAGTAAGTGCAGATGGGGAGGGAAGAAAACTACTCTAGGTTACTATAAAAGTGAGATGAAGCATGCTTAGAACTCTACATATTGACATGGAATGTGAAGAAGTGAATGGTCCCAAATTACTGTCACAAGAAGACAACATAGTCTTGGGACTTTACATACTCAGACAGCAGAGGCAAACTATTCTGCGTTCCCATAAAAAAGTGTTTTCTTGTCCTACACAATTTTAGATGCTTTCGGAGTCTCTGGGGAATATTTTATATTTTTGGTGCCAACAGTGTTTTGGGAGGAAGTGCTTTTCTGCTATCCCAGTTGCATTAGGATGCTCATTTATACAATATCAATCTTATTCCAGGGTAGAATTTTTATTCGTATTTTTTTTATTCTTAATGCTGTGGAAAAGGGCGAGGTCACACAGCAGACAGTCAAAAGTTTAGTCACAGAACTGTTTTCATCTCTCCCGAAGGAAGCAGGTGAAGACAAGGAGTTAAGAATTGGTTTCTAAGCTGTAATTTGGAAGAAGGAAATTGCATAAGATTCGTGGTCTCCCGATGCCACCTGCTGGGTAGGCAGTGAAGGAGTGTGAGTTTGCTACAGCCTGTCCAACATACAATGCCAGGGTAGGGACCATCAGGTACTTTCTCTCCAGACACATCAATTCATTCGCTGCTTTTTCCAAAAGTTTATCTTTTTGGATTTAATAACTTCAGCTTCTAAATTTTATCTTCCTCTTCTTCTTTGTTCTCTTCAGAAGGTTTCCTTGAAATGTGTTGTCACTTTTTTCTTTCTCTAGTCTTGTTTTCTGCAATTGCCACTCAGCAACACAAAATCGAAGAGTACTGTCATGCTGTCTTAAAATTAATCTCCTTCTTCCAAGCCATTTTCCAGAATTTTTACCTCTGACATTATCTTGTGGTTGTCTCTTTGATAAAGTGGCAGTCTTTAGGTTTTCTTTTCCAGTAGCTCCTCCTTGCTACTTCCTTTGCTGCTTCATGTGACCACTTCCCATCACTTAAGTCTTCATCTGTATTTTCTCTTCAATATCAGACCTTTCTGTAGATGCATATCATATAAGGTATGCTAAAGTCTTTCAAACTCTTTAACCCTACCATCTCTAAAAATAAAGCATTTTCTTTCTGCCCACACACTGAGTTTCTTATCGTGTCAGCATTCTTTTTATGAGCTTGATGGATATTACCTTTTAGGACAGCAAAGGAAATTAACATGTTATTCCTGTGCAAATTGAGGCAGAATTATAAAGAAAAAGCAGTAACAGATTTTTTTTAAAAAAATGTGTTTTCTGAATTTTTCAAAACCATCTTTTCATACTAACAAAACTTCCTGTGCTTATTTCCCACCCATATTAAATTTCAAATGGAGTATAATTTCAGGAAGGGAAAATACAACCAAACAAAAAGATGTTACTGAATTGTGTTAAGTTTTTACCACATAAAATGTTTACGTTTTTAACACATAAAATAAATATTGACTCTTGCTGTGCATTTTAAATTTCAAAGGTTTTTTACCTGATTTTTTGAAACAGCTTCATTTAATTGTTCTTTTTGTTTCAGTCTGGTACATCTGAAAAGAATAATACAGTTAGGATGAAGAAAACTTTATGTGGTGATTGTGGAATGATATGAAAAAGAAAATATCACTTGCAATATAATATTAAAAATAGAAATACAAGAACAATAATATAAATTTATGGACAAAAAAGTATTCTTCTAGGAGAACAGGAAACCCAAATGAATCAAATTCAAGAGTGCACAGAAAACTAGAATTTTAGGATTAATTATCTTTAAGTAATTTTCAGATTCTTTGAGTTTTATCAAACAGTTTGTCTTCACAGAAAATAGAAGAAGCATCACTAAAGTCAGGGAAATTAGCATATTATCACAATACTCTAAATTATTAAAATGAGGGAGGGTTTAATCATAGCAGTATATTAATTGCATCACTTCTCTGTTAAGCTTCCTGAGAGGATAATGCCTCTTTGTGCATCCATAAAACCTACAGGTTTTGTCCTATGTCTTTCTTTATGTTACCTATACTTTCCTTTTCACAGACTCTGATCATCCAAATCAGGTAACAGATCTAACCTGAGAAAAGAATTGGTTTGAGAGAGTTCCTCTGACCATGGTTTCTAAGGCTAGCATGTTATGATAGCGGATATGCTAAATGATGATTGGGAAGACGAATAAAAGAAGGATTAAGTTTCCTTAAGATATGTATCAATCCCATTTCACGTTACTTTAAGAAAATTGTCCTGCTAGATTTCAGCAACCCCTCCTTTAGTGCCATGAAGCACAACTGGATTACAACTGGATTATCTTGATCATATTTCTTCAGTGACACCACGAAAGCTTGCCAAACTAAAATATGTGGTTTAAGACACAAAATAGATACAAGAAAGCCCTTGATTACAGCTTAAATCCTTTTTTCAAAACATTTCCCATTGCTTATCTCTCTGTGCACTGAAGACTTCAGATGCTGGAAGCAAAAATCTGTTTTCTTTCTATTTTTTAATATTTTCTTGAGAAAGTTACTGCCGTCAGATTTAATGAATGGAACATCTGGTGTGAATTTAATGGCAGTGATACTTTACTGAAGTCTTTATTGTCAAGGTGAGAAGATGCAATTTGATGCCCTCACTTAGGTAACAGGTACAGCACTGAAGCTGTGGTGCCCTTAGCTGTCTGCTTCTGGATTTTCTGCAGGCTGTGTGTTACACAGTGTGACTCAGAATTTACATGGCCCACTGGCTACCAGCTGAAGCTGTGAGCCATAAAGCACATGCAGAAGACATGTGCTTCCAAATTTTTGTCTTCCAAATGTAGCTTGTCGTGGCAAACGAAGGATCGACTGAGTGTTAATTACTGAGAATCAGGATTATTTCACTTAAATGTAGTATGAAGTTAGAGGTCTAGCCTCTGAGTTGTGTCTCTAGGACCCGTTGTACGAGAAAGGAGAGGCAGGAGAAGAGAGAAAGACGGCTAATCAGTGGGCGCAATATTTTACATGTTTATTCCATTGTTTCAGATATTCTTCCTGTTTCATCATCTGATGATGACCTTAGTGAGGTGCCCTTCACACCCCAGTGGCTGAGAAGATTTCAATATAGCAGGCTAAGAGAAGGCACCTTACTTTCTGAAGGTTAAAATTAGATGAGCTGAATTCCATCTGCTTTCTAAAACTGAAGCACTCAATGAAATGAATGACATAGTAGGTGAAGTCTAGTGCCTGTGATCACTACTTATCTGAGTCATAGATGAAACAGCTAAGATTGTGTGGCTTTGAAATATTCTTAATATAATTCAAATTTTTAAATGTTTTTTCAAACCTCTCCATCATCAGGAAAATGAAGAATTTTCTAACCAGAAGACGGCAGACAATGTAGAAGTATAGTTCCCATACGCAGAACAGTTTAAGACATTCATATGATGCCTATCTACTCATAAATACTCTTCTTGAAGTCTGCTATCCAAAAATAAGTATATTTCAAAAGTTAAATCTCTTCCATCAGTGGATAACATTTCTTCAGATTATACTGTGTCCATCCATTTTCCAAGATGAAAAGAAAATTTCTAAATTTTATCTTCTAACACAAAACGCAGCTTTCATAGCTCACAGGTTTCACTCACAGTCTGTGCCACTGTCTTCTTTGAACTCTGTAATTATCTTGTCAACTGTGTTAGCCATCACCCAACTAATTATTTCCTTCTTGCTTTCACTGAAAGTGCCACCATACAGCAGGATCCTCATATCTTCTCAGAGCAGGCAGCAGCAATACACCTTCACCTCCTGCAACCCACAATTGCTCAACTTCTTTCCTTCATTGCATTTCCTATTAAATTTTTGTACCTCAAGTTTTGTTTCTCTCACGGCTGACCAGGCATCTGTTCCATGTATTGAGGGAGATGATGAACAGATTTGCGAGATATATTTGTAATACCACAAGTTACTGAAGAAGGCACTCACAGTATTGACAGAATCACAGAATGGTTTGGGTTGGAAGGGACCTTAAAGATCATCCAGTTTCAATCTCACTGCCATGGGCAGGGACACATCCTACGAGATCAGGTTGCTCAAAGCCCTATCCAACTGTCCTTGAACACCCCCAGGAATGAGTCATACACTGCCTCTCTGGGCAACCTGGGCCAATGCCTCATCCCCCTCATAGTAAAAAATTTCTTCCTAATATCAGATCTAAATTTTCCCTCTTGCAACTTAAAACAATTATTCCTCGTCCAATTGCTGTACTTGATGATAAAGAGCACCTCTCCAGCTTTTCTATTGGCTGAATTGCAGTCACTTGTGCAAGATTATTATGGTTTTCCACTCTTTTAAACACCTCTTCTCCATTCTGCTCTAGAATCGGTGATGTATTATTCCCCTCAGTTACCACAGTCTTTGTATTTGCCAACACTAATGTTAAATTCAGACAACTCAAGACTGAAGTTATTGACCAAAATTCCACTGGATTAATTGTTTTCCTATAAAATATTAATGCAGAACTGGTATTTTCCTGATATGAATGGCGTTTTCCAGTTCGTTTTTTGTTCACTATGTTGCCTTTCTGAGTTTGTAGAAGGACTTTTTCTCCTTTGTCAGGTGTATAATTCACCGCAGACTGTATTTTCAGCTACTACTGTATTTCTTTTCACATGATTTTATCCATTGTTATATCCTGAGATAAAAGTTTGTGTATTGAAATAAACTGTTTTAAGCTCTTCTTTAACAATGAAGCAAATAGTCGATCCTTTCAAATTGACATGTTAAGAAATATTTGTTGACATAAAATACCAAATAATAGTATTAAGTGCTGTCTGCAGCAGCATTCTTTCTTGCTATGGAAACTTTTCTGTAATTCGTAGAGTCCCGAATCTACCAGGAATCACTCTGTTGATTTCATAGCCATTAAGGCACAAAAGTGAATTATCACTATCGTGGACACTTCCCTCAGTTTTTGTAGAATCTAAATCAATTATATTTTTAATGAACTAAAATTTTAATTTTAATTACCTCTTAGTTGTGAAGGAATCTTTTTATAAATCCTGACTAGCTGTGGTTAATAGATTTTACTTTGCATTTTATCAAAAACAGTAAACAAACCTGGTAACTTGTGATGATAGGAGAGTAGGATGTGGTATAAAAGAATTTACTGTAACAGTCAAAAATAGCTGTAAAGATTTAGGGCAATGTACATTTATCTGATGAGACGGATCTTCTATTCAAATAAGTCTCCTGGCTTTCTGTTGAAATATGAAAGTGCTTTCTCCAAATCTACTTTGTGGTGTTTTATAGCTTTTTATATAATCTTGTATTTATCAAAAGCCTGTAATTTGTCTGTATTTTCATTATAGTGAAATTGCTTTTTTTTCAGAGCAAATATTTTCAAAATACCTGAATATGATGCTTAAAGTTCTATTTCTGTCCAGTCACATATTTTGTTTAGTTAGCTTCCCTATACAGTAAAAAATGCAAACAAAAATTGGGCACATTTTTCTGAACTCTTTTGCAAAGCTGAAGATTAAAACTGTCATATATTTGCTGAAATGAAAAAAAAGCTTTCAAACATCCCTCCTAAGCAAAATCCCTTTTGATTTGCAAACTGTAGCTCATTGACTTGCAAAAGATTTGTTCATTCACCATCAGATAGTAAGTGCTTGTTTACAGAAGACTGGTTTTATTTTGACATCAACATTACAATGCCTTTGACAATATTTATACTACATTAGAGGGGAAATATGCATGAATACTTCATTCTTCTAATGATAATTTTTGTGCAGAATTGTCTTCTCAGTTGAAAAAATAAAATTCATCCTTTTTTTTTTATTTCCTTTCATTCTGTCCCTTTCCCATTTTGAAATATGACTAGACAACTATGTTACTTCGGGGTTTTGTAATTCCATCTCCTAAATTAGTCTAGAGAAAAAGATAGCTTTTGTTCCTAGGCATTACCAAAGGATTTCAAAGTGATTCTACATCCAAGGGAATATTTATTAATCTAGGTTTTTGTTAATTGCCAGACCATAAAAAATAGAAAAGCTACTTGTGCTGGAAAAACATTTATGTCTAAAAGCAAAACCACAAGGTAACTCAAAATTGACTTCTGAGGAGTATATGTATCACAGTATCACAGTATCATAAGGTTGGAAAAGACCTTTGAGATCATCGAGTCCAACCTATGACCCAACACCTACACCTACTCCTACTCCTACTTGTCAACTACACCATGTCACTAAGTGCCTCATCCAAATTTTCTTTGAACACCTCCAGGGATGGTGAC
Source organism: Neomorphus geoffroyi (assembly GCA_033558235.1). Classification (NCBI taxonomy): domain Eukaryota; kingdom Metazoa; phylum Chordata; class Aves; order Cuculiformes; family Neomorphidae; genus Neomorphus; species Neomorphus geoffroyi. The sequence continues at coordinate 3,701,148 of JAUMJM010000008.1, forward strand.
TCCACCACCTCCCTAGGCAGCGCATTCCAATGAACAATTACCCTCTCAGTGAAGAATTTCTTCCTAATGTCAATCCTAAACCTCCCCTGGCGAAGCTTGAGACCGTGTCCTCTCGTTCTGTCACTGGTCGCCTGAGAGAAGAGTCCAACTCCTGCCTGACTACAACCTCCCTTTAGGTAGTTGTAGAGAGCAATAAGGTCTCCTCCTTCTTCAGGCTGAACAACTCCAGCTCCCTCAGTCACTCCTCATAGGGCTTCTGCTCCAGCCCCTTCACCATCCTCGTCACCCTCCTCTGGACACACTCCAGCATCTCAACATCCTTCTTAAACTGAGGGCCCAGAACTGAACACAGTACTCGAGGTGCGGCCTGACCAGTGCAGATTATAAGGGGATGATGACCTCTCTAGTCCTGCTGGCCACACTGTTCCTGATGCAGGCCAAGATACCATTGGCCTTCTTTGCCACTTGAGCGCACTGCTGGCTCATGTTGAGTTTCCTGTCCACCAGCACTCCCAAGTCCCTTTCTGCCTGACTGCTCTCCAGCCACTCTGCACCCAGTCTATAGCTCTGCATGGGGTTGTTGTGTCCAAAGTGCAGCACCCGGCATTTGGACTTGTTAAACCTCATGCTATTGGAGTCAGCCCATCTCTCCAGCCTGTCAAGGTCCCTCTGTAGGGCCCTCCTACCTTCTAGCAGATCGACACTTCCTCCCAGCTTGGTGTCATCTGCGAACTTGCTGATGAAGGACTCGATCCCCTCATCCAGATCATCAATAAAGATATTAAACAGGACCAGGCCCAGCACCGATCCCTGGGGGATGTCACTAGTGACCGGCCACCAGCAGTGAATGGGACACCATTCACTACCACCCTTTGGGCTCGGCCCTCCAACCAATTCCTAATCCAGTACAGTACATTCTCATCCATGCCACGGGCTGCCAGCTTCTCCAGTAGTCTACTATGGGAGACAGTGTCAAAGGCCTTGCTGAAGTCCAGGTACACCACATCCACAGCCCTTGTAGACAAACTCTGCAAAGTATGTGCATACTCGTTCACTACAAGCCACATAAGGATTTCTTGTCTTCATTTTCGTTCTGCCTCTAGCACTGGTCTTTAAAACAGTTTAATTTAATCTAATTCAGGAGATCTAACATTTTTTCAGTTTTCTTCCATTCATTTCTTTATTAGTTATTGTTTTCCTTCTCACAGATATTTACCCTTAGAGATAAAATTCAGAGCACATAGTAATAACTGTCTTCATTTTTCTTATTGCCTTGAAAATGTTTTTGCTTTTAATATGACAAGCTAAATTAAAATACTTTTTGGTGTACTTTGATAGAGTATGTTCTTATATGTAATTAAACAGCGATAAAGTAACATTAGTTTTGGAATGTCTGTATATCTACTAAACTTTTTATATCTCTTCCTTCTTCATAGAAATGGAAACTTTGTTTTTTATACAGCCTTTATCTGAAATTAAGGTGAAAATAGCTCAAGAATGTTGATAATTGCACTAAGGACCAGAGTGTGAGGTTCCAAGTGCAAAAAAAAAGTAAAAGCAAGTGTTGATTTTACATGTACATTGATTCTGTTTACGTATGAAATTGGGGATTTGTGCAAGTAGATGGAAAAATTGTTTATCCACATGGGTAATGAGGCAAAGAAAGAATATACAGTACATGTATGAAACTGCAGCGATGATCATTGTCAAATCAGGTCAAATTGCTTATGTGTGATGTTGAAATTCAATAATTTACATGATTTCTACTGCTCGACAGAGTTGTTTTCCAGTACTACTGTATGAGTACTGGTTTATTCTTATAACAACTGAAAGGAACTGATTATGATGTGACATCACTTCCACTAATACATACATGACAAAAAAAATCAATCATCTCTCCTAGATTCTAGAAAACAGGAGATCTGGAAATATAAAATTCTATTTCATTGACCATTTTAATTTTCAACAGAAATCTGTCAACAGTGTACCTGAAATTATCTCATAAGGGCAGGTAGTGATACCAAGGATCAGAGGAGACTTCTGTAGCCTTAGAGAGGTACTTTTGCTGACACAGAGAAAGATGACTACAAATATGAAGAATCAGGTATATATATGTATTTAAACAAAAGGGTGAAAATTTTTCATTTGACAGCAAATTTTTTCAGTCTCGGGAAATTATATTTGTGCTCCATGAATGTGAATTATAATATATTTTCATGTCTAGTCTATGTGATATTCAGAAACAATAGCCTTTGAATAAGATCAAGCTTATTTCATGCATCTAAGCAACATGCTAAAATTCAGTTCAAGTCATTATAGACATTTATGGACAAAACTGTTATTTTCTACAGTGAACAATATTGGTTATGTCCCTCTTTTATCATGTGCAAAGCTTTCTGATCAGTAGGCAGAGTTGCAAGGAGGTACTCTTGATTCAAGCTTGACATTATTTAGAAATCTGTTATGAATCTTCCTTGTAGATTCTTCATGCATTGATTCATAATGTATTATCTACAAAGAGCTGAACTGACCTAATTGTTTTACTTAATTATTTTTTCCTCTCAGGGAGTAGAAGAGGAATAAAGAAGCCCTCTCAGTGACAGGAAGTGGTTGATTTGGCTCAGTTGCACTGTGAGATTGGAGTGTTAAAACTAGTGTTAAAACTTGAAACAGATCCTGGGATTTCTGATTCTTTCATGGTACCTGTATGCCATTCACAGAGCAGCTGGGATGTGTGACAGAGTGGCAAACTTCATATCGTCCTCCATAGTCAAGGCAAGTATTCCTGGATGATGGCTAGTGAAGGAAATACAGACGTAACCTTCTATTTCAAGCTGCATTCTTGCAGACTATTTGTTCTAGAAAACTGGCAAAGGTGTGCAGCAGGTATGCTACTTCACTGATAGCTTTACAGAGCAAAGTTCCACGTCAGAGTGAAGTTGATGTGAGAATTGGGAAAAAAGGTTGGCAGATCTTCAGGTTGTATGGTTACTAAAGACATTATTGTATACTACATAGCTTTTTCAATCCTTAGAGATCCTGTTGGATGAGGTATTCCTATGAGGTTCAATAATTCTCTGAATCCTACTACCAGTGCATTCATTTAATGCATCCACTCTTTGACTTGGCCAACTTCAGAGGGAGATGATACCTCTAAAGCATCAGAGCCCTACAAAACCACTGACGTGGTGTGGAACACCACATTCAGCAGGGAGCCGAGGTGAATCACACTACCTGTAACAGAGATGCAGTCACTGCACATCATTGGCTTTCTGTAAGTGAAATAAATGCCTAGAACACAAGAACAGGACTTGTGAATGATGGAGGCGAAGGCTTGTTTTGGAACAGCTGTGATACTTCCTACCAGCAGCTATTTACTCATCCCATGACAATGCCTGGTAAGAGAAGTGCCAGCTACAGGAATAGCCCACGGACAACCATCATCCCTGATGATTCACATGCAAGTTGCTGTCTGGTGAGCTAATATGGGTTGGATTTTGGTGTGATATGATAGGCTGTAATTTTTACACATCCAGTTGCTCCCGCACAACAGATAGGTAGGACAGCAGCTGTTCCTTCCTGGGGACTAAGAATATTCACTAGGGCAGTTTGAAAGATACTTCACTGTGCTACCAGGAACATGAGATTCCAAGAGCCAGCATCCCTGAATCCATGGCCTAGTGGGTAGTGCAGATGGCCTTAAGCATTCTCCACTACCTGAATTGTGAATTTTTACTAATTATTGATAACCTGCTCTCTAGTTTTCCTGGAAGCAGAATCTGAAGTTCTTGTCTGCTCCATTGACTTATCCTCCATTATTTTCTCTGTGGTCCCAGGAATCTTGGATTTCTGACTGGTTTTGAGATTATGAAAGCGAAGTATTATATAGTTGCACACCTGGAGGTGTTCAAGGCCAGTTGGATGAGGCTTTGAGCAACTTGGCTCTTTTTGGGCTGACAATGAAACGAAGTACACCATAGAATCGTAGAATCATTAAGGTCAGAAAAGACCTCCAAGATCACTACAAGAAGGACATTGAGGGGCTGGAGCACGTCCAGAGAAGGGCAACGAAGCTGGTGAGGGGCTGGAGAACAGGTCTTATGAGGAGTGATTGAGGGAACTGGGGTTGTTTAGCTTGGAGAAGAGGAGGCTGAGGGGAGACCTCATCACTGTCTACAACTGCCTGAAAGGAGGTTGTGACGGGGTGGGTGCTGGTCTCTTCTCACAAGTGACAAGCAATAGGACGAGAGGAAATGACCCCAAGTTGCACCAGGGGAGGTTTGGACTAGACATTAGGAAGAATTTCTTCACTGAAAGAGTGGTTAGGGATTGGAACAGGCTGCCCAGGGAGGTGGTGGAGCCGCTATCCCTGGAGGTGTTTAAAAAACGGGTGGATGAGTTTCTTAGGGACATGGTTTAGTAAGGTACAGTTGGACTCGATGGTCTCAGAGGTCTTTTCCAACCAGATGATTCTATGATTCTAAAATAATTATGTTAAATGAATCATACTTTGTACTTTAAAAGACAAATTGGATTTAACAATCAGTTTGTTAAGCAGAAATAATAAGAACGGATGACTAGTACTCATTAGATCTGGCTTCTCTCACATATGTATGTAATGCAGGATTCTTGGATGTTCTCTTTAACTCATTTCCTATGAACTCATGTTTTAATAACTAACTTCTTATTGTTTATACATTGTATGTTACATACTAATATACATGTTATTGATTTTTTTCCACAAATCAGTAACTTTTCATGGGCTACTTGTTTTATAATTCCTGATTTAACAAAGGACCACTTTAAAGGAATAATAAAAGCTATTCAGGTCCAAGTTCTCAATATTGTATTTGCAAAGTTTATTAATTTTTACCTAGGACAACCCCCTCCTTTAAAATCTACTTAAGCAGGACATTTCTAGAAGCCGAATGAAAATAAAATTTTATGCTTAGAAACACCAAGGATAAAGAAGTCCGAGTCTTTCAACAAAAACTAATGGAAACATAAGCAACAAGAAAAAAATTAGCTTATGCTTAAGGTTTTGTGGTAGAACTGCAGTGATGTTGTACAGTTCTTGAGTGTCCCACAGATCCCCTGGATAAGTAATTTGTTATCTTTTTGCTTTTTGTCTGCTCATCAGACTAGATTCTGAGATATACCTTCTTCCTGTATCTGTTCTATTTAATTAAAAAGCTCTTTGGATTGACTGTAGACAGCCAAGCATGTAAGAAACTAATTTTAATTGTTTTCTGTCAGTGCTTCTGTGTCTTCTATAATGACGATCTATGAGTTTAGAAATAAATGCATGTTAATATATAATATAATATATAATATTAATATATAAATATTATATAATATTATATATATAATATATAATTCTGAATAATCTGATCTGTAAATCATAGTTTTACCACTTAACTCCCAGTTTATACATTACCATTTCTTGAAATTTCTGTTCTAAATACACCAGGCAAAAAAAGACATACCCATCCCTCTATAAAGATGTTATCTACTTCAAGTTTTAGAAGCAGTTTCTAAACCAAATCAATTTACTTGCATCACAGCTCCCTGTTTATGACAAAAGCTCCCATTTGTGTCCATAATATTATTTAATAATATTAATTATTAAAACTAGACTTATATAGCAATAAACTGAAGTATTAGCGAGACAAAGGAGATTCCTAGAAAACAGGGAAAGTAAGAAACACAATAGTTAATGAACTTGGTTCCTCAGGCTTGAAATAAGAGTTTAATAACATCTAGTACTAAAATAATTAAGTAAAATCATTAAAATTTAACTAATTTCCATATATTTAAAGTCTCTCTCACTTAAAAAAGGTGTACTTGTGGTGATGCTAGTCTTAACCTAATGAAATTGTAAATATACATATAAATTGTAAATACACATACAACATAAAAAGTCAAAGCATCTAATACTCCTGAAAATTCTCTGTACTTTGAATGATCAAAAGGGGAAAAAACCCACCGTAATTATAATTCATAGTTAATCTGGCTGGCAATTAAGCACCACTCAGCTGCTTGTTCGCTCCCTGGTAGGTGTGTAAGTGTGAAAACTCATAGCTTGAGATAAAAACAGTTTAATGTGCAAAACAAAAGCCACACATTGAAGTGGAGAAAGACAAGGAATTAATTCACCAGTGCCTATGGACAGGCTGGTGTTCAGCCATCTCAAGGAAAGCAGGGCTCCATCACATGCAACAGGTGCTTGAGAAGATAAACAACATCACTCTGAATGTCCCCCCTGTTTGTTTTTCTTCTCCCACCTTTATATGCTGAGTATGATATCATATGGTATTGAACATCCCTGTCAGCTGGGGTCAGCTGGGGTCAGTTTTTCTAACTGTGTAATCTCCTAAAATCTTGTGCATCCCCAGCCTACTCGCTGGTGGTGTGGGGTGAGGAGTAGAAAAGGCAACAAATAATCATTTGTGCTTTTGAATATCTTCACAAAGGTGTTTTGACTTGTAATTGTAAAACATGTAAGATTAATCAAAACAGACTCTTTCAAGAAAAGTGTTCTTTTGCCAAATGTAATCAACTGCTATACAACATAAACATTTGGGAGTAATAATTCAAATGCTTCAAAAAGACCTCTAAACAGTAATCAATGTTATGAATGATGGTTAAAAGCATGCTACAGGGACAAATTAGATCTTGACAGTCTGTTACAGAGTGCCCCATGCTGGCCAGTGCTGTAAAGAGCATATCTGGCAAAAAGAAGTGAGTGGGATAGATCTGCTGCTTTTGCAGGCACAATGGAGAATAAGTAGTCAGCACCAGACCACAACTCAGAAAAACATCAGGAGGGAATTTCAATGCATAGTAAATTCAGTTTGTTAAGCACCTACTTTCAGGATTCCTCAGTTACTATAATCAGAAAAGCCTCCTTGCATTTGAGAAAATTATTCTTAGAAAAGGGAAGTGCATGAAAAATGTGATTAAAGTAGGATCAACCCCTTTCCAGTGAGTTTTCCCATCTCTTTTGTTTTCCAGAACCTACTCTATGATGAGCCCACAAATTGCTTGGGAAGAGAGAAGGGTGAATGGTCTCCTGGAGCTAGATCAAGCATTGGGCATTTTATGGTACAACGGTGAAAGCCTCAGCGAAGCATTCAGGCAAGAGAATGGAACAATTCAATGAGACTGGATGCTGGCAAACACCAGGCCTCCTTAATACATCAGTGTACATCAAATCAGGCAAAACATTTTACCAGCATGGCTCTGGCTGCTGAGTGAGCATACACACACCTGTGAGTTTATGCATTTTAGGTGATATGTCAAAATTTTCTTTTAGAATATACATTAAAATAATAGCTAAGTGAATGTGCAACAAAAGCTGTTCACCAGAAAAAAAAATATTTTCCCTAGGGAAAAAAAAGATGCGTATTGTTGCTATGATCCCTCATCATGAAAATTTATTTGAGCAGAAGAGATGATTTTTCTAATCACTTAAGAATTCCAAATCCATTTAGAAATGTTGCTTCTTTTCCCAGGCTGGTATTGCAGTAAATATTTTGCAGTCAATACACAAGCTAGTCAGATACAGTCACTTTCATGCCATATTTTTCTCATTAACACCTGCCACAGTTTGCGAGTGGGAATATTTACATTACCTTCACCATAATTTCGAAGGCATTTAATATGTTTCTGTTTTGTAATACATTTGAAAGAGTAGTCTCAGCAGTTCAGTGTTTTCTGCTTAGAACATGATGAAAAACATTGATTTTTAGCATACTTTTAGGAAAACTCTCTTGGGTTTTTGTTTTATTTAGAGAAGAATTTTTTAAAGCCAGTTCTCCACTCACTGTGAAACATATGAAGTGTTAAACACCATTCAAGACTGGCCAGATCCACTGCTGAAATAAATTGATACGACACCATGAGCTGCTGTTTAGTTGACTGACACAGCATAAGAGATTAGTTTGGGTGTTTTTTTGTCTTCCTGTATAAAATATGAGAGAATCACTCAGCAGAGATTGTTTCTCCCTACAGCAAGAAAGCTTTTAAAATACATGGGAAACAGGTCCCCGCTGCATGCAGAGATTCTGCACATAGAAACTGAGCTGACATTCAGAGGCAGAGTGAAACTCGGAGGTAGATAGCTTGATATTACATCAGCCGTGCTCCTTCTGTGATGGAAAGGGGGTTCTTGAGAACTATTAGCCACTCTACCTGGTCAGGAAATGGGTAGATTCAACAATCTGCGTGAGCTATTAAAACTATGGCACTCAGGTAGATCATTTTGCACTGAGTGACAGCTGGTATAGGTGTCATATTTTGGAGATAAGCCTGTAAATTCTGGTTTTCAATCGTAAATAATGATTTTTAGATTTCATTATTCCCAGATGTCCTTCATCAGAGAGTTAATTATTTTCATTTAATCCTTGTTTTAGAAATTTTTACTACACTATGATGAAAATCTGAATTACCCTTAAGTTTGTGGAGATTTTTCTGTAAGAGAAATCTCTGGATATTTAGGATACCTCTTGCTTTTACTAAGGCTCTGAAATAATAGAAAAGCAGAATGGAAAGTGGAAGATTCTTTCGTGTTAGTCTGTTATTACACAAAGCTTTCTGCTGATGATAGTCATTTGAACTCCTTGTCTTAGCAACTTCAATGTCCAACAGACACCAAGAGCTCTTTCATCCAGTCTCCATAGCAAGTACAGCAAGATTTCAGTCTCCTGTTTTCATATTACACAAACATTTTCACTTGTACTTTGCAGTGACTCACTGACTGTTCCAAGTCAATTTTACTAACGTGAGTTTGCATGGGATCCATAAGTTTTTGCTGCAAATGCAAGATGAGAGTTTCTGTAGAAAACCGTAAATTAAATCTAATGTATTTTTTTGAAGTTCCCTATTAGAAATCACCCTTCTGATCCCCTTGAGAAGGGAAAGCTAAGACCCCAGTTTCCCTCCCTGTGTTTGTGCTTTGGTAGTTAATCCTCTTTGATCTCAAAGCTGTATTAGCAATGCTGCTTGTAAGCAACAGCACTAGCAGGATTTCATTACATCCATGTAATTGGTAACAGTTATGGAGAAGATGTGCTGTTAATGTTTCTTAGAATAGAGAAGTACCAGTAACCAGTACAATGAGCTTAAGCATTTCTCATTGTGCAAATAACTCACTTTATTGTTCCTTCAGAGGTAAGGTCGAATTCTACCTTGACTATAGGCAGCACGGTCTCCAAAGTCTGTCTTTCTTTAATTGGAACTACACTCACTGCAAGTACAGTCAAAAGCACAGCACCTGTGTTTCGGTACATATTTATCAGCTGCAGCTCTCTAAGTAATATCTATCACAATATAGAAAGCAGATTTATTTTTTTTTCCAGTCAATCTGTATCAGGAAGCTCTAGATCCACCCACTGTCAGGGGTTCCCCCCTGTAACACTTCACCACATACCTCCATAGTAGAGTTACCTCAGTTGCATTTTCCATGCTAAGTACAAATAGAGCAGCACACAAGCCAGCATCAAATCCTGCAGTCAGAAAAGAAGAAATTCTGTTTCTGTGTATGTTGTGTTCCCTTCCCAGAAAGAAACAAGTTACAGCCACCACTAGTATTTGTTAGCCCTACTTCTGAGACTACTTCATAAACTCAGAGAAGGTCTGGGAAGGATGGATGCATGGGAAGATAATCACAGCTCATCATTTATAGAGATGTGTAAGTACTTAACAGATTTTCCTGTCAGAAAACTTTCATCTTTACTCTTTAGAGGGCTGTCAGATACTTGGTGATATTGAGGTTGAGCTAGGTTATGAGGAGATTTCTACATCAAACAAGGGAGTTTGCCACTGCCTTGATACTAAGTATTCGGTAGATGTGCCCTGTTCTTAAGATGGTCACTGGGTGACAGATTAGTACTGTCATGTCAGGCACCCACCAGATTTTAGGTCTGACCTCAGGATAATACAGACCACTGAGTGATATATCCTCCTGAGACAGAGAAGAACGTCAGGAGAACTCTAAGAGAGTTAGTATGTTGCCCTTTCAGGAAGATGTAATAACTTATTGGCCATCTGCCCTTTCAAAGTGGCGCATAATATGTCAAAATACTGCTCATGATGAACACTGAACCTAGAACCTTGAACAGCTAATTTTGGCATTGGTCAAATCCCTTGTTTCAGTTGTCACTTTTGTCTATTTAGTAATTCCATCAGACAGACTTCTGTTGTACCATCTGGAATAACATTATTTCAAGTGAGATGAACTACGCAATCTCTGAGAGCAACAACTTTTGTCATCTTGCCAAGAAGAGTCTGATAATTTATGTGGTAGAAAACATATGGTCACTGAGCTACAAAAATCTAGAATGATTTTGTGACGGGGTTTTTTTGTCAAAGACAAAAGCCATGTTCTTTTAATGTGTCTATGGAAAGGATGCTCATGTCCAAAATTAATATTAAAAGTAATGACATAAGCCACTACATATTATTTTTACATCAAAACCTGTCTAAAATGACGAAGAATGTTGTTGCTGGCTATTCACCTATGATGAGTGCTGCTTTTGACAGCCATGGAAGAAAAGCATGAACAGATGTACTGTTGATATTTTTGTCTCATCCAGTTTTGGAAGATCAATTAGTCTTTCTTTGCCTACAGACAAGCTACAGACACTGACAGACACTGTGCCAAAGACATTTCTCCTTGCAAATAGGTCTCCTTCTCTCTCACTACGGAACTCTGCCAAGCTCATGGGAATCTTCAGTGCTGGTTTTGAGGGGATGTGAGAAGAGACAGAGAACACCTATAGTAGTTTTCTAAACAATCCAGTTTGTTCTTCGTGGGCCAATGTAGCTCTGAAGCCTTTAGAAAGCTGGTTACAAGATTTTGTCCTCAGGATAGCCTTTCTAGATGGTATGGGAATTTCATGCTGACCTTGATCTCTCTCAGGCTCAGCTGTGGGAACTACTGAGAGATATGAAAGAAGGTGTTTGACCAAATTTGCCATGTAGTCCTCCCTCTGAATGTAATCTGGAATTAAATTGTAAAATTCACAGAGCATACCCACTGAAAACTCTGTAATTTGTTATTACGAATATGTTAGCTAAGTTTGTTTCTGGACACTTGGTTTCAATCTGCTGCTGCTCTTCAAGGCAAAGACTTCAGGGCAGTGGGAAGAACATGCTGAAGCACAGCCCTTATGGTTCATATGGTGGTCAGCACCTCCACATCTTGAGCTTTCCAGGTCATTGCACTACAACAATCTCTGAGATCAGGTCATTCCCTTCATCTGTCTGGTCTGTCTGGGGCTACTATTTCCCTTTCCTCTTTGACAGCATGTGCTTAGCAGTGCTTTCCAGAGTGTGCAGACTAGCAGGTTTCTGGCAGCAATGTTCCACTTTACACTGATGTCACTCAAAGACAATTAGAGCAACCTAAGTCTCTAGTTGTTCTCTTTATTACCGCAAACACTATTTGCCTTTCAAACAACCCCTGCTAAGAACCTGAAACTCTACAGCCTTTTTGGCTGATATTACATCTGTTTGTGCTGGAATATGCTGTGTCTTTTAATCCCAGAGCACATTCATTTTAAATTCAACAGCAGCAGGAATTTAGCAGAGAAATCTGCTAGAGTGGTAGTAGGCAGTGAAGACATCTTCAAAGAATACCCAAGGGACTTCGACAAACAGAGCATTTCAAATGCTGGGTTTGGAGCCAGGCAAGTGCTTAAGATTTACATATGCTACACAGTCCTAAAACCTCAATTTCTCTTGTTCAGGATCTTATTCACCACCTGACTGGTGTAGAAACTTCCCTTTTGTCACTTCCACTTCCTTCGGCTTATTATTGTGTACCTGTGCTGCATAAGATTCAGCACACATTTGCAACTGTTTGGCGTTTGATGACACGTAACTATTATCTTAGAAGCTTTCAGAACTGACCAAAAATTTGTGCCTCATCTCCAAATTCCTTCTGAAGTCAAAATATCTGAGGATTCAAAGTGCTGAGAAAATACATTATAGAAATACTCTGTTCGTATACAGAACTGTTCGAACTAACCATAAGTATGTTTTACATTCTCAGTACTTCTCAACACATACCATGTGGCCTCTTAATTCACTAAGGACTATTAGTTGCAAAGTTGTAGACACAAATTTCAATTTAGGAAGACACAGTCGGATCATACACATTATTTTTCCTCTAAGAACTTGGATACTGGGCTAGAAAGATCTGTCATCCACCCCACTATGACTATTTAAAAAATGATTCAGTTAGGCTTGACTTAGCCATGAACACCTAAGATTAGCACATAGTGTTAAACTTTGCAACTAACATTGACTAAAACACTCAGGTTTTATAATATTGGATAAAAAAAGGCCACACAAAGTCTTTCTGGTTCTTTTTTTCTTTTCCACAAGAACTTTTAACAAGTTAAAAAAAAAAAATAAAAAAAATCCCAACACCCTGTATATATTTGTTTGCCACAGAGTTCTGGGTCGTGGGTGCTTGCTCTCTGTATTAGTCTTCTGTTAGGGTGCCTTCTTTTCGCTGCCCCTAGCTAAGCGGAAAAATGGAGCCAGCAGCTGCAGTTTTGGGTAATCTTCATGGCCTGAAAGACTCTCCAGAGGTGTAAAGGCAATTCCACACCACTCTTCTATTGATTCTAAAATAAGAAATTTTTGCATAGAAATTAAGAAGAATCTTTTCTCAGGAAAATAGATACCTGCAAGTTTCTAACTAAAGTGAAATTCTGAATAATTTTGGTAAATCTGTTTTCAGGGTTTCTGTGTCTTTGACTTGTTGTCTCCCTTTATGAACTTCAGTATTTTATACTGAGTGGAAATTTTTTTTGTCTCTGATGTGTCACTCATTGTTTCCACTTTCTGATGTTCTCATCAGAGGCGGTGTCCTGAAGATGGTGTATTGATTAATGTGATGGGTTTGTATGCATGTCCTTGAAGAAAAGGTTAGAGGAGGTGCCTCTCCTGGGCAAATGAATGGATTGTTACCATTGATCTATTTTTGAACTACAGAGGAAATACGAAGCCAGTCCATAACTGCACCATTCAGCACTCTACAAAAGGGAGTAGAGCAGGCACGCTGTCAATTACAGGTAACCATTTCTTTCAAATTCCATTTTTTTTTCAGTTCAAAACCCTAGATTGTTTGACCTATAAATTGAACATTTTAGATGCACAAGAGATAAATCTAAACCTTTATTAAGATGTTGAATGAAAACCATATTAAAAACATTTTCCAAAGGAAATTTCTTTATTTGTGACCTGTCTTACAAAAAAAGCTTAGTTGTTTCCCTTGTGTTACACATCTGGGCACTGTGACAGAAGTCACTGCTGTGTATTATTCTAAGGATCTGGGAGCATCCAATTTGGATCAGCTAACTTCTCATTAAGCTTTTCAGGAGCACCAGTGAGGATACAGGTGATTTCACTTCAAGATCTGTTTTTCCTGAAAAGGCTTATCATAAGCAAGTAGTCCAAGGACAAAACTTGGTAAGTGGACTGGGGCTCAATGGCTTTTCTGTAATGCTGGGTTTAAAATCATGAAAATGTAGAATCATAGTTTAATGAAACTCAAATGTGTAAAATCAAGGAAGAATATAATTAAGACATATTGAACCTTATCGGTGCTGCTTTAAAGCTGATGATAGTTAACAAGAATTACTTGTAGGTATACTAAGTGCAATAACTGGTAGCGTATATTGTAGTATGTAATCCCACTAATTTGTCAGAACTAATGGAATACAAAGTGATTTTTCCACCATGAAGCATGTGATAAAGGGCAGAAGTGTCTGTGAAACCCCCATCCTTCCTATTACAGACCACTCCACTGCAAGCTGTATTGGGAGCTGCATGTGGGTCTTGTCAACAAGATGAGACATAGGTGAAATTCAAGGCTTACTGGATCACACTAAGCTGAAGTACATTTCTATGTTTGAAGGCATAGAAATATGGTGTACTCTCATTATGGTGTTCAGTTTTGGACACTGGGACAGGTAGAACACAAAAGGATGGGAGTGGTATTAAAGTTACTTTCAGGACTTGCTGCATGGGGACAGGGTAGTGTTACATCAGTGTGTACTATAACTCTGAACTTTATACATTTCAGAAATCAGAACCTGAAATACCCTTAATCCTACTTTTTCAGTAGTTTTACAAAATATTACAAGATAACCTTTTGGGGGCTTTTTAAGTTTTGCTTTTCATGCTTTTTTAATTAAAAATGGCCTTTCATGCCTTTTTGACATGAAATTTCTGAGGAAAAAGAACAGCATTACTTGTTGGCTTTTTAAAAGATCCAGTCCTTACAAAAATAGCTGAACGTACAGCTGTAACCTTGAAGGATGCAAACAGTTAAATGATATTTGGATTCATAAGTATATCTTCACCTTATTAAACATGTGCTATCATTGAATGTAAATAATGTTTGCAATATCATGTGTCTAAAGGCCAAGAATATCACAAATATGATCTTAAAATTTAATTTGATTAGAACTCAGTGGACATCTGACTGTATTCTATGGTGTATACTTTCACTTTTTTGAAGTTGTATAACCATGTGAATTATTTAAAAATAATAATTTTCTAGATAAGGAAATAGATACTTGGTCTGAAATTTAGTTCCCACTTTCCCTGACAAATGGATTTTTAAAAATGAGAAGATATAACGCTTGTATGAGATAAGCATGTGTCTTGAAAATGTTAATCTTTAAAGTTCTTTTTTCTGCAATAATATCTCTTTTTAGGGTTTATTATCAGAGTGTTCTTTTCCTAGTATTCTATCCTTTTTCTACATTCTAATGATATTTGTTGGGTTTTTTTCTTCAAATACTTGTCTTGCCATTTTTTTCCTTTAGACACACAGATCTATCTGGACGGTGTTAAAACTAGGTTTTGCTTGGGAAGATCTTCACCAGTTTCTTACATTAGATGAAAATTCACACGGGTAAAGTGATGATAGCTTGCATAACAACTCAGAGGTTTCTGTTCACAAAAGAAATTGACTGTGTGTTAAAGCCTTAGAAACTTTTTCTTCCAAAGACATAACTGTGACATGATTAAGATCTTGTCAATACTAAAATACCTGTGTCACGGGGGATGATCATTAGGACTTCAATTACTACTAATAATCATAATTATCAACACAAAGAATTCTATTTACTTATACTGAGTCAACTAATGATCCTGATATTTTGCCTTCTCATATGCAAGGTGTGTTTTTTAACTGACTGGGACTAGTATATTCATTTATATGTTAGAGATTAACAAGCAGTGATAAAATATGTCAATGATACATTAGTGAAACTGAATTCTCTGTCATTGGAGGTTTAAGGTTAAATATCTGTTGAAAGCACTGGAAATATTGCTGCTCTTGCTTGCATACTGGAATAGGGGAAAGATTGTGTGAATGATTTGTATGATTCAACAGACTTGATAAGGAGTTGGAATTAGAGATCTGAAAACCACCTTAAAGGTAATGGAAAGCAGTTGTGATGGAGTCTAGATTTAACAGCTGTGGTACCAAATGTAAACCCAAGAGACACTTCTAATCTTGTTTGTGCAAAACCCATATGAGTAGACCATTAGTAGCCTCTAGTTCATTCAGCAATAAAGGGAGCTAGCTTTCTGAACACATGGTTTCTTATAAAAATGTAATTCCGAGTTTCATATGTTTTGTGTCCTTTCTCTCTCAGACTGCATGTCATCAAAAGAAAAAAGGCTAAGAAACCCTTGTTACACTTATAGTTCCAAACTGGATATATATTTCTGGAAAGAGGAAGCCAAATGATCAGCTGGTTTTGCCTCTGTTTATTTCTGTGGGTATTTCACAGTATTTGATACTCTTGTTGTCTAAAATCACAGATTAATTCTGGTTTTCATTAACATTCTTCTGATTTACACATGGTAATTCATCACAAGAAAATGGGTTTACCTCATGATTCTCTGCTTGCTATAGTCACTACTAAAAAGCTAACATTGATTGAAAAGAAAATGTAGCTTTACCGTGGTAATTAAATACTTGATATTCACTGTTGGAAGATACACAACTACAGTTCTCATGATGGTAGATGAGATAGCAAACTTTCAAGGGTGATTTAAATGTTCTAACAAGAGTGGAAAACACATTGTTTCAGGTATTTTAGTCAAGATAGTTAAAATGCCTCCAAAAAACTGCTGATCTCTACAGTTCTTTATATTTGATGACTAAATCAGGGCAGATTTTCATCTTCTTATACTGAATACCTCCACATCACAAATCTACCGTGCCTTCTGGGAAATAAGATACTCCTCAGCAAGAGGAAGTGCACAAGGACCTTTACTATCATATTCACACGCTAATGGGAAAGGTTAAGGCCACCATTCTCTGTGTAATGTTTGTTTAAGTGCTTGGATTTTGTAAAAGAGGTTATGGGTTAGTTTCTTGTTGCCATTTCACCTTTGTAATAGTTTTGGGAATTTTCTTTTCTTTTAGAATTATGCAGTACCTTAGCAGATACTCTGTGACACTAAGTAGTGATGCCATGAAGAGCTGTGAATCAGTATACAGAGATGGTGCACCAGTCTTGCCAAATGTAGTGTAGTTTTCAGGAAAATCTTAAATGCATTCACACTTCATTCTGCAATGCTCTGTATGTATTTTTCTGTGTCATTTTACACTAGGTAATTCCACAAAATTTTGCTGTTATTACATCCCAAAAGGCCAAGTGACAACTGGATGGCAAAAGGATCTGCCTTACTTTGTCATCTGTAAACGTAAGCAGCAAGTATTTAAGTCCAGTGTAAGCATTTGTAAACTGCATAGCACTAACACAATTTGAGTTTTAGGACATTTCTATAAGAGACAACCCAACACTGGCAAGCTAACAGCATAAGGAAGTAATTTTTAAATGGAATTTTGTATTTGCACTGAATTTTATGTTAAAAAAAGTAATTGAAATTAGTTTTCTGCTGTTGTTTTCAGATAGCTTCCATCCTCCTGATCCTAGAATGTACTTATCCAGTTAAAAATATTTTTATATAACAACTCTGTGTTTCATGTAAGGAAACATGTTTTGCGTTAGGATGTTAAATTATTGTGACTGTATGCTTTAACATTAGCTTTTATCTTTTTAACCTGTCACTGGTGATTACTTTCAAAAATGGAGATTTTCAAGCAAAAACATTAGTGGTCCTGGAGCAAGTGTTCTAAAGGTCATTTCACATCCTGCATCACCTCCTGCACACATACTGCAGAAGTAATTGGATATTTAGACTTTTTATTTATTTATTTTATTTATTATTTATTATCTATCAGTTGTGCCCATAACTAAAGCAATAAATTAAAATGACCATTTCAGGTGCTGTCCAAGAGTAGAACTGCTAACTCAAAGTCCTAGAGCAGTTCGGCTGTTCAGTTAGATGTTTCTACTATGCAAGCCACCCTTGAATTGCATTCTGTACCTCAGAAAAGTCAATTTTGTAAGTAGGAGTGGCAAAATGGACAGGAGAAAGAAGCAGAGACCATGGAAGTTTTCTCTTGCAGAATCAGAAAGATATAATTCGAGCAACAATCCCCCTATGAAGGAAAACAAGATATCTCTGAAACATGGATTGAATTTTCATTAGAGACTGTTACTGTTGTCTCTAGGCCATTGTCACCCCTTTGAACCATATCCAGAACTAAAGTAATGACAAGAAGCACAAAAGTTTGGTGAAATACAAAACAAGTCACTGTAGTCAGGACCTTCAGTAGCTTTTTTCTGCCTTTCCAAACGTAACTCCAAGCTGCGTGATAAACCCATTGGTGTGAGGATCTCATCTTACAGCTACAGAGTTAACATTACTGTGAAGTCTCTACTTAAAGGGACCCATTACCACCTAAAGAAGAGCAACAGTAGAAAACCTCAAGCACCTTATCATAGAACAGTTACGTATCCCTTCAGTCTGTAGAACTACCAGCTTCACCATCACCTTTTAGATGACAATACGTACTGTGGAGTAACAGCACCATGCTGCTTTCTCTCCAGCAGTAATGGTGGAAAGGATCCCATCATGGGATCCCATCATGGGAAATGTTAATTTTGGTGTGCTAACGCTGGAAGAATAGGAAGTTGAAAGTTGAAATTCAGACAGAGAAGATAATACATTGTTGTTGTTTTCTTTTAGTGGATATTCAGAGAAATGCTGTATTAAACCAAAGAGAAAAAGTGTCTACATCAGACTATATCCTTTTCTAGATCCGTTGTGATCAGTAAGCAAAATAAAATCACATCAACAGGGTGAAATTCCCACCCAACAGCAGCAAAAGGAAAAAATTGCTATAGAGAATGGTGCTTTTTTGCCCTTATCTTCCAGTGAAATGGTATAATTTGATTATTTTTATTAATATATAGGCATATTAGAGTACCTATGGGCAGTATATGAGTAATAAACATTGCTATATTAAAATTTAGAAAAATAAAATTAGACTTCTGCACATCTTTTCAACAAAGTCATACTCACCAAGCTGAAAAAAGGACTGTACTAACAGAATTTTCAGAAAATACTACTTCAGTGTTGCAGACTAAATAGAAAATCTGAGCCCAATGGAATCTGTGGCAAATATCCTACAGATTGTGCAGACCCAAGATTTTTGCCCTAACTACAGCTATTGATTATTAAGTTGGCAACCTTTTCTCAAGAGATCAGAAACATTTCAAATCAAGCAAGTTTCAAGATGACAGCAACAGTTAAGCAGTAGTAGAGCTATGAAGGCACCTTTAATAATACGTATAATTGTCAGCATGGAGAATGAATTTTTCTTCCCAACCTCACAAGCAAAAATTTCAGAAATTAAAAAAAAAAACCAAAGTAATATTTTGGAAAAAATATAATACTTTATGTTAATATATTTATTGAGAAAACATTCTGATCACTGCACTAGTAAGAGCTAACATGATGAATAGTTTATTTTCATAAATACAATAAACAGCATCATAAGACTGTAGAGATACATCTGTCTAATCTGAGAAAAGACTGTCACAGCCACACTGAACAAAATGATAAAACACAAATATACTGAAAACAACAAAATGTTGTAAATCTTACAGTCATCAATGATCATTTAAATTATTAACAATATCTAAAGGATTACATATCCATAGTAACACATTGATATTAGTGGTAACTTGTAATACATGTATTGTAGACTTGAAGTTTTCTCTATTGTGTCACAGATCATGACATAATTACACGTGAAACTAGTCTATGAAACAAATATCACAGCTCAATATGTTTACTATTCAGTAACTACAATCACTAACATCAGGAATAATTACCTCCTGAAATTATTTTCATCCCCTTCTGTGTATGTTAGCACATATAAGTACACTTCTCTATTTAAGTTAAGTTTTCTAGCAAAATTGCTGGCAATATTAACGTTTAAATTATCATGCTCATCTTTGAAATCCTTATGCAAAATCCTTTGAAACGGCTTCTATGAAATTCGGAGCAGACATCAGTATTGTAAACGTGCAAATGATGGCAAAAAGAGTAAATGCAACCAGGCATAATCTGTCTATGACAGCAGCTGCAAACTTCCACTCACTGCAGATTTCTTCACCTTCATCTTGTCTTCGGAAGCGCATTGCTATAAACTGAACTTCCTCCAGGATCTTCACAATCACCTGAACAGTATCCATTAAAGCTTTATTTTGGACAAGCTCAATATCTTCTGGTAAGGGGCAAGAAATCTTTCCACTCTTGCTACCCAGATCATTCTTCTGGGGGCAGCATGGATTTTCCATTGTCTGGTAGCTATAGATCGTGTTGCCATTGCTGGAATGGTGACCAGGCAGGACGTTCATCTCCATGCTATTTACGCTCAGATGGTGCTTGGGGTAGCTGTATTTGCAAGCGAGAGGCTTTATATTTTCCCCAGGTTTCTTCATTCGTAAAAACCAAGCACACCAATTCAGCAGGATGATACGAACCTGAAAGAAAGCAATCATACTGAAAACAGAATGAACTTTTGTGAATTATTGAAGTTTTTGAAATATTTCCTGATTTTTGTAGTTAGTCCTCCATGGTCATCACAGACAAATAGGAAGCAATAATGCAGCAGCCTCAAAAATCAATTCTGGATTTAATCAAACTTACTTAGTTACAATGTCCTCTGATCACTTATAGATACAAAATGGAGCATCATGGAACAAAATAATAGTCTTAATTGCTAGCAGTATTTCAACATTGTCAGTGGCAAAGGAGAGAGAGAAACTAATTCTTCGATACTGTGAAATTCCAAAATACTATATCAAACTTTCTTATTAGAAAATGCTCATATGTCTGCCTTATCTCTGGAAGGAGATGTGAAGTACAAAAACTTTATTCTACAGATATGCTACTTTTTCTTTCAAGACAAAATATTTACTTCTTATGGAAATTACATTTATAAATACAACCAATCCCATTTCCCATATCAAAATAAACAGCAACATTTGCTTCAACTTCCAAATGTTCCATTTCCTAGAGAGCACAAACAGCGAGGCATCAATCTGTTCTTGTCATAGCAATTACTTGAGGAGACAGCTACAGCCTGGGAGTTGTTGGAAAACAACCTGGGCGTGATAGTATGACTCTATGTTCTTTCCCGCATTATTATATCTGGTTTTCTTTGAAGGAAGGACAAAGGTACAGCTGCCCTCAGAGGTCAACAGCTTGACCCTGCAGTGACACTCTCTGTCAAGGTCCTCCGGCTATGCTAATACAGCTGTACTGCTAGCTCCAATCACAGTCACTTGTCTGGCCTCATCCAGAGGGAAGAGTCTGGTTAAAGTTCTCCTGATAAAGGGCAACAGGACCTGAGCAAATCTGTACTAGTCCAGGTTTAAAGTATATCAAAAGAAAAGCCTGAAACCTGACAAACCTGATTTAGGCACAGCAAAGAGCTAGAGTGCTCTTGCCTTTTGCCAGAACACCCTTTCTTCTCTCTGTCCTTGGTGTACCATATCTCTTGATGTTATCCACTCCCAAACTTCTCCTTAGCTGGACCTTCTTTAGTGCTCTTTTCCATGCTAGATCAGCAGACATTATCAGAAGTGTCAGAAAGTCAGCAGCTCTCACTTCTGAACTGGTTAGGCAACAAATGCCTTGAAAGAACACCTCAAAGTTTAACTCCTGTCTTAGAAAAAGTTGGCTTTTCAAAGTCATCAGATGTTAATAAACAGGAAGGCAGAATTCTCAGCAGTGGAGTAAGGGAAGAAATGAGCACCTGCAGAGAGGCTAAGTATTAACACATGTATCTTCTCCCTCTTCTGGTTTAAAGGCCAAGCATGGAGCCCGTGAGAGAGGCAGGGAAAAGAAGCTGTTCAATTGTAGTTTAGGCAATGCAGTCTGTTAAATCTCCTACTTCTGGAAGTGCTTGCACACAATCCCAGTGCCTTCTGCAACTTACTCCAGCAGCTAGTTCAGTAGGAGATGAGAGCTATCCTGTAACAATCAGCATTAGACCTTTACAATAAACTGATGTCTGGCTCTGCCAGGATGAAGAGGGTTCAAGGAGTAAGTAGAGAGTAGGGATGTGTGCTGGGTTTGGAATTGAAGAGAATAAATTTCAGGTAAGCAATTTCCTTCTCTCTGCAGATGATTGCCTTAGATTCCTCATTTTTATTGGGGAGAACTCTGTCAGGATGCCTCTCTAAGAAATACCCAACACAGGTGTACAGGAAAAAAAATAAAAATGAGGCTTTGCCAGGAATCCTCATGATTGAGTCTTGCCCGTGCCTTGCAGAGTGCTGTTGTCCACTTCTGTTAAGTCAGCCTCTTCCATACACACTTGGCATTCAGCCTTTTTCTCTTGAAATCTCTCAACTCTGTCAGCTTGTCTAGTCAACAGCTTTCATGGTCTATTATCTGCACTTCCCAGTAGTGTTTTCCACAGTCTTTATTTCCTGATGGCATTTCTTTAATATGTACCAGTTTAGCAGTCAGGACATTGAACAACATTCCTCAAGAGTGAGAATTCATTGTACGCTGTGTTCCCAGCCAAGACAGCGAGAGACTGGTAGAGAGCAAGAGCTGATTTGCAGGGTCTGTGAGTAAATTCAACACAAACCATTATGTCTAAGCTCCTTGGAAAGAAAACAAAACAATAAAATTGTCCATGCAGGCTGATATGTTGCTGCATACCCTGTCTGTGTAGAATTCTGAAGCATATTTACCCCGATTTGTGCACTCAGGACTTGCTTACATGCAGGTTCATCCAGAATTCACATGTTCTGCTGTCTTGAGAGTAAGATGATATAAATGTTACAGCACTTTAGTATACTCAATTGTTATTGGATTTCTTTTTTTAATTCACATTCATGCTGCAGTTTATTTTTAGCTGTTCTGTACTGAGGCTGACTTTGATAAAGGTAACATTTGACATCATGTCAGGATAATTGTCTAACATAGCAAATGTGAGATACCATAGGATGCTGTACAGCAAGACTTTAGTGAAAGCAGGTTGGGTAGATAGTTGACTAGAACTATTTGTATCTGCTTCTGCTTTCATTCCTTTTCTTTTTGCAAGTACAAAGCATATTTTGCATATTCTAGAATGTATTCTTAGGAAAAAGAGAAAGGAAAAAAGACATAATTTTCTTGTAACTTGAAATCTAAAGCAAATACATTCCTATTAAATCCAACTGGCCCTGGTACCAGACCTCAGTGGGCTAACAGAGTCTGCTGCTGTACAGAGAAGGGTGTCCACACACCAGTGCGCTGAGAATTGATCAAATGGCAGCAGATAAAATTGGGTTTCCACACAGATAAGTGGGTGCATCTTCCAAGCCAAGGAAGTTCAGGGGTTTCCTTAGAACAGTCAAACTCAGATCAGCAGCACCACCTTTCTGTTTCTGCTGGTGGTGCAGTAGCAGTGAGCTCCAAGCCATGAAAGGCATATCTGGGTTCAGTATTCAGCACCCTCACTACACTGAGGTACTGGTGTTCCTGATCTTCCAGCAACTCAGGGAGCCAGCTCATAACTGGAACAGTTGCAAGCTGGAAGTAAATTGGCTTCACCTCCTGTCTTTGTTTTGCAACATTACAGCTCTGTCATGAACTGCCGTCAGAGACTCTGTAAGGGAGCAAAGCAGGCCAATGGTGCAGCAGAGACCAGTACAGGTGTGTTAGTGGTTTGAAATGTCGTGTTTTATCAGTATTGGTGCCCGCTGGATAAGAAATCAAAGGTGTTGCTCACAGGGTTAACACTTGCAAGAGGAATGCTGAGCAAGATTACTCTGTCATGACTCAACGATCCTATTGTCAATTTAAATAGAAAACCCAACTAACATATACTGGTTTTAATGGAAAAACAAATTTAATGTTTGTTTGTTCCCTCCAATAGCAAACATGTCATGCTTATTGTCTGTAACTAACTCTTCAGTTTAATGGAGAACAATTTCAGCCCCTCATCTATAACTGGTTTACTATAGCTTTTAGGTAATTTTTTTTTTCAATAGTCTGCTGAATATTTGCCGGAAAAGCTGCTTACCCATTTGGGCATCTTTCCTGCTTGTGGGTCATGATGGTGAAACTGCAGAACCAGCACTGTTACCACCACAGACAAACCAACGATGACCATGATGCTAGCAAAATACTGAGCTGCAAGTAAAAGGAGGACTTGGTTAGGAAAGGAAAAAATCCTAAACAAAAGGCAAATAATATTCCTTGGCCATGCCTGGAGATCTACATTTGAGAAGAGTTGCGTGAAATTGAAACATCTTCTTCTCTGGTCTTCCATACTGGAGCATTTGAGGCCTTCTGCATTTTCAGTGTATCATCTGCCCTGTTTCCTCCTCTCCAGGGGAAGAAGGGCTAGAACCAGTGAAAGATGTAAACTGCTTGGGGTTTTTTCCCCAGAGAGAAGCGTAGGGCCGCTTGCCAAGGATCTGCTCCCTGACTGCTACCAGTACAGCAGGGAGCTGAGCTGACCAGAGCCACCAAACACCAGCATCCTCAGCCTTGGGCCACTCTACAGTAACAGCAGAGGTGCTGGAGGGAAATGCTGCCCTCATGGTGTCACTAGGCTCTCTCAAAAAGTGTTATCAGACACTCTCCCTCACCCCACCACTGCCCACAATGGCACTTTCAGCACTTTCCTCAGACCTCAAGAGCACTTCTTTTTGTTCCCATAAAAGCATCCCTGCTGATTACTAAATTTAAGCCTGTCATGCAGGAAAGAAATCAAGACCTAGAATGCCAGAACTGAAATATGAAATAATTTGTCCTAAGTGACAGTATAGCTTCTTCAAGTCAGGAGTGAGCTTAACGCACGCAGAATTGTAAAAGGGAATTACCCACAGGGCTAATGACATTCAAAAGCAAAATGCTAAGGAGCATTAGCATTGACTGATACAAAGGGGTGATGGGGGAGAGCTTGTGACACTGTCTGAAACTAAGGTCTCCTTTTCACCTTTAGCCCTCCCTCCTCCAGTTTACAGGAAAATTAAAAAATTCAATGCAGGCTCCAAGGCAAGTTTTGCTCTGGCTCTATTTCTTTCTGAGGCACTTCCCACTGCCTCAGCAGCAAAAAGTTTGTTCATAATAATGAAGTTCTGAGGCCTTCCTGAAATGAACACTGCAATTGTGTCAAAAGGTGGGCATGGCTTTCTGTGACAAAATGAATTATACACATGGATTAGAAGAATAGTCCTGAGGGTGAGGTGAATTGAAGAGTCTCTGTTGCACTTACTCAAGAAAGTACAGAGCCAACAGCCAGGCATAAGCACAGCAAACCAGGAACCCAGGTTTCAAGGAAACTGGATAATCTGATTCCAATATGCCCCAGACACAAAAACACAGAAGTGTTGGCATCATTGGTTTAATTACTTCCATAAGTCATTAAACAACTTTCATAAATTCTACACATTTTGATACCACTAGACTTCAAAGGTCTGAAGCGTTCCATTAAAAATGGCTTTGGCTTGGATTTTTCACAGATCCTTGGAAAATTAGTCACCTGATCAAACTTGCAAACAGCTTGGTGTTATCTGACACAAGATCGAAGTCAATCATTAGCAGGTTTTTGTGCTGTATATGCAGAGGTAAGGAAACTGCTAGAGACTTGCTACTAAACAAAGAAAACAATCTTTCAGGAGTAGACTGGGAACTAACTGTAGGGGACTTGTAGACCCAGGTTTTGCCTGGTGATATGCAAAGAAGATGGCTGGGTGTGCATCACCTGCGTATTGGCAAGGGGCTTTCTATTCAAGGTAAAGTGAACTTTTCATTTGGAATGTAAGGAGGAAACAGGGTGTGGTACTTCAGTCCTATTTTCAGTGTCAGGCAATAAAATGTCACAAGATATCTGTGAAATGAGAACTGGCAGGTAGACATGTGCAGCCGAGGTAGGTGTAGATGTTGCATTCATTTCAGGGGGAGAAAGCCCCAGAGTCCTGGGGCAGCCCAGACCTACTCTAGGGCTGGATTTTGGCAGCCCTGAAAAACCAGCAGGGAAAGGGATAGGAGGAAGGAGAAAGGAAGTAGCAGTGGCTGACACATCTGTGATGTTCACCTTTCACATCTCTAGCTGGGGATATGACAAAGTCTGTTGCCTCCTTTCCTGTGGCAAAGGAACGTTAACCTAATAGCCATTGTTCACAAGGGAATTACTGGATCTTCTTACCATGGGTCTCTGATTGAAAATGTGGCTCTGTGTTTACAGTCCAGACCCTACATTAGGGCAGAGTCACAGCTAGTGATGGCCAAGACCTGGCTGGGCCTGGCTTCGGTGATGCTTGTCCTTTAAGGGAAGAAAAGGTCCAAAACTGAATCCATGAGGCAAAATGGTGTTAACTCTGGTGCGATATCCATACCCACTCAGTATTTCCTGATCTTTCCTTCTGGGGTTTAATCCTACATCCTGTCTTTCCCAGCAGAAGATAAACATGGTCCTTCAGCAGCAGTCAGGAGAACTGGGGGGGAATAACCCTGTTTTGTCTCTGATGCACCCCCCCTAAAAACATGACTTCATCCTCCTCCAGTCAGCTGGCTTGGTATGTCTATTACTGGCAGTCTTTATCCCTCACATCAATCAAATTAAACCCATCACTTGGTGAAAGGCCTGTTGTCTCTAGCACTCCCTCTTATATGACCATGAATCAATCTTCTACAGCAATCCTGTGACCAGAGGAGCCTGGCTACTGAAAGGATAATACAACCAAAAATAACCAGAAAACCTTTTTTAAAAAAATCAGTGACACATCTATTTTTTTCTTGCAAGCATTTTCTGACATCACCTATATCAAAAGTACAGCAATGGCTTCCAGTTTGTAATCTGAGGGGCTTCCAATACCATTTTTGGACCTTCCGTGTCATTATCTGATGTTAGAGAAGAGCCTGAGGATTATTTTGGAGGTGTTTTGGAAGATCTGCTGCTTGAGTAGAACTGGATTAACTTAAGGATTGATTAGAAGCAGGGTAAATAAAACAGAAACCTTAAGAGGAGCAAGATGATTCCAGATAGATGCTCTGCCTTGTTGAGTTTATCACAAAATACTGCTCCAGAAAGCAGGATATTATCCCAAACTGTTAACACAGTTAATCATAGGATAGGCAGAGCTTCTCCACCGTGATAAGTTACAGTCTTGTCATTCCTATTTCCTATGAAAGAGTGGAGGAAGGAGGAGAATGTCCCATAGTGGGTTCTCCTAGCTATTTGTGTGACTACTTTCTGTGCCACCTGAAGCCTGAACTCAATACTGCAGTCGCTTTGGACCAATAGGCAGATGGGATTTTCAAAGTAAGCATTTTAAGGTCTGTATCTGCACTGTGTCACCCTGCTCTAACAACAGTGGCACTACAGCACAGTTAACCGAGAATCAGGGCAGAGGATGTGGGTGGAGGAAGGAAGGACCCCACAGCCTCTGGCTCGCTGTAGAGTGGAACAAGAAGTGAATTTGCTGCTTACTAGGGCTGGGGTCTTAGAATCACAGAATCATAGAATCACTAGGTTGGAAGAGACCTCTGAGATCGAGTCCAACCGCACCCGTCTCCCCACTAAACCATGTTCCTAAGGAACTTATCCACACATCTTTTAAACACCTCCATGGGTGGTGACTCCACCACCTCCCTGGACAGCCTGTTCCAATGTCTGACCACCTTTTCAGTAACGAAATTCTTCCTAATGTCCAGCCTAATAGCATCAGTAACCTTTTCTTAAAATCAAAACATCTGTTGCTGAAAGCAGCCATGATTACAGAGGGAAAGGGAAAAGTGGGGACAGCTACAAACTTTTCAGTGCCCTATGGCCCCAAATGTTTTTCCCAAATGTTGCTGGTGGAGAGGAAGAAGGATCGGGAAGCAGCGCTGTTCATGCTCATAACTGTACGCTCTCAGTTTTCCAGAGCAACAGCTTTTGGCTATGTCTGACTATAACATATATATAATGTGGATTGATCTGAAAAACTGGCTGGTTTTGGTAGTAAGAAAACATTACATAAGGAGCTGAATCTTTTTAAGACTGTTAGTCCAAACTGGCAGCTTATACCAAGACACCAATTTTTGAAGACATTCCTACAGCAGCGCTGGTCACCGCTTTCTCAGGTGCCACTGGATGTGGGTAAGCATGACCACCAACTGTGTAACACTAAGGAGGCTCTAGTTACAGCACAGTTATGAAAGGGAAGAGTTACAGTTAGGAATCTGTCGGAACTTCTTCCTTAGTGACTTTTTAATGCACAGTTTCCAAGTCTTAATTACAAGGCTGCTTTCAAATGGAAAATACAGTTTAATGGAACAAGTCAGGGATATGGAGACATTAAACAGAGAGGCACAGTGCTATTTAAAAAAATTAATCCAGGCATATGCTGGTTGCCTAAGGAAAGAACTCATCTTTTCTTCAGAGATGGTCATAAAGCCATTAGCAAAAATGGATCTGTTTGTCTAGTGTTATTTACATGGATCATATTGTCTGTATAGAAATAAAAATAGCCCTGCCAATTTAGATCTAAATGTCTCAAATGTAGTTCTCAGATGAATTACCTAAGCCTTTAGTTTCAACAGGCTTGTACAAAAGCTCTAATTGAAATAAGAGTGTTTATTTTAATTCTGTTTTGGTCATTGAACCAGTAAATTGACACAGTGACATGGCATACCCTTGCTTACATAGTGCACTAGACTGGGTGGAATGGTGTTAGGTGATGGGGGAGGAAGGTGCATGAAAGCCCCATGAAATCACTGCCAGGTATAATGTGAGACCAAACTGTGCACAATTGCATAGGTTCTTAGAAGCAGAAAGAACAATTGTTATATACCTGAGCTGTACCATATAGGCTTTGTGATTTTACCAGTGATTAGTGCACTCAGACCCATAATTTCAGTTGTGTAATATATCTGGAGTTCCCTGCATTTATATACATCCTTTTCTTGAGTAAAGAACTCCAGCAGTCTAATAAGTAGACTCTTGATAAAAGCATTTTTAAAGAGAGAAATTAAAAATAAGCCAAATCACAAGCGCAGACAGAGACACTTCCCATGGGGAATGAGCAAGATATACAAGGAAGGGTAAGTTTAGGACACAGCTGCTCTTGCGTAGTCATGGTCTGAAAGTCTTTTAGGATCTGCACTCTAGAGATTTTAAGTGCCAGGAGGGATCTCCAGGATTCTGTAGTCAAGTAAGCCTTGTCTACTTGTGTTGGATTCTGGCCAGACGGTTGTTATTTGTAAATGTCATGGTTGAGCTGGTTTCTGTCGCTGATGGATGCATATGCATGGTTAATTTTTTAAACAGAGGCATCTTGACTCTGTTTTCCAGACTTCTCTTTTCTTTACTATCAAAGGTGAGTTTGCAGAAGGACAGGATTCAACTTTTGAAAGACTGTGGTGCCTTGCTTCACACATGTGCATGCTGCTGAAAACTGGTTTTTGCAAATATCTTGTTCCCCCTGAATGGAAGGCTCTCCCTGAGAAGGGCTGGAGCAGACATGCTCTTGGGCAAGGAGTGGCTAGTTACTGATAAAAGTGCAAGCCTCCAAGAAAGGTAAATGGGAGCAGAGGGCAAATAGTGACCAGTCTGTACAGAGGGAGTATTTCCTGGTATAGAAGGTTGCTGGCTGTGGAAAACAAAGCTCTATACATCGCCCTGGAATGTAAAACAGCAACAGGGTCCTGGTGTTCAAAGGTGCTGTGCAGCCTACTGCTGATTTCTAGGCCAAGCTTTTGTGAGTTACTCTTTACGGAAAAGAAGCTGGCTTGTTTCTAAAGTGCGTTAATGCAGTGGGCTACATAGAAATGGGAGGCCATCATATGGGGAAGCTGCTTGGGTGGAGTAAGAAAGTCTCTGCTCTTGGCAGATTTACAAACAGACTATGCAGAGAGCATTCCAGGGCAGCAGGGATCCACTTTGCAGAAAGGTAAAAAACCCAAGTATCTTGCCCTATCTTCTTCCCTGTGGTTATTTAGGACAAAAGGTGCTTCCTTTATTGTAAATGTAAGTTGAGGTCAAGGGAAAGTGTCCTTAACTAAGAAGAAATGGTATATGATTTCCACATTTATTAGGAAATACACGAGACATCAGAAGCTAGTTCTTTTCTTTGTATTGTGTTAGACCAACTTTCCTGTTCTTCCTCAATAAAGACACTTCCAACAGCAGCTGTGAGAATTTCCCCTGTTATTACAGTTAATTAGTTAAAGCTGAGGTCAGAAGGTGGAGAAAAGTAAGAGAGATAGTAGGTCAGGCACCAGGATTTTTGTACTGGCAAAGGCTGGTAACGTTCACCTCGGTCCAAGTAGGTGTGAATGCATGGGTTTGTTTTTTTTTTTTTTTAAAAAAAAGAACAACCCCCTCCCCCAAAAAACCCCCCAAAACCCTCAATCATAAACAAACCAAACCCTGACCCTAGAATATAATGCAGATATTTAAAGTACATAGTGTCACATTTTCAGAACATAACTTCTCCCACATGCATGAAGACCAGGGATAATGGCTTTTCTGCAGACCAGCAATGGATCTTTCTACTTCAATATCAAATTACATGCATACTTCTCAAACTACATGCTTTAGAAGATTTGTTTGTTCCTATAACCTGGCACTAACTGTGCTGATTCTCCAAAAATTCAACAAGCTGTCTAAGTGTCCTCCTTTTTCTCACACTCATTCCTGAGGAATTTCAGCTAGACCAGAGATCACACTGAAAAACTGTGATCACAACCTGTTCTATACAGTTCAGCAGCTAGACTATCCCATTTGGGATCATCCATAAGATGACTATGGAGAGACTGCGCTGTGCTATCACATTAGAGTAAGGATAAAGTTTTCAGAACTCAAGGTCATGTAAAATCACACAACCAAGCATTGAGCACTTGCTGAAAAAATGGCTGTTTGGGTGTAGACGCCAAATGGGTGAGCAGTCTTTCCTTTGGAGTGGAGCATGGAGTTAAGAGCAGGGGCTTTAAATTAGGAATATCGTGGAAGGGAGATTACAATGTAAATTTAAATTGAGAAATGGTCAACAAGTGTGGAAAGAAAGTGGTACTGGGTGGCTAGAGCAAGAAAGACCTCAGCAATGGTGAAACAAGGTGAAGGGGCTCAACTGGGAGTAGGCAAATATATGAAGTCTGGGAAATATGCAGAAGCAACTGGAACTCTGCCTATGGTCATGAAACAATAATGTTGTGGGGACAACTGAGATGTGGAGGAACTTTTCTTTCTACTGGAATGCTCTAATGCATAGGTTCAAGCTCTTAAAGGAGAACACACAGCGAAGACAACACGGATTGTCCTCTATATGAAGAAGCCTACTGAATGTGAGGGGTTCCTCTGTGGGATCGATGAGAGCTGCTGGAGAACTTGTGGGTCAGATAACAGCAAAGACGCTAACGAGGGTAATGTTGTGGTGGGAGTAGAGCATAGACCACCCAAACACAGTGGATATGGGGATATGGGTTACTTAAAGCAGCTCAGAGAATCCTCTGTTTCACAGGTTCTGGCTATCATAGGGGACTTTGGCCTCCCTGATTTCTGCTGAAAGGGCAACACAATGTAGTGGAAGCAGTTAAGAGGATTTATGAAGGAAACTGATAATTTCTTGATATAAGTACAGGACAGGCCAAATAGAGGTGATGTGGGGCTGGCTCTGCTCTTCTCTAGCTAAGAACTGTTTGGGGACATGATAACAAATGACAGCCTAGGCTATAGTTATTATAAGAAAGTGAAGTTCAAGACCATGAAGCGAGTGAGGAATAAGAACAGCAAAGTATAGACTTCGAACTTCAGGTGAGCAGAACTCTCATTTTTCAGGGAACTTGTAGCTGAGATCCCACTGGAAGAAGTTCTGAAAGATAAAGCAGCACAAATAACCCACAAAGGTTTAAAGTACAGCAGCGTCTAAGTGCAAGGAAAGTCCTTTCTATTACCCACACAAGCAAGGAAACACATCAGGGTATGTGGCATGGCTAAGCTGGGAACTCACAGCTAAGCTCTAATGTAGAAGAGGCAGGGGTTGTGGGAAGCAGGGACAGGTTGCACAGGCAAAATTTGGAAGCATTGCCTGGGTGTTACAGTTGGTGTTGGGGATGCTCAGTAGTTGAGGTTGCCGATGGATTCATGGGGCAACAGTAAGAAATTCTACAATTACAAAACCAGTAAAAAAGTAAACAAGGAAAAGAGGGGCTTCTTGCTGCATGGGGAGGATTATTTAGCTATAGTGGACAAGGACCAAGACAGTGAGTACTTGTCCCCAGTTTTCACCATCAGGGTCTCCGATGTCGCTGGGCTTAGAGACAAGGACGAGAATAAACAATCAGCAGAGGATGAGTACGGGGTCAGGGATTGACTGTGCAATCTGAACCTGCTCAAGTTTATGGGACCAGGTAGGCATTACCAAGAGTCCTAAGGGTATTGTTGCAAAGCCACAGAGATGGGGTAAGATCCTTGACAACTGGAGAAAGACATACATTACGTGTATCTTCAAAAGAATTTAAAAAGACAATCGAGGGAACTACAGCCCTGTCATTCTGACCTTGGTCCCTGGGTAAAATATGAAGCCAGTCCTTGGGGAGAATTTCTAGATGTTTGGGAAGGTGAGGACTAAACCAGCCTGCATGTAGGAATTTGCAGATGGCACCAAGCTGGGTGGCAGTGTGGATCTGCTTGAAGGAAGGGAGGCTCTGCAGAGGGATCTGGACAGGCTGGATCGATGGGCTGAGACCAACGGGATAAGGTTCAACAAGGCCAAGTGCAGAGTCCTCCATTTGGGACACAACAACCCCATGCAGCATTACAGGCTTGGGGAAGAGTGGCTGGAGAGCTGCCTGGCAGAGAAGAACCTGGGGGTGTTGGTTGACAGCCAACTGAACATGAGCCAGCAGTGTGCCCAGATGGCCAAGAGGGCCAATGGCATCTTGGCCTGTATCAGACACAGCGTGTCCATCAGGAGCAGGGAGGTGATTGTGCCCCTGTGCTCAGTGCTGGTGAGGCCGCACCTCGTGTGCTGGGTTCAGTTTTGGTCCCTCACTACAAGAAGGACATTGAGGGGCTGGAGCGCGTCCAGCAAAGGGCAACGAGGCTGGTGAGGGGCTGGAGAATAAGCCCTACGAGGAACAGCTGAGGGAGCTGGGGTTGTTTAGCTTAGAGAAGAGGAGACTGAGGGGAGACCTCATCAATGTCTACAATTGCCTGAAAGGAGGTTGTGACAGGGTGTGTGCTGGTCTCTTCTCACAAGTGACAAGCGATAGGACGAGAGGAAATGGCCGCAAGTTGCACCAGGGGAGGTTTAAACTGGACATCAGGAAGAATTTCTTCACTGAAAGGGGGGTCAGTGATTGGAACAGACTGCCCAGGGAGGTGGTGGAGCCGCCATCCCTGGAGGTGTTTAAAAAATGGGTAGATGAGTTTCTTAGGATTATAGTTTAGTGGGGAGACAGGTACGGTTGGACTCGATGATCTCAGAGGTCTCTTCCAACCTTACGATTCTATGATTTTTCAAGGATAAATCATGACTGACCAGTGTCATTTCCATCTATAATAATACAATATTTGTAGACAAGAGAAAAACCGTAGACGTCATTTCAATCACCTTCAACAAGGCTTTTGATGCAGCTTCTGCTTCCTGAAGTTCTTTCCAACCTGAACTCTCTTGTTATCCTATGAAATAAGAGTTTGCATTGCACTTGGGTGGTCAAATTTCACAGCATGCAGCCTGAGTGCACCCTAGTGTGCCAAGGTTCATTTTGCTTTTGGCCTGTAACAGGGAAAGCATCAAATGACAGCAGCCACAGGATTGTTTTAGACATCTCTCATCTGGATGCCCGAAGTCAGTCTCCAGGGTGTAACAAAGCATCCATGTGCAAGGATTATTCTTTTACAGTATCTCACAATATAAAATTTGTCTAATGAACAGATGAAAGAAACAGACTGTGTTTGACCTACATGACCACTTTGAGAGGTACATTTCTAATACATTTGATGCACTCATTATTTCAGCATTAGGAAAACCTTGCAACAATACGTGTTGGTAATGAGGCATATTCATGAGAAGAAACACCGTTCACCTCCTTTACTTTATGATCCAAAAAGTCCTGATAGCTGAGACAATTCACTTGGAGAAGGGGGAAATGATGCAACAGGGTTCCACAACACCTTACCCTCTCCAGATATGTGATGTTCACATAGCTATGCTGTGATAAACAGAAATTAATCTATTATTACAGCATCACAATCAGTAATAATACATAACTGTGCATAGCTTTTCTCGGTGCACACCTTACATTCTATGATAGGGGACTGTATTAGTAGAAACTGGTCTGGTTAAAGTTAGTGGACTGGGCATAGGTGTGGCCAGCAGGAGCAGGGAGGTGATTGTGCCCCTGTGCTCAGCACTGGTGAGGCCGCACCTCGAGTGCTGGGTTCAGTTTGGGGCCTCTCACTACAAGAAGGACATTGAGGGGCTGGAGTGTGTCCAGAGAAGGGCAACGAGGCTGGTGAGGGGCTGGAGAACAAGCTTTATGAGAGATGACTGAGGGAACTGGGATTGTTAGCCTAGAGGAAAGGAGGCTGAGGGGACACTTAATCACTGCCCACAATTACCAGAAAAGAGGTCGTAGTGAGGTGAGTGTTGGTCTCGTAAGTAACTTGTGATAGAACAAGAAGAAATGGCCTCAAGTTGTGCCAGGGAAGGTTCAGATTAGATATCAGGAAAAATTTTGTCACCAAAAAGTTTTTCAGGTACTGGCACAGCTGCCCAGGGAGGTGGTTCAGTCATTATCCCTGGAGGTTTTTAAAAGATGGGTAAATGTGGTACTTAGGAACATGATTTGGTAGTGAACTTGGCATTGTTAGGTGTACGACTGGACTTGATGATCTAAAGGACTTTTCCAACCTAAACAATTCTATTATTCTAAGATGTCCAAGTTATTTGGAGGATTTCAGAAACTGTTGCATATGAGCACTGTTGCACTTACTGTGTCACCCTCCTTCCCTACAGTTAGATCTGAGCTTTTAACTCTTGAACAAGATAAAGAGGTTGTCTGTGTAATTGCTCTTTTGTCCTATTCATGATATGACTTGTGTGAAGCTTTAATTATAGAATGGTGATATGCACCTTCTATCTGCACACAGACATATTGTTGCGTATTTAGTTTATTTTGTACTGTCTGGAATATGTACTGTACTCATGATTTGTATACAATGGTAGATTTTTACTCAGGAGATCATAATTATATTAGTTCTGAGTTTTTCTGTGGTATTAATACTTCATTTTGTAAATTAGAAAAGGTTTGTTTTTTCTATCCTGCTATTACATAAGGAAATAATGCCTTCTCCAGTTTGCAGTTGAGGAACAGAGGGTCCGTGGAATCAAGGCAAAGGGATGGACCTATGAAAATGGAGGAAATAACAATGCCTGTTTGGTCCATGTTCCCAAGATGATAATCTGTCTCATATTTTTCAGCACATGTTAAAAATGTTCCAGTGATATATTTGAATTTTGACTGTAGTACATTGACTTGCTCCTGGGGTAGAGAGGAGGAAAAGGGTGCAGGCAGGGAAGAGATGTATTAGAGCAGGGAGGGCAGGTGATATGAAAGAAGAAAGATGAGTTTTCGCCAGCCAGTGGCACTGAGACCTTTAAAAGCTCTTTATGCACACAACTTCATCTAAAGAGCTATTGACGGACTTTACGGACAGACTCAATTAATCCAGAGCCAGGGCTGAGTATGATTCTAGAATTCCACTTGTGCCTGTGCACAGGTGGTTTTGGCTTTGTGCTTTGTCTAACTAAACTTTCATGTTGTGTATTGATTTTGTGTCCCCTCAGTCCTCACAGTTACCACCTTAACTTACATTTCCAGAGCCTTTCTGTATCACTCATGTAGGCTCTTTTCATACATGCAAACAGCAATGCAAAGACAGATGTTTACTCCTTACATTTCTGAAATGCAAAACTACACTAACAAAAAGAGTCAGTCTCTGAACATCTTTGAACAACTCTTGGGAAGCATTGCACACAAAGCAGAGAAAATCAACTTACCTATTAGTGGAACTGAATCAGAAGTAGCAGGCATGATCTCAGCAACAAGGAGCATGAATACGGTCAAGGAAAGCAGGACAGTGATACCTGCAGAGAGCAAAAACGAAAGGGAAGGATGAGGAACACAACTCTGCAGCTGTTCCTCTGATGTCTTTCCTGTTACGTATAACCTTGTCCTCATATAGAGCTAAGCCAAACCCATGACTTCATGTTTGTCAGTGCAGATGAGAAATCCCACAAAGTATAGCATTTTTGGATGCAACTTTATCTACTGTCTTTTCAGTTCTCTCAAGTACAGCCAGATCTTTTCTCCTCTAAAAGTAATAGAGAAATCTTTCCTGTGGAGTGGAATGAAGTTTGCACAACTGGTAAACTACATTGCTTCTCCAAAATATTTTGCAAAGCCCAGGTGGTTATTGAGAGCTAGGAGAGATTTGCACGACTTATATCTAATTTTTTACTACTGTATATTATATAACTCCCTCCAAAGGACTGTGACCTATTTTAAAAGTACCTCTTTCTTTGTTCTATCTGGAAAGACTGTTGCTAAACCTCACGTCTCTGGTCCTGAAAAATCACAAGGTCAACATGTGAAATTTACCTCTTATTTTTTCGTCAACTTTGTCCTTCAGCTTAAATAATTCTTTTCCTTGTCTCCATCTTATCTTTCATAGACAGCCATTGTATGCCCCATTGCCTGTGTTTTACTTATTGTAAGACTGGCTGCTCAGATCCCTGATTGTTGTAGTAATTCTGAGGGCTCTTCATGTAATTTAATGATCCCTGTTCTGATCGGAATTGTCCATAGTTAAGTCTTATGACCTCATCTGGGCCAGTCTTCTGTATTTCCGGCTCCCCCCAGTCTTCTCTTGGAAGCATCCCTCTTATCTTTCTCAATATACACAAAAGTAAATCTCATTTAGCCCTTCCTTTGCTGCCACTGATTTGCATTCGTGGAGTACTCATGCCTTGGTGGTTTGGGGAGCTGAACTTGGAAGGTGAAAATATAATTCCCAGTTTCCTTCACTCTCTAGATAGTATGTCCCATCTGAAAAACAGAGTTAATCAGCTTTGAAATGCATTGAGATGAACTAAAGAACATAACAACAGGGATGACGGACTACTGTTATTGCTGCCTGTGCCAGCAACAAGATCTGCTTTATTACAGGGTAAAATCCAAAATACTTTAGAAATGTTTAGCACAGGATGTGTGAATGCCATACAGAAAGCTGTTAACCTGGTTTTTGCAACCAAATAAACACTTCTATTGATCCTCCAGGGAAATGTTTATTCATCAAGCACCATGAAGTATTTATTTGCCATTGTATAGGAAGTGCTTACAAAAGAATTTAATTATTTAGCACTTACCTAAAGAAATCTTCTCCCCTGAATCAGCTGGCAAAAGGAAAACAAGCAGTGCCAAGCCAGATATGAGAACACAGGGAATAAGCAGGTTCAAGCCATAGTAGAGGGTGCGTCGGCGCATGGTGATGGTGTATGTCACGTCTGGGTATGGTTCTTTACAGCATTCATAGTACATCTCATTTCTCTTTCCTGGGACACCTACCGAGAGAGATCAGAGCAATGGGGAGAGGTGTAGGACTCCCAGGTAACACTCTGGAATGGACCTAGAACTGATGGTTTATAAGCCTATGTACAGCACCTCTGCCACACATTGATCTTCAAAGGGAGCTTCAAAGTTCCCTGTGGAAACAAAGGGAGTAAAGCAGCCCCAAATCAGCTTCTAGGCAAAAGACATTTTCTAACACTTATGGCTAATGATGAACACATAGATGAACAGGGGACAAAGAAAAATGTGCCTCAGTTCAATATTGTTTTAAAACTGATATACATCAGAAGGGTTAAATGAAGCAGACTAAGTCTTAGCCTATCAGTTTGTTCAGCAATGTCTGAGGCAACACTGCAAGATGTCTGCTGTTTCAAGTCCAGCTTTTGTGTTTTCTAGGGTATTTTTTCTCCTGCATTCTGAGTCATTAGAATCTGGTTTAGCCAAGAAAACTCATCTGGGCCAGATCGAAACAGTTCTGAGCATCCCAGCCTCAGCAAGGAAAGATTTGCAAGCAGTAGATAAATATTGCCTCAGTTACATGTGCATTCTGCCTTCCTGCATTCAAGGAATGATGACAAGCAGCTGATGTTATGCTCAGTAGCCCATTCAACAGATTTTCAGCGCGACAAGTAACATCAGTTTGCTTCATTTTGTCAGGAAAAATAAACAGGACATGGCTTAATTTTCAGAAAAAAAGGGTGTCAAGTAAAGCTTAAAATCTGTCATATCTGAAGGTTGAAAAACATAGTTTTCCCATATAGCTGTACTGAGGCTTGGCCATGGTGACTCAGCTGCAGTAGAATGTCTGACATGCTGTGTGGCAGAGTTTGCAGCACCATAGGAAATGTCTTAAGAGCTCAAAGAACTCGGTACCTTGTATCATCTGTTCCACCATAGCTCTCTTTTTTGTTTCTATGCATATGAAGGAAGATGTGACAACGTGGACATTTTGGCAGAAGCATGGCAAATTCTCAGTGAAGGATATGGACATGCCTTACCTGAGGTGTTACTTAATGGTTTTGCTGTGTGAACCAGATAAAAACCTGTTTTGCCCACCCCTGGTCAGGGCTGAATGCAGATAAACTACAGGCCAGTCTCTTAATCAGATAGACAAAGTCATTGAACAGGAATAACGACAATAAAGGTGCACTGGAAAGCCAGATCTTCTCTGAAATGGACAGACTTTAGGAGAACTTCCCTATGGATTCCTTCAGCTCCTCCTGAAACTGAACACCAATTATGTTTCCTATTGTATGATTTTTCAGATGCCCTGAATGGTAAAATTACTGCACACAGTTGATCAGTGACTGTTATTTCCTTGTCTACGCATCCAGACTAGAAAATGAAATATCTCTTCCGCGAGAACTCCCGAGGGTGATCTAGGCTTTATGAATTTCCATAGCTTTGCTTCTGACTTACACCTACATAAATCAGTTCAAAATAACTCACTAGGAGCTCACTCTAAGTAGTTCTGAGCATAGAGGCATCTTTTAATAGTACAAGTATCTTCCAAAGCAGAGAAGAGAGACACACAGAGTTATTTGCAGTTATTATGAACTGGTGGACACTTGGATGATTTTCTGGGTGAGTGATATATCTCTGTAAAAGCTCGTTCAAGTTTTACTGAAATAGTGTTTTTTACATTAATCAGCTTTTGGCTGACGTGTTAGAGTAGAAGTAGCAGTAGTGTTCTATGCAACTACATGAGACACATCCAAGTTTAGTACTAACAGATTGCTCAGATGCATCAGAACCAGTAGATTTAATTTACGTGCTTAGCTGCAGACAATTGCTTCTGAACATGTATTTTCAGTTCAAAGATTGCATCTGAAAGGTTGTCTCTAATCTGTGATTTATTTTTATTTATGCCCCTTACATAGAAACTTTTAGAATCTGTATTTCAAGTCCCAGTGGGATTGTTAATTTCTATATATTTGATGTTTGCCTTTAAAATTCGGACTACTGAAAATATTTAGGTTGGCCAATTTACCCACTAAATCCCATTCTCCATTTGAGATGTAGTTGGAAATATCAGCCTCAAGCATCTGCAGGTCAATCAACCAGCCACTATGAGTCCAGGAGCCAAACTTCAAATCACACTTCTGCACATCAAAAGGGAACCAGCGGACATCAATGTAGCAAGTGCTCTTCAAAATGCCTGTGAATAGAAATCAGTCAGAGTCAAGTGTGTGCAGGGTGCAATTCACCTCTACCCTTACCTGTCCAAGCAATTGTGAACAACTTCATTCTCCAAAAGTCTGTGTGATACAGTCACGGAGTAACCAAACAGGTAATGCAGATGGAAGGTGCTGCAATGAGTGGAATAATCTCCCTTTCTAAAACACCACTGAAGATGTTTCCTGGTCAGTTGCTCAGGACACTGGCTGTGCAGGATCAGCCCAGACTGTGTCTTAATGCTGGCTGCCCCAAGCAGATCAGAGGCAGAGCTGCAGGGCCTGACAGGAGTGTAGAGTGCACAGATGTGAAGTACACAGATGTTCACACACTGTTGCTGGAAATGACAAGCTCTTTGAAAGCATTTCTTGTCAGGCCCCGTATTAGACCCATAGTCCCTTGAAAACAGATCGTTATGCTAAATCTTGCTCAGTGCCAGCCTTTATTTTCTGTATATTCACCTGGGCCTTGAATTTTACTCTGGGTGTGTCGTCCACTATCATTATTATATGTGATGTTTCAAGGAGTTTAAGACATTAATACTTGCATATTGTTGCAACCTAATTATGCTCCTCTGTTGTTTCAGCTGTGGGACTTCTCCAGCCATCCAGCAGCATGGAGAGCTTGGAGAGTTGGGAAGATGATCTGCACAGCCTGGATCACTGGCAGCTGGCAGCAAAGCACAGAGGTCATACAAGCTCACCCTTGTATGCCTGTGGTTCTGCAGGCTTCACCTTATCTTATCAGTTCACTGCATGCTGGCCAGCTCAGAGGCACTGTGTGAAAGCAAGGCAGCTAGCAGCTTCATTGGAAAGTTATCTCCAATGCTGCACTTAGCCTATCTCTTTGCAGTAATTTCTAATGTGTGCTCCCTAAAACATCAGCTAATGTGAATCCCAGCTCTGAGTCACTGAGCAGAATGTGATATTTTGCTGTAAGTACTTGAACCATGCCTTTTGAAGAGAAAATCCCCAAGAGATCCCTGATTATTGTCTTTGCCTGCTGCTGGAAAGGCTAGAGGCGTTGTGGCACTCTCAAGAAAGAGCTAATTGGATTGCACATGAAATGTGATGTGATGGTGCACACCACCTTGCATTAAATGGCAACTCAGCTGAGTCTTTGAATGTTCTAAGCAAGCTGCTCAGAGAGTGATTTGCTGATTTGTGAAGTGGAAATGTAACAGTAATAATTGACCTAAATTATTTCAGTGATGCTGTCCCATAATTTTATAGCTTGCAAAACTTTCAGGCTGCTTCTAAGCAGCTTGGTTTCATTCATGAAGGAAAGCTACTTGCACTTATTCAAAGCTACACATTCACTTAAAACAAACAATTACTCTTTGTGCCCTACCTGGAGGAATGTATTGGCAGGATCCAGAGTAATTCACCAGCACATTTGTGTGAAATGTTGCATCAAATCTTTCATCTGCACTGTAACACAGTATAAAAACAATGAAAAAAATTTTAAAAAATTAAGCTGACATTTGAGTTAATACATCAACACAAAAATATTCTTCTGGCTGAGTTTAATGCACAGGATATCTGAATTAAAGTCCTGCACCTAGGTTAAGCATCAGCCCTCAGCCTGTGTCTCAGCTTCTCATAGGTGCTGCTGGCCTGTACCCAGGCATGCTGATTGCACACTGCAATGTCCTTAGAGAAGTGGGAGGCAGAGCTGTTGGATGTCTCAGAGCAAATGCAGAAGTGAAAGGAACAAAAGTATCATGGTAGCT
Source organism: Neomorphus geoffroyi (assembly GCA_033558235.1). Taxonomy (NCBI): domain Eukaryota; kingdom Metazoa; phylum Chordata; class Aves; order Cuculiformes; family Neomorphidae; genus Neomorphus; species Neomorphus geoffroyi. The sequence goes on from JAUMJM010000008.1 coordinate 3,742,081, forward strand.
CTATCCAAAGACCTGACAGTAAGCATGTTGAGGCTTTTCTGGGGCAGCTGTCAGAATCCAGTAGCTCACAGTGTAAATCAAGTTATCCGTTACGCAAATGTCAGCTGTAAGAGTAACGGTGGCCCAAGACAACAGTTATGCAGTCTCTTAGAATGCAGAGGGGCCATGGGTTTGCTTCAAGCAATGGAGGAAGCACTGGAGAGAAGCTGGTTTAGAACTGGAGCTTGTAGGAGATGTTTTGTTCAGACTCTAAGAGCAGAAACTAGTTGAAAGAGAAAAAGAAAAGATAATTTCTTTAGGATTTCAGTGATTCTGAGAAAAATAAGGGAATAACAAGCTGGGAACAGACAAGAATTCTTCAAGACAGCAAGCCTGCATCTTGCTCCAGGTTGTCTCTTGGGAAGAGATTAACTACAGAGTTACTGATGCTCACTGATGCTATAAGGCCTTGCCTGTCATGGCTATGTGCAAGTCTGTGTTGTATGATTACACCATCTTACACACCCTGTCTCACAACCGGATGAGGCAAGTTCAGACATATCATTCCTCTGTGACCTGCTCTTCATTCATATCTAAGTCCTCAGTCTTCAGTATCATCCCCAGCACAAAACAATGGGATAAAACTGAACAGACTAAGTGCAGAATGAGTGATAACTATGAAAATACATAAAAGGCAGCAATGAAGATTTTTATAAATGCAAGGAGATGAGGAAAAGAACCAGGTAGATCCATTTTTCAGTGTGGAAGGAAAGGAAACAACAGGGTGCAGACAGCTGTAGTATCCTGCATGCTCTGTGCTTCACTGTCCACAAACACTGACACTGCAATTTATTCAGTCAGCAAGACCCTAGATCTGGGTATGAGGAAAGCAGACTTCATGTTGCTCAGGAAACTGCTTAGTAAGGTCCCCTGGCTTTTAAAGATGCTGGGGTCCATCGTTGCTTGTCACTTTTTGAGTACCGCCTCCTAAGTGCACACGATCAGGCAATTTCAAAATGCCAAAAGTCAAGCAGGTGAGGCATAAGGCTGGCTTGGCTGATCAAGTGTCTTCTACTGGAGCAGAGGCATAAAAGGAAGGTGCATGGCCAGTGGAAACGGACAGGTGATATGGAAGGACTTCCAGGATGCTGCTTGCCACTGTAGGGAAGAAATTCAGGCAGCCAAAACTCAACTAGAGTTGAAGCTGGCCAGCACTGTGTAGGATAATAAAAAGGGCTTTTTTGAATATACCAAAAGGCAGGTCAGAAACAACATTGGCCCATTACTTGATGAGCATGGACACCTCATAAACAGGAATACAGACAAAGTAGAGATATTTAATGCATTTTTCACCTCCATCTTCAATATTAGTGATGGGCTCAGCATCCGCTCAAGCCCGTGGCCAGAGGACCAAGACTGTGCAAACAACAGTGTCCCAATGAACCCCAAACTTGTGCAGGATCTGCTGCTCCAACTGGATCCCTACAAGTAAATAGGGCCTGATGGGATTCATCCAAAAGTACTTAAAATACTGGCTGATATCTTAGCAAGACCTCTCTCAATGGTTTCTCAATGCTCTTGGGAATCTGGAGAGCTACCGGTTGATTGGAAGCTGGCAAATGCTATCCTAATCTTCAAGAAAGTCAGCAGGGATGATGCCGGTAACTACAGGCCTGTCAGTCTCACTTCAGTTCCTATAAGATTATGGAGAAGATTATTCTGGGAGCTACTGAAAAACACCTGAAAGACAACACAGTAATTGGTCCCAGCCAGTACGGGTTTATAAAGGGAAGGTCCTGCCTGACAAGCTTAAATTCCTTCTATGACAGGGTTGCCCACCTAGTCAACCAGGAAAAACTAGTTGATGTGATCTTTCTAGATTTCAGTAAGACCTTTTGTAGAGTCTGTCACACTATCCTCCTAAACAAAATGTCCAGCACACAGCTGGATAAACAAGTAATGCAGTGGGTGAGTGATTAACTAATGGGCTGGGCTCACAGGGTCGAAGTGAATCAGGCTGGTGGGCAGTCACTAGTGGGGTTCTGCAGGGATCCATCTTGGGGCCAGTGCTCTTAAATAGTTTCATAAATGACCTGGATGCAGGACTTGCACATTTACAATCCAGATTTGCTGATCACTCAAAATTGGGGGGAGCAGTTGACACTCTTGCAGGTAAAGAGTCCCTGCAGAGGGATCTGAACAGAGTGATGAGCTGGACAATCACCAACCACACAAAGTTTAACAAGGGCAAGTGCTAGATTTTGCATCTAGGGCGCAGCAGCCATGGATACACACACAGACTGAGGTCTGAGAGGGTAGAGAGCAGCCCTGTGGGAAAGGATCTAGGGATTCTAGTCAACGGCAAGTTGAACACAAGCCAACAGGGTGCCCTGGCAGCTAAGAGGTCAAACCCTGTCCTGGGGTGCATCAAGCACGGCATTGCCAGCTGTTCGAGGGAGGGGATTGTCCCACTCTGCTCTGCACTGGTCAGGCCCCACCTCAAGCACTGGGTGCATTTTTTGGCACTGCAGTACAAAAAGGACATCAAACTACTGGAGAGTGTCCAGAGGAGGCTACAAAGCTCTGAAGGGTCTGGAGGGGGAGTCGTATGAGGAGCAGCTGAAGTCGCTTGGTCTGTTCAGGCTGGAGGAGACTGAGAGGGGATCTCATAGCTGTTCACTGCTTCCTCACAGGGGGAGGAGGGGGAGCAGGCACTGATCTCTGGTGACCAATGATAGGACCCAAGGGAACAGCAGGAAGATGTGCCAGGGGAGGTTTCAGTTAGATATTAGGAAAAGGTTCTTCACTCAAAGTGTTCCTCAGTGGAACAGCTCCCCAGGGAAGTTGTCAGGGCATCAAGCCTGACAATATTCAAGAAGCACTTGGACAATGCCCTCAGACACACAGTGTGAATGTTGGGGTTGTCCTATGCAGGGACAGGATTTGGATTCGATGATCCTTGTGTGTCCCTTCCAACTCAGGTCATTCTATGATTCTGTGATTCTATGATTCTATGGTTCTATGATTATCAGTTAGTGGCAAAACAGAATAAGAAAGGAACAGGCTAGACAGATTCCAGTAGTTGAGGCTGATAAAATTTCTGCTTGAGAACTGAAAGGACTGGCTGAAATATCTTCTGAAGCTTTAAAAATTATCTCTGAGTTGGTTGTTGGAGAGCAGGAAAGATCTCAGTGAATTAGGGAAGAACAAAGAGAAATTTGATTTTTTTGTTAAAGGTGGAATTACAGGCACATCAGCCTAATGTCAAAGATAATGAGGTGAAAACAGCTGGCACAGGTTTGTCAAGGGTCAAATGCATCAAATCAATATAATTTTCTTATTGACTAATGAAGTAAGAGGAAGTGGGTGATATATCTGAGTGCCAGAAAGCTTTTGCCCCGTCATATCCTTATAAAAAAACTATAGGAATATGGACAGGCTATGTGCCTCTGCTTTAGAGACTGAAAAGAAATAAAGAGACTGTTAGGAATAAAGCTGAAGTAAAGAACACTTTAACAATCCAGACCACCCCAAGCCTCCTTCAAGTATTTTGTAGTGAGAGTTTGTAATGGAAAATGGATCTTGGTGAAGTAGGGGAAACCAATAGAGTGAAATTCAATCTGGATAATTAGAAATTATTACCCCTAAAACTGTCAGAGAAAGACAAATCAGTGAAAAATCTAGTAAAACAGCAAGGCTGAAGTATAGCATCTAAAGTTTGTGATAGATCAAAAAATAAGTCAAAATCTAAAATGTCAGAGCAAAACCATAATCCTCTCCTCCTGGAAAACACTAAGGAAACATCTGTCTAGAGACCTTCCACTCCATTCAACAATGCAGAAGTGCTGGCTGGAGAGCTGGATTCAGATCTAGAGGAGGAAAAACAGGTTATACAGTGTTCAGAGGGGAAGAGAAATGATGGAGAGATTTATAAAATATGAGTGATGAGGAAAGTGGAAAGAAAAACCTTTCATTTTGTTCAAATTGGAACGCTATGGTGGAGATATGACAAATTATTTTCCAGGAAAGCCATGGTAGTTATGAGAACCATATGAACTGCTTTCTCTCTGCATTGACTGGGAAGAGGTAAAGAAGACATCTGCAGAACTACAGCAAGGAAGACTTAAATTGGCTCTTAGGAAAATGTATTAGTTTGTGCTTGTTTGCTTTTATTGCTACTGTTTCAAGAGTAAGAGCCAAATCTCCAGATGGCAAAAGCCCCAGAATATCAGTGAAGCATGCATGACTGATTTCCAGCACCTAATGCTCTAGTTCTAGGCTCCCACCAGCAGTTGTGCATCTTGCTTACCTGTTATACAGGAGAATGTCTGGTACCCAAATCTGGTCAGCGGGAAATCGCAAGTTCTGAACCCCTGGGTATTCGTACTGATCCCAAGACAAGTAAACATCAACCCAGTACTGTAAGCAAACACACACATCAGATTATATGAGTCGGTAAAATCCTTCTGAATTGTCTAGAATACTATGGGAACAGAATAGATTTTGCCAGCAGTAGTAGCAGTAGTATGGTAATAGTTTAATGCTTGACTTTGGTTATTAAGAAATGTAGTCATATATACTGAGGACTCTACAGTATGAAGGTTGAATGACATGAGCTGTATTTTCATTTAGTGTCTAACCTCTCCATCTTGTGGCCTGAAGCCAGGCATCTCAAACCTTTTCTCATGAGCTGGCAGTAAATACCTCCAAGAGGCACACTGGTTCTAATTATTTGAATTATTTCAACATCATCAGTGGTATATGGACTATGGTCTGAAGATCCCCCCTTTGGTGAAAGTAATTTAACATGTTCCAAATGTTAGGTGATACTTCGAATAACCATCTTGGTGTGAGAGGTAGGAAAGTGAATGTTATGCCCAAGGGGTTGTCTCTGATTCTGTCTCCATCACACCAACACAAACAATTAAGAAAGGTGCAAGCATAGCTTTTGTGCTGAACCTTGTGACTTACACCAAAGCTTTATGGAAGGTCTGCAAGGGAAATAGTTATCAGTGCTGTAACTGAAGGACTCCTCTGCAAGTGACGTGATACCCACAGGCTCTACTCTAACAATCTTATAGTCCTGTAGGTTGGTCTGGGTTAGTTATTGCAACAGAAAACAACTCATTTCTGCTGCAGATCCCAGCAGGGAGCTGAGGCAGAAACAGCCTGTTTGACTGCACCAATTAACATGAGATAGTGTTTGGCTGCTGACATCAAAGCTGAATTAGTTCAATCATTCAAGTCTCCCAGAGGTTTTTCCCTCCAGAGCCACATCTTTACTGAGCACAAGCCAGTAAGGAGATTGGTTTACGTGCCGTAAGACTATATCTCTCGTTGTATAAGTCCAGCAGCAGACCTGTTGGGAAACTCCATCCCCAAAAGGCCTTAGTGAAGACCACTTTTCCTTATCGTGCATAACCCGTGCAGGTCACTGCTCACCTGAGGCAGGTTGCAGAGAAAGGAGGAGGAACATTTATGGGTGAGGCTTCTAAAGCATGAAGGAAGGTAATGTTCCCACTGATGTACCTGTACCCTGCCATCAGAGATGTAGCATGGGGCTACTTGTAGTCTCTGACCACCCCACCACCCAGCCCAAGCAGTCTCCATGTTGTCCAGCATGGTTGCAGCACTGTGTTTAGAGGCAAGTGCTGGGGATCTTTGTTCCCTGCTATCCACTGGAGCACTTCTAGCTCCTTATTTTAGACAGAGGTGGGGATTTTCCTGGAAGCCATGAGTGAGGGATGGCTGGGTTTTACTGAGTGTGAGCTCCTTCCCAAGTCCTGTCACTCGCAATGGAGAACGCCTTAGACCGCTTCAGAAATCTCTCCTTCAGCTATGAGGCGACCTTCATTTGGGGCTCTTTTGAAACTAAATCTCTGCAATCCACTGGCCTAACAACACAGTTTGTTTCACCCATCAAAGGTCAATATGTCTGTTCAAAGGAATAATGTATCTCCCATATTTTGTTTTCAGTATGAAAAGGAACACTAGAGAAATTTCAAAGGACTCAAAAGGCCTACTTGTTTCACATTGTAGACAAGTTAAAAGACAGAAGTCTTTCTTTTCAGCCTGGAAATCACATTCAGTATTTTGCTATTAGAAAGGGTTGGGGTTTTTTTAATTAATTGACATAGATTACTCACCATTTGCAGCCAAGCATTTGTGATCAACACCTGATTCTTCTCATCCTTTAAACAAAGTGGGAGGGAAAGGGAAGAGAAGAGAAAAATGGGTGAGACTCAAAGTACGGTTTGATTACAGATGGAAGAATCTGTTTTTCTTTTCGAAAAACAAAACTCTTGGGGTAAATAAACACAAACTTCATGGAGTAGATTGTGAGCTCAGTGCAAAACCACTGAATTGCATTACACAGCCCAGGCAAAAATGGTTGTTTCGTATCTTTTAAACACAGAGACCTCCTGCATTTCTCATAACTGATCAACTATGGAAATGAAAATAGTAGATAATCACACTTATTTTGCTGGGGACAATCAGATTGCTTACCAAAAGCACAAGTCTTTCCTTCTAGCTAGCTGGTCGAAACAAGATAGAAGCACCTGTGCAGACATGTGCCACTGCAGAGCAGTGCATCAAAGCATTTAGGGGGTGTTCTTGTAAAACGGAAATTCCAGAAGTGTGTATAGACCTGTGGAAATCCATCAAGAAGCAGCAGCTCCCACAAGTGTGGCTGACACTGTGTGAGTTGGGCCAGCAGTAATGGCAGCCACCCCATGTACCTTCAAAATGTGGCCCTAGGGAACATCAGCAAACAGGACAGGAAAATAGAGCATGGCATGTCAGCCAGAGCAAGGCACAGAAGTTTGTATGGCAGTTTGCGAGGGAGGGCACTTCTTTAAAGAGGGCTTTCCACTGGCCAAGTGGGAAACTGTCTGTTCTGTCTGTTCTGACAGACAGAACCCAGCATCCAAGCACATTCTGTGACCACCTGTACAGTTCAAGGGCACTCATCCTACTGAACACTCAAGGCAGAATGGTGGCAACTCATCTGAGAGAAAAGGCTGCGGCTTGGGCTGGGAGTTCTGCACCATCTGCTCCAGTGATTGCCAATTCCTCCATGCAGACTGAGCTGCTGAAGGAAGAGGAGGTGGTGCACATTTCAGTCTGCAGGAAATGCCTGAATCTTTCTTCTAGGGCAGGGGCAGGCAGCAGACCTGTCTACAAAAGGTGTATTCAGGTTGGAGAAGCTTCTGCTGCAAGTTGGCTGAGCTGCAGGAGACAGTGAGAAGGCTGAGTGGAATCACAGAGGCTGAGAAGGAGCTGGATAGCTGGCTCCAAGCACAGTCTGCAGTGGACTCACAGCCCACAGCCAATAAATTCTCCACCAGCTTCCAGAAGGAAGAGGGGACAACAATCAAGAAGAACAGAAGCTTGCAAGGGCAAGGACCAGCAGGAGGAAAAGACTTCCTCCAAAGTCTGAGGAACGTTTGCAGAACAATTTCATCACTCTGCAGAACAAACAAGAAACACTCATCACATGGGGAGAGATGCTGGAGCCAAGGAAGGCAGCCCAGTCTGCTCCCCAGATAGTAACCAGCACAACGAAGAGAAGGCAACGAGTAACAGCAGTGGGAGACTCTTCTGAGAATTAGGGAGGCACCATTTGCCAACCCAACCCACTCTCAGGGAAGGTGTGTTACCTACCGGGGCCTTGTATCAGCGATGTCACCAGGGGGTTACCAGGCCTCCTACAGCCCACTGACTACTGTCTGCTGCTGGTTTTTCAGGTGGGCACCGGTGATTTAGCCAGGGGCAGTCTGAGTGGATAACAAATCAAATCAAGTGAGATTACAGAGCCCTGGGAACAGTGGTGAGGGGCTGTGGAACTCAGGTAGTTTTTTCATCAATCCTCCTGGGTCAAAGGGATGGAGTTTGAAAGGGCTGGAGGAGTCTGGCAAACCAACAAATGGCAACAGGATTGGTGCCACAGCCAGGGGTTTGGCTACTTAGAGCATGAGACTCGCTTTGAGAAACCTGGCCTACTGGGGTCCATCGATCAGAGAAGGGGAAGAGCATCTTTAGTCACAGGCTTGCCAAGCTGGTGAGAAGGGCTTTAAACTAAAGTAATGAAGGGAGAGAAACGTCAATCCATCCCACTCCTATCAGTTTGATGTCAGTGCCAGCAACAGATGCCCAGAGCCTGGAGAAGGAACACAGGTCAGCAGGAGAGAACTTGGAGAGAAACACAAAGGATTTCCAGCAGTAAGTCAGCTTCATCAGGGACCCAACTTTAGAGTCTTTATGCAAGCACACATAGCGTGGAGAATAAATAAGAAGAGTTAGAAACGTGCACATGGCTATGATCTTGTTGGCACCACAGGGACATGGTGGCATAGTTCCTATGATAGGAGGATACAGGTTCTTTAGGAGGGATAGGCCCGGGAGACCACGAGGAGGTGTCACCCTGTATGACAATGACCAGCTGGAATGCACAGAGCTCCACCTAGGGATGGATGAGGAGCTGACCAAGAGCTTATAGATCAGGATAAAGGGAGGGCAGGGAAAGGTGACATTACAGTGAGGGTCTACTACAGGCCACCAGACTAGGAAGAGTGAGCAGATGAGGCCCTCTATAGACACGCACAGCCTCCCATTCATAATTCCTCATCCTCATGGGAGATTTCAACCACCCTGATATCTGTTGGAGAGACAGCACAGCAGGGCATAAGCAATCCAGGAGGTTCCTGGAATGCTTTGATGATAACTTCCTGCTCCAAATGATAGAAGAGCTGATGAAAAGAGGTGCTATGCTGGACCTTGTGCTCATCAACAAGGAAGGGCTGGTAGGGAATGTGAAGTTCAAGGGAAGCCTTGACTGCCGTGACATACAAGGACAGGCTGAGAGAGCTGGGGCTTTTTTAGCCTAAAGAAGAGAAGGTTTCAGGAAGAACTTACAGCAGTTTAAGATCCTTAGGGCAGTAAAGAGGGTGAACAGCAAGCTCACTGTCCTGGACTTCAAGAGAGCAGGGTCTGACCTCTTCAGGGATCTGCTTGGTAGAGTACCACAGGATAAAGCCCTAGAGGGGAGAGGAGCCCAGTATCACCTGCTACAATCTCAGGAGTGAGGCATCCCAGCAAAGAGGAAATCAGGAAAAAATGCCAGGAAGCCTGCATGGATGAACAAATAACTCCCAGATAAACTCAAAAAAAAGAAGCCTACAGAGGGTGGAAACAAGAGCAGGTAGCCTAGGAGGAACACATAGGAATTGTTTGAGCAGCCAGGGGTGAGATTAGGAAAGCAGAAGTCCAGATAGAATTAAATCTGGTCAAGGATGTCAAGGACAACAAGAAACGCTTCTGTAGCTATGTTGGTTATAAAAGGAAGACTAAGGAAAATGTTGGCATTCTCTGGAAGGAAACAGGAGATCTGGTTACTCAGGATGTGGAGAAGGCTGAGGTGGTCAATGACTTTTTTGCCTCAGTCTTCACCAGCGAGGGCTCAAGCCACACCACTCAAGTCACAGATGGCAGGGACTGGGAGAATGAAGAACCGTCTACTATAGGAGAGGATTAGGATCGAGATCATCTAAAGAACCTAAAGGTGTGGAAGATCATGGGAGCTGATGAGATACATTCATGGGGCCTGAAGGAACAGGAGGGTGAAGTTTCTAAACCAATATCCATCATACTTGAGAAGTTATGGGAGGCTGGTGAAGACCTCATTGACTGGAAAAGGGGAAACATTACAACCAATTTTAAAAAAGGAAAAAAGGAAGACCTAGGGAACCACAGGCTGACCAGTCTCATGTCTGTGCCCTGTAAGATCATGGAGCTGCCACGATTGATGACAGGCAGCATGGCTTCCCTAAGGGCAAATCATGTTGGATTAATTTGATGACCTATAATGGGGCTACAGCATTGGTGACAAAGGTAAAAGTAACTGACATCTACCTGAATTTTTGCAAAGCATTCAACACTGTCCTGCATGACATTCTTGCCTCTAAATTGGACAGACATTGATTTGATGGATGTACCACGTGGTGAGTAAAGAATTGGTTAGGCAGTTGCATTCAAAGAACTGTCAACGGCTCAATGTCCAAGTGGAGCCTGCTAATGTGGTTCTCCTTAGGGAACTGTGCTGGGACCAGTGTTGTTTGACATCTTCATTACAGACATGGACAATCAGCTTGAGGGCACCCTCAGTAAGTTTGCTGATGACACCAAGTTGTGTGGCATGGTCAACGTGCTGGTGGGAAGGGATGCCATCCAGAGGGTGCTTGACAGGCTTGAGAGGCTGGCCTGTGTGAACCTCAAGAAGTTCAACAAGGCCAAGTGCAAGGTCCTGCACTTGAGTTAGGGCAATCCCAAGCCCAAATACAGGCTGGGTGGAGAAGGGATTGAGAGGAGTCCTGAAGAGAAGGACTTGGAGGTGCTGGTGGATGAGAAGCTCAACATGAGTCAGCAATGTGTGCTTGCAGCCCAGAAAGCCAACCTCATCCTGGGCTGCACCATAAGACACTTTGCCAGCAGGTTGAGGGAAGTGATTCTGCCCTTCTGCTCTGCTCTCAGGAGACCTCACCTGAAGTACTGCATTCTGTTCTGGAGTCCTCAGTGCAGGAATGACACAGATCTATCAAGGTGAGTTCAGAAAAGGGCCATGAAGATGATCAGAGTGCTGCAGCTCCTGCCATACAAGGACAGGCTGAGAGAGCTGGGGCTTTTTAGCCTAAAGAAGAGAAGGCTCCGGGAAGAACTTACAGCAGTCTTCTAGTACTTAAAGGGGGCCTACAGGAAAGCTGGGGAGGGATGTTTATTCAGAGAGTGCAGTGACAGGACAAGGGCTAACGTTTTACACTGAAAGAGGGAAAATTTAAATTAGATATTAGGAAAAAATTTTTTACTGTGAGGGTGGTGAGGCACTGGCACAGGTTGCCCAGAGAAGCTGTGGATGCCCCATCCCAGGAGGTGTTCAAGGTCAAGTTGGATGGGGCCTTGAGCAGCCTGGTCTAGTATATGATGTTCCCGCCCATGGCAGAGATGGGGTTGGAAGTAGATCATTTTTAAGGTCCCTTCCAACCCAAACCATTCTATGATTCTTTTCGGTGTTTTCAATCCAAAGTTTATACTGTATGTAGGTCTGCCCTCCTTTTTCATCACTGCCTGTCAGAAGAGTCTCTCTTGCCAAGACAACATCTAGATAAAATGTTGCTGCTTGGGTCTTTTCGCCTATGAATGATTGGAGATGAGGTTTCGTAAGTGTTTTTTAGCTAAGTTTGAGCCACATTTCTGTCTGTTGCTACTGGTTTCTCCTTGAAGTCAAGCTTTTCTTGACTGTCTTGGAGAGACACACGTTCCCTCACTGTGGGCAAGCAGAGCAATCTGCCTTTTGGTCCTTGCACAGGATAGCAGCATGAAGCTGCCCGCTCCCACTACCTCTAACCACCCACAGTGTTTTCCTCCCCAGAAGAGCATTCTGGAGGGGAGTATCATTGCACTCTATCTGCTGCTTACAGCAGCTCTTTGCACACTTGCTTTTGTAGAAGGAGCCTTACATGTTGGAGGGTCTGGCCATTGTCAGATCACACCCCTCCCATTGCAAACTTCTGGGCCCACTTGTGGTGAGACTGGAGAGCTTAAGAGAACCCTGTACTGGGAGTCGCATGGCATTCCAACAGGGGCTGTGTAGAGAACAGCCAGCAAACACAGGAATGTCAGCCACGTTCCTCAGGAAGCATAATGCATGACCAACAAAGCGTGCAAAGAATGTTCTTTTTGGAGGCCTTGATTGCCAGTGCATCAAGAGATCAACCATTTGCTTTTGCATGGATGTTAAATGCAAAGGCCGGGATGCAAAAACTACTTCAAGAAGTACTGAACCTGTGCATTCCCCAAAGGAAAGCGTGTGAGGAAGGAACGAGGGAACAAATGCCAATTTCTGCTACCAATCAGGGTGTCAGAGAAGACAGCCCTCTCATTCACTTACACAGCTGGTGATTAAGAATCTGCCAAGAGACTTGAGACCTCATCCTTAAGTAACACTCCTTGTGTTTCATAAATGATTGGCACGCATTTCAATAACCAGGACCAAATATGAATCATTATTCCGAGCTATTAATTATTCATTGTCTTTTCAGCATTTGAAATCACAGAGAAAGCAGTGGGAAAAGGGTTGAGAAGGTCTCAAATATGCCAACTCATAGTACTTATCAGAGACTTGCATTCCAGCTATCTACAAGGCTACCTTTGTTTTTTATTCCTGTACTCGCAAGTTGCTGTGAAAACACAGCTAAGTAAGGGAACATGGCTTGCTCGACCTGCTGTTTCACAACTCAAGTAAGCTCTTAAAGGGATGGAACATGGTGGAGGGAAAGGTTTTTACTGAGGACCTGAAGTCACTGACTCTCAGGAGTTACACTGAAGAGCACAATGTTAAAATAATAACCTTTTAAATACTGAGAAGCTAAGAAAATTCTAGATTGAAGGCCATTCCAACAGCTTTGTTTTAATGGCTTTATTGTAACTGTTGACTTTAGAAATATGACCATTTGCAGTGCTTCTGCCCCATGACGTCTTTCACAGTCCCCTGGGGGACTGTGGCCAGGAGAAGCTTTTGGGGGGCCCTGCTGTCTTTTCCTGCAAGAGATGTGGAAAACATTTTCGACTTCAAGCAGCTGAGTGCTTCCTCAAAGGATGCGTTTCCTTCCCTGCCACTGCTATTAAGTTCCTGAGTGACAAATAGGAAAATCTCACTTTAAATAAACTTTGCTCCTGTGCAACTTGGGGAGCAGGATTCTCTTAAAAATCCTTGATGGCTCCAATTAGTTCCCCAAGATTATGGAATTTTCTTGTGCTCAAGATCTGAATTCCCACACCTCCAAATAATATAGTGTGACCCTTTCACCAGACAGTCAGAAAACTGCTTAGTTAATGCAAAGTACCCAAGCTGGATGACTGCCAGTGAAAACCCAAGAAGAAAAATAGCCATACTTTGGTTAGAGCCACAGCCTTTGAGTACACCTTGGGGAACTGTGTTGGAAAAAAACAAAGTATTTTATTGCTGCTCACTAAGTTAGCATTCTTCACATTCTTCCCTGAACCAGGCAGCAGTCAATGAAAAAAGGTTGCAAAAAATTTCAGGCAACTAAGGCTTCAATGTAATACCTTATGCAAGTGTGTGCATAAAGTTGTATTAAGTGGGAAGCCATAATACCGATAGAGAGTAACTTCTTTGTGCTAGCAAACTCATGTGGCATGTGTTTAATTGGTTTAGCAAGACTGATATTTTGGTAATGTCTGACACTTAGAAGGCACATGAAATAATACATGGTTCAATTAGGCCTGGCTTTCCCACTTTTCAAGCTTCCTCCACGTTAATGAAGAGGCTGATTTATTTACTTTTTCTTCCTCAAGTTCAAAATTGGTCACATTGAGTTTTACAACCAGAGGAGAGAGTTTGGGTTTTAACTTTAGTGAATCTAGGATTTGACTTTAATGAAGGTAGATGTTGGTCTACAATCCTTTCTGTAATTTTTCTGCTGGGAATTTAAATGAATACTATTCATGATCACTAATTACAGATTTTCACTATTTATAAATATGTTCAATTGGTTTTCCTTCTCTGTTACACCATTTTTCATCAGTCTCACTGCCTTGGTCTCAGTGAATTTGCTCTTTCAAGATGAAACTGAAATTTCTGGTAGAGAAAAAACTTTCTGGAAATATATGTGGTTTGGTAGAGCAGGTCTATACACGGAGAAGCAGAGTAAACATAGCTCACAAAGTCTATACAGGAAACTCACGAATAAGTTTAAATGCTTACTAGGAGAGGAAAAAGAAAGGTACTTTATAAGGGTTGAAAGATTCAGTTTCTCTCTATAGTACTTACCAATGCTTTGTAATTAAATGAAATTCAGAATACCTACTTTATAATCCTTTCCTTATTACTTCTCTCTCTTTCATATACTGAGCTTCAGTCTTGAGTGGCCAAGCTTACACTGAAGTTATCTATCCCTAAAAGATTTGTACAGGATCTACTATCAGGATTATGGTTTAATCTAGTGAATACTGATACTATATTGGGTATAATACGTGAACTGGTGCTTATATGTACTGGCATATCTATTTTTGTTTCCTTGAATCACTTGTCTTTTGATCTGGGTTTACTGCATAACACCCAGCACAGATTTGGACATGTGACAGTGCAGTGATGAAGGGTTGGGAGGGGGTGACCTAGCTGCTGTAAAGTCAGTTTAAGAAGGAAGAGGTGAATTAGAGCTAGAAATTTAACCTTTGAACTTTCTGGCTGTTCAAATCACCTGCAGAACCAGCACCAGAAAGCCTCTGTCCTGGAGGATGGGATGGTTAGGAAGCTAATGGCCTGGCTTGCCCCTGAGGCAGTGTCCAGGGCTAGTGCAGATGGCTGCCACCCTCATCTGGCCTGTTGGTAGGACCATTGCAAGAGCTGGCCACCACACAGCCCCACAGGCATGGCTTCCAGCCACAGCTTGCAAAAGGGAAAACAGTGCCTGTGCTACATTAACACTTGCTAGAATGAATAAGCACATTTTCACATGAGAAAGCAGAGTTGTTTTCACAAGTTGGAGGAGTTTAACAAGGGTTTTTTTCTATCTTGCATCTTACGAAACAAAAGCACTTAAAAGTGAAGAAGTCAACTGCTAAAATCGTAATACAGTATGTGCAGAAAACCAACTAATGGGGCATGTCATGGAACCTGTCCCAGGTAGAAGGACACTAAATGTGATTCCAGGTCTTGGCAAGCATAACAAGTGAGTTTCTGTGAGTATCAGTGGCAGATCTCTTTGTGCTTCTGTGCAAAAATAAAGCAGAAGTCTTGTTTTCATCTTCTTTACGTTGTTTCATCCCTCAGGGAAATCAGTCCAGGCTCCAGAGTCACATATCCATTGACTATTCGCAAAGCATCCCAGTGAATCCAGTTGTATGCCCTGGCACACCGTACTCCCCTGAGCACAGAGTCCTTGTTTCCTCGCCAAGGAGCTACTGCTCAAAGTCTGTTCAGGCTGGAACATTGTCTAGCAATCTGCTCTGTTACAAAACATGTTATGGAGCACGCTGGACACACAAGTCCTTGGAAGGACTTTGCACTTCATTAGTGCATATACCATTGACAACTCTGTGATGATGTCTGTCTCTTTCCCCAAGTGAGAAGCAACAGTGAACCAATTGCTTTGTCTTGTGCCAAGCAGGGCAACTGAGGAGTCAGTGTTTACTCACTCACAGCCTCCCATCTCATTGAACAGACAGATACTTGCTTGGTTTACATACTGGTGTGTCTGCTAATAGAGTTTACCTCTGCTTTTTACCTTGCCTGCTACTCTTTACATCACTGTGGCTATCACAACTCTCCTTTTAAGCTTACATTTTCTTCAGCAGCTAATGCATCTAGAGACTCTAATCTATCCAGTCAGTTGTGGTTCTCTCTTTCCTTCTCTCCCCTTCTTTCTTTCTCTTTTCCTTGCTACAGATTTAACAAGCCAAGGCCTATCTTATTCCAAAGAGTTTGTCTATGTAAATAAATTCCTTTAAGTTGATTATTTGGTGTCAATTTGTCTTAATTTAGCCTGAGGGCATCCATGAATTTTAGCCCCTCCAACACACACACTTCCACACCCACACCCGACCCACACAGGAGCTCTGGACAGTCCAGTTCGGGTCACAACACGGCTAAGGGCCCTGGGTCCACGCTCATGACCTGCTTGCCCCTGAAATATTCTTTGCATTGCTTCCCTATTTAGAGACTCATGGGAGCAGTGTTTTCTGGAGTATTAAGCTAGTTGGTTTAGCCATTTTTGATGCCACGGTCAACTACAGGGACTCATCTGCCAAGAGATTTTTTGTCCCTCCCCAGAGGAGACAGGAACCTTTTTTACGTCATGTCAGATAAACACTACAAGTGACCCTGAACGTTTTTACAAATACCACAAGTGCAGTTTGCAAGACCAGGAGCCTCAGACAAGTCATTACAGCTCTGATCTAATTAATTAATAGCATCCGTAGTGTGTGCAGAGGTGCAGGGAATAAAAGCTTTGTTTCTGATGTGTATGACCATTTGGATTACCTGTTTCCTATTGTGAACAATCAAAAGGGAAGACTGGAATTAAATATGTTGCAGTGGACAGTGACACAGTGTAGACAAAGTGCTTAAAGAAACGCTATTTCCTGAAAGAATGAATTTCACATTAACATGTGAAACCCAACTGAAAAAAAGTTTTATGTAACTGGTCCCAATTTGACTTTGAAAATGTACAGTCACAGCCCTAAGACTAGAAAGTCCCCTTTACAACCCTGAGTCTTCAAATTACTACAAGAAAATTCCATCAGTAAAAGAAGGGCTGAAACAAGATCTTTGGAGCTAAGATGCTTCTACTAAACCTTAAATTGCTTGCTCAAATTTATTTGAAATCAGCTGGAGGATTTCTTTGCTCTTTTCGTGAAAAGGACTCTGAGCTTTTGCTGTGAATGAGTGACTTGCTGAGAGAACTGATCTCGTCTCTCTTCCAGTTCAATGAGGTTGCTAACATTTCAAAACAGAAAGATGCTTACCCTGCCTGAATGGCTACTGCCTGCCTCCAGGAGCACCACAACTGGCCTGAGCCGCCACTTATACGACACAATGCTGGGGGGCAAGAATTTCAGGGTCCTGCTTACCCTTCCAGGGAGACCATCTGGTGCTTCATCATGCTTCCAGAAAGACTGTGAGAGCTTTAAAAAGTTTAGATATTTGAGGCCTTTGTCAAATTGATTTGCAGCTGCAGAAAGGTTTGTACATCTCTATCTCCATTCCTTGTTCCCTCCATGACAGTGATTGGTATATTGGAAACCAGACCATAATACTGAATATAGAAATAGTAGGATGAGGAAAGGAGCTCTAATGTATTCAGCTGTTTGCTGGGCTGACAGGGTGAAAGTGGTTAAAGCTGTTCTCCTGGCTTTTTTTTTCCATGTGCATGGAAGAAATTCTCTCTATAAATCATGTTTTATACTAAAGAATGATGATGAAAAAAAAGGGATTAATGATGAAAAAAAAGGGATTTGGATTAATATGTTAAAATTTTCCATGGGTCAAATCTCCAATTTTAAAAAAGCACATTGCAAGCCAATTAGAGGTCTGTTCCTCCAGACTTTGCTTTTATATACTTCTAACCTCATCTCAGAGCAAGCTTCTTCAACTGCAGTGCATGGTAAAGGCATGATTGGAGAAGAGGCAAATGCCATTACAATATTTAATAAAAAAGTGTAAGTGTAGTGATGCTAGCTTTGAACTGCACATGATTTTCAGTTACTGCATCCTGCATAGTTCTAAGAACTATTCTAAGAATTATCATTAATAATTTGTAGTAACACATGGTTTCTAATTTATTTAATTCTTTTACTTTTTAAAATAAATGGAAAAAACTACATAATTAATCTCCTTGCAACTCAGGTTGTATTAGAGATGGCTATGGTTTTAGGAGGATATTCTCCTCCAAAGTGTCAAACCATGTACTTCAGCATTTAGGGAGGAAGCTTAGTCAGACAGTCTGCTTTCACCTCTGATACCCTCATTAAGAGGAAAAGTACTGTCCCACATGAGAGATCAGGTTTGTTATGCTAAATGGGTGCTGTAGAGAACAGAGCAGCAAGTAACTTACCACATCAATTATTTGCAGTAAAGAAAGCTGTAGCTCCACTACAAGAGGCTGAGAGTCATTTACTACCGGTCGTTCAAGACGATTGTAGTTTCTCAGCAGTTCTCTGTACAAGCGTCTCTGGCTTTCACCCTGCTGAGAGACTAGTGGAAAAGAAAGAAGACATCCATCATTCAGGCTGGTCACGATGTCCCTATTCCTTGTCTGTTTAGTTGAAAATCCCCTTTTAATAGGTTTGTAATTTAAAAGCAGTTCTCCCTCAAAAATCTCCAGAATTCTGCACATGGGTGTGACAAACACAGCTTTTCTGAATGCGTGGATGTTGAGCTCTTAAAAGAATTAACTACTAACACTCTAACTCATTACTAACACTCAGAAACTACTGAACAGGCTCTGGGGCTCTGAGTAAATGTCCCTCTCCCCTGGTGCCCCTTTTGCTGCTGGTCAGGGCAGATGTAGCTCCAAAACCACCGGTCATCTTCCTGACAGGCAGTCAGAGACTTTTTATTTACTTGTTCTTATTTTGTATAGACTGGGTGCTACAAGCCAGTGCTGGTATTACTTGGACTGTGTGTTTATCCAGCATGAGTAACAGGTATTCATATTTCTTGGAGATGATGTGTCAGGTCTTTTTCTGTGCTCAGACGACAGTAACAAGCCTTCTTCAGTTCTTCGGTTTTGTGCAGCAGTCTTTGCAGGCTTTTGGTTACTCACCTTGCCATTTTTCCCTTCTGATAGTAGCACATTTTGTTAACACCTAACGAGGCAGTGGGATGAAAGATATAATATTTGACTTCTCTCACAGTTATTACAATTAGTATCTTTTTGACAATGCAAACAAACTGTAAATACCAGATCTACCTTCTCTGAACTCGTACTGTAATCAGCAGAATTTGCACCCCTGTAACAAGCTTCTCTACAACATAGCAGCCATGCCTTTTAAAGCTAATAATAAATTTAGTCTAAAAACTCATTGTAAGTCTGTTTAATTTGTGTTCTCTTCAGTTTTCCTGTTACTAGAGGGACCTTTCTGTCTTTTTAGTATGGCAGTGCCTGGTGAATAAGGAGGAAGGGTATTCATGTTTATTTTAGCAGCTTATACCAACACATCTTCTTCATGGTCCCTCTCTGCTCTTGCATAATACACTACATGATGAAGGGAATCCAGAACAGCCCTTGCTGACATGTCAGTACTGGAGGTCTGTTTTCACCATCAGCAAAGACAAGCTCTGGCTACATTATCTCTCCTTCAACACCTTAGGAAATCTTCTCTGCAATGCAGTGATTCAGGTCCTCTGTTATGGTCTAGGTGCTTGCTTTCCAGTGCCTCAGTAGACCCCAGCTCACTTGTAAGATCCTCTGTGGAAAGGAAACCAGTGAAAATCACTACACATTGTTCTATGGAAAAAGGCTCTGTATTTTGAGCAAGCTTGCTGACCTGTCACTCACCTGTCCACTCCACATTCCTGTGCTTTAGGGAAGAAACATCTGCGTGCACTATTGCTCTCATGTTTAGTACTTATGTAATATTTGCCTTTAACCTTCCTTTTAAACTGGCTGCCTCAGCTTTTATGAGGGGAAAGTGCCCTTCACCAGTCTCTGGAAGTCAGCTGGGCTGCTAGAGTGCCCTGGAACCATCACTGTCATGGTGCATTAAGGCAGCACCACCCATCCCCCCAAGGGAGGTCTAACTTGGAGAGATCTGAGCATAACCTTTTGCTGTATGCTTCAGAAGCTGTCTTTGTACTGTGTGCTCCAATTATGCTGATGCCAGGACCCTTTCCCCATCAAACTTTGTCAGCTGAAATAGTCCCATACTGAAATTTTGCACCTAGTTTTTCACCCTTCCTTCAACTCTTCCCTCTGTATTATGATCCTATTATTTTGTGATCTCTTGTATCCAAAATTGTTAGTATAGCCTCAGATGATGAATTCTTAGCATGCTGAGCTGGCATTGGTGAACACATGTTTGTATGCTGCATGGTTTTGCTTACAAAATTACACAGATTCAGAAGCAGTGGAGCCTTTGGGGTGTCCTGGCAAATAGTCATGGCAGCTGTTGTTACCACAAAGACTTTGCCAGTCTAATCACACTGCCATCTCTCTGCTACAACTGCTTTGGAGAAGGAACTGAGGTGAGTGACAACTCAGACTGTTATTTTCTTATGTTTTCCTTTAAATTCTAATCTCCAAATGCTCAATGTTTCATACTCCAGAGAGATCTTTGTTTTTTCCCCTCTAAAGCTTGTGCTAATGCATTGTGACAATGCTCTGTGTGCTAAATGGACTGTTTGCTGGTGATGGGTAAGTCTGGATCTTTCAGGATTAGTGATAAAATAAGTTTTACCACTGGTTATGGACAAAAGCAGTGGCGCTGTTTCATCTTTTAGGTTGGGTTGGAAGCTTAAGATTACCAGGTCAGTCTCCCACATGCCATGTCAGACTTACTTGCCTGTGTATGTTATGGGTAAGTACAAGTAATTGGCAAAGCGCATGATGCTTTCTAGATAAAGGATCTTTGGGAAATGGAGAGCCTCTTATGGTTTGAGTCAGTCTCTTCTGTTTCCATATTACCTGTGAAGCACCAGGAAAGCAATCTCATTTAAATCTGAGAGAAGAGCACTGTATGTTTGTCTCAGGATTGACAAGACTTTTGACCTCATCTCTGAGAACATCCTCATAGACATTTATCTATGCCTCACAGGTCAGAGAAGTGAATAGTGAGGTGGACTGAAAAGTGGCTAAACTATCAGGCTCAGAGGGTTGTAGTCAGCAGCACAAAGTCCAGCCAAAAGCCAGCCAGTGATGGAGTACTCAGGGATGGATAGTGGGGCCAATGCTGTTTAGCATTGCTATGAAAGATAAGAAAGAGTGCACCCTCAGCACTTTTTCACATGGTACAAAACTGAGTGGAGTGTCTGATAATGCACATGGATTTACTGTCATTCAGAGAGACCTGAAAAACAGGAGAATCAGCCAAAAGGAACCTAGTGAAATTCAGTGAAAGGAAGAGCAAAGTCCCTCATCTGAGGAGAAGTAACCCCAAGGCACCAGGATAGGTTGGAAGCCCACTGGCTAGAGATCAGGTTGGCTGAAAAACCCTTAGGGCTCCTTATAAATACCAAATTGACTGTTATCTGGCAATGTGATTTTGAAGTAAAGGCCACCAGCACCCTAAGCTGTCTCATGCAAAGCCTCACCAGTATGTCAAGAGAGGTGGTCCTTACAATCTACTCAGCTCTGGTGAGACACACCTGGAGGGCTGAATCCAGTTCTAGACTCCTCAGTACAAAGGAGACACAGTTATTAAGCCAAGGACTAGATTGTTCCTTAAGATTTACTGTCTAAATAATCTGAAATGGTTTCCTAAACTGCTCCTGGAGTTGGCAGGCAATTGGAAGGCATAAGATAATCAATCTCCTCTGCTCCTGGAGTTTGCAGGCAATTAGAAGGTATAAGACAATCAATTTCCTGCTGGTTTTGTGAAAAGCTCTATGGACAATAGAGGTATTCATGGACCACATTTAGCTCTTCAGTACCTCTCTGAATCTCCTCTCGTGCTTCATTATGCGCAAAGAAGGCTGAAAGAAGCCCACTGATCCATCAACATGGCCTATAAACTGCTACCAGTCTCTTGGGAATACATGCTACCTTTGGATTTCATCTTTCTTTCTAGGGTAGAATTGCTGAGAACTGCACAGCAAGATAACTGTTGTAGGAGCTATTTCTCTATTTCAGAATGCTAACACCTCCTCTGACAAGAGATACAAGAAAATCTAGATCCCTCCAAATGCATTACTGTGAGACCAAGGAACTTCCCAGGTAGGGTGGTACTGTGTGGTATCCTCTGCGCTGGATCAGGGAGTCCTACAATGTGAAAGAAGAACCTGTAGCAAGAAAATAGATGAGGAAATATCCCTAATGGGCTTATTTCTGAAATTAATCTGAAAATCTGTCCTTGCCCCCTTTGTCCCATTACAACATGCTTGCCTTGAATTATTTTAGTAGGAAATAAAGCAAACGTTCTTGTTGTTAGCTCACAGTCTGAGTTCTTCATCCTCTTTATTAAATGTAGACATGTTACAATGCCCCAGACAGGGTAGGCCTAGAGACTAGGACTGAAACATGGGATAATAGTATATTAAAGAAAAAAATTGAAGACACCTCCTCACTGTTAACCTAGAAGCAAGTTGGTAGCTGCATCCATTTATTTGGACAAAGTATGGATTCATAGCTAGAGGGAGAGAGAACCCTCTGATGAGGCTTGCACAGATGGTGTCTCATACTGAGTGTGAGCCTTCGTGGTATCTATAAAGGGGTTTCAATTCTCTGAGACACTGCAACTAAATTAGATCAAGCTGGTACCAGCTGATGTCAGCTCCAAGTCAGCAGCTG
Organism: Neomorphus geoffroyi; assembly: GCA_033558235.1. NCBI lineage: Eukaryota > Metazoa > Chordata > Aves > Cuculiformes > Neomorphidae > Neomorphus > Neomorphus geoffroyi. Next base: position 3,764,082 of record JAUMJM010000008.1, read on the forward strand.
TGCAGGCCCACACTCAAGCTCAGACTCAATTCCTCATGTTCTATGGTGAATGATGGCAAGGAGAGGTGCCTCAATTGGCCTGCATGTTTTATGGGGACCTAAGACCTGCTGATCTTGGTGTAACAGAGATATCTGCTCTGGCTGCAAAGCTGAAAATAAAATAAAATAAATACCATAAACCTCTGAGTAGGAAAAAAGAATTGAAAGAGAAAAGAAAGAGAAAAAATAAATAACAAATAAATATCAAACTTAGAAATTACAAGAAAGGGAAAGGGAAAGGGAAAGGGAAAGGGGAAGAAGGGAAAGGGAAAGAAGGAAAAGGGAAAGGGACCTAACTATAACTAGCCAAGCCCTTACTCCTTCCTTGTGTGTTGCATATGGTTTCACAGTTTGCACTGGTTTGTTCCTTCACAAACTTACTGTACCATTGTGGGTGTTTGCTACAGGCCACCTGATCAAGACACAGTCTTCTACAAATAGCTGGAAGTAGCCTCAGGATCACAAGCCCTGGTTCTCATGGAAGACTTCAACCACCCACTTATTTGCCAGAAAGAAAAGACATCTAGACACACACAGTCCAAGACATTCCTGCAGAGCATGGATAACTTTTTGACATGGTAGAGAAACCAATGAGAAGAGATGTGTGGACTTGTACTAACAAACAAATAAGGACTGGCTGGGGATGTGAAAGCTGGAGGCAGCCTTGGCTGCAGTGACCATAACCTGGTGGAGTTAGGATCCTGCATGGAAGAAACAGGGCAATAAGCAGGGCTAACACCCTGAAATTCAGGAGAGATAATTTTAGCCTCTTCAAAGACCTTCTTGGTGGAATCTCATGGGACAGGGCTCTAGAAGTTAGGGGGGCCCAAAAGAGCTGGTTAATATTCAAATACCATTTCCTCCAAACTCATGATCAATGCATCAAGTAAGAAATCAAGCAAAGGAAGCAGGAGACCTGCATGAATGAACAAGGTACTTCTGGAAAAGCTCAAATGGAAGAAGGAAGTTTACAGATTGTGGGAAAAGGGACTGGCCACTTGGGAGGAATATAGGATCATGGTCGGAGTATGCAGGGATGCAGTGGGGAAGGCGAAGGCCCACTTGGAATTGAATCTGGCAAAGATGTCAATGAAAACAAAAAGAGGTTTTTCAAGTACATCCATAGCACAAGGAAGACTAGGAAAAATGTGGGCTCGCTGCTGAACAAGGTGGGTGACTTCATGACAGAATACTCCTGAATACCTTCCTTGCTTCAGTCTTTACTGCTATGGCTGTCCTCAGAAATCCCAGATCCAGGAGGAAACAGAGAAAGTATAGAGAAAGGATATTCTTGAGGAGAATGGGATTAGAGATCATTTGGGCAAACTGGACACCTACAAATCCATGGGCCCCAATGGGATGCACCTACGAATGCTGAGGGAGCTGGAAGATGCTATTGCTAAGCCACTCTCCATTATCTTTGAAAGATCATGGAGAACAGGAGTGGTGCCTGAGGACTGCAGAAAAGCCAGTGTCACTCCAGTCGTCCCAAAGGAGGACCCAGGAAACTGCAGGCCAGTCAGCCTCACCTTCATCCCTGGAAAGGTGATGGAACAGCTCATTCTGGATGTCATCTCCAAGCATCTCGAGGAAAATAAGGATGTTGGGAGTGGTAAACATGGATTCCCCAAGGGAATAATGCTTGACCAATCTGAGAGCCTTCTGTGGTGGCACAACTGGCTGGGTGGATGAGGGGAGAGCAGCGAATGTTGCCTACCTCAATTTCAGCAAGTCTTCTGACACTGTCTCCCACAACACCCTCATAGGTAAAGTTAGGGAGTGGGGGTTAGATGAGTAGACAGTCAGGTGCATCGAGAACTGACTGGATGGCACAGCTCACAGGGTTGTGATCAGCAGTGCAGTGTATACTTGGAAGCTTGTGGCTAGCAACATTCCCCAGGGTCAGTGCTGGTTCCAGTCCTCTTCAACACAGTCATCAGTGACCTGGATGAGGGGACAGAGCGTTCCTTCAGCCAGTTTGCTGATGACCCAAAACTGGGAGATGTGGCGGCTACACCAGAAGGCTGTGCTGCCATTCAGCAAGGCCTGGCCAGGCTGGAGAGTTGGGTGGAGAAGAATTCAATGAAGCTCAACAAAAGCAACAGTAGATTCCTACACCCAGGGAAGAATACCCCCATGAACCAACACAGGTTAGGGGTTTACTTACTGGAAAACAGCTCTGCAGAGAGGGACCTGGGAGTCCTGGTGTACAAGATGACCTTGAGCTAGCAATGTCCCCTCATAGCAAACACAGCGGTGCTATCCTGGGGTCCATTAAGAAGAGTGTGGCTAACAGGTTAAGGAAGGTTTTCCTCCCCCTCTACTCTGCTCTTGTAAGGTCATCTCTGGAGTATTGTGTCCAGTTCTGGGCTCCCCGGCTCAAGAAAGAAAAGAAACTACTTGAAAGAGTCCAGAGGAGAGCCATGAAGGTGATTAGGGGACCGGATCATCCCTCCTATGAGGAGAAGCTGAGTGATCTTGGGCTATTTGGCCTGGAGAAGAGAAGATTGAGAAGGGATCTTATCAATGATTACATATACCTAAATGGAAGGTGTCAAGAAGATGGGGCCAGATTCTTTTCAGTGGTGTAAGGAACAACAAGCACAAAGTGAAGTACAAGAAGTTCTTCTGAACATGAGAAAAACTTCTTTACTTTGGGGGTGATAAAGCACTGGAACAGGCTGCCCAGGGAGGCTGTGGAACCTACTTCTCTGGAGATATTCAAAACCTGTCTTGACACGTTCGTGTGCAACCCACTGAAGGTGAACCTGCTTTGGCAAGAGGTTGGAAAAGATGATCTCCAGAGGTCCCTTCCAACCCCTGCCATTCTGTGAGTCAGTAATTTTACTGAGCCTGTTGTGAAACTATAGGGCTTTAAGCATACAATTACAGCTGACAACAAACATCTTCTGCCTTCTCTGTCCAGGTGGAATCCTCTGGGCATAGATAGACTCCTCCATGCTTGAGTGTCATCCTGCGCTCCCCATTGTGCTGCTGTAAGTCTTATTATGTAGACCTGGGTTTAGATCTGGGGAAGCGCTTGTTGGGGCTGCTCAGCATTCTCTGATAGAAACAGCTGCCAAAATTGCAGCTAGCTGTGTCAGACTATCAGTATGCCATCCTCAGGAAGGTCAGATGCTTCCTCCTTTCCTAGGAGCTGTGCTGTCACATCTGGTCTTGGCTGGTCAACCCTCCTGCTCTGCTTTGCATGCAGAGCTCCCTGAACTATAAGGCAAGAATTTAGCCCTTGCCAGTTCCCCAGGTTTGCACAAAAAGGGGTCAGCTACTTGCCTGAGCATCCCTGGTGTGGGCCACATAACAGGTTGCTGTGCACAATAAAGAATAAATAATGAAATATTAACAAAGAGGTAGATGGAAGGATGTGGATTTCCATGAGGTTTTCAGCCACACTACCTGACTGACTGTTCCTGACCATTCAACCTCGGGTTCACAGTGTTTGCTGGTTTTATTTTCATAATCTTCAAACTTTTTCTTGGGCCAGCTGCTAGGTAGATGTATTGTAGCTGTTGCCCGTTTATTTTGGCAGAGGCCAGAGCCTTACACAGAAGTTATTGCCTTATTTAAAAAATACTATGGGAGCTATTGACACCTAAAGGACTAATGGTTTTCAGATCAAATATCATACTCTTCCCGTGCGACTTCATATGGGCACATATGCATGATAACATGTTTGTGAATTACAGAACATGTCTTTTTTTTCTTCCATTCTCAAAAACAGTTCCTAGGACTGTTTGCATATGCAACCTGTTTGCGGAGCATGTTAAGTTAAAACCAATAACATATTCCTGGTTCATCATATTGCCGCTTTTAAATATCTTGTCCCCTGGTAGTTCATAAAAGGTCCTAAATTACAGCAATATTGTAGCTGTGGTATTTGTTAACTTCCCTTATACTTTCTGCAGGTATTTCACCACATCTATGTCCTTTTTTTCTCGCTGTATTATTACTTTTCTACATTCTCTCTGTCTGGATTTGTTTGTTTGTTTTATTATTTCATAAAGGAAAATGAATGGAGTTCTGGTTGATTTTGAAAAATGGAGTCATTATACTGAGAAGTGTTGTTATATTTTTTTGTGTGATTATTGTATACAATCTCGTTATAATTGGAACACTTGCAGATCAAAAAGCCATTAGGAAAACATACGGGTATGAGAGCTAAATCCACACATTTTCCTAGCAACCTGCAGACTCTTCCGCTAGAGCTTCTCTTCTATTATTAATATTCTTTTTAGTTTATTACTGAGCTCTTACAGAGATTTCTTTGGGAACGCAAATAGAAAGATCACAGGAAGACACACCCACACTATATGCAATCATAAATTTATGGGGGAAGTAACAGGAGTAACATCAGAAAAAAAGTTAGTTGTTTCACAGATAACTTCATTGGCATAAAAAATTGGAATGGCCACAGCACTAACAAAAATGTGGTGTATTCTAATGCTCTGGTAGCTATAAAAAAACACTCACTTTTTTTTTTGTATATTTTGCAGATATCTGAGAATGTAAAGCATGTCACTGCCATATGTCACTTAATCCCTTGAGACACAGATATGTCCCATCTGCTTTTGTTCTTACGTGCAGTGTTGTTGTTTTCATCTGTGGCTGCAAATGTATTATTTCTTTCGATGTCCTTTGATTTAAAATGCATGCCATCACACCTTCAAGGAAGAGTACTCACATGAGAGGTAATGGAATCCCATTAGCTGCCTTAGCCTTGTGTGCATCCACATGGGTGTGTTTGCGTGTTATGTATTTGAATACCTCTCTCATTTAAAATCTCTTTTTAATCTGCTTCCTTTCTAGGTAATCTTTAACTCTAATCTTTGGCTCTCGCTATGCAGATTGTTTCTGCATCTTACACACAAAACTCATTAGATATCCAGACGAATGTGAGAAATACCATGTTTTCCTAGGCAAAAAGGATCTAATCTTCCTGATATTGGTCATTTCTGTTCTTTCATAGCAGATAAAGAGCTCTCAGCAGAGAAGGGTATTAAAGAGTATGCTAGAACAGGTTTCATCTCAAAGACTTTAGGCACATGACAACTTGCTAAAAAGAGAATATAGGCCATTATGTAATGAAAGGATGGGATTATATTTTTGGTCCTGCTGGCCTGGTGCAGATGTTTTAAAGGTTGAGAAATGTGCTTAAGTTGAAGAGACACACACTATTAACAGTGGTATACCTCTCAAATGTGTATTCACTTTCTAAACTGCCTCATTGTTTCAGGTCAGAAACATAACTGGCTACACACAGAAAGGGGAGGAAGCTGTGGTTTAATATGATGCTAGTTTATATTAGCTTCATGCAACACAACCATGCTTACTAGGATACTAGGTGTGGAGGGAGCTCAGGAGGTGGGATTTGGAGGACTGGTGGAGAAAGGCATTCCCCTTGCTAAACATGTCACAGAGAGCTGTCACTGTCTGGAGGTTACTCTTAGCAGCCATCCTGGGATTTGTGGGGAGAAGTAGTAATGGAAGACAATGGAATGAAGCAGAATCACATGACAAAAGCGAGATACGGGTGATATGGTCATCAGTGTAGAGAAGTGGGCTTCTGGACTCCCTGATCCTACTGGCCTGCAGAGCAACTTGCCACATCCCTTCACCTCTATCATGTTTGAGCATCCAAACTAGTAAACCAAGGAAAAACCCTTCTTCAGAATCACTATGAACTTCACTAACCAAGTGCTGTCAAAGAGGTAGCCATGGCAATCTGCACAGCTTTCACAAACAGATTTGAGAGCTACACCTCCCACCGAAAGCCTGCTCAACACTATGCCAGTCACATGTGGAGAGCTCACATCTGGGAAAACCATATGGGAACCAACAGGTATAATAATGATTTCAGTGGACACATATAAGCAAGTCTGGTTTAGGTCTGAGAGGATGGTTGGGCCGGGTTTTTTCCTAAACACAATGCAGATAATAGCAGTGATAGAGTGCTGAAATCTTCAGTTTACTGTGCAACACGGTTCTTGAGGCTCCACTTCTTATTCTAAAAATGTCACAATATACCTAGAAAGAAGCTCACACCAGGGCAAGTGAACGCTGGGAGAGAGGAAAGGTAAGTTAACCTCCCAGGAAGAAAAAGAGAAGTCATTTTGTCTCGAGGACATGGAGGAATAAAGATAAAAATCCAAACTTAGTTCTACCAAGCACTATTCTTTAGTCACAGATACGCCTTTACTAGTCAGAGAAATCTTGTTCCTTCTTTCATACTTCAGAGGGGAAGGAGGGATTTTGCCTCAAATCTATTGTCTTAGTGTGCCTTTAGCAAAGCAGCAATGATACTGTTTAACTCCTCTGGGCAACACAGCAGACAGGTTGCAGTGGAAAACTACAGGCAGTAATATTATGGAATTGAACCACCCAGTGTGTCCAAAGATGTCACAGAGAATTCTTTTCCCTCTCTGCAGTGCTGGTAAATGGGAGCAGTTATGAATCCAGAGATGGCTTGTTGCCTGTATAATGAACTTCTGGGTTGCCAGCCAGATGTACTTGCATAGCAATATTAAGCAGCAAAAGTACAGGAATACCTCCTCCGGCCTTCTTCCCACATCACCCAAGCCTCAGCTGTTTCTTGTGAGCACAGTGAGAGCTCCGCTGGTTGCAAGGCACAAGCAAGGTATAAATGTCTAAAGTGAACATAGACCTGGGAATACAGAGAAAGTTGCAAGCTTGTCATTCCGATATGAGAAACTTAAATGCTGGATGATGTGAAACATGATGTGAGAGCCCTGTGAAAGGGATGAGGGCCATGCTAATAGGAATTTTGACTCCATCTTGAATGGCTGTTGATTTGTTCTTCTCCTCAATGCTTAGTACCTGAACTGGGAAATACAAAGATATATCTTCCCAAATCTAAAAGAGTTTCCCTCCTTGAGAGGCAAAACTTACATAAAATATCAATAGATGAGACATAGCTTGGTTTTAAGCAGTACTGCTGAGCTTTCACTAGGTCAGGCTAAACTTGCTACCAGTCTGTATGAGAAATATTATACTGCTAGCTGGCTGGTGACAGTTTGAAAGTTTTGGCAGCAGAATTGGTTACTATCAAGGGACTTTTTACAAGGGAAAGAAGTCTGAGACTTAGGTGGTCCCTGTCTTCAAAGACAAAGGAAGCTGTAAATAGAAGTAAGAAAATCCTTAGCAGGGAGACTGAATTTATTTCACACTGAAGACAAAAGCTGTTCTAATACTGTCTTGATGAGGTAAATAACTGGCTTTGAGAAAATTTGACTTGTGGCCAAGCAAACAGGGTCTGTGGATATCTAACCTAAGACAGATTGAAATTGAAATTGTAACAAGTTCTTTGTTTTGGTGGATTCAGCCCAGATTTGCTTATGTGCATATAAAGTGGCTGAGCATGGTCTGTATTGTGAAGCTTACAGCTGGGAGGGGGTTTCCTGACCTCTGGGAGACGGATTTGCAGTATCAGTTGAGCATTGGTTAGCCTTGATCTGTCTGTTTTCAGAATGCTAGATTCTGTTGTCTTTTCCTAAGGTACAGGCGTCAAGTCCTGGTTTTGCCAGGATCTGTCGGGATATGAAATATGTGGCTGTCCTTACCACACTCTGCCAGCAAAACTTACATTGGCTGCATCACTGATCCTGACTAAGTAAGAGCAGAAGGGAACTGCAGTGAAAATCAGACCCTTCTAGACAATGATGACCTGGGGAGCCTGATTTTGTTCTGACTTTACTCTGTTGTTGTAAAGATTTGGTAACCTAGGTCTCATGCTCCTGAATTATGCAAGAGCAAACAAAACAAAACTAAAATGAAATTGGTGCCCCACATGTCCAGGTGGAGTGTGACTGCCATCTTGTGATACAGTAGATTGCCTGCAGATGTGGGATGCTTGGTATCAGAGAAGGACCACAACTAGCTGGAAAAGCAGGACCCTGTTCTATCTGACCTTCTCTCTTGCATTCCCCAACATACAGACTTTCGGAGTCTGCTAGACCGCTTTCACCCCAAGGGGAAATGATTTGCTCACTTAGGAAGAGACCTTCTCTGGAGAAGCATATCTCCTCTCCTCATCCACAGACCTGTTCCCATTCAATTTATGCTCTCTCTACCATCTTGACAACGTATAAGCAGATCTGATGCCAGCAGGAGGGCTGAAGTACTTGGGCTGGGATACCAATCCTGCGAATTTGAATTATAATTTAAAAAGAAACTGGGGACCCAAATATCTTTGGAGACTACATTAGACATCTTAGACATTCAATGAAACACTGTTGCCGCGAGTATGTTGCAAAATAGCTGCTTTGTCATTGCCTTTCTAATGAAAGGCAAATCTTTTGCTTTGAGCCCTTGAAGCTGTCCAGTTGCCTTTTATGAATTGTGTGGGAAACCTGAATAAGAAATTAATTTAAAGTTGCTGCTCATTTGCTACTTCAAACACTGACAACTGCAAATCACCTATCTATTCACTTCATTTTTTATCTCCTCTTCCAATAGTTACAGCTGTTTAACCTAGATTTCAATTTGCTGATGACTTCTTTAAAATGACATGATATTCAACAGAATGTACTTTATCACTTCTCATGACCTGCTCTGCCACTTTGCAGACTTGAGAAAAGAATGTTCTTCAGAAAGAGCGCAAGATGAGTAAAAATTACAGAACGTGTGCTCTGCATCATTATATGACCTCCTACTTCTGTTTTTTCCCTAAGCCTACTGACTCAGAGGTGACAAAACCAACATCCTCATCTACAGCCAGACGATATTCAACATCAGTGAAACCCACTGCATTACACACATTTAGCTCTGTGCCCCATAAGTCTTCCTCAGGGAGCACACTACACACACTGACACTGTGGGGTGAGTCAAATGGAGGCCATTGAGACAAGTTCAGGGAGTACAACACATCCAATGAAAAGCGTAGAGAAATGTCTTTAATCAGCTTCAGGATAAGAAAGCAAGGGGCAGATGTTTTGGCTACCTTCAGCTGCCATGAGAACGGGACCTATGATGAAGACTTTTCTGAGAGGTGCACAGGGACAGCAATAATAGATACAAGTTAAATCATGGGATACTGTCAGTTTAACAGTAGAGTGGAGCATTTTTTTCTCTGAAGCGTAGTCACCATAGATAAGAGCACTGTCCTTGGGGATCTTTGCAGCTTGGCTTCCCAAGAAGCAACCTAATAGAGCTGCCCTGGCTCTGGGAAGAGGGGATGGACCAGGCAAGCTCTGGAGGTCCCTTCCAGCCAAATTGGTCTACTAGTCTGTGAATCTGTACAGATCAGATCCTCTCTCACCTCAGATGCCACAAACATAACTTTTCCAATTTACAACTTAATTTTCTCTCATGGCACGGTGGAGATTTAAGTGACCAGACGTTCTTTTCCGCATAGTCACAACTGAGCTTCAGGGAAAACAGCGTAGAATCTTAGCCCAATCTGCAAACTGGCTTTAGGCTATTTTGAGTCCTACATGAGGTAAGATCTCCTCAAGCCTGTCCCTTCCCTCTAATTCTTTTTTCTGTCGAAATATATATTGCATTAAGGGCAGAAATGAGAATCATGGCTTTCTTTGCAACATTCTGGAATGCAATAAGTACTGAAGGCATCCATTTCAGCACTCTGGTAATGACAGCTTCTCTAACTCAGCAAAGCCAATTGATAGCAAGGCAGAACAGAGTTAACTGCACCTCACCATTGAAATGCAAGAGTACTGTTGCTGACTACAAGTTCTCTTTCCATTGCAGTTTACTGATTTAATTATAAGCCCAAGGTGAGAACACCTATTTCCAAACACATCACCTGGTCCTGGTTTCAGCCTCGTTATTGGCTGCTTTCCTCAATGCAGAAAGTACTGTACAAGCAAAACTCGTTCTTCAAAGTGTATTGCTCAGGAGTGTGTCCCAAAACAGCAAAAAACTCCTGTCTTCCTTTTCATTTCCATGGATACTATTAATTGCCAGTGCTAGCCCTACCGGTCTCAGGTAGATTTGCTCTCTTCCTTAATTTGATTATGCAGGATCTCTAGGCAGTAGGCATCCTTGAACAACCATGTTAGGAGAGATGCAAAGGGTTTTATTCTACTTTAATCACACTCCTTGCTTGTAATATACACTCTTTGTATCTCCCTCCTTGCTTGTAATATACAAATGAAATTCTGCACTAACTCTTGGTTCAGGACATACAGTGAAATCGAATGGTATTTGGATGTATGCATGTTAGAAGAAGCCAGAGGAAGAAAAAAGGTCTGGAGCTCTCTATAGGGCATGAATCCTGTGTGTGGAATAGGAACTTCTGCTCTGAGACTATCAGAAGGCCCCCTGCACTGGAGCAACCCTGAAGGTTTCCAAGGCGCCATCTGGCATCATTCCAAAGATGCTACTTTCTCTTGCACTGTATCTGCTTCTGGATCCTTCTCTACATGCACAATGCTATACTAACAGGTGCATATAACAACAGGTGCTGGTGATGTCAGGGCCCAGGTGCTTTTTCTGGATCTTCCCACTTTTTATATTGAGCTTTAAGGAGAGTTAACACAAGAAGATTTAGCTCAGATCACTTCAGCAAACGTGCATGGAAATACTTTCCTGGAGCCTGGTGACTTTCCACAAGCTTGGGCCAGCTCTACAGTTGCGTCTGTGTCTGCAAAATATAAAGCAGCCTTAGAGCTGTGCCAGTGCATGCACATAGAAAATTAGTGACTGAACATGAAGTTCATCGAACCGAAAAGTCAGTCTCAGGAGGCAAGCATGTACAGCAAGTTACTGTAGCAGCTTTAATATATATTCTCAGAGGAAATCATCTCAAAACTTTGTCTAGGACTCTGCCTGCCTGTCTTAAGTATGTTGACGCATGTTTCTGCGCTGATTTTCTTGATCACAGAGCAGAACAACACCTACGAAAAGACAAGTGCTGTGGCAAGAACATTGAATCCCATCTGACTCCATGATTATGTGATGCTTTAGTACATTCTCGGAATCCAGACTCTGGAGTCTGTGTTTCCAGATGTTATAACAAAGTCAGGGATCTGGCAGTAATTTCTGCAAGGTGCATTTGTCGCTTCTTTTTAGCCAATATGGAAGAAAAGACCTACTTGTACAAACAGAGGTCTTCCTTATATCTTTTTTATTTTAAACTTCGGTGGGCTGCATTGTTATCTTTGAGACCGTGTGTTACTCAGTGTGGTGTTACACCTCAGAGCATCAATCTATAGAATGTGCAGAACTGAGATGAATGCGACCTTCAAATCTCAGAGTATGAAAGATTCTAAGTTATCTGACTTGAACGCCTGGTTTAGTTTGGTAGCATTATGAGAACTGAAGGTAGATTTCCATCACCAATTACCAGTTACATTACATTGTACTCTATGAAGGCACATGACTTCTCACATCAACAATGTCTCTTTGGAGTAAACCAGTTTGATTAACACAGCTCAGTGCAGTTCTATCAGTTCTACCGAGGCAAGGCCCAAAGTTTAGACTCCATATATCCATATGTAGGTATTTAAACAACAGCTTCAGTTCTTTCTGCAACACAGATCTTTTAACTCGTATCACCTCAGTCTAACTAGTTCATATTAGAGAAATTATACCTTGGCAGCAGAATCTGGCCTTTGCAAACTGTCTTTCCAATGCTACTGCTGCGACAGAAATAGCACCCTCTTGCATGGACGTGAACTAAGAACATCCTTGTGATGATTCACTCCTAGAGATCATCAGTTGTGTTCTCATATGATCGCTAGAGCTCATCTAATTCAGCAAAGTTGTGAGAAAGCATGGGATTAGTGTAGTGCAGGAACTCTCAACTCTGTATTTTGTGTGAGCCAAAGAAAAGATGTTTTGCACCTGTTAGGTACACCAACTTCATAATTTACATCCATAGTGCTGAGCATTCACATTCCGACCAGACTGTGGAGAAAGGGCTCTACCCTCAGCTTGCCTTTGCCTTTTTTGGGCTTTTTAAAGCCACATGGCCATAATACGACCCTGACATCAGGCTGTACAACGCAAAGAAACTAAAAGGTCTGACTCTGCTCTGTGTGGCACATGTGGCACTTCAGTGGCCTCACTTATTAAAAAAAGGACATAAAAGCACAACAATTAGAATGCATGGGTTGATTGCAGACTAGCAAAGTGCATGTTTAACCTTCCTGGATGTTCAAACCCAGCAAATGCCTGTGCACTGATCTGAAAGTAACACTCCTCAGAGAGGCAGGTGCCCACGTGGTTGCAGGGACACGTTTCTCAGGAGGAGAACTCCCTTGCAAGGTCATCTACACCCTGGCTCCCAGACTGCTCCATGCTCAAAGAAAGGAGTAGGAGTGGGTCTGATGCCCCTCGTCCAGTCTCTCCCTGGAGAAGGGTTTTCCAAATCCCTCCACCTGAGGCTGATATGTAGCTGCTGTACTTACAGGGTTCTGCCATCCTCTGAATGCTACTTCAGGAATTGCACCTGACCTGCAAGGGACAAGTGACTCTGAGAGACATCATCTGGGATCCAAGAAGGTTGAGGACCAGTTTCCTAATTTTTGCTAGGGTCTACGTCCCAGGAAAGCATCACTAGCTCCAGGCTTTTCAGGAAGGAGTGCTGCAATGACCCAGCACGAATGACATCTATCAGGGCTCCTAGCACTAATGCAACGAGAGTCAAGTTGAAGCAAAAAGTGTAAAGGACTGCAAAAAATGACCAAGTTCTTCATCGTTTCATTTGGTTTGCTTTTTACCTTGTCCTTTTCACAGCTCTCCTGTCAAGTAGTCCTGCAGGAGTATTCAGTAGTTGAGAAACTGTTATGAAATCTGTTGAAACAACTCAGCTCTATGTGAGAGTGATGTTAGTTACCATGGACTGGCTGTGACTTCCGTGCAGGTGCACTGAGAAATCATTGGGGATTTCATTTAGAGCTTACTGTTAAAAGACTCTGCTACTGACAGCATGCTAAGATCATCTTGACTTTTTTGCCTTCTTTTCCAAGTGCAAAATTCCTGGGGCTTTGCTTTAGTTATCTTTTATTTTCTCTTTTCTTTTCCTTAAAAGGAAAAAAATAAACATCCACAAAGCAGAGGTCAAACACAGGCCACCATAATCAGAGGTTTATTTCACCCTGTTTTAACAGTTGTCTGTCAAAGTCCATACTTATAAACTGCTGGTGAAAACACCTAACAAAAAATCCTCTGGATTATTTATAAAATTTTTATTTCTTCATGTGCCACTAAAAAACTAAGTATCCCTCCTGATGAATTAGTGATTACTCAGCATTTAAAAGGCAGTATTTACACAATACACATCTACTCAAAACGGGATTGTACACAAAGTGAGTGATATCACAACCAGTTGCCATCACCTGTCTGTTAGTTCAGCTCCTGGAGTAGCACAGAAATATCTTACAAACAGAGACAGCAAGGTTCTTAATTTAGCAGGGTGGGGAAACTTTTTTCTGCAATACCATTGCAACTTTAGGCAGCTGAAATGTGCAGCTGTAATACGTGCAGCTGTAATAATGACATGCATGCATGTTTTGCAGATTCAGATAAACTAATGAGGAATTATCTGCATGACAACATCGTATATACATAAGTTTCCCATGCCTCTGTACTTCTGAAATAATGTGGACTGCTTTCTCTGCTTTAAAAAGACAGTGCATAAATTGTGGGTAACATGATAAAGTCCCTTATACCAGGAATATTGTAGTTTTAGAATTTATAGTTATAATAGGTATACGTGTTTCATATACCAAGCTGTTAGGAACCAATAAAAGCATATTTTCTGTAGAATCCCAAACATCTGCCAGGATTGTGGCTATTTCTACATCCCAGTTCATTTAAAAAATCTTTATTGTTAGTCTTGTAGTCCTCCATGTTTTGGAAGAATCATGGAGTTCCTAATTTTGTTTGTAACATTCCGAAACTTCAGAAGATAGCTCGGTCAATGGTAACACTTGACTACAGAAGCTCATTATTATTTTTATTAGAATCTTTCAGCTTATACCCACCATTGCCTGGAAGTACTCTTAGTAAACATACTAAAAGTTAAAAGAGAAAAATGAAGTAAAAATAGTAAATGTATGATTTATGCAGCTATAAATCTTTTCAAATGATGCACAGAAAGCAAAGAGTTAAGAATTTTCTTCTGGTCATATTTATTTGTAGATCAATACCATTTCACCCTGATATCTACAGGGCTCAAATTATAATTTCTCATTTCTGAAAAACCATGAACAGGTCAAACTTCTAAAGGAGAGCAAGAACACATTCTTTTGAAACATAATCATTTAAATTAATTTCTGAAAGTGAAAATTCCTCACATTCCATTCAAAAACCCCACAATTTTTCCTTTCTTAAAAGAAGGTGCACTGGGGACTGTAAACTCCACAAACTTACTCAAACAATTACAGAACTCAGTGGGAGCAGCACACTCTAACAAAGTTTAAAATACAAGTCCTTCTGAAAACAGAGTTGAGGTAGGACATGACTAGTGTTTAGAAAAAATAAAATAAAATAAAGCACAAAATCATCCTCCTGCCCCCCCCCCCAAAAAACCAAAACTCCAAACAAACAAAAACCCTGAACAACTGCAGATGAACTTACCTTTAAAAAAAGACAAGAAAAAGGAGGCCCAAAGACATAGTCCAGAATAAACAAATCCCAAGCACTTTTCTGTAAGCATTGTCAAAATAGGCTGGCTATCCGTCCTGGGTAAAGGGTAAAAGAGGATGAAGTCTTGAAGAGAGCCTGCAATGACTGACGGATTTGGCAATTACAGTAATAAGGCATCAAACCTGTTTCCCACCAGGAGAGAGAAGTGCTGTTGGTTGTGCACTTCTCCAGTTCCCAGAGGCCAAATCAGCTCAGTGCTGGGTCAGTCGATCCAAACACAAAGGGGGTGGTTACTTTGCTTGGGACTCACATTTCCAGGCACTCTGAGCCTTTTCTTGGTCAGAAGCAAATGCTAGTGATCCCCGCACGCAGCTGTGTGCATACAGCAAGAAGGGGGGAGCGTACTGCCTGGGAGATGATTTCCACATCCCCACAGACTGTACCTAACTAGATAGAGCACGTCTGCAGCACTTCCAGTGCTTGCACTCGAGTGCCTCTAGAGCTGTTTCCCAGCAAAATGAGCTTGTGTCCCTCTCTGCTGTCTCTGCTGCTAATGCAATTTACAGCAAGCATTTGCAGCGTGGTCCCTCTGGCATGCACCTGACTTTTCTCCCAGCAGAGGTGGCTGGGGAGACTGAATAGGGCAGAAATTGGGGAAGGTGAAACTAGCCTGTCTCCTGCACCTTTTGGTGCATGCTTTCCAGCAATTACTGCCACTAGAGGCAGGGAACTGCTCCGAGTGTCTTTTTCCCCGGCTTCCCACTGCTGCTGGCTCTCCACTGTGGAAATCTGCCCACACACTGCCTTCTCTGGGACAGCTCCTCTACCTCCCTGTTCCATTTTACATTCACCAGCCAGGCAAAGGCTAGGCAAAGGCTTGAATATATTCACCATTTGTGGATTTTTTATTCTTCTGCCTGTTCTGCACACTCAGCCACTTCTCTTTCACCAAAACCAGGATGTTGTGCTTCCCGTTTTTGAAGTTCTTGGGACTCCAGCCTTGGCAAGGTATTACCCTAGATTGTTGCAGAGAGCAGTCATGACTCCATGAAACAGGAAGGATGTGGGCACTGCTATTAGTGAGACTGCACCAGGCATCAGCATCAACATCCCACTCCTCCTGTCCAGGGGCTTCATCACCTAATCAGAGAGCTGGGCCTCATGGAGAATGTCAGAATGAGGGCAAAGACACTCTTCAGGAGCAGTGGATCAGGCTCCATGGCACTTCAAGTCCCCTTAGTGTTCCGAGGGACCCCAGGCACCTGTGTCAGGACTCAGCCACAAGGCCACATGGTCCCTGTCCATAATGCTTCAGTCAGGGCCAAGGAGAACCGCGGTGGCAGAATGAGGGCAAAGGGACTGGTAAGTACATAGGGCAGCCTCCATGACACTTAATTGAGTAGAAGGAGGTCCTCAAAGACCCGTGTGACACGAATCAAAGCTTAGAAGATCTACCAGAATGGGAGATCAGGCATTATGGCAGTCAAATCAGGAAAAAAAATATCCTGGAAACTTGTAGTGCAAGGACCCATGGCACCCAAATGAGAGGAAAGACCCCTGCAAGAGCAAGAGTCCAGGCTCCATGCTGCTTTGCTCTGGGACAAAAAAGGCCTTCCAGGAGCAGAGGATCAAGTCCCACAGCACTCAATTGAGAAAAAGAGGTCCAGCGAGACCAGACAGCCAGTCTCAACAGCATTTGAATCAGTACAGGGAGGTCCTGCAAAAGCACAGGGTCAAGCCTCCTGACACCCTGCTAATGGAAAAGGGGCCTTGCAAGACAAAGGGGCTTGCCCTGTTGCACCCAAAATACAGCACGGTGATGCTGCATGAACAGCGGGCAAGGCCCCATAAAGCTTCAAGGCCGCAGGACACTTACATCATGGCAAAGAGGACCTTCAAGGGCAGAGCACCAGGCTGCGTGTTACTTTCATCAGAGAAAAGACACCCTGCAAGAAGAGAGCACCAGGCACCACAGTGCTTAAATCAGGAAAAAAAGGCCTGGCAAGAGCAGAGGCCTGAGTCCCTTAGCTGTCGAATGAGGGGGAAATATCCAGCAAGATCAGTTGCCCAGTTTCAGTGATTCTCAAATTAGTGCACAAGTGTCCTTCACGACCAAAAGGATAGGTTGCATGGCACTCAGATCAGGGGGAAAAGATCCTGCAAGAGCAGTGGACCTGTTTCTATGATGCTCAGATGATGTCCTGTCGCTGTGGTCTTGCTGAACCGGGGATACACAGTACCCTGCCAAAGGAAAGGAGCTCTACAAGAGCAGATGGCCAAGACTGATGCTGCAGCGCTCTGAGGAGCACATGCCCAGGCCCCAAAATAGTCAGATGAGGGCAAAGAGACTGTGCAAGAACAGTGCTCTGCTACAAAGAGACCAGAGATCAGAGGGCTAGGTCCCCCAGCACTAGAATCAAGCCAAAGGCCCTGCCAGAGCAGAGGGCCGTGCCCAAAGGTTGTTGACTCATGGGGAAAGAGCCTTGCAACACCAGAGGGAAAAGACCCATACTGCTCTGATTAAGGCTTAGAAACCCTACAAAAACAGATGGGCTGTCTCCATGGAAGCTGAATCCAGGTGAAGAGCCTGAGCAGGAACAGAGGGCCCAACTTCATGACAATTCGCTAAGAAGAAAGTGGTCCAGCAAGATGAGATGGTCAGTTTCACTGACATTCACATGGGTGAAGAGAGGCCCGACCAGTCTATAGGGTCATACCCATTGCACTCAAATGAGGAGAAAGCCAGGCCTCTACATTGCTCTAGCCAGCACTGGTCACTGATGGATCTCTCTGCCTGGGGAAGACAGGGGGAAAGATAGCCCCCTCCATCATTTCTCTCTTGCTTCCCATGTATTAGCTCTCAAGAGTGACAAGCCGCTGCTTCTTATGGCTGCAAAAGCAAGGTGTCTCTGACTCTGCTTGTATTGTTTACTCATATTGTTGTCTTAAATATCATCTTGAGTGCTATGGCTCCTGATGTGGTGCCGCAGAGGAGGGAGAGGAGGTGCAGCAGATGCTGCCCCCTCCAGCTACCTGACTGCACATGCAGACCCAAAGGGTTCACAGAGAGGTTATTTCAGCAAGGGTCTTTTGAACTGCCAATTACCCTGGGGCCCCCAGACCCAATTCCAGAACCTTCCCAAAGAAGCTTCTGCACATGCCTCAATTTGAGAACTTACACAGCAAGACCAATCCTTGTGCTAATAGGGCATGGACTTGCCCTACAAATAGAAGCCCACCAAGAAGGCACGGCACGCGCCCACCACCCCATGGAATCCACCTGAAGACATGCTGCAGAAGAACTGCAAGACAATGAGCTCCTAAACACCACATTTTCCAGAAGACCATGGAGTGGTGACTGTTTTTCTCTTCCCCCTGCTACTCTCTCATTTCTCTCTCTCTCACTTCTCACTACATCTGTTTTCCATGGCACTTGGGTTTATCCGATCAAATCTGATTTCTGTTGTAGTTTTGTCTAGCTGTCCTGAGGGTATCAGATTGTGATGTGAATAGATTGAGATCTGTTTTAGGGACTTTGGGAAGCAGCAACTCAGAGTGCACTCAAGTATCTGATTTGTTGTTTTGGCTGTGCCCTAAATAAACACTGTTTGGAATTCACTGTGCGAGATTTGTTGGTCTCTGATTTGCCATGCAGGCACCAAAAGACTCTCCCTCTCTGTGCAGGTCAAAGGAGGGAGGTGACCACTGCTGATGTCAAGAGCAGTACCTTAACTACTGTCCAGTCCTCTGAGTTGGAAGACTACAACCATGGAAACGGTGACTTTCTATTTGTGGACATTAGAATTGTAAGGGACCAGTTTTATCAGTTGAATATTTACAAGTCCAGGGGGCCACATGCAATTCAGCTCAGAGTACTGAAGGAGCCAGCAGATGTTACAACAGGGCCCCTCTCAATCATCTGCTAAAGGTCTCAGGAGTCTGGGGAGGTCCATGCTGACTGGAGCCTAGTCAGTGTTTTACCAGTTCACAAGAAGGTATGAGGGCAGACCTGGGAAACTATAGATCTGTTAGTCTAACCTCAGTATCTGGAAAAATTATGGAGAGGATTATACTGGGTGCTGGTGAAAGGCAGGTAAAGGACAATGCAATCCTCATGTACAGCCAACATGGGTTCACAAAGAGAAAGTCTTGTTTAATTAGTTCAATGTCCTTCTACAACAATAGCACTCACCTAGGGGAAGAAGGCAAGGTGGTGGACATAGCTTTTCTGGATTTTAGCAAGACTTTTGATACTGTCCCTCACAGCAACCTTCTGGACGAGTTCCAGTGGTGAGATGAGCAGACAGCGTGCTGAAAGAAGAACTGGCTGAAAGGCAAGACTCAAAGGGTTGTAGTCAATGAGGTTAAACCTGGCTGGTGAGCAGTCATCAAAGCTGTTCCTCAGAGCTCAGTTCTAGGGCCAGTCCTGCTCAATATTTTTATCAATGGAGACAGGATCTGAATGCATCATTAACAAGTTTGCTGATGATACTAAACTGGGAGGTGCTGTTGACGGATAAGGGGCCTTGCAAAGGGATTTACATAGATTGGAACATAGGGCAGTGATTAATGGGATGAAATCTAATGAGTCCAAATGCTGGATTCTGTTCCTGGTATGGAGGAACACCTGACTCAAGTATACATTGGGAGAGCAGTGGCTGGAGAGCAGCCCTGCAAAAGGTATCTAGGTGTGTTCGTTGGCACTGTGTTCAATATGAGTCAGCAGTGTGCCCTTACACCCTGGAGCACATCAAACACCATATGACCAGCCAGTCAAAAGAGGTGATTATCTCACTGAATTCAGTGTTGGTGTGGCCTCACCTTGAAAACGCTGCAATTCTGGGCCCTACGATTTAATACATACATACATACTTACTGCTTTGAATGAGACTGTGTAGCTAAACTCTTTTAAAGAAAGAGGAAGCCACAGCTTTTCACCATATGCTGATGCTCAGAGCTAGGAATGCAATGGTGTACTGGCAACTGTGCTTATATAGGGGCTGTTCCCTGCTCCATAAAGCAGGCTAAGCCAGTAGTGATGAGAGAGTGAATGGAGTCTACTCTAACAGGCAGAGCTTTCTGCTGTCCAGGGCTGTGCTCTCCAGCACCTGCTTGACATTCAAGACTGAGCAGGGTGCAGAAATAGTGGTTTAGGACCAGTTCTGTAAAGAGATTATGCTTGGCATTCAGCAATGAAGAACTGTAGATATTGGTAAGTTGTAGTTGCTCTGGGCACAGCTTTGTATAGCATTACACACTCAGTAGCACTAGCACGAGCTTATAAAACTGGCTGTGCTGAGACTCTCTGCAGCTAAAACACAGGAGCAGCTGTCAGTATTGACCCTGTGCAGAGCCTTCCCAACCCTTGTTGGAGTGACGAGAGATGTATTTCAATGAAATCACATGCTTCCTTACTATTAAACTGCGCTAGAAAAGGAAGACCTTGGCACAAGAAAGTGGGTAATAATTATTTCTAAAAGTAAAGGCTATGTATTAATCAACAGTTTTCTTTAGTTTTACCCACTAGGTCAATTACAATATCACCAGTTTGGTAAAACATGCAGAAAGTTGCTATAATCACACAAATGAAAGTTGAAGACAAATCCATTGACCTTAAGATTATTGTTGGTCCTTTCAAGTTCCATTGTAAGGCAAATCCAAAAAGTCACATGAGTAAAACTGGAAGGCATAAATCGTTTCCTGCTGGATCAGCCCCAGGTACCCACTGTAGGTTTGGATTCTACTTCCTTTGCATACTTTTGATGTAGACACGATGAGGATTATTCTTGGTTGCAAACTAACTTATGAACTTTAGAAACTTGCTTCACTTTCCCCACTGAGTGTAGCTCAGAGATATCCTGTCATTTCCCTCACCCTTGGGATTTTAATCTGTAAGACACCTTAATTTGGCCCTCTTATGAGTTTTAAGCAGTTATCACAGTCTGGATAATCTGTAAATTGCAAGGTGTAAGACAAATAAATAGGCCAAATGAAGCGCCGACAGAGCAGCTGAAAGGCTCTTCTCCACACAAAAATTTCCAAAAGTCATAAATAGGAAATTGTACCTTGACTGATTCTTATAGTCTAATTGCCTTGTTTGAAGCTGAATCACTCACTTTGACTGCCCCTGTTCAGTTTTAGTCGCTACTTGTACATATATCCAGCACCAGCCAAACTCAAAATGGTAATGAGGTGGAAGAGTCAGGACGGAGGAGGACATTTACTCTGCCTGAAGGCAAGTGCACCAGATGGGCAGCCTTGTTTGTTCATAAGACTATGTAAAACTGAGTTACAACATATAGCAGGTTCATAGAATCACAGAATGCTTTGAGTTAGACGGGACCTTTAAATATCACCTAGTTCCTTCCCTTCTGCCATGGGCAGGGACACCTTCCACTAGATCAGGCTGCTCAAAGCTCCATCTACTCTGACCTTGAACACTTCCAGGGACAGAGCATCCACAGCTTCTCTAGCCAACCTGTGCCAGTGTATCTCCACACTCATTATAAAATATTTCTTCTGTATAGTCAATCTAAACCTTCTCTTTTTAGTTTAAAACACTTTTCTCTTACATTTCTGTACTGAGAGTTCTCTGAAATGTTTCTGCCTTTCTTCTGAGGTGGGATTTGCACTGAGCTGCTATAGCCTGAACACTACAGAATTTCCTGTGGTTTAACTCCTGATTCCTCTCCTTCCTGCAGTGTAACACCCTATGAATAGGTTTTTTAGATCCCTGCAGGAGGCATAGCCACATCCATGGACCACTGTGCAGGATGACTCAGCCATGGCGCAACACCAGGGACATTTTTCTGCTGGAGAGGAAGGTTTGGGCAGAAGAATAGAAGTATAAGGTACTGAAAGGTCTGTGTATGTGACATACTAATGTATCCGTGCATGTAAATAGCCAGCTCTGACCTGCGATAACAAGACTGAAACATGAAAAATGGCAGAAAAAAGTACCAAAAAGGAAAGTACTAATTTAAAGAAGCTGCTCACCAACAAGGAGTGTTATGGAGACAACCACATCATGAGCATCAAGTAAAGGTACAGCAAACCCAGGACCGCTGGGGATTGAGTCAACGTGCTGTGCTACTTGTTTGGAAGGGGTTGAAGATGTTAAAAAGAGGAACATAGCAAGGAGAGGGGAAAGGGGATATAAGGAGAAGCAAATCCTGTGGGTGAGGCTAATCACGGAACCTGCTGAGCAGCCCTGAGCCAGATTGGCACAGCAAAACACAAAGCTAGGTTTGTTTTGCCCATATGTGTGTCTGACTTGCTTCTGTGTTGAAGGAGACGCTGAGGTGCTTTGCTAGAGCTGAAAGCACATACAGGGCACTTCCTAAAGCTGTAAAATTCAGCTCAGAAGGGATAAAGGGTGACCTGAAAGTATACTTTGCATTTCAGTTTTCCCAGCTGACAAAACCACATGCAGAAACTGGATTTGCACCACACCAAAGGTTTCCATGGAAAGAAAGATCCTAGCCTACTGAAAATCAAATCAGATGAAAATCCACTAGCCTTTCTAGGAATGCAATGCTGTTAGGTTGCTTACTCACTCACCTAATACTTTTGCCTTTCCTCAAGGTTGAGCCCTCATATGGTTGAGAGGGTTCATGAGTCGAAGGCAAATCAAGGCGCGTTTGTCTGTAAACACAGACAAACTCAGCATGTGCTGGTGATGTTGCCATGCAGATTTGAAGGGATTATTTGAATAACTTGGGAGGACAGTCAAGGGTAGTTCCGATTATTTTTATCTTCAAGCTTTTACTTCCTGAAAGTGTCATTACTCACACCAAGTGGGAGAGGTAGCTCAGCAAGGACAAGGAGTGTACAAAGGGCTGCCGGGGACAAACAGAGGCAGCCTTTTGCCTCTGCACATGTAGGGGGTGTTTCTACCTGTCCCCTGCCTCACACCAATTGGGCTCTTCTCTGCAGGCAGTGCTGAGGCATGCACAAACGGCAGAGCCCTAGTGAAGTCCTTGGTGGGAGATGGATAGTGACCCTGGAGCAAACACCCAACACCAAGATGCTGGGTGGCAGATGACCCCTCAGCCAACATGGGCAGCACAGCCCAACAGTAAACCTTGGTTGTCTTCTGGCTCTGTAAGGCTTTAGTGAGACACACAGGGGCTTGCTGACCCCTGAGAACCCAGGACTCTGTAGAAGCTTTCATTCCAGACCTGTTAGGAGGCCAGCAACCCTCACAGCAGCTCTGAGAGCACTGGCCAGCCTCGGGCCTGGGACCATTGCTGCTGACCCCATGCTGCAGCACATGGGACATTTTTTAGCTGGAGGCAGAGCCTTGATACATGCCTAGTAGCAGGAAATGCTTTGGGGCACCACATCCAGGCATTTGGAGCTTGCAACTATGAGGGATTTTATATAAAATTAAATTGCCTTTTCACCACCCCACACCCTAAATAGGTATTTGCTGTGCTGTGGGTACGCAGCAACCGTCCTTCCTACTCCCTGCACTCCACTGTTGCGAATTTTTCCTCCTGTTCTTCCTGTTATTGTAACCAATGGTCTCTACATTTCATCTGGAAGAGTCTGTGATCCTTCATGCTGCCTAGTCTGCACACAGTCTTAATTACATAAAGGATCCCTCCTGCTTTTAATAGCTCTCCTTAACTTGTGAAGAGGAGCCGTTGCTAAACCTCTGTTCCTATACTTTGAGACTTTCATCCCACACGTGTTTAAACCATGCATGGGGTTATCCACTCCTAAGGACGGGGTTGGAAACCAGTTTTCTTCTCCCAGAGCCAGGAAGCCCCATTTTGAATCTGACTTAAAGGGAACTGGGCTGAAAGGGTGGTTGGTTTCACTAGGACAGCAAATCCACGTACCTTACGGTTTCCTGCACTCAGAAATTCTAGTGCTACATTTTGCCACTGTAAGCCTGCAAATGCAGCTAGCTGGGATCCTGGGGTTTTGCAGTTCATCTGTGTTCTGTGCTCCTCAGCCTTTAATCACATTCCAAAATTAGGCTACAAGTGGAAATCCCTGGGTTGCTTTGTCCCACAGCCATTCAACTGTGGCAGGAACAGAAATGCACATCTCTTACTACCAAATATACATCCTGAAGCCTAGAAAATCATGACCTCATGAAGTTATGTGATTTTTTCATCTTTTTCTTGGGGTCACTTCTCCTGCTAGTCACAACATTGCATCTCAGCAAACTCCACAGTGGGCATCCCTCCTTTACTGACAGGGGTGCCTGCAGGTGGACCAGCTCCGCTTCAGCCACCAGCTCTCCCTGAGCTTGCTGCAGAGTTTCCCCAGTCAGCTCTTCTAGTATTGGCTTGACTTTCAAGTCAAACCCCAGCATCTAAGGCTTGGAAATCACTAGAGATAAAGAACGGCTGGCCACAGGCACAGTTACACAGCTGAGCAAGGAGAAAAAAGGATGAAGAAAGCAGTTATAACAAATGCAGGGCTGCAAGGAGCATCTGCTGGCTTTTGTCAGCTACTGCAGGCTCCAGGGAAGAGCAGAGACACAAGAATCTTCTTTACTTCCCTGGAGAAGACATGAGACTGTCCTAAACCTTCAGGAGAGCCTCTGATTTTCGTAAAGCTACCTTTCCCCAGGAGTGGATGAGTGTGTTAAGAGTGATTTGGGGAAGTCTGGCAAAAGTGTTGGGTGCTGGCATGGGTGTGTATTGGTCTTCAGTGATGCCAGTTTTCTCATGCATGTCAGGCTGTACCTTCTACTCATCGGGTTCAGCCCCTTTCCAAGGAAGGTGGGTGGCAGGGATGTGCCTAGATCCCTCAGGAGGTTGTGCTCCTATGCAGTTCAAGAGGCAGGGGGCTGCTCTTGGAGTCAGCCCTGGCTGTCCCAGCCTTCTGACAGGGTCCAAAAGTCATCCCTGATCTCTATTGACCTGCAGGAGAGGTACACACTGCTGGAGATGCAGCATCAATTTCTGCAGTGATGCAGCAACAATTTCTCCTCACAAGGAATTGGGATCTCCTCTTATCTCTCCTGAGGCATCAGGGTCACTGTGCAGGTGGCACTGAGGTGTCAGAGATGTCTCCTGCCTTTGGGGACTATGACAGCCAGGGACCCAGCAGAGCAATGCATCCCTGCATCACTGACCAGCCCTTTGCTATGCTTACTCTCAGTTTGAAAGACTCCCAGCTCTACCCCAGGATTCTCAGTGGACTCTGAACACACCAGAACTGGCCCATCGGCCCACAGAAAAATCCAAACCAGCCCCAGGGCGCTGAACATCCACATTTCTGCTTAAGGCCTGTGAAGACTTAGCTTCAGGGTCCCAACTCCCTGCCTGGCTAATCCAAAAGCTGCCCCAGGGCTTCAAGAAACTCCCAACCCTTGCTTCAGCCCCCACCAAACCATCCTCAGCAGCTCTTGTCTCCCTGCTGCTGCCTCACATACTGCCTAATGCCCTCAAACCCTCATCTTTACAGCAGCAGCTCAGAACACCCTAAGAGCTTGCTCCAGAGTGCTCCCATTTATACCCACATTTTATCTGAGTATCCACAGTATTCTCCAATCCTGTCACAGTATGCTCCCAGAACCTCCATATACCCCATGTACCTCCAAACACTCCTCAGAGAATGTTGTTCAGGTGTCATGAATACCTGCAAACCCTACCCAAGTATCCGCAAAGTGTCCCAAGCCTGCCTCACACCCCCATAAAATCCCAGACTCTGTTTCTGAGCCCCTGGAAGTTCTCCTCCAAAACCCCACAGATATTAATTTCCCACAAAGACCCCACAAACCTTTTTTCTTTTAGGCTACAAAACATCCACAAGTCCTTCACAAGAGCCACCAAAGAACCCCAAGTTTGTGTTAGGGTAATCTAAGTCCACAAACCCTACCTCTAGGTCCTCAAAGATTTCCTCCAAACATTCTGAAACTTTATTCTGAGGCCAGTAAAACTTCTCAAATAAAATCCAAGAGGGTCCCAAGTGGCCCAAGCTGCCCCAAGCCCCCTAAATCCTTCTTCCAAGATTCTCAGACCTCTCCCACGCCATGCCAAGGGGTACAAATGCAGTCCTGAAGCTCGTATCAAACCCCACATATCCGCAAATGTGCCATAGTTGTTGCTGGCTTCAATGTTGCCATGAAAGCTGGACAAACAAAACTCTCGGAGACCAGAGCTGAAGATTTCTGAAATAAACATTCCCTTACTGGTGCCAAGGCAAAAGTGAGAGATTCTCCTGCCGTATGCTCGCCCCAGATACACGTGAATGGGTTCTTTACGTTTGCTAGCTACCTGTATATTCATTACACAGCCCAAGAAACCATTAATGTAGTCCCACTTACCCTAACAACCAGTTACATAGCCATGAACTAAGTTATTCTGTGGTCTTACATTGCCATCTGCTGTCTGTTTTCCATGAACTTCAGTCCCTCTGGTGATCTTCGGGGGAGTCCATCACTCTTCGTCCGATGACTGCTCTGTGAACTCCTTGTTCTAGCTTCCTCTTGAGCATGCGTGATACTTACATGTTTAGACAAGCTTAAGGATTGAGCGAAAGCTGTGTACCCTTGTAAAGGTACCCACTTTCCTCATCTTTGGGCATTCTTTGACTGCCTTCACTAAATCGGAGGTAGCTTGTTATCTCGGGCAGCAACATCTGGTTTCTTTTGTGTTACTCCCTTAATATCTTGCTCACTTTATGGTTATTTTACAACTTCCCTGACTCATTTGACTACAAACAAGCATCATCACATTTAACAAACTGGTGTCTCTTATCTACGTACAATGCTCAGACATGAGCCCTCCTATCCAATGCAACATAGGAGTGATGTCAAATGCTATAGAAACCTATAAGTCTGCTAGGTTAATATGTTTAGCTCAAGTGTAAACAGTTCAACTAATTCAACACTTTTATGCTGTGTCTTTAACATGCACTACAAAGAGACCCTATACCCTGCTCAGTTTTCTTCAAAGCACTCAAGATGTACCCCAGACCCCCAGGCAAAACTTGTCCTACTTCAGGACATTCAGGAACCTCACTGAAATCCTACCACAGGACTCCAAACAGTGCCACAAAAATCTCCTAGGAATGCTGAAAGTCCCACATCCTCTCCAGTGATCCTAAAGGCTCCAAATATACCTCAAGCTCCAAACACCCCAAAGTGTGACCCAGGAACCCAAAAATACTTTCAGTTAAGACCCCTAAACCCATGATGAGGGCTCCTGAAGACCCTCAGACCCTGATCAATGGTCCCCAAAGGTCTCCAAATTTGCACTAGTTCCCAAACACCCCAAAGCCTGCTTCAGGTCCTCCAGAGATATTTTTGAGCCCCCAAATCCTGTTCCAGGTTCCCCCGAAGTATGCAAATATATCCCAAGGACTTGGCCCAGTGCTGAAACAAAGCTAGTTTCACAGTTCCTTAGGCCTCTCTCAAACACTCCTAAATCCTATTCCAGCATTTCCAGTTACTTAAACTCTGTGCAAGTTCTCCCCAAAGACTCCTGCACTCTGCTTCAGGTTACCACAAGCCCTACCAAACTGTGCTTCAGGTACCTCATTTACTCCACACAATGTCCAAATATCCCCAGTGTCTCTCAGTCCTGCATAAGGGCTCCAGACCACCACCAAAACCTGCTTTGCAATTCTCAAGACCTGAAACCCTGTCTCAGAGCTGTATTTGCACCACTAGATGCCCACACATTGCCCAAAAGCTTACTCCCAGGCTACAATACAAACCCTGCTTCTAAGCTTCCCTATTCCAAAGACTCCCAGACTCTGCCCCAGAGCCGCAAAACCCCCACAAACCTTGCCCAAGTGCAAATAACTCCACACCCTGTTTTAGGTGTCAGAAAGCCCTCCTGCAATCCAACCTACGCTCTGTCCCAGGGCTCCCGAAAGGCCATACACACACTGCCCAAGCACCTGCAACCCCTCCCAAACCTGATAACTTGCTTCAGGATCCTCAAAATCATAAATTTGTAGGCTCTGTCCGGCTGCCACCAATGAGTTCCAAATCCTACTCTACAGATCCACAAATACCAACTACTCTAGCCCAAGTGGTCCCTACTGCCAAACCCTGCCCCAGAGCCCTCAAACACCACCTAAACCCTTCTCAAGAGGCATCAAACATGACCCCAAATTCCAGAATACCCAACTCTGCTTCACAGCCCCTAAAGACTTCCTGCATACCTGTCCAAACCGTATTGCATACTCTGCAAAGATCTCACATGATGCCTATTTGTCTGTCTCCAGAGATGTCCAGCCATGCCATTCATTGCCCAAACCCATCCCAGGGTCCCCACAGTACCCAAAACGGTGCTTTAGGGCCATGAAACACCTTCCTCTAAATGTAGCCATAGCCTGCCCAGCTGCGTTTTCTGGCCCTCCTGGGCTTACCAATCCTGATATCGTATACCTACATCTCCTTGCAGACATGCCTCTGGAAGGGCTAGCAGTCATGGACTCCACTGCAGAAAAATCTTGGTGCCTTGCAGGAGTCATGACCATATGCTTTCGGGAACAGGTGTGGCCTGCCACCAGACTCTTAGCCTGAGGAGTCTCCAGGTGGGGGGGGGGGGGCACCACCATGAAAGCCTGTCACATGGCTCCCATTTGTGGATAACAGCAGGCAGTGAGCTGAGGCTTTGGAAGCAGAGGAAAAACTCCTTCTGAGAGGGTAAGGGCAGTTCAGGCACCTGGAGACAGGAGAGGTCTACCACAGAGACCGCTCTCAGCCCCTTTTACTGCTCTGGACCTCTTGCCTGTGTCTCTCTGAAGTGACCACTGCCACATGCTGCAGCATAGTCTGAGGTGAACTGTGGTGAGAAGCAGACCAAAGGCTGATTTATGGCCTGACCAGCATGAGCTCTCCAAAGCCTCCTGGCTCTAGCACTAGCTCTTTGGGCAGGACGTGGCTTCACAAGCTATCCCAAGGGGAAAGCACAGCACCATCAGTCTTCTTGCCAGACTTTGCAGCCTGGAAGGGTGATGTATAAGACAGTTGGGCCTTCTTGCCAAATCCCCAAAGAGCTGGCCTTCTTTTCATTTTGGGTTATCTATGTAATCAGACACTTTGGCTTTTGCAGATGAGATCTCAGTCTTCTCTTAGTAGTGCGTAACAGGTGAGAACTGCTGAAAGCAACCTAGCACAGCTTTGTACATACACAGAGGCAAGTTGCGAGCAGTGATTAAAAGCTGTGGTTTCTGGCAGAGTCAGAGAAACTTTCCACTAGAAAAGCTTAATTCAATCTCCTGCACTAGAGGAGTCAGAACAAAGTTGCCGTGGAGTCAGTAAAGGGGCAGCAGGGTAAATGTTCAGTCTTTCATTTAAGAGCAGCAGTATGAAGGAGTGAATTTGAGCCACAAATAACTCTGCTTAAGCTTGAACTCCCTCCACTCTGTGAATGATTTCAATATTTTCATGTTGTCTTTCTGTCAAAGAAAGAGATATTGTACATGCAAACAGTTGCCTTCCCTGAATTTCAAGGAAGAAGATTGCTTTCAACACTGATGTGTGATGATTTTTCACAAAACAGGGTCACAATATCCATAAAGTTTTACAGTTACCTGGCAGTTAAACAGGTATCTGTTCCATAAGTTTGATATGTAATCACACCTCACCGCAAGGGAAACCACTCGGGCAGAGCCCACTGGGCAATAGCAGGGATGCCTGCTCCTGAAGCAGGTTGTGCTGATTGGGAAGAAGCTATACCAAAACGTCTCCTTCTCTTTCCCTCCTCCTAATCTCCACTCAGCTGTCCGCAGTAGTAAAACATGGGCCATAGTTTTTGCCATGTTTCTTTTGGTTTGTGTTTGGAATTTTTTAAAATCTCTTTAAAAATGAAGGCATTCAGGCCCTGACACAGCTTCACAGAAATTGCAGTTCATATAGCTGTACTCACCTCCAGCCACTAGAGGTTGCTGCTCTCATGGTTTCTAGCTGGAGACAGCCATTCCTTTATGTAATAAAAGCCTTGTGGAAGATGTATCTGGTCCACAGTAAGCGCAACTACCACAGGTTCTTGATATTACTGTGTTGTGATGGAGTGACAGACTTTCACAAGGATGCCTATACCATAACTATTTGATTTTTGGATGCATAACGTGCTCAATTTTGTTTAAGCCTTCCTCCTCAAACGAAGCTGTCCTGGTATTCATTCTAGGGGAGGCTGGGGGATGACCTCCCTGAACTGCCTAGCATCCCTCAGAAGGATCAGTGGGATTGCACAGGGAGTGCAGACTGAGTTCTTGGTGCAAACAGAAGGCACAAAGTTGGAACAGGTAGCAAGTCCTGCCTGTCATAACTGTGGACAATGCAGGGCCTTGAGGATGACGAGTGCTGGACGAGGAAGAAATGGGGCAGAGAAGCATTGAGCACGCAAGCACTACCCATCAGAGGGGTACCCCCCACAGGAGGGTACCCAACAAAGGAGGAGCTCCTGCTTTGGCCACAGGAGCTGTCTGTGCTATGACAGCACAAGGAAGCCCAGCAAAGCCTGGAGAACATCAGCAAAGGATCCGCTTTTGATTGCTTCCCTCACTATTTTTCAGGCTCACTAGTAGGACTGGTCAGGGAGCCAAAGTCCCCAAAGACCTTGAAGACACTGGCCTGTAAGCTTCTGCTCTGTGAGGCTACCACCTGAGGGAGGAAGGTCTCTCTGAGGAGCAGAGACCCTTTTCCCTCTGCTCCAGCTAGACATTCTGCTTTGCTGCAGGTGGACAGACTACCCCACCTCAGGTGTCACTGGGAGGTCGAGCCTGCCTCTCATGGAGTTCAGCTAACTTAAATCGCCACAGCCTGAGTGCCTTTGGCTTGTCAGTGGTAACACCAAGCACTGCCCATTGGCAACCATTCCTCTGCATCTCAATGTCCTCCCCTTGCTTATCTCGTGCTTCCAGAAACAGCAGTCCCTAAGTGGGACCTCCCCTTTTCCCCTCACAATTGTTTGATAAGGAGAAAGCAGGACAATGTGAGACTGCAAGACTGGCACTGTGTCAGCTCTCATGGCTTCTTTTCCACTCTGTTTGCTCAGTGCCAGAGAAAACCCAGTAAAACGTGCCAAGGTTTCTGAAGTTTTTCTGAGAAGTGTCCTGCAGTGATCTCCAAAGGGAAAAGGGATGGAGGTCTGTGAAGGGAGGCTTGGAGACAACCAACCCATGAAACCAGGACTGATGCCTGAATACCTGTATATTTATCTGTTAGCTTGGGAACTGAAGATCTATTCCTTAACAAAGCAGTTCTTGCTAATGATGAATTCTTACAAAATATTCATCATCCTCTCTTCATTTCCCACCCTCTGGATCTGTAGCTTTGTGCTCAACATGTGAGTACCATGGAGCTGATGCCATCTCCTTAGCATGACTGCCTATGTTCCTGAGTGGCTTCTAGTCACACAGGGAAAAGTCTTGAGGGTCAAAATCTCTTTGAGGAAAGAAGTCATAACTTAAATGAGCTTGTCTTATCTCTATTGATTTTACTACATTGTGCCTGAGGGGTTTATGTTATCATTTTTCTCCCAAAATGGGGTGGTGGGCTTATCTATTCCTCACACTGTTTATCTTGGTTTTGGTTCTGCTACTGTGTGTTCAGGATTTTTCCTATTTGCCGGTCCTTGTGCTTTTCTTTTGGCAACATTTACCTACATTAAAACCTTCCTTCTGTACCTGCACCCATCTGTTTCCCTTTGCCCATTACATGGTTCACATAGTTAGCCACTAAATGGGTCTGGCTATGCCATATCAGTGTTACAAAGCTCTGGGATACTGCTCACATTACAGTAGTTGAGTATGCTCACATATATATGTTTAAGAAAAGTTAATTTTAGTTATATCTGCATTTATAATTAATTGATAACTTTTGCCCTGGTTACACAATTTCCTGTGTTACAAATCTCTGCATGGTGAGATGCCATGGAGGGTGTGAGACACAAGGACTCTTGCAGGCTATGACTGTACCCAAAAAGTGCCCAGACCCTGACTCATCCAGAAAGCTTCCTAGCTGACGGTTGGGCATGTGCAACCAAACACCCACCACTGGACATACAGCATGTCAGTTGCTGGAACTGCTTGGCATCATGTGCAAGCTGAAATGTTTGATCCTAGAAGGCTGAGCACCATGGTGCTTGAGTTACTACAGGGTACCTGGAGTACAGACTAACAATAAGTCAACCACACACTTCTTCTCTGCAACTGAGTCCCATGCAGGAAAGTGGAATCACAGATGCGACGCTGACAGGGCATTTTCAGTCCAGCCTCCTTCTCACAGGGCCATTTGCAGCAATAGATCTGGATACAACACCTTTGCCAGTGCCACAAACAATTGTGCTTTGGCTGTGACTGAAACAGCCTGGCTACAGGAAGAAAAGAAAGAAGAAAAAGGAAGAGAAAAATTCTTGAAAGAGGTGTACAGTGGGGAATATTAGTTGTGGTGGTAGTAGTAGCAGTTGCTGTAGTAGTAAGGTTAAAGTGGAGCTTTGGTGATTGGGAGTGGTTCTGTCTAGATTTATCCTTGCAAGGAATCATGCCAAAGAGGTCAAGGGGGCTTTCAGATCAAAAGAGCAGCTTTTGACCAGGGAACAGGGAGAGGCTGTGTTGTTTTTTTTTCTGGGTGGGGGGTTAGGGAAGAAACTTTTGGAGGGATATCACTTTTTAAGACTCAGAGATAAGGCAGAATACGCAGGATGAAGCAGAGCTCAGTTTCTACTGAGTTCCTGTGTTATTCTCACGTTCTCCAAGCAAATGCACTTGATTAATTCTCCTTCTTCTATTAAAGGAATTTGATATGCCAAACTAAATAATGCCAGTTCTATCCATCATATGTTGCTAAAGCCTGGAGTTCCTGAAGTAGAATCACAAAGGGCATACATGAAGGAAATATATACAGGCAGAAAGTACTATAATAGATGTTTCAGCTAATTAATATTTTTCCTGTCACCCTTCCTTTTCCACAGAAGCTTCCAAGAAATCTAGTTTCATTCCCATTTTGTAGCACATGTTTTCCTGTGATATATTTTCTCCATCCTATACCACCTTCTAACTTCAGCCAAAATTATTGAGGGAGCTGCCTGCAAAGCAGGCACACATACATGAAAATATTGCAGCTGGGAGTAGGACAATTAATTTTAAACATGTGATAAAAATTCCCTGGGGAGTTTTAAAGCATTAGTTGCTTTTGGTGTTTATTTTACCTAAGGTCGCAAAGAATCAAGCAGGACTTGGATGTGTTAGATGCTACGTTATGGTCCTCTGAAGATCTCCAGCCTCACAGAAGTCCAGAAAGCTAAATTACACTTTGCTTTGCTTTGGAAGGCCTTGAAAGCCTTGTGACAAACTTGATCTAAAGAGAGGAGCAAATGAAGGTTAGAAGTGGACAACTGGTGCTGAGGTTCTAGGGGTTGGAAGAGAACAAATCTGTATTTCAGAAAAGCATGAGGCACAAGAAGGTTTTCTGTAGCCCCAAAACATAATTGCTTTTGACTTTCAATCTGTGTTCATCCTGCTCACTAAGTGTCTTTGCTCATCGCTAAAGTTGTTTGAAAACAGTGGTCCCAAAAAGGGGAAATAACAGCTGACAGCATGGCTACTCCAGCCGTTGTTGTAACTTACTTTTTTCATGATGTATTGCTTCCATTGCCACCTCCAATCATGACAAGAATTTTATATCTTTACAGTTTATACACAAGTTTGGGGGATTTCTTCTACAGTTTTTTATTTCACTTCAAGAAACAAGAGGTATCTTCTATATTAAAAATTTCCCCTGATATTTTTTAACATTTCTATGACAAGTCTATTTTTACTTATTTAAAAAGAAAGCAATGATGTTAGTTTTGTTTGGTTTGAGGGAGGTTAGAATGTAGGCAGCCTCCACCCTAACTCTAGTCAGGATGGCACCTCAAGAGGACTACAAGGACGAAGTGCGGTCATGAAGAGAGAAAATCAGAAGGGCCAAAGCCAATTAGAACTTAAATTGGCCGGTTCTGTGGAATATAATAAAAAATGTTGATACAAATATCTTACAAACAAAAGGATGGTCAAGTTGAATCTCCATCCTTTACTGGATGGAGGGGGAAAAACAGTGACAAAGGATGAGGATACAGCTGAGGTACTTAATGTTTTCTTTGCCTCAGTCTTTATTAGTAAGGTCAGCTGTTCTCTGGGTACTCAGCTCCCTGAGCCAGGAGACAGGGTTGGGGAGCAGAGCAAAGCTCCCATGATCCAAGAGGAAATAGTCAGAGACCTGCTTGGCCAATGAGACATTCACAAGTCTGTGGGCTGGATGGGTCCACCCAAGAATATTGAGGGAGCTGATGACACAAAACTGGGGGCAGCCATCGACACTCTTAGGGGCAGAGTGGCTCTGCAGAGGGATCTGGACAGATTGGAGAGCTGGGCAACCAACAACAACATGAAGTTTAAGAACGACAAGTGCCATGTTTTGTACCTGGGACATGGCAACTCTGGATATGCGGACAGACTGGGGAGCAAGAGGCTGGAGAGCAGCCCTGCAGAAAGGGATCTGGGGCTTCTGGCCAACTGCAAGTTGAACATGAGCCAACAGTGTGCCCTGGCAGCCAAGAGGGCCAACTGTGTCCTGGGGTTCATCAAGCACAGCATCCCAGCCAGGTGAGGGAGGGGATTGTCCCGCTCTGCTCTGCACTGGTGAGGCCCCACCTTGAGCACTGGGTGCAGTTTTGGGCACCATAGTATAAAAAGGACATCAAACTACTGGAGAGTGTCCAGAGGAGGCCACAAAGCTGGTAAAGGGTCTAGAGGAGAAACTGTATGAGGAACAGCTGAAGTCACTTGGTCTGTTCAGCCTGGAGAAGAGACTGAAGGGGGAATCTCATAGCTGGTTACGGCCTTCTCACAGGGGAGGGTGGTGAAACAGGTGCTGATCCGTTCTCTCTGGTGACCAATGATAGGACCCGATGGAATGGCAGGAAGATGTGCCAGGGCAGGTTTAAATTGGGTATTAGGAAAAGGTTTTTCACTCAGCGGGTGGTGATGCACTGGAACAGCTCCCCAGGGAAGCAGTCATGGCACCGAGTCTGCCAAATTCAAGAAGCATTTGGACAATGCCCTCAGTCACACAGTGTGAATGTTGGGAGTGTCCTGTGTAGGGGTAGGAGTTGGACTCAATGATCCTTTTGAGTGCCTTCCAGCTCAGGTTATTCTATGATTCTATGATCTATGATTCTACGATTCCATGAGCTAATGGAGGTGCTCACCAAACCTCTTTCCCTCATCTACCAGCAGTCCTGGCTGACTGGGGAAATGCCGCTTGACTGGAGATTGGCAAATGTAACACACATTTACAAGAATGGTCAGAGGGAGGGTCCAGAGAACTACAGGCCTGTCAGTCTGACCTCGGTACGGAGAAGGTCATGGAGTAGATCATCTTGAGTGCTGTCATACAGCTTACGCGGGACAAGCAGGTGATCAGGCCCAGTCAACATGGGTTCACCAAAGGCAGGTCCTACCAGACCAATCTGATCTCCTCCTATGACAAGGTTATCTGTTTAATGGATGAGAGAAAGGCATTGGATGTACCTGGTGTACCTGGCCTTCAGTAACGCCTTTGACACCATTTCTCACAGTATCCTGCTGGAGAAACTGGCTGCCATTGGCCTGGACAGGCACAGCCTCTGCTGGGTTAAAAACTGGATAGATGGCCAGGCCCAAAGGGTTGTGCTAAATGGAAGTAAATCCAGTTGGAAACCGGTCACCAGCAGTGTTCCCCAGGGTTCAGTGCTGGGTCCAGTCCTGTTTAACATCTTTATTAACGATCTCAATGAAAGGATTGAGTGCACCCTCAGCAAGTTTGTGGATGACACCAAGCCGGGTGGAAGTGTGGATCTGCTTGAAGGAAGGGAGGCTCTGCAGAGGGATCTGGACAGGCTGGATCGATGGGCTGAGACCAACGGGATGAGGTTCAACAAGGCCAAGTGCAGAGTCCTTCATTTGGGTCACAACAACCCTGTGCAGTGTTACAGGCTTGGGGAAGAGTGGGTGGAGAGCTGCCTGGCAGAGAAGGACCTGGGGGTGTTGGCTGACAGCTGGCTAAACATGAACCAGCAGTGGCCTAGGTGGCCAAGAGGACCAGTGGCATCTTCTTCTGTATTAGAAACAACACGGCCAGCAGGACCAGAGAAGGAATTGTAGCCCTGTAGTCAGCATTGGTTAGGCCAGACCTCAAATTCTTGTGTTCAGTTTTGGGCCCCTTGTTACAAGAAGGACATCAAGGCACCAGAGCGTGTCCAGAAAAGGGCAATGAAGCTGACAAAGTGTCTGGAGAACAAGACTTGTGAGAGGCAGCTGAGGGAACTGGGGGTTTTAGCCTGGAGAAAAGGGGACTGAGGGGAGGCCTCATCACTGTCTACAACTGCCTGAAAGATTATAGTAAGGTGGGTGTTGGTCTCTTCTCTCAAGTGTCAGGTGACAGGACAAGAGGAAATGGCCTTAGTTTGCACCGGGGGAGATTCAGATTAGACATTAGGAAAAATTTCTTCACTGAAAGAGTGGTGAGGCATTGGAACAGCCTGCCCAGGGAGGTGGTTGAGTCACCGTCTCTGGGAGTGTTTAAAAGATGTGTAGATGAAGTGCTCAGGGATGTGGTTTAGTAGTGGACAGGTATGGTGGGACTCAACTATCTCAAAGGACTTTTCCAACTAAATGATTCCATGATTCTACAATTTTAAGTCCTGTAGAGGCAGTCCTTGTGCCAGTGTACCTGTGGACACAAGGAGGAGTTTGCTGCTATGTCCACTGCCCCTGTGAGAGGTGTGCCATGAGAGTATTGGACACTGACAACTCATCCCATGACAGCAAAAATTATCTCAGCTGAGCCTCTACCTGTCTCAAATTAGACAGCTGAACTCAGGACTTTCCTTCGGGCTATTTACTGCAGTACAGCCCCTGCCCCTTTTGCCTTCCTGACACTTGCAGCCAAGTCTGGCCAGTACAGGGCAGGGTTGGCAGGAACCGATTGGTCTTTAGACTGTAGTGTACCTCACCCCCAGGATCATATGAATTTCACCTTCCTTTGCCAGTCCCACGCAGTCCCTGCGGGAGGTTACAGAAAGAGGGCAGAGAGAGCTGGCTGTTTTGAGGAGCTGACGGAAGCCTGTAGAGGTATTTCACCAAGCAGAGTTGGTCTTGAGACAAGAATTGATAGTACTCTGCAGAAAGCCTTTGAACCAAGCTCCTCCAGAGGCCTCAAGCCTGGCTGCTATGCAAGAGGAGCAATGCCTCAACTGTGCTTAGGATGTCAAGAATGCTTATCATTGCCTATGTCACAGGGCTTCTCTAGGGTCCACAGCTGTGACGGGAGCGGTTGGCTGACCTTTCTGTCCCTCTCCCTTGGCTTTACAAAAGAAGAAAGCCTGTAGAGAGACCACACCACAGCCAGGACCACTCAACTTCACAAAGAAGCTTTATGCAGTACCAGTTTTCCAGAGACCTTGCACAGACCTATTGTAGAGACTTCTGCTGAGGTAACTGGAGTCACAGAAGGCTTGTTAAAGTAGCCAGACCACTCCCTTCGGTAGAGAGAGGGCATGGGTCCACCCTCCAGCATACTAGCAGTATGGTGGTAATTACAGACTAGCACAGAAATTTTAGGCTCTTTTGTTCTACAGACAAAATATGAAGTTAGCTGAGCCAGCAGAAACAGCTGATGATGCAAGGCTGCTATTTGTGAGAGCTACCTGGCCTCACTGATAGCAACACCATAATGCCAAGGTACGACAAACTGTATAGTGGAAGAGCAACCTGCTTCCCTACACAGAAAATCAGACTAGAAATTCAGAATTAGCGTCACACACCTATATGTCTGATGCATTAGTAGAAAGAAAAATCTCCCCCTAAAAATCTCTTTTATATCCTTGAATAAAGATACAAGTGTCCTAGTTGGTGCTAGGCAGCTGACCAGGGCAAAGGCAGATTTTGGAGACATTTGCTAGCAGTATTTCCTCACTCCTTTAACCTATCCTTCAAAATAGACCTAACTGTAGTTCAGCCTACATCTAATTTGACTGTCATTTTAAGGATCTGCGATACCCCTTCACATCATCATTTTGAGCACAACTTAATGCGCATCTGGCAAATACGGAGACCTTTGGTTTGTGCTGCATAGCAGATCTGATGCACTCTTGTGTCTACAAAATCCTCTAAGTTTAATATAGAGAGAAAAGATAAAACTTTTATTAAACCACCCTTTATTAAAAAATAAGCATTTGTAAATACATAAAATTATAAAGTATCAAGTGCATCTTCCTTCCCAGTACAGTAGGACTCAGAATTGGCAGGTAAGTTTGGTGTTAGTTTGGTACATTAGGTCCAGGGCTGCAGAGCTGACAGCTGGTTTTGCAAAAGACAGCTAGCTTCATTCCACCAACAGGTCCAAACTCATCTTGTTTCACCTCAGTTGCAGGCTTCCTTCCAGCTCCTTTTGACAAACATTGGTGCTTAATTATAAGAGTAAGGCTGGAGCTGTAGGAACTAAGAGGCTTCCTAGAAGGATGCATGTGGCTAGGCATTTTAAAGAGAGAGGTTTCCAGGTGCTAATGAGGAAGATAATTCAGGCACTGAGTACCTCTGTACCGTGCCCTAATCTTACAACAGCAGGTTCAGTTTCTTGTGGAAAACTTAAATCACTGGAACTGCAGCAAATGTAGAGAAACAACAGAAGCCCAAGTAAAAAAAAGCTTGTCCTGAATGTTTTGGCATATGGCAGTGGACCAGAAGGGTGAGGAATGCTGCTGTATTTAACTTCGCTACTTACTGATACTTTCTTTTACAGGCAGCACTCCAGGCAGGGCCTTTATTTTCCTGTTTATAGGAGAAAGCAAAGTGGCTCATTGTAACAGACTTGTATTACAGATCACATACCTACACTTCCCAGCTGCAATGGAAAGATGCTTTAACTCCTGAGGCCCTTTTGCTTAGAGGCACAACTAGCTTCAGCCTTAAGAGTGGAACAGTGGGTTTGCTCTACAAGAACCACAGAAACAAGGTTTTTACTGGGTTTGTGATAGGCACAGCTTCCATCCCTCTGAAAGCTTCATCCCTAATCCAAGTACATGAAAATTTAAAAAATGGCTAAAATATTATGCTCCTCTCCTCTGCAACATTTCTTTACTTTGAATCAAGTCAGCTGAAAATCTCTGTTACCTGAACATTTGCCCAGTCCCATTTTGAGATTTCTGGCAGCGTAGCCTCTTCTACAGCCCAGACTCACAACTAAATACAAGATTGAGGGAAGCACAGCAAAGATGCCCCAGTGACTCTGCTCTAGCTCTTGCTTGTTGTGCAACAGGACCTGGATACCCTAGTGTGCCAGCTGAGTATTTACAATCATGGTTCATGCCCACAGGTCTAAGGCCTTTCCTTACTGGGCCTTTGACATCCCCTTTTTTGGCCCTTTCCTTACTGGGCCTTTGTCATCCCCTTTTTGGCCTGATTAGGCTTCAGGAACATCTGCTGTTGCTGTATCTTCTGCCTTGGCCATATCAGCACTGTTTGTCTCAGCATGGAGCCGTTTGTAGTCAGTGTGGAAGAAGATGACATAGAAACAAGCCATAGCACTGCAGAGGCCAGCCAGCACCATTACTGGAGCTGCAAAGAAGATAAGATACACTTTTAGATAGGGAACTTACAACTCCTCGTGGTTACAGAAGTCTAGAGGTCAGCAACTGCACAGCCAGGCTGATCTCCCAAGGGCTACCTCTGAGGACAGCATGCAGCTCACAGTGGGACAATGCCAGTTCTGTAACAGCCAAACCTTGTTTCATGTATCAATGGCATAGAGAGAGGAAATGTGTCTGAAATGTGAAAGGTTTCCAGGACAGTTGGAGGTCTTTTACCAGTGCACACAGTGTGTTTGTGGGAGCATGTGCTTCTGTGTATGTGTGCACGTTTGCATGTTGGAGGGTGGCGAAGAAATTTACAAGTGACTGAATCAAAACAATTGATCTTCACAGAGAATGGGTCCACAAAAATACTGCTTCTTGCTATATCATCCACTAGCAAAGTAGGAAAAGTTCACTAAATATAAACTTTAATCAAAGAAAAAAATTGTGTTGAAAGAGACTTTTCTGAGTTTAAAAATAAAAGAAAAAGATACAGCTAAAAGGCTAAGCAACAAGGCCTGGAAGCTGTTACATTCTCTTTACAGCAGTGTCTCAAGCAAACACCTCCATGCTTTTCTTCACAGATTTCCCTGCGTATATCAGACCACAAAATGAGCAGGAATGGATACCGAATCACAAGGTCCAGCTCAAGTCTGATGAAATGGAGAGCTGCAGGCTTTCAGACATAAAGCAGTCAAGCTTCTTTTTGGGGCAGTTATTGTAAAGTCTTGTTCTCAGTCAGCTAGTGGAGTTTCTTTTGGGGAGATTCTGCTCAGACAAGCAGGTTATTGAAAAGGTATTTGTCAGCTTCTCTGTTACAGTGTGTCTCCAGGACGTGGTGTCAGTGTTACATAAACATGAACCAGCTGAGAGATCAAGCCTAGGCTTTAGACTGCAGTGAAAACATATTCATGCTCCTGTTCATCTCAGTTGCGGTCTCCTCTCCTGAACAGCTAGGAAAGGATGGGAAATGTGGAATAAGTCAGAACAAAGCTGTACCAGCATGTTACAGACCCAGGCAGCTGTGTATGAAGAAGCAAAGGAAGTAGCTTTCAGTCAATGCATTTGTGGTCTTGGCCTCCCATGACGCCAAGCAGCACAAGCTGTTCTATGCGGATGGTGTCTTACCCCAGAAAATCTGCTTTCTAGCTTGGTAAAGCTCAGGTCTCTGCAGGGTGGCCACAAGCCAGAGCCAGTGGCAGTATTCATAGCACTTTAATGAGTTTCCCATTTCAGTCTTGCAGGCCTGGTTTAGCAGGAGCAGCAAGAATTGCACAATTAGGTTGGGAAAGGTGGCTAAGGGATAGGCTACAATAGCAATCAGTCTTGCAGGCTCCCTCACAGTAAGACTTGAAGGGGAGTAGGAGCTATATGGGGTGCAACCAAGTGTCTAGCATTATTCCCCAAGGATATACTTACTTGTCCAGTCCAGGGCTCCATCCTGGTCAAGGGCACAAGTGGAGGATGGATCCTCAGAAACATGGACAGTGAGGGCTTGTAGTAGAATCATTAAAATCACACCTTCAATCTGGCTGTGGGGACAAGTCAACATGCAGTCATGGTGCCTGCCTGATTCATCAGTGCTGTAGACAAGCCCATCTTCCACAGCGGGAAGAAAGCAAGGTCCCTTTCTGGAGCAGGGTCTTTCTAGTGGAGAAAGCTACTGCTGGCTTCCTCTGGCCCAGGCTCTTGGTTAACTGGCCCTGGCTCACAGGGCACCCAGGTCAGCGTTTCAGCACACCCACACACACAAGCCCAGTGTGACAGGACCACTATATACTCCATCTCGAGATAGGCAGGTGCTGAACTACAGCTGTAGAGGAGCAGAGGCTTAGTGATTTGACAAAGACTTTCTTGCTGCTGCAGCTCCTCTTGACACACACACATGGCTCCAGGCCACATGTATCACTGCTGAGTGCTCAAACAAGTCATTCCTGCTGCAGTTCCATGTCAACCCTAGGCATGTAAATTGATCATGGGAAAGACTGTCACTGCCCCATCTGGTATGACCAGCTGCCCTGTGAAGGACGAGCCCCATCTCCCTCAGCAGAACACTAAGAAGTCCCTGTACTGACATGGGAATGGGTGTCCCTCTCAGGCATACAGTCCCCATCTGGTTCAAAGCAGGAGACACTAGGCATGGTTAAATCCTACTTTACGCCAAGCAAGGGAGACCTTCATCTACTTTCTTGCTTTTTTACACCAATTTCACATACTCCTCATGAGAGAGAAAGAGAACTGTCAATTGGATTTAACCTGTCTGCTTACCTTGCAACAAAAATCAGGCCTGTAGATGTGCCCTCTCCCACAGGGTAGGAGCACTCCACAGCCAGCTCCATGGCAATGGGGTAGATAGCAAAACCGAAGAAACCAAAGAGTGAGCTAGTGGTGGCCAGTATGATGCCCTGATGTCTGAACCGAGAAGTCTGCAGGCAGAAAAGCAAAACCACAGTCACAATGTCAGCACTGCTGCACAGAATGTTTCTGAACCCCGAACCTCCAGTAAGTACCTCTGTTCCCACCAGTACTTCCCCTGTCTATTCATGAAATCTCTTTCACCTTCAACCCTCATTCAACAAATGGCTACATGATGGAGATGTATCTGTTGAATTTAAGCCAGGGAAGAGAGGATCAGAATTACCTGAAAAGCACCACTAACTTGACTTTCTGGTTAGTAACTTACCAGGATTGTGCTCAGCATATCCCCAGCATCAAGGGAAACATACACCTTCCTCCCAAGGCAAGCCAAAATTTCATAAGTGGTGTTTGCATTGGGTTACATATAAGAATTCCCTAGGCTGCTGCAGCTCATCGATATGATATTCCTTATCAT
The DNA here is from genome assembly GCA_033558235.1 of Neomorphus geoffroyi. NCBI lineage: Eukaryota > Metazoa > Chordata > Aves > Cuculiformes > Neomorphidae > Neomorphus > Neomorphus geoffroyi. The sequence continues at coordinate 3,806,115 of JAUMJM010000008.1, forward strand.
GTCAGACTCATGTTTGTAACATTGGGGTTTTACCACAATAAAACCAAACCCAAACAAAAACCCACATGAAACATTCACAAACCCTGGAGATCAGTTTAGTGCCTGGAACGGCCTTGTACTTAACTCTGGAGGAAAGAGCCCATGCTAGTAATGTCAAAGGCATAAATCCTGCAGCCACAGTGCTCCTTCTTTAATTATATAATAAATTCCCATAGAGGGACATGAGGTGTCTGTCCTGGCACGGCTGCAGCAGGCCTAGCCTAGCTAAACTGGTAAAGTCAAGGAAAACACTGTGTATCTGGAACCTGAGTTCAAAGTGTCACGGTACCAAGCAGATTTGAATGGGTGTTTTATGTTTTACTACTTTGAGCTAGGAATTCGTCTGAATGGGATGAAGGGGACAGAGGAAAGAGCAGGGAAAGGTTTTCTTGTTGCTCTTGACACTGCCTCTTGCCAACTCTGTGCTTTTTCTGAGCCCAGGCATTCTGACTTATATTCAGAGCATGCCCTCAACAATGCCATCATACTAAGGGAGGAATGCAAAGTCTGCTTTAACCACCTTGTCCTACACTGAGAAAGGCATTCCACTTGTCTGTCTCTTCAAAGGGGAGCTAACATCACTGGGATCTTGACCCAGGTGGAGGTGTGATCACAGTGTATGGAAAGTCTGGATTTTTCAACACACAGGAAAAATGCACAGCATATCCTGTTAGGAAAGCAGAGACCTGCACAAGTCTGGGTCTTCTGCACTGCTAGCAGTCCCGTATCTCATGATCAGATTCATGCTGGGTGATGGCTCCCATTGGCAATGACTATACTTGAGTTTCAGTACTTGCACTCCAGCCCCATGGGTGTAAAGACTTCAGGTTCTGCATTCCTTTCCTGGGTGGATTCAATTGTCCCCATTTTCTGCATCTCCCTCTTCTTGTTCTTGAGGAACTACTGCAGAACTAGACACATAATTAAGTCCTTTCTTCTAATCTAAGACTCTTGGCAAACACCACTGTTAAAGGCAGATGTTGGAAAAACCGTGGCATTCTTGTTCATTTTTGTTAGATGGATATTTAGCAACTCTATTTCTTTTTGGGAAGAATGGTCTTAGGGCCAGTAAACAAACATGGTGATCTAACATAAGGATGTAAAACCATGCCAAGTTATTTATATCCTGAAGCAGTCTCTCTCAGGCTCCACAGTGACTCTGAAATCCTCAGTAAAGGGTTTTTCTTTAAATCATTCCCAGCCCAGAGATAATCCCACAGCATAACACACGGCTTAATAAATACTAGGATATCGAATGGCCGTGGTTTGAGTTGAAGATTTATCTGATGGCAACAGAACAAAGCCCACAGCTATTGTGCAATGCAAGAGGCAACTCACCACTGCAAATACAATGCTGGCAAGCGCACACAGACAGAAACAAATCTTGGTGGATTCTATGAACTTCTTTGTCCGATCAACATACAAGCCTAGCAGGAAAGCACCCAACAAACCACACACTGTGAACAGAGCACCATTCAGGCCTGCAAATTCCTGTAAGGCAAAAGAACAATTAACTGAGCAACTATAGCAGTTAGGAGAGAAGTTTTAGTGTCACTGACCCAGTGCCTGCTGCTAGTGGGTCACTTACTGAGGCAGGAAACTGAGGCAGGTTGAGGGCTTCACAGGGCTCTGAGCAGCAAATAACAGGGCCAATGCTACGAGTGTGTGAGGACAGCAAGGTCACAGCACGCCAAAGGTCTCAATGGATGACAAGTCTGCGCAGCTGGCAAGGGTGGCTGGGTGCAGAGCAGAAGCAGTTCTCTGGCATTAAATGCTTCAGCCTCAGCATGAGACTGGTTTGGGTTCCTCCAGAAGCAATCAAATGCCTTGTACACACTGGTGTAACAGATCCAAAAGCCCTGGGATCTGTTCCTGGTTATAATCAAGCTATTGGCCTTTTCCTTATCAGGAATCAGGAACCTGCACTGGTGAAATGCTTTCCGTAATGCTGACAGCCCCAAACAGTGTTAGATGAGACACAGCACCACCTGTCTGTAGCAAGGGGGTCTAATCAGAGAAGCAGTGAGCAGTAGTGATAGGGTACATGCCTGTGGCCTGCAGTGATGATCTTTGCTTGTCCTGCTTCTTCAGCTCTGAAGGAGTTCAAATACAGACAGCAAATTTTTTCGGGGGGGGAGCCTCAGGGGCAAACTGGGAGAAAGGCTATCTGGAATAGCTTCTGTGGGCTAAAGAGCCAAGGCAAGACACAGACAAAATCATCATGATGCACAGAATGCAAGGCTGCAAAGTTTGAAAGGTTTCCAGGTAAAAGCCAATGGCATGTGCAAATGTGACCTGGCTATGGAGCTTTGTGCAAATATCAGGCCTAGAAGCTGAGAGGGAGTGGACAGAGACCAGACATCTAGATGTACATACATAACAGCTGGAAAGGTGTTTTAAGAGGACCTCCATGGAGCTAAAACCAGCAGAAATAAAGTGCTGCCTGCCTGCGGGGAAATGCAGGAATGGAAGCTCCTTGCTACTGCAGAGAGAGAGAAGGTGGAACCAGCTGTGTCACACTATGCTTAACTGGTGCTGAAAGCAGCACCTGGCCAGTGATATGAAAAGGATGGGGGAATCGCTGTCAGTGCCTGTGACTTCCTCTGCTGCCTTGGTTTCATGTAAAACTGTGTAAAAAGGAAAAGGTGCTCACACCAGGTTGCCTTTAGCTTCACTTCGACACCTGCCTGGGCCCCATCCTGCTCTGAGGAAGGTGTTGGAAAGCTACATAGAATTTGGTGCTCGGAGTAGCTTAGGAAAAACACAATATTCATTTTTCCTAAAAAACTGTTAAAGTTTTTTCATTTGCAAATGAGAGCCTGGCCAAGGGCAGTAATGTAGATCATCCATTATGCTGACTGTGATATTGATATACTGCTTAATTTATATTAGATAATGTGATCAAATAAAACATGAGATGGTGCAGTATATTCAACTGTCTTCATTTTGCTCTGAATCTCTTATCAGAGAAAATAATTTTGATTGTATCATAGATGATGCAGACAATGAGGAGGAAAAAAGGAAGACTCACATTTGAATATCCCTTTTCACAAAGGATCTGCTCTAGCAGAGCTGAAAAGCAGGTGAACATTCCAATTCCTCCTCCAAAGCACACGGCCAGGATGATGTATGGCTTGTTTCTCAGGAGCTAGAGAAAGACGTTAACATAACATTTAAACAAGGGGAGAGGGAAAAAAGGCCTGGCTGTGACAGAAGACTTGGGGGTCAGTGGCTCTGACCCCTCAGCTGTAAATGTTGACTGGGCAACCCTGTGATCATTACTGGAGCTAGGCTCCCTCCTGTCAATTCAGCCAGTGGACAAGTTAAAATGGGGACCATGAGAGATCTCTTCAGTTTCCCAGTCCCTTCACTTTGCCACATCCTGTCTTACCTGTTACCACATCTGCTCAGAAGGCTCACGTAGTGTGGTCCTCTTGGATGTGCCCAAGTGTGCCTGTTTAAGCTAGCCAAATGGTCAGATCGCAGCTTTGCTGTGAGTAGCTACCCCTCCCTGAGAAAGGAAGGGATCCTGGTCTCCTTCAGGGGGCTTTCCAAAAACGGTTTGATGGAGTGAAGTTCAGAGTCCGCTTTGTCAACAGAGTCCTAAGTATATCCCTGTCTGGCAGGGCTGAATCCCTCACTGCAGCACTGCGCTCTCTCTGTGCTACAGCACTTACCATTTTGAGTCCCATGATGAATGGCTGGGAGGTGGAGTTTGTGGCACTGGCAGAAGGAGGCATTGGAGGCGCCTTCTCATGAATCCCCACCGTTGCTAGAGCACAGGCTGTTACTGCTGGGACAGTATAAACACCCAACTACACAACACAAAGTAAAGACATGTTAGGATTCTTTCCAGCTCCATTGCCCTCAAATAAATAAATCAGCTGGACCTTAGTCAGCCCAGTTAGATGAATAAAGCAGTTTTCGTTTACCATCAATGGGAAGTGCTTTCCTTCCGGAAGTAGTGCAGGTGACAGCACATTTGCTATAAGAATACCCAAAGGATTTGCTGGAAGGAAATGAAACAGAGATACTTTTTTCATTAAAGCAATCATAATCATCTGTCCACCCTACTGCCAGTCAGCACCAGAGCTGCAGTGTGCAGTAGAGTAGTAAGTAAGGACAACACAAAGCATATATAGGGAGAAAACATGAGGGGAACATTTGGAGAAGTTTACTGCATGATCTTAACCATTGCCACATCTGTTCCTTCACTCCCATGAAGTTCATACTATAAACCCATTTCATTATAACCACCTGACACCTGTAAACTTGTTTTCATCTATGAATTACGGTGTCCTCACCCTCACAAAACTACCTCAGTAAATGCTAGACTGAAGGGACAAAACGAAGATGAACAAACCCACGTCATCTGTCCTGACATTATAAAGCAACAGTAACAAATAGAGATGCTTCCCCTTCTTTACTCCCCCTACGCCATTAGGCATGTATATATATGAATAAGATCTCTCTGCCCCTTCTTGAAGGTGAACAGTTCAAGCTTTCTCAGCTTTGACTTGCATGGCAGATGCTCCATTCCCTTAATTGTCTTAGTGGCTCTTAACTGGACGTACACTACTGTGTCCATGTCTTTCTTGTACTGAGGAGCCTAGAACTAAACACAGCTCTTCAGATATGGATAGGGGACTTCTCAAGTGTCTGGCAATGCTCTTCCCAATAGTCACCAGGATGTGATTGGTCTTCTTTGCCAATAGGGCATGGAAAGCAGGAAAGCTCTGTAACAGCACTCTAAAGTGATACCAGGTCATTATTGACATCTTTCAAGCCAATACGTTTCCCCAGTAAAGCCCAAGCTGATGTACCAGTTGATCATTCCTACCAACTATGAGAACACAATTTTGGACACTTGTCTGTATTGGAGTAGGGGGCTGCATTGTTGTGGGGCTGGAGCTGAACAATGTGTGAAGCAGCACTTCTGGGATACAGCTTGGGAACATCCAAAATTGCAGGAGACAATTTTTGAGCTTTAAGGCAATATTCTGCAAGCAGTAAAACCAGTGAATTTGATTTTTTATACTAGTGTGAAGGAATGGAGTTAGGAAAGCCAAAGACAATCTGGAATTGAGTCTGATGAGAGATACAAAGGGAAACAAGAATTGCTTCTACAAGTACATTAGCAGCAAAAGGTAGGTTAGGGAAAATGTGGACCTGCTGCTGGATAGGACAGGAGACTAGGTGACAAAGGACATGGAAAAGACCAAGGTATTCAATGTCTTTTTCACCTCAGCCCTTACTAGTAAGGCCTGCCTTCAGCCCTGAGATTAGAGGTAAAGTCCGGAGCAAGGAAGATTCGCTCTCAGTGGAGGACAACTAGGTAAGGGAAGATTTAATAGACCAGACATACACAAGTCAGTGGGACACATGGAACGCAGCAATGAGTGCTGAGGGAGAAGGCTGGTTTCACTGCAAGGACATTCCTATTTATCTTTAAAAGCCCATGGCAATTCCACGAGGCTCCTGAGAACTGGAAGAGCATGAGTGTCACTCCTGTCTTCAAGAAAGACAAAAGGGAGAATCCAGGGAACTCCAGGCCTTACACAGTCTCGCTTTGATCTCTAGGTCATGGAACCACTAATCCCTGACACCTCTTCCAGGCACATGAAGGACAACAAGGTGAACAGTAGTCAACAAAGGAGAAGAGCTTAACTAACATAATACTTCTCCATAGTGAGATGCCCGGCTGAGTGCACGAGGGCAGAACAGTGGATGTTTTTTATCTCATCTTTAGTATGGTTGCTGACATTTTCTCCCATAACATCCTCACAGACAAGCCAATGAAGTACTTGCTAGATAAGTAGAGAAAGAGACCAACTGACAATCAATGGAACAGCTGGGGCCAGAGAATTATCATCACTGGCATGAAGTCCATCCGGAGGCCAGTCACTAATGATGCACCCCAGGGGTTGATACTGGGGCCAACACAGTTTTACCTTAATGAAATATGCAGACAATAGGGCAGAGTGCACCTGTAGTCAGTTTGCAGATGATGTGACACTGGGAGGAGCAGCTGATAGAAGAGATGACTATGCTGCCTTTCAGAGGAACATTAACAGGCTGGAGAAATGGGCAGAGGGGAACCTTGTGAAGTTCAACAAGAGGAAATTAAAATCCCACACTTGGGGAGGGATAACCGCATCCACCAGTACATACTGAGGCTGACCAGCTGGAAGACAGCTCAGTAGAGATGAACCTGGTGTGCAGGTTATAGGACACGGTGGACATCAACTTGACCATGAGCTAGCAACACAACCTCACGATAAAGAAGGCCACCAGCATCCTAGGACGCATTAGCCAGAATGTTGTCAGTGGGAAGTGATCCTTCCCCTCTACTCAGCTCTAGTGAAGCCATATCCGATGCATTTTGTGTAGTTCTGGGCTCCCCAGTACGAGGGAATATGGATTTACCAGTCCAGCAAAGGGCCAAAAAGATGATTAAGAGACTGGGGCTTCTGTCACGTAAGCACAGATTGAGAGAGCTGGGACTGATCAGCTTGGAGAAACTGCTGGAAAGCAGTTTTGTAGAAAAGGACATGGGGTCCTGCTGGACTGCAAGTGGACCATGAGCCAACAATGCACCCTTGCAGAAAGATGTCCAACAGTATTTTGGCCTGCTTTAGGAAAAGTATTGCCAGCAGGTGGAAAGGCTGTGATCCTTTCCCTCTACTCAGACTTAATGATAAGCATCTGGAATGTTGAGACCAGCACTGGACTCCTCAGCATAAGAAAGACACACAGTTTCTGTAGCAAGTCCAGTTAAGGGCCAAAGTCATGATCAAGGGACCAGAGCATCTCTCATATGTAAAGAGGCTGGAAAAGCTGGCACTGTTCGGTTTGAAGAACCTTGATCAGAGATTGTAAAGAGGGAACCAGACTTTTCTCAGCGGTGCCCAGTGGCAGGGTAAAATGCAATGGGCACAAACTGTAACAAAGGAAACTCTGTATGAATATAAACTTTTTTACTGTTACGGTGTTTGAACCTTGAAAGAAGTTGCTTAGACAAGTTGCAACATCTCCATTCTTGGTGATGGTCAAAACCTCACCAGACACAGCCCTGGGCAACCTGCTCTAGCTAACCCTGCTTGAGTAGGGGTTAGACTAGACAATCCCAAGAGATGCCTTCCAACCTTGTCTGTTCTATGATTTTGCCAAGACATCATTAATAGTGCTGTAGTACACAACAACTGTAGCATTTCTGCTCCGCATTTGGGAAAGTACTAGCTTGTGATCCTGGTGAAATGTTACCTGCTTCTAAGTACATGGGCACAATCAACAACAGTTTCCAAAGAGATGGATTAAAGCTTCTCTATTGGGCTAAAATGCATCTGGGTGTTACAGCAGACTGCCTGAAAGCTACTGTCAAGTGTTTCCATGAACTATCAGCGTGCTGAAGCAGTTTCAGAAGGTATGGGGTGAGGGGTGGAAATCCGAGCATTGTGCTAAATTTGAAAAGACTAAGTGAGACTGCGAAATTCATACAATATCCTGAGTTGGAAGGGACCCAAAAGGATCATTGAGTCCATCTCCTATTCTCGCATAGGGCAATCTCAACATTCACACCCTGTGTCGAAGGGCATTGTGAAAATGCTTCTTGAATATTGTCAGGCTTGGCACCATGACTGCTTCCCTGGGGAGCTGTTCTAGTGCTCCACCACCGTCGGGTTGAAGAACCTTTTGCTAATACCCAATCTAAACCTGCCCTGGCACATCTTCCTGCCATTCCATCGGGTCCTATCATTGGTCACCAGAGAGAAGAGATCAGCACCTTCTCCTCCTCCTTCCCCTGTGAGAAGGCAGTAAACTGTGATGAGGTCACCCCTCAGCCTCCTGTTCTCCAGGCTGAACAGACCAAGTGGCTTTGGCACCTTCTCATACAGTTTCCCCTCCAAACTCTTCACCAACTTTGTGACCTCCTCTGGACACTCTCCAGTAGTTTGATGTCCTTTTTACACTGTGGTGCCCAAAACTGCACCCAGTGCTCGAGGTGGGGCCTCACCAATGCAGAGCAGAGCAGGACAATCCCCTCCCTCACCCGGCTGGGATGCTCTGCGTGATGAACCCCAGGACACGGTTGGCCCTCTTGGCTGCCAGGGCACACTGTTGGCTCATGTTCAACTTGCAGTTGGCCAGAAGCCCCAGATCCCTTTCTGCAGGGCTGCTCTCCAGCCTCTTGCTCCCCAGTCTGTCTGTGTATCCAGAGTTGCCGTGTCCCAGGTACAAAACATGGCACTTGTCGTTTTTAAACTTCATGTTGTTGTTGGTTGCCCAGCTCTCCAATCTGTCCAGATCCCTCTGCAGGGCCTCTCTGCCCTCAAGAGCATCAACAGGTGACAGATGAAGCAGAGGCCATGGATGAAGCAGAGGCTACTTCAGTGGGCTCAGACTAAGTATTACTTCTTCTGACACAGAAAAATTTCTCATGGTGTTTACAGGAGTTCAGCTCTTGCCACTGCACTACGTCTCTGAGTAAGTCTCTACAAGTGATGGGGAGGACTGAGATACCATAAATACTCAAGAACACAGATGAGTCACAATGATTTCAGCTGGTCAGGAGGATCCTGGGTGTAGGGTCCATTTTTGTCTGCACACAAGCACAGGGAAGCCTATACACAGACACTAGCAGGAGCTGTGGGGCTATTCACAAGAGGCTGCAGGGCCAGTTTCTGTGATACCAACAGTACTGCAATGCTGAGTGCTGCTCTGGCATTAATATAGAAAATGTATATTGATAAATTGGAGCAAGTGAGAGAAAAGATGTGAGCAACAGGTGTACACAGATGCACATGTGAAAAGGCAAAGGGAAATGTGTCTGTATAGTGACTGGGTTGGAGCCATTCAGCCTTTCTAGACAAAGGAAAAAAGAGGTGACTGTCCATAACCACCTGAAAAACAGATAGAACAAGTCTGGGGCATAAGGAGCATCCAGATGAGACGTAACATGTAGGTGTTTGCCAGTGAGGTAATTCACCATTAGAGTAAATGACTGGGGCTGTGACAGATACTCCTTCTAGGCAATATTTAAATTATCTTGAAATGAAATCCTGATTTTGTACAGCAGATGGTAATGGGTGTAACCAAACATTAATAATGGAAGCCCCCTACACAGCACCATGCAGGTGTTGCAGCCAAAGGTCATTGCAGTCCATTCAGTCCCGACACTGATACCTCAACATATCACTGATTGAACAGCTTCAGATCTTTGGTTTCCACTGTTCCTTGCTCTTCAGTTGTATTTTTTCCCACAGTTAGATCCACTTGGCCAGTAAGGACTAATGGCACTATGTGAAAGAAATGCTCTTTGGCTGTTCTGGCTGCCTTCTCACTTAAAAAGAGGGAGTCATCTGCAGGCTGAGGTACTTCAGGGCAATAAAGGACTGAGTGCCCATTGGTTCCTGGTAGTACTTTTAGTACTTGTATTACACCAGAATGACAGCTCCATATCCAACAGGGAATGTAAAGGTCTATCTCAGCCTTGGAAAATGAGGTCCGCCCTATTCTAGGGAAGGCAGTGCAAAAAGAATGTATTTGTTCTGACACCATAAATCCATTCTTACTAAACAACAGTGCCCATGCTCTAAGTTTGCAGCAGCACTGGGAAAGCTGAACAGGGGAGCTCCTATACTTCTCTTTTCCCCATGCTTACCCGTCCCCACCACTCCAGCGCTGTGAGGAGGGAAGGCAGCTGTTGGATGTTTTGAAGGAAGGACAAGTGGGTTCCCACACACATACACCATGAAATTTTCCAGCTGGAGCTAGTGAGACAGCCTAGTTTCTAGGGCACCTCTCAAGTCCTTGGAGAAAGTAGGAAGATATTTCTTCTGACTGCCAGGGAAAATGTCACATGGAGGGAGGAAACAGGTCTGTCAAGTGCAGTATTCTGTCTCTAGCAGGATGCAAAGGAGTTAGGAGAGGAATGAGATTAGAGCAAGCATATCTGATGCCTTCCCTCCAGATTCCCAGCTTTGCAAGACAGATGCTGTTTCCACGTGGGTAGCTCTGCTGCATTCAACATCGTCAACATGTCTGTGTGGCCAGTAGAGTATATTTTAGCTTTGTGTGCATACATACAAATTCGGAATACATGCTTAGCCTTGCTACTGGATGAACTGGTGGACAAAATTGCTGCAGCAGTCTCATTTATATCTGATTACAGAATGTGGCAGCTGTGACCACTGGCATCACCTTCCTAACAAGCTGCAGAATTAAGGCCACTAGAGACTTTCGACAGAGTAACACTGAGGACTGTCCCCAGCCTCTATGATATTTAGGCAAAGATGATCACCTCATCATGGCAGAAAGGAAGAAGTTGGGAGCCTGGATGGCTTACTTTGACCTTTGCACTTGGATGCAGCTAAGGCCCACTTCTTGCTCGCCAGCATGGAAATGCCTGCCTATCTTGCAGGACCTTGAAGGCACTGTTTTATTGCACATAGGTGTGGGACTCCTGGGTGGAGCTGGCTGTATCTGGAGGGCCAAAGGGCTTAGTACACAGGGTTTCCTCTGCCTGACACCACTGAAAGGCAAAAAAATGCTATCAAGTTCTGGGAGGCAGCAATATTACTTTGTAGTTATCACTTACACATTGATGCGATCATATTTGCTGTGGCTCTCTGGTGGTCTGGGAACCATAGTGCTGCCAGTTTCGTTGGTGAAAAGATGATAAGGGGCTGTGCCAATGCACAGAGGCATTGCCCAATAAACAGGTACCAGTAACTCTGGGAACCCAAATTCAAGAACTTCAGGACGCTGAAAATCCGGATGATGCTACCAGTCATGTTCAGCCACGCACTCAGGATCACCTGCAGCAAGCAGAAACAGCCAGGGGTTGTGTGCTGAAGCCTAAAGGGCAGAACTTAATGCAACAGAGTAGCATAAGTAGGGTCTCACATGCACTACTGGAAACACTGAGTGTTAGTAATCATTGCATGGAAAGTCACCTGGAGACCACCCCCACCCCTCTGGGCCATTGCAAGATGCTCTCGATCCAACAGTGAGTTACCTGTCTCCTTAATGAGCAAGGTGGTTCTCCTAGCCCCACATAAGAACTACATCACAATGTATCTTACAAGACCACAAGACCACAGACATCATCATGGAATTGATGAGAAATCCAAAATTCACTAATTATACTTTGTTTGCAAGTTTGCCCCTTCATTCGTATTTTGCTGTGACAATCCATAGAACATGGCAATGAGTCATCCAGCATACCAATGCTGCAAATGCTCTTCTGTACCACTTTCATGCTAGTGTTCCAGTGCCACATTCCACATCAGTCTTGCTTCTGGGAAGACTGGGTAGAGATCCTGAGCTGGCCAGACTCTGAGCTGACAGGGGTTTCTTGCTTGCCTCCTTCCCTGATGCTCCTTAAACTGGCTCTGCACACAAAATAGCTAACACTGTTCCATAGAAAACCCTACCCAAGTACAGTAAGCTCTTCACAGAGTGAGCTCACAGCATCTGTACTTGCTAGATGGCTAAGACAAAAAAAACACCTGAAGCAGGAAAAGGCAAATAGGGATGCAACGTTATTCTGACTTCTCCCACTGCCACGCATTTTAGAGTGTCAACTACCACTGAACATGGACAGAGCTTTCAATATGATAGTCCACTACAGCAGTTGGCAAGACACAGTATACATCTTAATGCTGTGCACCTACAGCTATCTCTGGGTGAAATGCCCTCAGGGAAATAGAACAGTTTAACTCACAGCACATCTGAGCCCCATGCTGTCAAGAATCCACGTTGCCACCAGACCGAATGGGATCGAGATGAGGAGGTACACTATTGAGAGCCAGTTGACCATCTCCAGGGAAATGTGGAAGTAGGAAGCTGTTTTATCAGCCACAGGAGCAAATGTCAGCCACAGCTGCAGAGTGGAGAGAAAAGGTAGGTAAACATGAACAAAACAGAACTGAAATTCAGCACTCCCTTAAACTGTCTGAGTTATGAAGGGACTCACTACCTTAGCCTCTCTTTGAAATTAGGACATTAAGATTGGCAATAAAAATTCAAACCTCCAGTGTCTGCAGTTACTCATAGTGGGGCTATTTTACCATTGATACCACCATTATCTTGGCCCAGAGCACCCCAACCATTTCACTACCTCATTCCAAATCCCCTAGTTCTGCTGCTGGGATCTGGCAGAAGCAGAAGTCAGTACCTTTTTCTGCGCCCAGGTTGAACACATTGCCCCCTGATACACTTAGTTACCTAATGTAAACTACAGTCAATCCTTCTACGTTAGTGTAAACAAAACAGACGCTGCCATCACCTCTCTGCAACTAAAAGCCTCTTAAACTCAGCGTAGTATTTATGGTTGCATCAGTAACCCCTGGATGTGGCCTTGTAAAATTAAAAAAAAACACTTTGCTACATGTTAGCCAAGATATTCCATGCTGTCCTACACACACTCAAAGGTTAGGAAAAGACCTAGAAATCTGCATTATTCAGTAATCAGAACACATAACAGGGAAACATAAGAGGTACTTTTATAACTGTCCATCTTTTTCTTACAGTGCCATATCTGAAAATATTTCCCTAAACCTTGTTTTAGGCACCGGTTCCTTGAGGTTGCTGTCCACTTCTTGTTTATTCTGGGAATAACGAGGCCCGCTTGGATCCTCAGATCAGGTCCTGCGATCATTCCCGCCAGAAAAAAATTAGGATGCTACCTCAAATTTAAGGATGTTCTTGTAGGAGATGCCCTCTCTGGTGCTTTGCAAAAAGACTGGCCGAATCTAAGAACAGGCTTCAATAATGTGGATATAAGGCACCCCACTGTCAGGAGATGATCTCACAGCTGCTAAACACTCAAGGTGGTAAAGTCCGCAGAAATGTGAACACAAACTTCAGCTATAGCTTCCTACAAGAGAACTCCAGCCGCTGCCTCCTTCCATGTACCCTCTCTGCCATCACAAGCTTCCTCTTCACAGCCTGTAGACAGTATCAGCTGCAGCTTAATGTGTAACTGGAAGAGGGCTTGTTCCTACACTCTGCTACTTGATATTTCCAGTGTTTGTATTTACTTCTAACACACTAGAGATGATAAAAGCTAATATATTAAATGGAAGCAGGAGAGATGGGCTTTTCTTCTATGTTAATGTCACTGTGTGAGAACAGCTACATGCAAATCACTGTTTAGCTATGTTTTTCTCCTAGCAGGGACAAAATGACAGTAACAGAGTTTTGCAAGTATTATCAGTGTCCTAGCAAGAATTTCTAGCATCAGTTTTTTCTTCTTCTCTGAAAGGAGCTAACATGCCAGATCTCCTGTATTCAACACAAAGCTCACATCACCACGCTGCGTTCAGACACAACCGTGTGGCATCAGTCAAAGGTCTGGTAGGGGCTGAATCTGGTGTTTACTCAGTTTCTGCAATCAGTGAATGAAGATGCTGGGTGCCGAAGGAAACTGTACTCTTGTTAGACAAGGATGTTATTTCAAGTCATCAGGAGACTTGCAGCAGACTTATGGTAAAATGAGCTTTTTGTAAATTCCTTGAGATAGTATATTATAATGGAATGATGTTACCGTCTTGTCTCAGGAAGAAATGTCACTCGACTTTGTTCTTCCAGAACTGATATACATCAGTCTGGGATAGGAATGTAAGTATTTAATGCTAATGTAGCTGTTTAAATGTTACAAGCATCACTAAGGCATGAGCATTAGTTTGATTACAGCATGTTAAACTGCTGCTAAATAAAACCCAGTTGTGTATTTCCAGCAACAGCAATTCTCAGTTCCTCTCTGCATTCCAGGTGGAGGTGGTGGTGATGAACACTGTACCAGGAAACAGCGCAATTAAAGAAATTATATATTTTGTAAGCAAGCCTCGGACATATTTCCCCCCCCTCCCCACCCTGTTCCTACACACAAGATGCCCACCCACGCATGACATCATCAGGAGAGCAATCCCTCAAGCCAGGAGGCAAGCACTGTGGTGTATTTCCATTAGACTTAATAAAAGCATTCCTTCAGCAAACCAAGCATTTGTGTTGCCCAGTATTTCTATCCTGAGCAAGAGCTCCAATTCTAGCGTATGTGTGGGAAAGCACAGAAGGTGGGAAGTTGCAGGCTGTCCAAGCCTGAGTTTGTTCTTCAAAATAGGAACTGAGTTTCTTTACTGGTCTGTAGAGAAAAACTGCCTCCATTCAAGCAAGGTTTGTTTAACGTGTTGCTGTAACAGAGAAATTAAGAACTGGACATTGGAGCTCAAGTTGTAGCTGTGGTTGCCAAATGCCCCTACAACAAAGAGATGGCTCTGTGGGCTTTTGCCAACTTTGCTATGCTAAGAAAGTGAGTAATGCCACCTTTTGCTTTTGGTTTTCCAGCTACAATGACTTCATCAACAGTAGTTAGTAAGCTCTTCTGCTGGGAGCTAGAGCCTTTATCTTACCTTATCCTACACGTTGTTCCTGAAAGTCTGCACTGCCAAGGCTAGTTCTTAAGCAGGGACTGCCCTGATAACACATCCCCTCTGGCAGAACAGGGTGAGGATGATGCAATTCTTTACTGGTGAGGTCTAAGGTCTTGTAACCTCTAAAGATGCAGAATAGAGACTAAGAGAGCTTCCTCTCTCCCTCACCCCCTTAGGATCATTGTCTTATCTCAGCTTTGGCAGACCAAATCCAGTATCAAAGCTCCCCACTGTAGATCACAGTGATAGATGCAGGAGGAGGGGTGGGTGGGATTATAGGATACCAGCCTCCAAAAGCTGGTTGTTACTGTGACAGATAAGGGAAGGAGAAAAAGACAGATAGCTCTGCCCTTGCAGGGCTGTCAACACACTTGTTCAGTCCCTACACAAGCCTCACTTTGTGAAAATACACACCCTTGTGGGTCTGGTTAAGTTGCATTCAGCTCCATTGTCTTTGTAGCTACACAAACCTAGAGCCTCAATGAGAGATACAGAAAACATTCAGGGGAGTCTGTAGTACTATGTACTTCACTGCTATGTCCTGTCTCCACATGTGCTCCTCTGAAGGCAGCTCAATGGATGTCACAACAACAGAACTGAGACAGCCCAGCCCCTTGTCAATGTTTCTTCCTGACTTGCAATGCTGACAAGCAATTTCAATTCAACACTGTGGCTTATGTCCCTTCTGAGTCCCATCAGAGCTACAATTAACCAACACCTTCTAGCAAAGTTTGACAAAATTCCCAGCTTTGCACCCCACTGATTAGGAATGCCTGGTCTCTGAGGCTTCAACTGCACACAGCTCAGTCCCACACCCTGGCCACTCAACAAATACATTGTGAGTCCCCACATACCAACACAGCTGGGCTACTTAATGAGTTGGAGTGGATGACACTGAAGGTCAGCACGAGTCCACTGTCTGGTCTATGGCATAGTTAGGTCAAGACATTTGCACATAAGCCCATGCAGAGTTACTTAAGAACTCTTGCCTTTGAACACCAAATAACACACAATAGGTTTGTGAGTCCGATCCCCTAATACTTGGCAAAACTCACTTCCCAGCATTACTTCACCAATTTAGCATTATTTGTTCTCAAATAATCGTTCCTGCTGTAGTATAAACCAGTATCATTGGCCACAGACACTCATGTTGTAGACCATACTATTTGGTCCTTTAGCATTTGGGATGGACTTTCCTCCACTCAGATAAGCATCTAACAGGAGGCTGAAATAATGTGCTAGTCTGGGCAGGAAGTCACACCTCAGCACACAAGTTCACTATAAAAAACTGTGATCTACGCAGTAGCCAGAGCAACTAGTGAAGAGAACCAAAGGTCCCCTGAAGACCTGTTCTGGCTTACACTGGAGAACAGCTGCAGCTCCCACTGCTCTGACTTTTATGTACAGCTTAAAAAGGAGGAGCCAAGGGGAATAACTTACATGAAAGGGGACCTTCTGCTTTGTAACAGACAGAAGCACAGCTTACCAACCCTCAGGAAGGCACTGCCTGCAGCAGCTCTCTAAGTCCTAGCACGTGCTCTCTCATGCACCCAGACACAGCTTAGAAGGTAATGTAGGCTGTCTTTCTGAGACACATCGGCTGCCTTGTGCCCTCCTGGGACTGAGCTATGAAGCTCTCACACCAGATCACTCATCCTCAGTGTCAAAAGGGCCACACAGTCTGGAAGCAAACAGTCCCTGGCCTCAACTGAAGGCACCCATGTTGACACAGCAGCCTAGGAAGTAAGGACATGATCTTCAGAAAGGTCAGGTCCCTGCCTAGATATTACTTTCAACCCTTACATCTCTCAGGAGGACTAGCAGGACACAACAACCAGGCAGCAGCAGCTCTGTGTGCATGAGTATCTACACGGGCAGTGGTGGAGCAGACCGGTGTGAGCAAGGACCATGCTCAAGGGTGTGCCCTGCCCTGGAGCATGCCAATCTCCACTCGTCCAGCTTTCCTTCTTCTCCCAAGTACACTAAGTAGTGGTGGAAGTCCTCCAGGCTGGTGAGTCAGGAACCACCCAGTCAAGTGTGACATAGCTCCAACCCTCTGCCCTCCTCCTCCTCCACAGTTGCTCATGCTGACAAGCACAGAACAGGGCAGGAAATACTCGTGGTTTCATTCTTCTGTGTATTTTTCTGACCCTAGTGCTAAGGCAAGAAAAACCTCCTCCTGTGAAACACCAAGGTCCCACCTGTTCAGCTTCATGGGAAGGAAGCAATAAGAAAGGATGTATTTGCCTCAGCAGTCTAGTGCTACAGCGGCTGTCAGCATAGCATGAACTCTCTTAACAATTAAGTCTTCAGAATAGAAACCCCAGACACTCAAAACCACAGCATTAGTTTGACAAAACAAATCTGGAGAGAAACCACCAGGCATAGTTATGTCACCCCTCACCAGGGGTGAGCAATCACCTAAACTTAGCTGTGATCAGAACAGCTTCTCTGCCTACGACTTCAGGCAGCAAGTGATTTACACTGATACCTACTTATGGCCTTACTAAGATAATGCAAAGTTTTCTTAAGCTACATTGTCAGCTAGGAATTTCCAAAATATCTTTACTCGGGAAATGGTAATCAATTCCTGGTAAGATAGTACCTACTTTGTACAGCAGGGAGAGACAAAGGCTTTTAAACTCAGGTCAGTAACAGGGATTCAAGTAAGCAGCTACTTATCATTGGCATAAAAGCTTCTCTTATACCATATTTCATAGAATCATAAGGTTTGGAGAGACATCCAAGATCATCGAGTCCAACCGTACCCATCTCCCCAATAAACCATATCCCTAAGGAACTCATCCATCCATCTTTTAAAACACCTCCAGGGATGGCGACTCCACCACCTCCCTGGGCAGCCTGTTCCAATCCTTGACCACTCTATCAGTAAAGAAATTCTTCCTAATGTCCAGTCTAAACCTCCCCTGGTGCAACTTGGGGTCATTTCCTCTCATCCTATCACTTGTCACTTGTGAGAAGAGACCAGCACCCACTCCGTCACAATCTCATTTCAGGTAGCTATAGACAGTGATGAGGTCTCCCCTCAGTCTCCGCTTCTCCAAGCTAAACAACCCCAGCTCCCTCAGCCACTCCTCATAGGGCTTATTCTCCAGCTCCCTCACCAGCCTCGTTGCCCTTCTCTGAATGCGCTCCAGCCCCTCAGTGTCCTTCTTGTAGTGAGGGGCCCAAAACTGAACCCAGCACTCAAGGTGCGGCCTCACCAGTGCCGAGTACAGGGGCACAATCACCTCCCTGCTCCTGCTGGCCACGCTGTTTCTGACACAGGCCAGGATGCACTGGCCCTCTTGGCCACCTGGGCCACTGCTGGCTCATGTTCAGCTGCTGCCAACCAACACCCCCAGGTCCTTCTCTGCCAGGCAGCTCTTCAGCCACTCCTCCCCAAGCCTGTATCATTGCATTTATCCCACTGTGCTCTCTTAAGAAGAGATTTTATATGATGATGCGAAGCAGGAGGAAGTAGAGAAGGGTACCTCTTTCATCACTACATGGTCTGGCCTGCCTTTGCTCAATCACAATCCTAAATCAGATTGAACTAAAAAATACTATTCTCAGCTTGCCCTTGCTGCATGACCAAGTGTGTTTTCCTGCAGTTAAGTTGCTTCTGCCTTGTCTTGCTCACACTGACTGTCTCTCACTCTCAGGATGGCTTCCTCTCTGCTACTTTGAGTGACGCAGAAGTCCATTAATAAAAAACTTCACATATGCATGGATAATAGTGGGAAATACAAGGCATCATCCTGGAAGCTTGGTCTTGCACGTAAGGTGATCTGTTCTTTCCCAGTCAGACAATTCAAAAAGTCATGAATCCTCACCATATGCATTTTGCAGATAGCCTGGTAGAGGATTACAAAGAATAAAGTGCTGCATGCAACATCTGCACAGGAATTGAGGACAAATCTTAATTTGCAAGGCAATTTTCACACCACAGAGCTGTAAATAAACCTTTCTACCCGGAACTTTTAAACGGCAACCACTCCCCCCATTTTAATGTGATTTTTGACAGGAACATTTTAGGAGAAACTTTAGCATCAGGAAATGTTTGGTTACAGCTTTATATGTCAGCATACTTGACATTCCCTAATGTTCTTGTGCTGTTTCAGTTTAACTGCAAACAAGCAGCAGAGCTTCACATCGCGTTTCAGCAGGACACTTTTCCACTCTCTTAGAGAATACACTGACTTTCCCTGGAGAAGGCACAATCTTTTTGGTTTTGGTTTGGTTTTTTTTTCCCATTTCTCTACTTCAGCACTCTCGCGTCATGGAATAACTACTCTCCCTTCCCAACACTTAAATGTTTGCAGGTTGCAGTGCCTAATTTTGGCTGCCAGACAGCCCATATGCACAGCATGCTAATCCTCCAGCACATGAATCAGTTTGATAATTATCAATAATGTCCTTAATGACCTGGTGAGCAAAGATCTGGGCTTCCACCTTGTATACCAGGACTTGTTAAGGGGGAATTTCATGTGTTTATCTCGATAGTTACTGAACTTAGTTTTAATCTGTTCCACAGGCAGGGTGTGATCCAGCATCCCTTTTTTTTCAGGTCTTTCAGAATGAAGTACCTATAAGCAATAGGAAGTGCACCTACTGGTATGCTTAGCGCATAATCCCTCCTATACTGTTCTGTGCGTGCAGCAGACTCCCAGGGGAAACGTACCTGCTTCTTCTGGGCAGATAAATCTGCTGTGATAGGCCAGCAATAAGGTAGCGCTAACTCCTGCTCCTCCGCCCAAGCAGTCTGAGCAGTCTTCTCCCATTCTCAGGCTTGAAATGTGACCCTGACAGACACTGAACGCTTTCTGTTCCTCCCCAGCGCTCCCGAGCACACTGCGTTCCATCCCATCCCATCCCGGCGCGGCGCGCAGCGGCGCTGCGGTGCTTGCTGCGGTGCTTCCTGCTGTGCTCTCCCGCCCCATCCAGCCCTTCCCCCGCCGCGTCCCGCGTCCCGCCAGTCAGAAAAGAAGCTGTGCAGGCCGAAGTCACAAGCGGAGCGACAGAGCTCAGGCGGAAAAGCCGCTTATTGGGTCCCCAGAGCACGGCCGGGCGAGGCCCTGCGCCCCAGGACTGAGGGAGTGGATCCGAGGCAGGGCGCTTGCAGAGCCCTGAGGGCTGCCCGGCTGCTTCGAGGAAGGCACAGGAGGTGCTCTTGGCTCAGGCCACCCCACCCGCTCCCGGCAGCGGCAGCCGCAGCTGCTCTCCAGAGCTCGGGGCGGGACGGCAGGAGACAAGGCTGCCTGCTCGGAGCCTCCTCCGGTGCCGGGGGCGCCCCTTTGCCCGGCCCGCCGGAGGGGGGTCCCGCCGCCCCCCGCGCGGCAGGAGCTGCTCCTGCGGGGGGGCGTGCGGCGGGTGCCGGCTCCGGCGCTGCACTCACCGTGGCGTTGGAGCAGTTCAGCAGGCACACGGCACCCAGCAGCAGCCACCGCCGCCGGTACGTCCTGAACTGCGCCCCCCGCCCCGTGTCCCGCTCCCCGAGCAGGCTCGCCGCCTCGCCACTCTCCATCGCGGCGCGGCCCGGCTGCCCCACTCGGCTGCCCCGGGGCGGCCGGTGAGCGCGGCGCGGGGCGGAGCGGGGCAGCTGGGGAGGGCGGGGAGGAGCGGGACGGGGCGGGGCGGCCCCGTCTCGCCACGCCTCGCCTCGCCCCGCCCCTCCGCCCCGCCCCCTCCGCTACGCCCCGCCCCGCGCTCACCGGCCGCCCCGCCCCGCCCCTCCGTGGGCGCTTACTTGGCAGCAGGGAAGAGCCGGGCGCACTGGGACTGGGTTGCTCAGGCGTTGTGTTTCCCTGTGTGCCGTTAGAACAACAGCAGCAGCGACAACGCCACCGCTGCTCGCTGAGAGCTCGGCGTCAGCCCTTAACGTCGGCCAGAGCCAGGCGATGTGCTCGGGGTGCTGGCAGCAGCACGGCAGAGAACCCTTGGGAACGCGGCCCTTGTCCGAAGGTGATCGCTTTGGGGAGTCAAAAAGAAAAAAGTAGGAGAAGAACCAAAAGAGGAGGCTGAGACCGACGGGAACCTGTCAGCCACGGGATGTGCAGTTTGGTTATGGCTTCACGTGAATTCAGAAACTCACCAAGGGAAAAAGCCAAGAGTGCCAAGCAAAAAAAGGCAATTGGGCAGGTTCACCAGGTGATTTATCTATGATGAACCCATGCTGATAATTCCCAGTTGCCTGTTTCTCATGCACGAATCCAGAAATATCACCCAAGAGAACTTGGATAATTTTTTTCCAGGGATTGAAGTGACACAGGACAACCAGCAGTTGTCTGGGCTGTTCTTTGAGTGCTTTCTGAATACAGGAGCAACATTTGGCAGGAGTATCCATGGCCTCACAAAGATGGTCAAAAGTGACCTTACTGTGGCATCAGCATCCTTGGACACAGCCCTTCTGGTCCCATAGACTTGCAATCCCCCCAGCAAGTCTACGGAGCAATCTCCAGCAACCCCTGACTGGATTTCTCCAGCAATCCCTGACTTAGGGTCATCCTTCCCCTCCATGAATCCTTTAGGCCTGGGAGTCCTTGCTGGTCAAGATTAAGGTAAAGGAGGTCTTGAGTACCTCAGGTTTACCATGCCCACTGTCACAAAGTCACCCAGCCTATTCATCTGCCATTTTCCTTTTTCAGCCTTTTACCACTAATTTAGCCATTAAAACTCTTCTTGTTACCCTTGACAAGCTGAGCTTTGGCTTTCCTGACACCATCCATACATGCCCAGGTAGTGTTTCTAAATGCCTCCTTTGTAGCCTATCCCTGCTCCTGCCTTCTGTATGCTCTTCTTTTGCATTGGAATTCTGCCGTGATTCCCTGCTTACTGAAGCTGCTTGTCTGATATGTCTCCTTTTTTCCTGAATGTTGAGATGGCACGTTCTTGCGTCTGGTTGAACTTTCAGAGACTTTATCACTACTGGAGACAGTGATAAAGAGAAAGGCTGCTTCTTCCATTGATATGCACTGAAAGAGGCAAGGAACAAGATGTCCTAAGCTACAGAACAAAAAAGCTGGGTATCTTAGGGGTGCATCTTTGGGCTGACTAGCACTGAGTAAGTTGCAGCATTTCACCATGGTTGAGGCATTGGTAATATTGCCCTGCTGCATAGATTGTCTGGCCACAAGTTGCGTCAGGGCAGACTCGGACTAGACACTCGGAAAAATTTCCTCAATGGTTATCAGGCCATGGCACAGCTGCCCTGGGAGGTGGTGGTGTCACCATCCCCGGAAGCGTTTTAAAAGATGGGTAGATGAGTTTCTCTGGGATGTGGTTTAGTACTAGACAGGTACAGTTGGACTCAATGATCTTAAATGCCTTTTCCAACCAGGCAGTTCTATGATTATCTGCTTGCTCCTGACACTGCAGGTTTTCTGTGTTTGAGTGTTAATGGGTTGTCTCCAGCCATGGATTTCCATGAAACTGTAGGAACTTAGCTGATTTTAAGAAGGATGTCTCTCTGTCAAGTTCCATTAAAACCAACCAATGTTAAAAAAAGAAGGAGGAGGGGAGGAGAAGAAAATAGGCAGTTTTCTGCTTTTCTTACTAATCTAAGGAGGCCAGGTTACAACCTGAAAGTGTAACCAAAGACTACGGAGTCTCATTAGGTATAGAGTGTGTGTATGGGAGTGGATGTGGATTAGGATTGCTCAAACAACTTTTATTCTAGCACTACGTAATGTTTTAATGTTTAAATTAGCAAGCCTTTAATAATTTTAAGTCCACAAAAATACAGTGAAAAGTGCTGTTGTTATATAATTGGATGCACCATCCTCTGCTGTTCTGTCTCTCAGACTGGTATTGAAAGTATGAGGAAACTTCCCCAGAGAATCCTGGATTTTGGTTCATCTGGATCATTTAATGCTAATTAAAGTGTGGTTTGTGGCAGAGAGTGCTCCAAAGACTCATTCTGCATACCTGGAGGCCAGCATCCTGCTTGTTTCTACAGTGCATGCCAAAAGGTGAATTGGAAGAAACCAGTAAACTCTGTGTTTCCAAGACTGTTATGATGCAAGTCTAAGACCTTTCATAGACCAGAAGATCATACATTTAAAAAAAGAGCAATTGTTACTAGCACAGAGGAGATGAGTGCCAAGTATCTACCAGACTGCAAGGGTGTATGCAAGTTCCTTGTTACTGGCGGGCATGGAGAGGAAACAGGAATGCAGATGTCACTGCTCTGGCATGTTTGCAGACTTCTGAAACAGGCACTTCCCTCCAGACATCAAGATTGGTTGCTTACTTGGCCAAGGACAGCAAAACAGACCAGTCAAATCAGAAAAATATCTCAGGAGACAGCAAAAATACATGTCCAACACTTCAGACAGCAACCCAGTTGTCCAGGGGCTGATTCTGTTCACAACAAGGCAAGTCCTGGGAACGGTTCCTCTTGTTCCTATCTCTGGTAGGGGTGAGCCTGGAAAACAAACATGACCCCTAAGAGAATTGCAAGCAGCTGAAAGAAGTGCAGGAAGCTAATAATCACCTTTGCCACTCTAAAGACAAGTGAAAGACTATTCTATTATGCAGTCTTAACTCTGAATATTTTTCTACAAAACACAGTTTTGAAGACTTGTCTACACTTAACTTGCTCCTCCTTGTGAGGGTTTTCCTTTTCCCAAGGCAAAGTACAGATTTGTCATTGTATCCGTAACTACCACAAATGGGTGGACTCAATCCCATGACTAGACTTTTCTGGCAAAAATAAATTGCATGTGCCATAGAAATTTCTGCTCTATGAACATGAAGCATTCCTGATTGCTGTATCTGTGTTGTCAATCTTTTCTGAAGTTTAAGATAACTTAATGGAAGTCTTAAAACACTGCCTGGTATTTTAAAGTGTTTTTTTATTTTGGTATTTAGTTGTCCTTGAGCCAGTTTTTTTGATTTATATATATACCAAACTTACCCTCTCATATAAGACAAGCAAATGGAATTATTGAGATATCTACATAAAAACTAATAATTTGTGTACCGGCAGTTCCATTAGTGTCTTGTGAGAATGACTCTTTCAAGGAGGAAAATGGGATTTTTTAACATATATTTTATATTTTATTTTATTATATTTTCCCCACGGAAAACATAGTCTGTTTCATGTCTTTGCAAACATGAGTAGCTGAAGCTATTTTAGAATCATTTTTTCTGACCATATTTCATGCTCCATTTAAAATAACTGAGTGCAAAATTCAAAGTAGGTGGCCAATTTACATTTTGAAGAAAAGGAAATTTTTAAAATTATCTTTCCCGTTGCAACATTAT
The DNA here is from genome assembly GCA_033558235.1 of Neomorphus geoffroyi. Lineage (NCBI taxonomy): Eukaryota > Metazoa > Chordata > Aves > Cuculiformes > Neomorphidae > Neomorphus > Neomorphus geoffroyi. The sequence goes on from JAUMJM010000008.1 coordinate 3,829,856, forward strand.
TTTTGTTCTTATTTTTTAAATATTTCTCCTTCAGCACAAGCATGGCTTACTCGATCAGCAGTGTCACCCGCTTTTGTGTGGCCCGTTCTTGTTCCCCCAAATGAAGGCCTGTCCTGACAACAGCCGGTTACTCCTTCACTCTCCTCTGCCCACCACAGAGGCACGGAGCCCACCTCCCATTGGGGTGCCTGGGGACTCCCAAGCCTGTGCCCGAGGCAGCCATGGGCAACAGGATGAGTTTTACCTGTGCTGTCGCTGTATCAGTACCGGGCTGCTGCACCATGTCCGTGCCCGCTACCAAGGCATGAGAATGGTATGGCACAGACAGCAACAGGGGCTGGCGCAGTGCGCTTCTTCTCTGCCACACGATCGGTTTTGTTCTGTTCCACAAATCTCTGTGGTTGGGCCATTCTGAGGACTAAGCTTTTCTAGCGTCCTCCTATCCATTTTGTTTGTGTTTACTGTCGTTAGTTTTTTGGGTTTTGTTGCTATTTTTTATCTTTTTTTACCCTTTTTTTCTTAATGTACAATTTTTAAAACAATTTCCTCTTAAAGATCACAAACCAGGACTCTAGCATTACCATATTTTCACAGGTCTTGCTCATTCTTACTTGCTATGCTTCTGCTCAGACACATCCAGCTCATACAACATTGCATCATCTTTGCTTGATCCCCAGTGCAATGATGGTATCCCTTTCCAAAATTACCAGAGGTGTTCTCAACACACATGCAGCTGTTGCTAATGAGACAAGCAAAGAGTTTTTTCTCAAAAAAATTCCCAGATTTACCCATTGTTCTCTGCACAAAGAAATGTGTTATATGTGACTCAAAGAATGGAGCAAGAATCCACATATTTTAAACAAGATTGGATACCTGATGGTCCCAGAAAACAATTGGTGTAAGTCCAGGTACACTGGAGCCAAGATGAAGATGAGAAGAGATGCTCCGTGCTGGAAGTTAGCTGTCCAGGTAGAGCACACAAGAGACTTAGTCAAATATGCTTTGCAGGGATGCTGTGCAAGAGCTGTATCATTATAATTGTTACACATCGCAACACATTATTGTTCAGATTATCACAAAGTAGTGATGCATGTGGACAGTGGCTCTGTGTTCTACCTGTTTCTCTCTGTGTCTCTCTCCTCTTTCTCTTTCCTTTTCCTTTTTTTTTTATGCAAGACAAAAAAGGTTGGATGATTTATCCATGTCTCTCCTGCATATTCAGTCATCTTAGTTCTATTTCTGGTATTCAGAAGACTTGCTTTGGGTAACTGCAATTTCTCTTCAGCGCAATTTAACTTGTGATTGGATGCATATTCTGTTTCACACTCTTTCAGCTGGATGCTTACCTGCAATGGAATTCCTTTCCCAGACATTATTTAAAACACTAAAGAGAATGTTGCCATTTGTGATTATTAATTATTACAGAGTTCTCCAAGCTGCATTTTTTCCCCCTTTCAGTAGTCAAATAGTCAAATTCAGTATTTCTTCTGCTTTGTACCATTTCACAGATGAAGAGAACAGCTACAGCATAAAGGCTAGATGAGGAGTATACAGGCTGACAGAGGTTCTTAAGTCAGTGCAAAGGACTAGAAGCACATTTCCTTCTCTTCTGTTTTGCCTCTCTCTCTGCATGTTGGAAATTCCCAGCATGGAATTTCTTAATCCCTCTGCAGGAGAACACAGGGAACACACAATATGTTTACACACCCACATCCCACAACACATGGAAGCATGCATCTTTACTTTACTCCTGGCCTTCTACTGACAATTTGTGTAACTGCAAAAGAACAATTTAATATTTTCATTACATAGTGGCTGCAGGAAATGGCATGTGAAAATTTTGGAGAAGTTCAGATGTAATTATCCTGTTTAAGAGTAGTCTCAGTCCTTTTGTTTCTGAAGTAGCTGTTTATCAGAAATGACCAGTAAACAAAAGGAACTACCTGGGCCCTAAACCAGCCCAGAAGGATGAGAAACAACACAGTAATCATATTTGCCATGCATATATTCAACACTACTGAAAATGAGAGTTAGCAAGTATTTGGGAAAGAAGCGCAGTTTATCAAGCGCTGCATTAGAAGACCCTTTTGCCAAGGAAAAATCTGTGAACGGTATGAATAACTCTTGAGTGGCCTTTTACTGATACTCCACCAGAGTGCACCACTGGGACTAGTGCTGCGCAGAGAGGGGCACAAACAAGAAACTCGGGATACAAATTTACTACTTAAGCCACTACATTTCAGAACCAAATTGAACTCATTGTACATTATTTCCCTACAGAATGGCAAAGAACTCTTTATAGAGGAAATCTGGGAAGACTTTGGGGGAAAAGCTGCACTTAATTTTGCAACTTTGCCTCCTCTTTCCTGAGGTATTTTCCATTTTTCAGCACAGGTACCGGGAGCTAAGGTCTCTAACCTACCTGCATGAGGGGCAATCCTGAGCCTTTTTAGAACAGTTTGCTTTGCAAAAGGAGGCTATGAATTCATATTATTTGCATGTATCCATTTTCTTAGTCTCTCTACCATAAATTTCATATATGGTGGCCAGCTTCAGTCATGCTAGATGGAAGGGCAAAAATATCAATGACTTTGATGTCTTACAAATTTTTTAAAACTTGTCATCTAGGAAGACAGACCATCAGTACTGCCTGTAAGGGAAGGCAGACGGAGGTCTTTTCTGGCCAGACCCCCAAAAACTCCGAAACACGGGTAGTCTGGGCAGTTAACACTCTTAACTCCTGTTCCAAGTCATCCACAACACACACTGCCTTTTGATCCACCATTCACTCAATCAAAAAAAGCTTGGGGTCATGGGAGGGTGTCTATGACTTAGAGGGAGTCCAAAAGAAGAGATTTTTTTGGTAGAGTGGAGGGAAACACAGCATTTGTAGAAAGAAAAATTTCTATAGATTTTTATTATACCAGATCAGACAGTAAAAAAAAAAAACAACTGGTTAAAAAACATGCCTATTTTCTTGGTGCTTCTTTCAGTCTTAATGATTCTTGGTTTACAGGATCACAGAGTTGCTAAGAAAATGTGTGGGTGTTAAATGTGTAGCTTAGTTCTTACTTTAAATCTATTGGACTAGGGATCATATTTCATGAAGTACCTTTTTGTATTCTCATGCTGAACAACAGCTGCTTCCCACCTTGAGCAAATACCCAGTTCTTGTTTAAACGCATAATTAACAGAGCTGAAGACAGAATTATTTTACAGAAATCCAGTTGTTATAATTCCAAATTCCCTTTATGGCCCTGAAGAATTATGTGGAATTTTCTCTTGATGCTGAAGAGCTAAACTCACATCAGATTTTAACTACTCAGAGGCTGGTTTGTTTTGTTCTGTGCCAAAACACATGCAAATATAGCTGAAAATGCAATTACACTATTCAAAAGTTCTTAATAACACAACTTTTTCAAATCAGAATTGTTGCAAATAATTTTGAATACTTTTAGGGCGTAATTAGCGTCTGTATAAATTATGTGGTTGTTACCTGTAGCTTCAGATTAGGAAGCTAGAATAATCTTTTGTCTGAAAAAACTTGATAAACTGCATAGACTGCAAAACTTCTAAGTGATAGACCTGAATGCGTTTTTTATTCCAACAGAAATATTAAGATTAAACTGTCATTAGGGCTGTTATGCTTGTTCAGGAGAGTGTAGGTTACATAGAAACAGCGTAAGGTGTTATTCATACAAAAAGCATGGAATAAACTTTATAGCAGAGGCCAGTGAGGATAATCCATGTAGAAGTGATTGGATATGAAACAAATGTAAACTGTGATAGCAAAGCCAATGCAGCCAGCTATTCAGGTTGATGTTGCAATGTATTACGCTGACTAATGCAAAGAAAAAACTAAATGAATATAATTTACTAAAATTTTACTACATTAATGCTCTAAAATCAAGCTGTACATTTCCACATGCAGCACACAATCAACTGCATTTTCAGATGGGCTCCCTTGCTAACTGAAAGGTTTCCAGTAAGATCCTGTATTTTTAATATTAATTGGGAAGTGAGCACACTCATTTATAAACGTGAGGTTGCTTAATTTCCGAGAGGCTTAGAGACTCCCTGGGACCTACACATCGCCACAGTGTGCTCATAATGTTTCTTTATAGTCGGCAAGGAAGTCATCACTTCTGACACTGGCACAATTTATTTAGATGCTGGGGCTGGGGTTAAGACCTTAGCTTCTGGGGTTTTTTATCTGGGTTTTTTTATCCACATAGGCCAGCTTTTCTCTCCTGAGCTGTGCTATATCTATAGCAATCTGCATGTGTTAGTGTAAAAGCAAAGACTGTCCAATAATAAGGCTTCCCTCTATGCTGGAATAAATATTTCAAATACCTTTGAGAAGGCAGAAAACCATCTCTGTGAAACTTAGCTGTACAACTTTTCTGACATATTTTCATTTTCCTAAGGGGAATTATCTTACATAAGACTTGGTGATATCATTCTTTAAAACAAAGATATTCATACATCCAAACTTAGCTAATTTTCTTCTTTGGTCTCTGACTGTTTTATAGCTAAGTTGGCAGCTTGAAAGGTAGACTTATTATGATAATTCTCTAGTAAAAGCTTCAATTAACTTTCCTACCTTTATTTAAGTTCAACATCTAGGTTCTATAACAACCTAGATACTTCATAGTGAAAGAACCACTGAAGAGCTCAGGTTACTTTTCAGGCACATATTTAGGTTTTATATTAATAGTTGATTTTAATCAGGTTCTAATTTGGCAGAGGAGTTCCATTTCAAGTGACAGTATATTGACTAATTAGGGAAATAATATACTAGGTAGAATAATATCACTGAACAGCGAGTGTGTCAGATAGTGTTCAATATTTAAACTACAGTAACTATTTTGCAGTTAGTAGTGAACCAAATGTGAACGGAGATACCTATTATGATGAAGTCCACTGATAGAGGAAGGTAGATAAAACGTAAGAGCATGAACTGCCTCTTGTGAAAACGTGCATGTGTCATAAACAGCAAGCTCTGCTCAGACCAAAGCTTCTCATGCTGTGATGCTGGCTATGCTTTGCTTTTCTTCTGAACACTTTATTGAATCATAGCATCATAGAATGGTTTGGGTTGGAAGGGACATTAAAGATCATCTACTTCCAACTTCACACCAGACCAGGCTGCTCCAGGCCCCATCCAGCCTGGGCCTGAACACTTCCAGGGAGGGGACATCCACAGCTTCCCTGGGCAACCTGTGCCAGTGCCTCACCACCCTCATCGTGAATCAGGTCGTAGCTTTCTAGCAACATGGTAGCTTCCAGCTCCTCCTGTTTGTTGCCCTGTGCTGCATGCATTTGTTATAGACGCTTCGTCTGGACTGTTGGACATAACACCTTCTTAGTGGAACACCCCTTATTTCCCTTAAGGTGTTCCACGGAAGTTTCCGCATTTGCTCCTCTACCTCAGGAGCCTCTGACTTAACTCTGCAAGACTTCAGCTGTGCTGCAGTATCCCCAGCCCTCCCCCCGGGGCAATAGGCGGAGGGCCCATATTAGCACCCCATCCCTCTAAGGACAGTGTGTCCTCTTTCAGCTTGTCATGGGCAAGCCTGACATTAACCCCCTCCTTCTTCACATTTAGTTTAAAGCCCTGTCAATGAGCCCTGCAACCTCCTGAGCAGAGACTTTCTTTCCCCTTTGAGAAAAGTGGCTCCCATTTGGACAGGTAGGACATCCCATTGTCAAAAACCCCCAAATTTTTACATGACACCAGCCATGGAGCCCTGTATTAATAGACTGGGTCCATTTGTTCCTTCCAGTGTCACTGACCGCACCTGAAAAGAGGGAGTTAAAAATCACCTGGGCTCCAGATTCCCTCACTAACCATTCCAAGTAGCCCTTAGCCTATATCCTCCTGCTGTGGATTGTTTTGGATCCCAGGGTCAAATGCATTAATGGCTTGCCTTGGAAATACAGCTGAAGAGCTGCTGAATAAGAGTATCATTTACTGGCAGTCAATTTTCCTTTAACCTGTAGCTCTAAGGCATATCAGAAATAGCACAATTTAACTAATTTCACTAATAACACAGGGAAATACATACCATATATACTGGAGGGCAAGTGCTAGGCTAAAACTAATTTGCATGAAATTGTTAGAGTTTTTTTCATAGTGTCAGTGTGAAAAGAAACCCTATTTTAGCATGTTTGTCATAGGTTGCTGATGTTAAACATCTGAAAAAAAATAATTGGTGGAGTCTGCCCAGTCATCAAGATGAAAACATCTGATACAGGCACATTGGCTTCAATTAAGCCACAGAGGGTTCTGATAGGAAACTGCCTCCTCTGCTGAAGTATTTTCTATCTATCAGTGCAGACATTTGGATCTAAGGTCTCCATCCTGCTGCAGGGTTACTGCTTCAGAAATGGGGAGAAAAGCTTCTCAAATCTGCAGCTGCATCCCCTCTGCAGTGCATGCTAGAAAGTTTGGCTTGTGTTTAAAACCAGGAGCAAAAGCACACTCCAAAATAATGAATCCTTTTGTACAGCAAAGTACATATCTCCACCAAATCCTCCTAAAAAAAGGTTTCTAAAAAGATAATTTACAAGCCTAGCAGCTAAGTGAGAAAAAAAATGCCTAATACAAAACTCTGCTCTGTCCTGAGCAAACTGGGAAAAGAGCAACTTTCAGACAATAACACATCTGGTATGACAACATGGTTCATAAAATCCTTTTTCAGACAAAGTAACAACAGTAAAACATGAACAGGTCTAGTGGTCAGCTCTACATTTGCCTGACCTAAACACTTAGTAATTAAGGAAAGCTAATGCCTACTCTGCCCTGTTTTCCTCATGCTACCCAGATGTTAAGTCACACGTTTAAGAGAAATAAAATACGAACTCTCTCATTGCCTCCTGGTCTCCAATCTTTTATTATTCCTCCATTTAATTTCCACATTCTTTCCAGAAGACTGGAATTCTACTCTTGCATATTCAAGAGGTCCTTTTATTGGCAATTTTGACATTCACATACATTCATTCAGTGCTACGAGAACTAGATGTCATTGCAGAGAGACCTAGACTGCAAGAGGGTATGGAACCCCTGGTCCCTGTTTGCAGCAGTATCTGCATTGTCTAACACGTTTTCCCTTGCAGGCCTTTATAACAAGAATCATAGAATCATAGCATCATAGAATGGCTTGGATTGGAAGAGACACTAAAGATCACTCAGTTCCAACTCCCCTGCCATGGGCAGGGACACCTCCCACCAGCCCAGGCTGCTCCAGGCCCCATCCAACCCAGCCTTGAACACTGCCAGGGAGGGGGCATCCACAGCTTCCCTGGGCAACCTATGCCACTGCCTCACCACCCTCAGTGTGAAGAATTTCTTCCTAATGTCTAATCTAAATCTCCCCCTTTCTAGTTTAAAGCCATTAAAACTTAGCATAAAACTTGGAAAAATATTGTTGCCCTACTTACATCTCTAAATCATTCTGTATTCGGGAATTTTGCCTCTTACTCCTCTTTAATCTGAGTCAGCAGGTGAATTATGTTTGTTCAATTTATAATCAGCAAGAATGACTTGTTAGGCTAAGATTCTTTTAAGCGTCCTTTTGAACAGAACTTGCATTGAGGGCGGAATGACAAGATCTTTTTGTTGAAAGAACATTAAAGAATATAATAAATTACATCAGCCATGTTTGGGTCATTTCTGCAGATAATATGAAAAATTGCTCTTTAAAATAACTTCAGAGTAGGAATGCATTTGTTCACATTAACAATATCCTTAAACGTATGAAAAATGACCCGAGACTCAGGTCAGTTCCTTCTATGCCAAAATGAATGTTCTGACTCTGATGTGCAGCCTGTTTTTCCTGCTGGTAGTTTACTGTGGGTGAGTATGGGAGGATGTTTGGAGCATGGAAATGTTATTACAAAGGCAAGTCAGGGCTCTCAAAGCCTGTGGTGGTTAGGAAGGTTTCTCATGTTTATCACACTGGCTGCACTTGCATCTCCTGTCATTGTTACTGCCAGGACAGTGCAGCTCTGGGCCTCGCATTATGCTGACTTTGGGACTGTGGACTTCTGTTTTCCCTGACACGTCCCATGTACTGACCACAGCTATTTCATTGATGCCAGAAGAAGGCTTACGCTGTACAAAGGGCTTCCTCCCATACGCAGTGGCAGCAAGCAATGAGTTCTTCAAAGCCAAGCATAGCTTCTTTTCTTCCATGACAATGTAAACCCACCTTCATTGGCAACACAAGCCTCTAGAGAAGCAGCCTGTGTGACTTGAAATACACTTCTGCCCCATGTCAGGTGGAAGCATGTGTTTTCTGGGCTTCTAAGCTTTGGAGTCTCCTTGATTCCCCATGTGAGGCCAGGGAACACACAGGGCTTCAGCTTTGGTGGCGCAGTTCTGCTGTGCAGTGCCGCACCCCATGTTAAGGTGAGTGCCCCATGATTTTGACACCCTTGGAGCAGGAGAACAGAAAGGGAAGAGCCAGACTTTTCTCAGGGGTGGAGAGGGACAGCACCAAAGGCACTCACCAGAGACCAAAGGAGTGCTTTCTACCCTTCAAGGATGTTTGACCCAGGAAGAGGGACCCAGAGAAGCCATGGGATCCCCACTCTTGTGGATCTTCCCAGCTCTACGGGACAAGGTCTGAAGCAGCTTTACTCCACTGGCACTCCTTTAAGCTTGATAGGTGGTGACGGGGCAAGTGGTGGATCATAAACCTCCAGAGGTCCTTGTGAACAAAATTACTCCACAATACTTTCTCACAGCTTCCTAAGCATTGCTTCAGCTCTGCTCATTTTCCTGAAATACCCTCTGCAACATGGCAGCACTCCAGAAGTAACAAGGGTTACTCCACATGCTGGCTGAGTCCTTACCTTGGAGGACAAACATAGTAAAGAAGAGATAATTTGTTGTGAGGTTTCATTGTCCTGAATCGGTAGTACTGAGGACAACTGCCTTGGCTTCAGGTCACCAAATGTATTTCTGTTGTCTGTTCTCCATCAAACTATGATTCACAAATTCATCCTGGATTCAGAAGTCAGTTGTGGTTTAGGTTTGTAATAGGTTTTTAGTGTGTTAAGTTACAGCTAGGCAAATAAGGTGGGATTCATCCAGCTTTAACAAAGCCTAGCAGGAAGAAAGGGAGTCTGGGGCCTCTATTAAGTAAACCTAAATGATGCTGTGGCTACTGGAGAGGGGTAAAAAAACCATGATGGCAGAAAGTGTAGCAGCAGCACCAGGTAACAAGCAGGTAGAAAGGGCTAGTTGTCTACTCCAGAGAGAAAAGTAGCAAAAGATGTTTACTAAGGTGTTACTTGAGGAGAAGAAGAAGCTTAGCAAGGAAAGGGATAGAGCTGAGATCCAATGTGGATTTATGCTTTCAGTTTGTCAAAAAAAAGAAATACCATCAGCCTGGCTTGCTCAAAAAAGAAATCACCACAGAGCTAAGGGATAAAGGGTTTCCCTTCACAAATGTCTCTTCTAAGAAGTACTGGACATATCTACATAGGGACTTCAGTATATCCTGGGTCTGAGCCTTGTGTCCCATGATTTGCCTTGGCTTCCTTAGTAACAAAAACTTAATGTGCATGCTGAAATAAATAAGCTGTGATGTTTTCCTAATGAGATGCTGCAAATACAGCCTTTGTATTCCTCTGGTATCCAGCTTCACAAATGTGTCCGTTGTTTCTGCTTGTTTTCTGCGTGTTGAACTAGAAATACTGAAAAAACTCAGTATTGTAGTCACAGAGCTGTGCTTGGGTATCCATGAGCCCTTGCACTTCAGCTTCATATTTCTACATGGCTGGGACAGTCTTTTGTCTGTTTTGTTACCCATTTGACATATCTTCTTCCTCCTTTTAAAGTGTACTCTGCTTCCCTAAAGATCTGGCTGCCTCAGGAGCTAGGACCCCACCATTAACAACTGCTACCAGTGTAGCCTAAATATGATGCTGCACTGTTCAGCACAGAAATACCCTCTCTCTGAGAGTCTTTAATGCATTTCTCATAATTCAAAATAATTTCTTAATTTTCATTTTTAAATCTGAACTGCAGTAACTAACCCACAAATGTCCTCGCATGATCACGCTATTAATCACCTCAGAGAGAGCGTATTTCTGTTAGCCCGAGTATCAAGGAGCAAACTGCAAACTAACTAACTAAAGGCTAACTTGGTAGAAAGGAAGAGAGAAAGGTGGGACAGCGCTTTTCCTGTCCAGTCAGGGCTGCAAAAGCTGTACAAGTTACAAACCGGGGACCCGAAATGATCAGATCAGGTCAAACAGAAGTAACTTCTGGCTTTTCTTGCTGTTCCCTGTTGAACTGTTTCTTCACAGCCCCTATTTTCAGGGCATAGTAACTCCTGCATACTGTACAACTTGAAGGTTATACATGCTACCAAATCAGAATATATTAAAAACCTTAGTAAGATAATTCCTTCTCCTAGGAGAACCGTGCACTGTTTTGTACTCCAGGGAGTTTTGGGTCCATCTGTTATTAGATACGGGACTATTCATAAAATCATAGAGTGGTTTAGGTTGGAAGGGACATTAAAGATCACCCAGTTCCAACCCCACCCTGCCGTTGGCAGGGACACCTCCGACCAGTCCAGGCTGCCCCATCCAGCCTGGCCTTGAACACTGCCAGGGAGGGGGCACCCACAGCTTCCCTGGGCAACCTGTGCTAGGGTCTCACCACCCTTAGTGTGAAAAATGTCTTCCTAGTGTATTACCTAAATCTTCTACCCTACAATTTAAAGCTGTTCCCCCTTGTCCTATCACTACTCACTCTTGTAAAACATCCGTCCCCAGCTTTCCTGCAGCCCCTTCAGGCACTGGAAGGCTGCTATGAAGTCTCCCCAGAGCCTTCTCTTCTTCAGGCTGAACAACCCCAACTCTCAGCCTGTCCTCACAGCAGAGGTGCTCCAACCCTCCGATCATCTTTGCAGCCCTCCTCTGGACCTGTTCCAACAGTTTTGTATCCTTGTTATGCAGGAGATTACAGAACTGGACACAATACTCCAGGTGCAGTCTCACTAGAGAGGAACAGAGTGGGAGAAACATCTCCCTCAACCTGCTGGCCAAGCTTCTTTTGATGCAGTCCAGACCTTCTGGGCCGTAAGCGCACATCGTTGACTCATGTTGAGCTTCTCATCAACCAGCATCCCCAAGCCCTTCTTTACAGGGCTGCTCTCAATCACATCATGCCCCCGCCTGTATTGAAACAATAGATTGTCCTGACCCAGGAGGAGGAATTACTTTGGAAGTCAAAATCTCAAGACTAGATCTCGTAGCTCTTGCAGATATTTTTTTCATTGCTCTGCTTTTTTAATTTTAGTTCAGCATTGCATGTATTTCTGATAATATGGTAATTGAACTAGTATTATTGGTGAAAGAGGCTATTTTAAAAAAATGCTGGATGGCTATTCAGTACGCAAATGCTACAATGATGCCAAACCATGGTCAGGAAAAGCACCTGTATGGGAACTATGTATAATAGAATGAATCAAATAATCAAATTCAGTGAGCAAAGCTGAATCTTTAAATAAACACATATAGATTAACCATTAGATTTTTTATCTCCAGTAGTCAATTAAATTCTAACCTGTAGCACTCAAAAAAATTCTCTTTGCCAGAGATTTCTGCTCCATAGTGGGACCTGTTCCCACCCTCATCCACACCCCACCAAAGTGGATTGTCGTCCTGTAGGAATCTGCTAGAAGGGCCATCTCTAAATGAGAAGGCTAGAACAGCTCGAGTCCTGTGCTTGGATGGTCCCAACACTATCCTCAGTCCATGAAACAGCCCATTGAGCAGACTGCCAACTTCAGTAGACTGGATGTAAATTAGAAGATTTGACCCCCTCTTTCTATGTAATAGAAATATCTTCAGCATATATTTAAGTTCAGCATATATTTAAGTTCAAAACTTTGTATTCACAATCCTGTTTATGTTGACACCTGTGGCTCAATTTGATTGCACAGAGTGCTGGCTGGAGGGGCCATATAATTGTGTTAGCCCTCTTAACTGCTTACCAGCTCCAAACTGTGAGTCTGTTTTGCTGCAGGTTAACAGTGAGGACTAACTATCCAAAAAGATCAAAATGGTGCTAATAAGCTAGCATTTGTGGTACAAAGAAGGAAGGGCAAAATCCAGGGTTTCAAAGCAGGCTAGTGCAATGGCTAGTACTTGAGAACTGCTTGCAGTTTGATTTAAGTGGTCTAAGCAATCTTCTTTGTTCTCAGAGAAACATGGCACTCTCATCCAAGCCAAAAACTTTAGGGAACATAAAACAGGGTTTGAAAATGAAATTAGGTTGCTAACCTAATTTTGCTTCTTATTAAAAAAAAATTAAAGACCTGGCAGAGAAGGACCAGGGCATGTTGGTTGACAGCCAGCTGAACATGAGCCAGCAGTGGCCCAGGTGGCCAAGAGGGCCAGTGGCATCTTGGCCTGTATCAGACACAGCGTGTCCATCAGGAGCAGGGAGGGGATTGTGCCCTTGTGCTCAGCGCTGGTGAGGCCGCACCTCGAGTGCTGGGTTCAGTTTTGGGCCCCTCACTACAGGAAGGACATTGAGGGGCTGGAGCGTGTCCAGAGAAGGGCAACGAGGCTGGTGAGGGGGCTGGAGAATAAGCCCTGTGAGGAGTGACTGAGGGAATTAGAGTTGTTTGGCTTGGAGAAGCGGAGGCTGAGGGGAGACCTCATCACTGTCTACAACTGCCTGAAAGGAGGTTGTGATGGGGGGGTGCTGGGCTCTTCTCACAAGTGACAGGCAATAGGATGAGAGGAAATGGTCACAAGTTGCACTAGGGGAGGTTTAGACTGGACATTAGGAAGAATGTCTTTACTGAAATAGTGGTCAGGCATTGGAACAGGCTGCCCAGGGAGGTGGTGGAATCACCTGGAGATGTTTAAAAGATGGATAGATGAGTTTCTTACGATTATAGTTTAGTGGGGAGACAGGTACAGTTGGACTCGATGATCTCAGAGGTCTCTTCCAGCCTTATGATTCTATGATTTTAAGAAATATTTCAGAAGATACTAAAGGTATCCATTTAAGAAACCAATACCAGATGACTGTCTTTCCGAGTAAGCATGCAACACTGCCTATACTGCACCTCTTCAAAACATCCCAAATCATTAGTCATTAGTAAATAATATCGTCTTCAGAGATCACAGAAGGGATAAATATATTCTTGTCCATGACTATTGACCTCAGCAGACTAACATTCATTATTCATTGCTGCCTTTTCCTCAAGGAAAGTGACAGCACTTCTAAATTTTATCTGTAGTTTTCATAATATGTGGGTGATCTGGCTGTCTCATTAACTCTGGGCAGAGATTGTGTATCAGTGGATGACTGTTGTGTGTCCCAGAAAGCCATGATGCAGATTTGCTCCTTTATGGGAATGCCTGACCCAAAGAAATTGCATGTCTTATATTGAGTTGTAGTCTTCTCATTTTGATCCTGGTTTTCCTAAGAAATATGACTTACGTAAACAGTCCCTGCCTTTTGTCTTCATTCCTAAAATCTTTGCTTTCCTTTGCCAATCTCAAAAAAAATTCATCAATAAAGTAGTGACCTCAGTCACTAACTGTCACAGCGTTTGTGATAGCAGATGGCTGGGTCAAGAGACACCATGTTACTGTAAACCCTCTTCAGAGAAACAGTTGCAGTCCTTACAAAACCTATGTGGAAGAAGGGGTGCAGACGCCAGAGGCTTCACCTCTCTTTTTACACCCAGGGAGTGCACGACAGCAGGAGGCAGGAGAACTTCTCCACCTGTGCACCTTTGTGGCCACCAAAGAAATGTTTTTAGGTATGCAATTACAGATCTCCTGAGGAATTACTTGCATTTTTTCCACCCAGATAATTGGTTTATTTTTACTGTTTTTTTTACTTTTTCTAATATTATAATTTCTAATATTCTATAAATATTTTCTACTTATTCCTAATATTTTTCTATTATTTATTTTTATGTAAATAGTTCTTCTGCATCCCATTTTGCAGTTACAGTGCAGGAAAGATAATGGAGGTGTGAAGAGGACTAGGAGGAGGCAGTTGGTAGATTTTATCCAAGTCTTAGGATTCTCCAGTATAAACTACTGTTATAAAGTTATCTTAGTCATAGGCCTGGAACAAACCCCTGCAGGACTTTGTACACAGAAATGGATTAAGGCTAGCTAAATGCCCCAACTTAGCCATTCCTTAACTAAAGCTGTTTAAAAGAAACCTGGAACAGCTCAGGCCAGAAATCCCTTTATAGTGGCTTTTTTTTTTTTTTTTTTTTTTCATAAAAGGCCCACATGCTGAAACATCCTTTGAGATTGAAAGTAATTTGTACCTTAGTGTATTTTGGTTGGAAAGTAAAAGAGAAAGCAATTAATTCATTAGTGCAAATTTGAAAATGCAATCCGAATCCCACAAACCAGGTGGCTTTAGGTCATGGCACATAACCTTGTGCCACATAAACCGCTGCCACATAAATCCCTGGGCTCAAGGCACATGCCAAACAGAAGAGGGTCCATCCATTTCATTTTGTCTTCAAGTTGCATGCAATAAAGTGTATTTGTGGTATGCATACTTGAAAGCAATAACTGGGGAATCAGCTTTTAGGTATAGGTTGTACATTTTCTGTAAAACTCAGGAAAGAAACAAAACCAAATCTCATATGCTGTCTCCTCCACTTTCTTTCTTCCTTTGCTTCCTTCTCTCCTACAGACTTTCACAACAGTGAAAATATTCTTCTCTCCCTTCGTATTAATTTGTGCATAATTTTTCCCTGCTTAGTTTGCTTAGCAGATCTCAGGTGTGCATTTCCCGGTGTCACTTTGCTCCTCTTGCACAGCCTGTTGCTTTGCTCATGACAATTCTTCCTCACTCCCTGCCGCCATGGGCCCATTAATTTGCCACTCTTCACATTTCTGCCTCCTTACAGTCCTTATCGTTTGCTCCTTCCCCCCTTCTTCCTTAGTATTCTGTGGGTTTGTCCACTTCTTTTCATCTGTCTTGTTCCACATCAGTGGCTGAGGCTCCCATGCACTCCTGATCTCTCTCCAGCTTTCTTCTTTTCTTTCTAGTTAGCAAGTGCCCCTTATCTCCCCATGGAGAAACCTAGACCCAATCTGTAGAATTTTTTACTTGTATTGTGTTTATGTGATGAAGTTTTGGTAGCGGAGTGGCCTTTGTAAGAAGAAGCCAGGGCCTCTCTCTGCCAGACCTACCATGGGGCACAGCTGAGCCCCTTAGCGAAGATGATGCCATCTCAGCAAGGAAGCATTTGAGAAAGGGCAAAAATTCCACAAAGGCAAAAAAGGAAAGAAAAAAAAAGAGTGAGAAACAGCCCTGCAGACCTCATGGTCAGTGAAGGACGAAGAGGAGGAGGTGCTCCAGGTGCTGGAGCACAGATTCCCCTGAAGCCCATGGAGAAGCCCATGGTGGGGCAGGCTGTCCAAGGAGGACTATTTTGGAGCAGATATCTACCCTGAAGCCTGTGGAAGAGTGCACATCGTAGCAGGTGGAGATGCCCTGAAGGAAGCTGCTGCAGCCTGCAGAGAGCCCAGTCTGGAGCAGACTCCTGGCAGGAGCTGTGGCTCATAGAGAGGACCCCATACAGGAGCAGGCTTCCTGGCAGAAACTGTGGCTCATGAGAAACACACACCAAAGCAGCCTGTTCCTGAAGGACTGTACTCTGTGGAGAGGACCCACATTGGAGCAGTTCATGAAAGACTTTATCCCATGGGAGGAACCCCATGACGAAGCAGGGGAATAGTGTATGAAGGAAGGAGCAGCAGAGAGGAACCATTATAGACCTCCATTCCCCTGCGTGTTTGGGGTAAGAGGAGACAGAGGAGATGGGAGCCAAGGAGTGAAGTTGAGCCTGAGAAGAAGGGGTAGGGTGAGGGCCAATGTTTCACTTTTGTCTTTGTTTCTCACCATCCCTCTCTAATGGCAATAAAATGATATAATTTTCACTATTTTGCCTGTGCTAGTAACTAGCAAGCAAATTCCCTGCCCTTATCTTGACGCATAAACATTTCTATCTTATTTTCTCACTCTGTCCTGTTGGTGAGAGTAAGTAAGAGAGTAGCTGGGTGGGAGCCTGGCAGTTTGCCGAGGCCAAACCTGCACATTGCTTTTCACTGGGTTTTATCACTTTCCCAGTTCCTTTAACTGGACTGCTAGCCCTCTGCAATCCTTGTTTTTTCTTCACTTCAGCTGTCCTCCACACTTCCCTCAGCGCTTTTCTCCCTCTTGTATCCAGCAGCCTCTGGTACATCACTTCGCCAGTTGGCTGTAGGATCAATTCTGATGTGGCACTGCAACCCTAACCACATGGGGGTGTCCATGCTCACTCTCTCTGTTGGTTCTCTGCCCTAGCATTTCCAGGAACCAGCTCCCTTCTGAAATGAATTTTGAAGTTTAATTTAGCATCCACTCCCCCTTCTTTGAGCTAACATACTTCCCTGGCACTGTCTCCACTCACTATAATCCCATGCTCACACGTATTTCTTAGCTTCCTCCTGCTCCCCTGGGCAGTGGCTGCCTTATTGTGCCCTTAGACACTAACAGAAAAGTGCGGAGGAAAAGCAGCATCACAGAAGCTTCTCCTGGCCACTGCAGGAGGTGACATCTATGGGCAATCTTGTTTGATGCCAAATGTTCTGTCTGGAGAGAGCAATTATAGGCAAGTAAAACCACTCTGTGAAGATAATCTCATTCTAGTCATGAGTGTCATTACCTTAGGGAGATGGATGAACGTGTTAACCATCATTTGCCTTTCCCATGCCACATATACAGATTTAGAGGTTTTTTAGTGAGGCAAGAGACCTAGTTTTACCTCAACCTCATGGTCAAAGAGGTATCATATCAAATACACATTAGAAATAAGGATAGTAGTTCTCGTAGGCAAAGAGAAACTTGGTTTGCTGATTCCTGAAAGCGAGCCTGCTGCTTGGAACTCCTGTTTAGTGAGCAGAGTACTACAAACATGTTAGCTTGGCTAGTTCCTTTCACAACAAAGCAGGACATAAATAAGGCAGTGCATCAAGGCAGATCTATGCTGTAATGAAACAGTGCATAAACTCACTTGCTGTGCTGGGAGGAAAGAAGACTCCTCATAGCATTTTTCCGGGCAAATAGTGTTGACACCAGAAAAAGCAGCAACTGAGACTGTGTTTCAGAGGAGGGAAGGAGGGAAGGTTGATGTAGTGGAGGAGACCTGAAAAATTGAGTCTTGTTTGGAAATCACTTGGAGATCTCTCCTAGCCCTTAGATGATGAAAAGTTTCTGCTACAATCCTCTGTATTTTATTTGGCAGTTGCCAAGCCCTTGATACATCACGTGTGAGACTTCTCCATATCTCTTGCCCATATGACTATCTTCCACTTTAATAAGCAGATTGAATGTCTGTTCTTAGGTTGCAGTGAGAACAGCTGTAAACTTCCAGAACTCCAGTTTTTATATATGTCATTGGAGACATGGACTTGTCAGCAGAGCCTGCCAGTGGCTCAGAAATCACTTAAGTATATGATTTCTGTTCCCTCCCAACCTTCTGCTTCATTTAGCAGCTGGTTCTGTTGGACATATATATACCAGGTATTGGTTCAGTGGCAAGCAGAACTTACCAAAGCTCTGAATGCAACCAAAGTATTAAATAAACATAAATTTTCTTGGTTTCAAGTTATTGTACATGTACCGATGAAAACATAGATTGGTGTACAAACCTCCTCCAAGGCATTATTTAAGCATGAGGAAAACAGAGAAGAGCCAGAAAAAAATAAGATAAAAGTTTGAAAGAAGCTTCTCAAGGTAGAGTAAGTGTGGCATTGGTTTTGAGGTGAGCATTACTTAACAATGTGCTTGGTCTGGTTTACAATATTGTCTATTTGAGTTCAGAGAGTGGATTGTAGGAAATCTGTCCATGACTTAGATGTGGGACCTTATTTTTACAGTGGCGCAGACAGAAAATGTACAACTACTTAATAATTTAAATGTAAAACCCACAATGATTTTTGTTGCTTTAAGTAATATATCTCCCTGCACTGCTGACATGAGCAAGCAACGCAGCCTAGATCATTCTGTCTACAGAGAGATTCTGCAAGGAGGGGCAAATATGGAGATTTCTGTCTGTGTATGTATGCAGATGAAATGGTGGCCACCTCAGTCTTCCAGCTGTTGACTCTGCTTCTGTACCAGAGGTGATCTCTGCCTTACCAGGGATAGCTGATTGACATATCCATTTGCTTTTGGTCTCCAGTTATTAACTGTACTGACCTAAACTAGGAAGCTGTTCAGAACATAGGCAATACCTACTGTTCCCATAGTTTGTGAGTAGGTAACCAGGGTTTAGTACAATTAAAGCTCTTTGTTAGGAGAACAACAATTTTTTAAAACATTTGTATGATTATGCATATACTTGAGCCAGCCTTGTCTCCTGGATACAGGCAGAACTGTTTTTTTTTTTTTGTTACATATTGAAATGTTTGAAGTAATACTGTTAAATAAAAACTGGGCAGATATAAAAAGGAGGCAAAATGAAAATCAGACTCCCATAACTCAACTTTATTTAATACTTTCAAAACCAACTTCCATTCTCTTTTCTTCCTTTACTTCTGTTTATTTGTCCTGGTGAATTAGGTAGTAGATGGAGTGGTCAATATATAATATTCCCTTGTGGTAGACAGCTGCTTTCTCTTTTTCCCCTCATTCTTCATAGAATGAAGCATTTTCTGACTTAGAAGAAAATCGGGAGCCACTTTATTGTCTTTGAAATGTTAAGCTGGTGTGATTTCTAACTCTTGCCTGAGCTCAGGATAAAAAATAATTTCTAATCCTCTGGCCAATAATTCTTCCCCTTAGAAGATGTAATTATTCATTGCAATGTTTTGAATGCATCACTGAAATCCCGACTCCTGCTTACCTGCCCACCAACTCTGCAAAGCTCCAAGGACAGTTTGACTCTGTGGCCCATATTTTTTAATCTGGGTGAATCCTAAAAACTGAAGTACTTTGAAAATGTTGCCTAGAACACAAATGGCATGCTAAAGAGTGATGCTAATTTGACTGGTAGGTTTCAAGATGGAGGCAACATATTTGTCCATTTAATTGTTAAGATATAAGAATACAGAATCCATCTATCTCCCACTTCCTGTAGCTCATGGGTTCTAAGATTTTCTTACCTGCTCTTCTAGTGGAAAGTTAACCATTTCAGAGTATTATTCTGTCCCAACAGACTGCAGTCTTCTCCCTCATGCTGGCTTAATAGTACCTCAGGAAAAGCTTGGAAACCTTCGATCAGACCAATGTGGTCTCTTTAGACAGGCTGAGTGAAAGATCACTTACTCTTCCTCCTCCTTATCTAGCTGAAAGGTGGAGGAACAAAAGAAATAGTAGAGCCAGAACGACAGAGGAGATCTGTGGAAACCTTTCTTTTGCATTTGCCTCAATGGATGATCTACTGTTTCTTCCTTGGGAAAGACTGTCCTTTCCCTGCTGGGTACATGGCAGCAGGGCTCTACTTGATTCAGCATCCAGAGAACCTTCAGTGCAAGCTCCCAAGCTTGACAGCTGTGTTGTCTCTGAAAAAACAAACAAACAAACAAACAAACAAACAGACAGACAGACAGACAGACAGACAAACAAACTAGTGTTGATTTCTCCCTGCTTGTGCTGAAGGTGAAGATTTCCTCTTGATCCCTGCCAAGTCCCTGAAGCCCACAAGGTTTATGGAAAGGCTCAGACTCTGCAGGACCTTATGCGGCAAATACGTTCATGGGATAACTGGACCTTGTCCCTAATTACCTCTCACTCGGCCCTGTGTTTTCAGATAATATTTTTTTGAAAGAAAAATGAAAAATACCACACAGTAGCAGATGATGGAAAGGCAGAGGAACCAGGTAAAGATTATGGCTAGGTTTTGTGATAATAAAGAGTAGTATAGTCCAAACACTTCCAGCGTTAATAACTACAAGAGATTTGGTTTGACTTGGGATGTCTCAGACTGCCTTTGATCAACTATCCCACAGAAGTATTGGCTTCAAGATATCAGTATCTGATTCCAAAGAAATAGCTACTTTGAGGACGTATATATACTCTAATATTGAACATTTCTCTTTGTCTACATTTCTCCAGTCTACATTTCTTCCTCCTTCCCAGGTGAGGCAGTAAGTATGAACTATTTGAAGTAAACATCATAAAAGCAAGGAACTCTGGTTCCCCTGTGAGACAGGATCATGAAGAGCAGCCAGAAAGAAATGGACTTAAAATAAACTGAAAAATTCTGTCTTCAACGGGGGAAGGTGGAGTTATTTTTAACTGGGCCACAACAGTTAAATGGCTGTTAAATTATAAAAAATGCTTACTAGGTGTGGCTACAGGTCTTGATAAGTCCAGGTCACTATCAGACTGGTTTAAGACACTCTGTTTCCCCTCCACATATAAACATCTCAATTCTTTCTAGTCCTGAGGGCTTCTGCCTGAAGTTGAGTGTCTCACAGGCTCCTGGAGAGCTTTGTGATAATTAGGTGGTGATGTGAGTAGTTACTGCTTTGAAAAAGGCTGTGAGAATCACCTATGTGATGCAGACTCATCTATTGCATGGGATGGCTCAGACTCTAACCCCTGTAACCTTCTGAGCACAGAAGGTCTCACATGGAACCCTGTACCCTTTGGACACAGACCACCCCATCTAAAGCCACTCAATTTCAGGACACACTTCCTCATGCTTAAAGGTGCAGCGTATTCTTGCCACACTCGAGCCCAGCCATCTGATGCAGCTTGTCATAACACAGCTCTTTTTATAACGGACTATGAGTATTTCCTCAGAGTAAGGTGGCTGTTTCTTGTGTCTGGTGCAGTAGGCAGTGCCAGTCTCACAAGCAGGTATGATTACAAGTTGAACATATGAATTCCTGACGTCTTAATAGTAGTAAGTGAGTCTTGTTGAGTTTTATTTTCTCTGTCTTTCTCATGATTCCTAGATCAACAACATGCTTCACCTCCAAGGCTGCAGCAGAATCTTGAAATAGTTGTCTTCTAGTGTATCAGCAAAAACATCTCTGCCACTGCCACTGATTTGACAAGCTTTAGCATATCATCAGGATGCCCCCATATTTTTTTCTGCCATAGGAAAGCTGATACTAAATACTTCAGGTCAAAAAACAACAGGGGATATAGATCTTTAGTTACTGTAGACATATTAATTGAAATTTGGGGATAAAGCTCTTGTGTTAGTGAGACTACTACAGTAAGCAGCAAAAGTGGTCTGTGCTGATTGAGTCATTGTAAAAAATATAACTGGCCATTTCAATTTTAATGTTGTGTTTTAAAAGACACTATTAAGAAACCTGAAGCAAGTTTGTCTTTAGAAATGAAGAACCAACTAGGAGATAAAAATGTACTGAGAAGACATACCTGGAATTATATAATCAGGTGTAGACATAGAGAGGCACTGTACACATTAAAATCTCTACAGTGCAGTGATTCACCTAAGAGCAAGGGAAATTCTAGTGAGACCTGGTCCCAGTGCATGTGTAGCTACAATTAAATGCTTGCAAAAGCAAATTAGGATCCAAGAATCAAACACAGCTGTTGTATATGTATGAAGAGACTGAAAACTTGATTCGGAGCTGTCAGAGATCATCTCTTTTGGCTAACAGGTTTGAATCGTTCACTGAAACTACCTTAATCCCAGAAGGGAGGGCTATTGTCACCCTACAAAATACAGTTCTGTATGATTGCTAAAGTGTTCCTGTCTTGAAAATCTACATAGAAGCAACTGGTGATGATAGCGAGTTCACTTACGGTGATGTCCCGGTGAAGCCCCTTTTGAAACAGTATAGTTTCCTGGAGGGCGCACTGGAGGCTATATTGCCAGAAGTAAAAAACAGGCCCCCCACCCCATGGTAAGATTGACTGGGTTTACAGACACGCTTGTTGTCAACCTGACAGATACTTGTTTAGCCTCATAAGATAGAAACTACATAACTTCTCTGCATCTTCACAGTTCAATGCTGGAAAAACATCCCCCCTAAATACCTCAAAATTTCAAGCCATCTTTGATGTGTCTCCCTCAGATGCATTTAGAATAAACACATGCTCTGTTAGTCTTTTCTTTTTAGGTGATATTTGCTACACCTGTTTATCCTCACGCCTAACTTCTTTCTTCCTTTCCTTCCTCCTTCCATCCCTCCATCTCTTGCTTTCTGATGTAATCAAAGGAACTGTGTTGACTGAAAAATGATACATGTTCAACCACTCAGGAGATTTCCTCATGACATTACAGCTGATGTTCTGCCTGCTCCTTCATTTGTAACTATTTATTCTAGACAGTGCTGTCTGAAGTTTTCCTCTCATCTACATGACCCTGGTCAAACATATTATACACTGCTTGACTCTACTCCACCTGTTCCCTCAAGCAAGACTTAATCAGGATTCCTGGTACTCTATTCCATGAAGTGACTCTTTTAAAGGGGACAACTAGATATCTGAGTATATCTCTTAGCTCTTAAGTCAAACTCTGCTTAGATAATGCAAATCTTTTAAGAATCAATATCTGAAATTTTAGACAAGATCCATGAAAATGTTAAGAGATCAGTGAACCTGAGCTGGCTGGTAGCTGTACCCAACTGCATAAATATACATGGTACATTTATCTACTACAATCTGTATACGGTGGGAAAAAATCCAAATATTAAACACACGTTAAGGTGATATGCTTGAGTTGGAAGACAAATGAACCACCCTCTTTTACTGCATAACCTTAACAAAATATGTCTGCTGAAAGACGGATTTTACCCTCCTCTCAAAAAAATGCAAATACTGGAAAGAAGCAAAGCTCTCACAGGTTGGTTTTGGTCAGCAGTGGTTGGCCAATATCCAAGTCAGAGCAGCTATTTTTATCCTGTTTGAAGGAACCAGAGGCAGAGCTGATTATATACAGAAAACTACTCAGAGTAGCAGGTGGTCCAAGAATTACACACTGTCCTACAACCAGTACTGTGATTTGCAAAACGTATGGAGGGTTGAAGGTATGAAGGAACTTGGAGAAATGTGAGTCAAGCATGCCTTGGGCAAAGTTTGTCTTGGCTTATCACAATGAATAGGTAGCTCTCTGCCAAGTTTTGCTGTGGTATCATTGTATTGTGCACCTTAGTTTCACCTCAAAGCTGTAACTCAGATTAGAAGGCCTCAAGGAGAGGACATCTTGTACAGCATTCTAATAGCCTGAAGCCTATGTACTTATAAAAACCTTATCTTTGCAACTTAGTAGCAACACATGCTAGTAATTCAAGAAGAAATTTTTGAGCCCTTTTTCCAAATGTCTGTCACTTCCTCCTATAGCCTTGCTCCTCTTTCCAGTGTTTGCGTCTGATTTTCCATCTCTAATTCTGATTTTGTATAAGTTGTCTGGGAGGGTATCTGAAACTGAAAGGCTGGAATTTAAGTGGGGATGCTAGTGGTTTCTACACCTGTAGGCAGTCAAAAATCTCACTGGGGTTCTGTATAAATGTAGCCTATATGTTAGCAGACAAATGATAACTGACGATCAGATAAAGGACTCAGATGGGTTGGAATGACTGAGGGTATAGGTAAGTACCTCTCTCAGGTTTAAATCTCTCTTCAAGCATTAAAAAAAAGCTGCAGTTCAGAATAGGAATAAAATTGTTCAACTAGAGGCTGAGACAGCATACCTTGTCAATTCTATAGCAGGGACAACAGGGAGAAAGATATGAACTCCCCCAGATCCAAAGATCCAAAGGCTGTTGAAAGACATAGAAGTATCTTACTGCTTTACAGACGAAGGGAGGTTGGAATTAAAAACTGTTATGGATTACACTTAAACTGAAGTAAATCTATAACAAAACATTGATTAATACTTCCAATTGTGAATTTTCTGAATTTGTGGGGCAGTGAACCTCAAAGCTGCCTCTGATTTACAGCTCCCCAGCATAAGATTTGTATGACAGACTGAATTTCCCTCTTTATCATAGAGTTTTGGGGAGAGTTGGGTCCTGTCATGTTTGTGTCAATGAACTGCATCTCTGAGTTGGTATATATTAGAGCAAAGCACCTGCAAGGGGAAAGCAGATCTTGTTAAAGACACTTTCCTAGAGGGAGGGCAAGGTGTTTGTCTGTCTTGGAAAGAAATGGCTGGTCTTTTGAAGAGGAAGAAAGGTCTACTGAGGCAGATAATTGGGAAAGTTGTGGCAAACAATCACAGAAGTCTTCAATTCCAAAACTAAGATGTAAAATAAGGGGAAAAGTGGTTAAATAGTCAAGAGAAGACTGACTGGACGTTACGTCAGACATGTCACAAGTATTTGCAAAGACAAAGGGTATGAACTGCTTTGCCTACCAAAATCATAGCAGCAAGAGTAAGATTAGAAACTGGGAAATACTTTCTAACAGTCAGACCAATGAAGCAAGGCTAGATTGTCAAAGCTATTCAAAAGCCTCAGAGAACAGAACAGACACTATAAGTCTTCACAACTCACCTGTCAGAAGCTTACACACAACAGATAAGATTGATGGTTTCCCTTGGCAAATCAAATGATCCTTCACAGTCCTACCTCATCGTCAGCAAATGGTGGGGGAAAATGGGAGGAAGAAAGCTTCTAAGGCTAGCACTGCTGGCAAAGCACGTACAGGAGACTTAGTGGTAGTACTGGAAAGGCCACTTAGTGAACAATTCTTCATACTGGGCCATCTGGAGCTGCACAACATGGCCTGCACTGGCTACACCAAACACTGTGTACTCAGAGTGGCAGTAACTGGTGAATGCCAGTGGGACGTAATATCAGCCAAGGTGAAAAGTGAAGAAGGGAAAAGCAGCCAACAGTTCACTGACAAAGTTTAGTCTTTTAAATCAGCCTATTCATGTGCCATTTAAAAGGCAATATCATTCTTGAACAGTTTGAGAAAAATATTCTGCCTTCCCAGGATGATTCAGCCATTTTAGATACTTATTCTTCCGTTAATTTAAATTTTCCTGGACAATTTTGATTTCTCTCCTTGACAATTAATCCCATGGGAAGGAGCATCCAGGAGTCTCTAATACAACCTCATTCTTAAAGTAAGGCTTTGTCCAGCCTGGTCTTGAAAACCTCCAAAGATGGACAATGCACAATCTCTCTAGGAAACATCTTCTAAAGTTTAACTATCCTCTTAATCCTCTTAGTGACCTTTTTTTTTCCTTCTGTCCTATCAAAATCTCCTCTACTTCACATTATGATGACTCTCTTTCAGTGTTCCATCATTTGCCTAGATAAAAAGACTGCCTTTGCTTTTTGTATGTGAACCAAGTGTATGTGTTTGTATATGTTCAAGTCTGCTATTAGGCCATCCTGAAGCCATCTCTTCCACTACCCTCAGCTTCTTCTTGCAGGACATGTTCATGAGATTCTGTACCATCCTAGTGGCCTCTACTGGACTTGGATCAAGTTTATCAGTATCTTTCTCACATTGGAGCACCCAAAACCGGACACACCATGCCAGACTTGTTCTAAGAAGTCCCACATAAAGAGGAACAATCATGTATCTTAATGCACTGACCCATTAGTACATCCTGAGATGCTATTAATTCTCCTCAGTGCCAGGGCATGCTGGTGGCTTAGCCTATGGTCCCCAGAAAGACATGAAACTTTGTCAAGAGACCTGCTTTCCACTTAGTTGATCAGAACTCAGCCTGTACCACTGCAGGAAGTTAAGTCTGTTCCACGAGCAGGACTTTGCATTTGTTGAATTTTATTTCTAGATTTAGATCCCTCTGAATGACAGCCCTGTCCTCAGGCATCTATACTCCACTCCCAATTTGGTGTTGTACACAGACTTCTTTCTGCATGTCCAAATGGTCCAGGTGGCCAAGTGGGCCAATGGCATCTTGGCCTGTATCAGACACAGCGTGGCCATCAGGAGCAGGGAGGTGATGGTGTCCCTGTGCTCAGCACTGGTGAGGATGCACCTCGAGTGCTGGGCTCAGTTTTGGGCCCCTCATTACAAGAAGGACATTGAGGGTCTGGAGCGCGTGCAGAGAAGGGCAATGAGGCTGGTGAGGGGGCTGGAGAACAAGTCCTGTGAGGGGTGACTGAGGGAATTAGGGTTATTTAGCTTGGAGGAGGCTGAGGGGAGACCTCATCACTGTTTACAGCTACCTGAAAGGAGGCTGTGATGGGGTGGGTGCTGGGCTCTTCTCACAAGTGACAAGCGATAGGACGAGAGGAAATGGCCGCAAGTTGTTCCAGGAGAGGTTTAGACTGGACATTAGGAAGAATTTCTTCACTGAAAGGGTGGTCAGGGATTTGAACAGGCTGCTCATGGAGGTGGTGGAGTCGCCATCCCTGGAGGTGTTTAAAAGATGGATGGATGAGTTCCTTAGGGACACGGTTTAGTAGGGAGACAGGCACGGTTGGACTCAATGATCTCAGAGGTCTCTTCCAACCTTATGATTCTATGATCCTAAGTCATTGACAAAGCTATTAAACAAGTCCCAGGAAAAACATGCTTTCACCAGCCTTCAGATAGAATGCGACCCAATAACCAATACTCCTTCAGACCAACAATCCAGTCAATATTTCACCCATCCATTAGTTCACCTCCCCAGGCCATAATGTCCTAATATGGGATAAGAATATCATAGAATCATTGGATCATATAGTGGTTTAGGTTGGAAGGGATTAAAGATCACCCAGTTCCAACCCCCCTGCCATGGGCAGGGACAGCTCCCACCAGACCAGGCTGCTCCAGGCCCCATACAACCCGGTCTTGAACACTGCCAGGGAGGGGACATCCACACCTTCTCTGAGCAACATTTGCCAGTGTTTCACCACCCTCAGTGTGAAGAATTTCTTCCTAATGTCTGATCTAAATCTTGCCCCTTTCAATTTAAAGCCATTCCCCCTTGTCCTATCTCTACTTGCCCACGTATACTCTCTCTCCAGCTTTCTCCTAGGACATTCATGTACTGGAAGGCCTCTAAGAGGTCTACCTGGAGCCTTCTCTTCTCCAGGCTGAACAAGCCCAACTCTCTCAGCCTGTCCTCACAGCAGAGGTGCTCCAGACTTCATCTTTGCAGTCCTCCTCTGGACCCATTCCAACCATTTCATATCTTTATGTTGTGGATTCCAGAACTGCACAAAATACTCCAGGTGTGGTCTCACGAGAGCTGAGCAGAGGGGGAGAATCAGCTCCCTTGATCTTGTGGGAGACTGTATCAAAAGCCTTGCAAAAATACACAACATCCACCACATTCCTCACAGCCACAAACCCAGTCATTTCATCACAGAGGACAATCAGGCTGGCCCACCCTGATTTACCTTTGTTAAGACATGTTCTTCTTCATGTATTAAGAAAAGGTATGGGTGGACTAGCACTATGATTCTGTGAGGAACCAATGTGAGGCTGTATTTCTCTGAATTATTTTTCTTGCTGTTTTCAATGATGAGTGAAATATTTACTATGCTCCAACATCAGAGAACTCCACTGGTTAACAAGGTCTTGCAAAGGTGATAGAGATGGATCAGCCTTGCAATGGTGTCAACAGGCTCTCTCAGTACCCTCAGATACAACCAGTGAAGTCCACAGATTTACAAGATTTACATAGCTCCATTGTTCTGGAAAGGAACTGAGTAACTACTGTAAATATTAGTTCTCAACTTTGTTTTTGTAAATGCTGTATTATGGTCAGTCTTAAGCTAGAATAATTTTGTCATATACTTGCCTACTTTGTGCTTTACTACTGTTCATGAAAATACACTTTCTTGGGTTTCTAGACATCTCACTGTTTATTTCATTACCATTAATGTGCTTATGTTGTCCAATACCTTTTCACTGTTAGACGTCCTAAAGGAGACAATGAACTTCTTTTACCCGAAACATCTGGGGCTCTTTTCATGTCAAGACGTATCAGGTAGATTCTCTTCCATGAATTGTTTTAGCTAGGAAAGCTCTGTCCAGAAGACAGAGCTTCAGTTTACCTGTGTTCATGCTATGCTTTCTCTTATGTGAAAACTACGAATACTAACACATGTAGAGCTAACAGAAAAAATAATTTATATGCTATTTCTAGTGCCCTTTGAGTCACTCTCTGAACTTCTGTTGTTTGATCACAGCTTGCTGACTGCAATGCTAATAAAAAGTTTCACTTCTCTCCTGACACCAAGTGCTGCAGTTCAGACAAGGCATTCATACATACTTATGATGTTAGATACTCTAGTCACTGGCTAAGCTTATATTTCAGAAATATCACTTAGAAGTTAACACCCTCTTTAATGGCATTGCCAAAGGCATTAGAACTGATGCTAGGGTAATGAGGTTGAAAAGAGGGCAAACCATTTTCGTTGGCTCTCTGAGGGTCACAACAGTCTTGTCACAAAGGTTGTATTAAAGTAGATTAATTGTTTGAGTAGACATGGTCATATAATCTTGCTTCAGATACCATCTTCTAAAAAATACCGATAGTAAGCCAAAACCAAAATCCATAGACTCCAGCCTCAATAGTTTTCCTAATCTGCAGTGTTTGGCTCTGGAAACACTCGGAACAGGAAAAAAAAAAAAAAAAGGCAGGAATCCAGATTATAAATTCATGCACATTATTATAGCTTGTTACTTTTGCTTCTGGCTATTTGAACCCCAATTCCCCAAGTCAGACAGGAGGCCCTGTTTCTTTCTAGAATACATCTCTGTAAGCAAAGCCCCCTCATCCCCCAAATAATTTGTAGTTAAACTGAAAATATCTGACAGACAAGACTCATCCTCTTAACCACAAAACCCTTAAACAGCCAACCCGCAGTGCTGGAACATTTCTTGTTAACTCAGTCTTGGCTTCTGGGTAGCGTAGCTCCCAACGCCAAGACTCTGAAGACTTGGTACACAATAAAGGCTCAGTAGCTTGGTGGACAAGGAGGAAAACACCTTCTAGGGCTGATCTATGCCAATTTCCAGTTGCATTATTCTTAGACAAGGTGGAAGAGTGTCTTGCGGCTGATTCTGGATTGACAGGCAAGAAAGAAAGAGGGAAATATGCAGGTTATTTTAAAGCATTACACTAAAAAGTATATGCATACTTGGGAATCTAAAGCTTGCTCTGGTGTTTAACAGGTGGATTTTTAAGTACTTGTCTTTGTAACCTTGGCATTCGGCCACTTGGTGTGAAGTTGAACTTGGCACGGGCTTCCCAAGATTTATGCACGCTCCTTGACCTAAGACCTCACACCTCACAACTTGCAGGAAGCCAAAGTCTTCTCAGTTTCACCTGTGACCCCCGAGGCTGGAGCGTTCGAACGGCCGGCAGTTCGCCACGGACTCGCGTGCCTCGCCGCGAGCGCTCCCAGCTGCTTTTGCATCCATCGGTTAAAAAAGAGACACCAATGTGCTTTTGAGGAGAGCCTGGAGACACCTCGAGCAACGAAGAGCCGTTCCTTGCCGGGACAGCCATTCGCCGCTGCCGCCGCCCCGCTCCCCAGCCCAGCCGCTGCCCCCGGCCCGGGGGCGCCCCCGGCAGTCCTGCCCCACCCCCTGGCACGCGCGCGCCTCTCCCGGGGGAGGGGGCAGCCGACGCCGCGCCGGGGGGCGGAGGGGCGGGGGGGAGAGCGCGCCTCGCGCGCGCATGCGCGCTGTGCGCCTCGGCGCCCCCGCTCGGCTCCGCTCGGCCGTGCTCGGCTATTTCCGCCTCTTTGTTTTAAACTCCGGGCCGAGGCTTTTAATTTTAACCCCCCCCGCCTCTCCCTCCTCCCTCTTTAAAAATTTCTTTGGCGGGGGAGGGGCCCAGGGGTCGGTGGTTCCCTCTCGCTCGCGGTACCTCGGTGGCGGCGCCCGGGGGAGGACGGGCCGGGCCGGGCGCCGCGGATCGGCGGGAGCGCCCCCTCCCCCTGCCCCCCCCTCCCCGCAGGTCAGTCCGGGCTGCGGCGCGCGGGGCCTGGGGCCGCGGCGGGGGCCGCGCGGGGCCAGGCCGGGGCCTGGGGGCGGGGACGGGTATGGGCCTGCCAGCCCCCTCCCCCCATCCCCCCGGGCTGTTTGCGGCGGGGGCTGCGAGGCCTCGCAGCGCGGGTGGGCGTGGGGGAGGGCAGGGGTCCTCTCCGCCACAGGAGGGTGCGGGGCTGGGGGAGCTGCTGCCCGCGCTGGCGTGAAGAGGCGCGGGGGGGGGGCTGCGCTTGAACTTTCCTTGCTGCAGCGAGCATGGTGTCTGCTCGGGGGAGGGAGGGGAGATGGGGTGTTGAAAAGAGAGGTTGGGGTCTGTGTGGTGTTTCCCCCCCCTTCCGCAGACACCCCCGGGCTGTGTGGTGTTCCTCCCTGCCCTCCCCCGGAGCAGAGGGTGTTCTGTGGGCCAGGGGAGCGTCTGTCCTTGGGTTTTTCTCTCTGGACAGCTTCCCCCCCACCCCGTGCCCGAGTGAAAAGTGATGGTTGTTTTCTGGGAGAAAGGAAATCCTGATGCGCGCCCCTCCCCCCCCCCCACCCAGTTGCCCCCACTCTACCCCTTCCTAACCCCAAGCAGAGTTGCCTGTTGGGTGGAGGGGGCTGGGGCAGCTCAGCTGCGGGCAAGGTAGTGGTGGCTGTTGGGAGCAGGGGTGGATGGAGCTGCCCCGAGTTGTCCCTCAGTGGTTCCTCACCTTCAGAGGTGGGTTTGCAGGGCTCCAAAACTCCGCGCCTTTGAGAGAAAGGGTCGCTTTGAGGGGTGGAGCGGTGGTTGGTAGTGGTGAAGTTGCCGTTTCCAGTAAGCTAGAGAGTAGAGGGGACCATGTCCCTTTCGTGTGCAGCCTCAGCTGTGCAGGTAAGTGACTTCAGTGCTGTCTATCTAGGTGGCATATGGGATTTTAAGTCTTGTGAGAAATAGGAAATGAAGTGGTACCCATAGGTAAAATATAGAATGGTTGTATTTTGAGCTGCTTTAAAGTCTGAGAATATATAGGCAAGCATGCATGCATACATATATATACATTTGATATTGTAATATTCTGATTATTTTCACAACCACTGAGTTTTAGGGAGTTGTGCTGCTCTCAGATTTGATCTCTTAAGTTGGTCTCTCATAGACTGAAAGTGTCCTATGTGGAAAGTTTAGCGTGTCCTGAAGTTAATAAAAGTCACAGTAGATTTGATTGTTAGGGTTCATGAGGTACTTGTTTGTTCTTTTGTTACTTCACCTGTTTGTTTTGGTTTTTTTTATTTGTATTGTTACAATTCCGTCACTCTTTGTACACTTTGTGTCAAATCAGTTTAAGAGTTTCCTGCTTTCTGTATGAAATGCATGTCGCTGAGAAACCAGTTTAAAAAATTCTGTTTTATTGTCTGTATGTGCTCCAGAATGGTCTTTTGGCAGGTTTTTTTTATATTTTTAAAAATAATCCTACGTAATTGTCTTCCAGAGTTTCACAGAAGAATTAAGTTTGAGGATGAAAAGGTCTGAATCTAAAGAAAAAATAAAAAACAAAGGGTGAGGTGAATGTTATGTTTAAGTAGCATCCTATGTATGTGTCTTCCATTGTGAATTGGTTTCCTTTATACAGCATGAACAATTGCGCATATGCTGAATATGTTCTTGTGAGTCTTTCTTGTACTAAGTAGTGTGCTTTTTACAAATTAATATTGATTGTTGTTGGGTAGGATGCTTGTGAATTTCAATTGTTCTTTTAGTTGCAGGTTAGATGAGACTCTGAACTGCGATACTTACCATGTGTCTCATAAAGGTGTTCTGGAACTAATTAAATTCTTTAGTTGCTGACAAGGTCACTATAGAAACCTTGTACCCTTCTAGTAGCTTTACAATTTCAATTTGAGTTGTATTTGTAGATATTTTCTATTGTGTTTGAAAGAATACTAACCTGTGCGGAACTGAAGGTACTTGGTGAAATCATGTAGGAAGCATTAGAAAAAGGTTAGGCAGTTTTCTTAAGAAATGCATAGCGGTACTGCAACAGTAAGCTTGGAAAGAAAGACATTTTAAAAAATTTTATAAACCATTATTAGGGGAAAATCTGTTTTAGTTATTTATATGGCCTGATCTAGCCCGCCTGATCTTGTTACTCTGCTGTCACCTTAGGAAATCAAGACTTAACACTTGTAAATCTTGTATTAAAGTTGACTTAGAGTTCCTAACTATCCTAGCCTAATAGTAATGCCTAGAATGACACAAATTAATTACCATGCTATGAAAGACCTATGCTACTAAGAGACTGTAAAGATTCTGAGTTGCTGCAGCTGCTCAAGTCTGATGCTTACTTCTCTTGACCATCTACGTGCTTTAGAAGAGATCATCTCTAAGCTTTATATTTGAGATACAGGTAAGCTTTCTTGCTAAGAACCCTTCCACGTTTGCTTTAATAGCTTCTGTTTCCTTTTTGCCATATGACTGTTTAGGTGGCTTTTGTCAGGTAATGATCTCCCAAGACGGAAATAATTCCAGATTAAATTGCTGAACTCTCTGGGAACTTTGTCAGAAGTAGTAGTAGACGCATTTCCATTGAAGATCTAACCTAGATACAACCTACAAAGTGGATCTGGACATGATGTTTCGAAAAGCAGGCATGGTGATAGTGTTTTGCTTTTCAGCTGCTGTCTTAAGAGATGATACGAGCTTACAAATAAGTGTAATGAGATCATGAATGTTATAAAATAAACATTTTTTTCTGTTTTTTGTTTTGGAACTACTGTCTAATTGTTGCATATGTGGAAGTAGAATTACTAGATGGAAACTTGTATCGGTAATGGTGTTTGGAGGTGCAGTGAATTTTAATACTGATGGCATTTCTGAGAGTTTGGTTGTTTAAAATCTTTTGTCATTGCTAGTGAAGGTGTTTAATGATGATTGAGACTACTCTGATTTGATAGGTTAGGTATGGTGGCACTTTTAAAGGAAATACAGACAAAACCTGGTTAGGGCAGTTTGATTGGAGTAGGTTAAAGCCAGAAAAAAGCTGTTCATATCTTTTAGTTTATGCAAGATTTCTTTTGAAGCTCTGTCTTGGATGAGAGGAAAGGGGTTATTCTGCATTAAGAGCAATCTTTGCTGTTGTGATATGTGACAGTTTCATTGCTGCACTGAAGAAATGCTGTGAAGAGTGGTTTGCTCTAAAAGTGCTCTAAAAAGCCAAAGAAAAACTTTATGCTTTTACCTGAATTAGATTTTTCCAAGCTAATGTTGCTGAATAAGTGCATCTACATTTAAATCAACAGATTATGAAAATGAAATACTCAGTGTGGTGAGAACTAGTGAGATTGAAAGCCTTATTTGCTGTTGAAAGGTTGATCAGAGTTTGCTACTGGAGAGACCTGGAGTCTTTAAATAATGTTGTAGAGCTGGCATTGTGGAAAGGAATGAAACAGCAGAGAGTTGATCAACAACACCGTGTTCACTTTCAGAAACCGTAATTTAAACTAGGAACTTCCTACTATACATAAAAACTTAAGAGTTTTTATTCCTTTGTCAAATACAACACATATTATTCAAAAGTAGAGACTAGTACAGAGCATTCGAAAGTAAGGGAAACGACAAAGTGTGGTGAGCTCAAATTACTTTGTGGTGAAAGATGACTGCTCTTACAGTTATGATGGCCTCTTTCTGAAATCACAGTTGTAAATTGATGGAGTTAGGAAGATTTTTGAGGGGGTGAGGGGGGAGAACTGGAGGTAATTTAGGTGTGTGTCGGCATTACTTCAGTGCAGGGTAATATTGTAAGGAAAAATTATGCAAGTATGAAGAAACCCAGGAGCTTTTGTACTTTTGCTGCTAGTGGAAGAACCTATTTAAACTACCTCTTTCATTATTTTCCATCTCTCTGCAAGGGGAGAACAGTTGCATAGAATTATTTCGCCTGTGGAATGAAATAAGTACCTAAACTACCTTTTCCTGTAGCAGCTTCCTAAGAATGATTGCAAAGTAGTCTTGCGTCTTAAATCAATTTATACTTTAGGAACATGATTTTTTTTTTTTTTTTTTTAATTGGGTTGCCATAAGACGATAATTAATTCACAAGTGTTTAGTTAAAATCTTGGTAAAATAAAATTCTTTGATCTATGTTTATACTGTTCTTACACAAATTGTGAAGTGATGCCTAGTCTTTTTGTATTTTTTTTCTTGGAAAATCCACGTATGCATTTGCCTTCCCAGTCCCCTTTTCTCTGAGTTTGGATTTGAAAAATGGGCATTAGCTTACCCTGAATCTGTACTTCTAAATTCGGAAGTCCATTGCTACAATCTTTGTCTATTCCTGTGGTGAAATAGAAAATCTAGTGTATTTGAAATACTGTGGTAAGACATTATTTTACCAGAAGTTTTTCAGTCTACCTGTAGTCAAGCAGGAGCAGTTTAATTGATAGATACTTTTTAATAACATTTGTCCTTTTAATAGTAGCCTTATGCTTGTTGGCACCAGATTGAGCAGTTTATTTACATACTGATTTATTAATCTTGTATTTCTGCTCTTGTACGTCTATTTCTCAACCGGCTAGAATGAGGTAGAAACCCCCACTGGAGATTAGATTGTTCTGTAACAATTTCAGAAAAGGCTGGTGTTTATAGTCAGAGTGCTTCATTCAAACTTTTTATTTCAACCATTGCTTGTAAGAAAACTAGTCTAGATTTTTATAGGCTTATATTTGAGATGGCATAAATGGCATCAGCCCAGATAAAAAGGCTTCTGGTAGCATGTGAAGCGAACAGTTCACTTTCTTGCATGTCACATTCTTTCCTGATTTGACAGAAGTTACCGGAAGTAGTCTGCGTATATTGATCCACATAGTATTAAACTTCTCTTTTAGTAGTGTCGTCAAATTATTTGGTCTAAAAAGCACTGTATTAGTTGCAGTGATTTTTAATGCAACCTATTAGGCCTAGCCTTAGGTGCTACCACTAGAAATTGTTTATCAGGAATAAGTTTGTGCTGATCTGTAATAGTTATTCATATTCTATAGGGTTTTCATACCCAGATGATATGGATTATGTGATTGATTTTTATGACTAAATATGGCCTGAATTTGGACAAAGTGTTACAAATACAGATAAGGTAACGCCTTTTGTTGTTTCCATTTTTTATTTTTTTTTTCCCGACTAAAAGGTGTTTTACCCTGGCCTTTTTTACCGAATTTGATGATGCAGTGGGACTGCAGTTTCTGTCCTTTTCAGACAACGTTTTAACGATACATGTTTCTTGTGAGGTTGTTGTGTTCTAAAGAATGGAGGAAGAGAGTGTCAGTGAAATGTCATCTATTTAAACAACTGTTACATTTTATTAACATTTTTAAGTCATGGCATAGTTCAGTCTCCAAAAAGCAGTTCTTGCTGAATTGCAGAGAGGAACCAAATTCAAGCCTATATATAATGCTAGCAGTCTGTAGTAGTTAACATCTTTCAGTGTGAGACTTTGTTTCCTTTCCACTGAACATATTACACATCCATCTAGTGTTTGAAATTTGTTGTAGGAATCAATAAGGGCTTATGAAAGTGATTTTGCTTTTAAAAATTGCTGTGGGGAGACTTAAGGTATACCTGGAATGCAATTTATTGTGATACATAGCAAATGTAGTGTTTGTTTGTTTATTTACTTATTTATTCCTTGCATTGCCTGTTAAGACCACTGTTTAGGCTACCCCTATTCAGACAATATTTTCTTCCTACGGTTTTTGAATAGTACTTCATTACTATGTCCTCTGCAGAACAGATGGGCTAACTCAAAATAACAAGTGACTTTTACTTGTCATTTGAACTGATGGTTTACATTTGCACATCAAAGATGGGAGATGCAAGAAGCCTTAGGGACTCATGCCATCACCTCCAAAAATCTTTAAGTTTTGATCATTTTTCCCATCCACCTTGCCATTACATACATAAGTTTTAAATTCCATTGTTGAAAAATCCTAATCCTAGGTACAGTGAAAACATCTAGTTACATAAAATGTCAATTTTATGTCAATGTACAGCCCCAGAAACCAACTACTTTTTAGCAAAGATAAGGAAAAAGTATATCTTTGATGAGTAAATCAGTGGTACCCTGAGTACTTGGATTTTTATACCTTTTATTTGAAGTGGTTACAGATCTGTATTGAAAACAATAGTTTTCCTATTCTCATGCGACTATTGCCTATTTTTTAAAGAGACAATAAAGAATCTTAGCATAGGAACCAAACCCAATTAGTTTTCCTTTTGGTGTTTAGCAAAAAGTCAGGTTTTCAGTTACCTGACTCCACTTATTTGTTCCGACACTGTGGGAACCCAGTAAAACAGTAGCTGTCAAATGCAAATCTGTAGCGAGAAGGCAGATGCTATCTTTCAACTGAATGCACACTTTACCAGCAATCACTTTTCTTTTTAATATACCCATGTAGTTTAAGCACAGATTACAGCACTTGATGGTTAATTAATCCAAACAGAATTTAAAGATTTGAAAGGTTTACATATCCATGCCTTTGGTTAAAAAACTTCAGTGACCAAAGCTTTCAACTTCTCTGCTCTGTTGAATAATTGCCTATGTTCTATGACAGAAGATGAGTAAATGTTGCTACAATTGTCCCATACCTTCCAAATTGTTAGAAAGAATTCCGTATTCTTTCTAGGTTCAAATGTACTCACAGTACCGTACATAAAGTTAGCTACCCATGAACCATACAACTCAAATGAAAAGGAGCATTTCAAGATCTTTTTTCGGTTGTTCTTGAAACCTCAGGAAAGCTTTAAGATGTGCTCTGCTCAAACCTCTCCTGTTCTAACATTCAGCTTTTTCACATATGAACTAAAGCACCAATGCAACACAGCTATTCAGTCTCCTTTGAACTCTTCTTGCTGCAGCTTTTCTCACACCAGACACAATCCTAGATTTTCAATCGACTGTGAATACATAGTTCATTGTTTATTTAGTTTTAAATTGTATAGTAGAATTTTAATCAATAGAGCAAAAAAGTTTCTTCTTTGCACCAAAAACTGTTCAACCCTCCATACCTTTAAGTATGTGATTGCCTCAGTTCTTACCTTGAATTCTTGAAACTTTAGTTTTGAAAACACTTTCTCTCAAAATAATTACAATTGTTGAAGTGAAAACACTTAGGAAAGGACGGAGGAATGCAATACAAAATCAGGACTGTCCGAGCACAGACTTGCAGGTGTTAAAATAGAGCAAAGCACCAGAGGCTTGTATGTGTTACTTCTGAAGACTGCAAGGTTTTCCGTTGTTAAAACTACAGTAGGACACACTATTAAAAGCTTCCTTTTCTTAACAAGAAGGCATACAAATAATTTCAATAATACATCAACCCCTTAACAGCTGTAATAAAGCTACATTTGCCAATCACTGCCAGTAGGAAAAATATTTGTAACCTCTGAAGTTTACTCCAGTAGCTTGTAATTCTTCATCAGTATGCCTGCAAAGGGCTATATTCATCATCTAAAAATTTACGACTTTATTTCACTCCTGTGGCATATTTTTCAAGTATCCAATTAGTCTCCCCTCATTATCTGTACAAACATTTACTTTGTTCAACATGAAGGAGTTTGCACTGTGAACTGAAGAGAAGGTTAGCTTTGAGTCTTCACTAGTACAAATCCAACTGATTTTAAAAAATTAGAATTATATAGGTTTTAAGCATTGTATCAAATTTAGATGCTACTGCTAATTTTACAGCAGGCAGTATTCTGCAAGCACTTTGTGTAGAGGATATAAAGTACGAGGAGTACAAATAGCAAAGAACTCTATTATGCAAGGCATACAAAACCTTTCTTTTTAGTAGATCTTGATGCTAATGAAATGGAATCTGTTTTCACAGTGATAATTTTTAAAGTTTTGTAGGAAACACTTGTTGGAAGCATTAGCCATTGCTTTAAGACAGAAGAGAGCGAAATTATACTCAAATCACTTGCACTGATACCATTTATGAATAAGTCTAAGCAATGCCAAATAGCACAGCAAAGCAGAGCCAGTTTTCTTGATAAGTCCTCATTAATTTTTGAAATTCCAGCTCTCCTGGCTTAGGATAATATGAAGAATCTGAGGGTACCAAAATAAACTGTGATATCTAGTATAACTGCACCTTGAGCTCACTAGCTCAAGGACTTGGACAACAGGCTGTGCCAATCCAATTCTGGTCTCCTGCATTTCTGTTCCCCGATTTGCACTCTGCTATGCACATCTGCGCCTTTCCTCGAACAGACACACCACTCTGAACACACACTCAGGCTATTCAAAGAGCTGACTCGGTCCAAAACTAAGCTAAGCTACAATTTTACATATTTACCCAAACACTC
The DNA here is from genome assembly GCA_033558235.1 of Neomorphus geoffroyi. Lineage (NCBI taxonomy): Eukaryota > Metazoa > Chordata > Aves > Cuculiformes > Neomorphidae > Neomorphus > Neomorphus geoffroyi. The sequence goes on from JAUMJM010000008.1 coordinate 3,868,066, forward strand.
CAAAGTACAGAAAAACCTCATCGTGTGATAAAACCCCCACATAAGTGCACTTTCACTTCTCATTTATAGAACTGAGTGTACAAGTCAAGACAACCTAATGAAATTCAATACCATTTTACCTGAAAAAGGCTTCATTATTTTTAATAAGCAGGAACAAACCAGTCCTGATATATGTAAACAACACAGTAACACAAGACTTTTCTGTTAGTAGGACTTGCTATTTGATTCGCTAAATACTGTGTCAAATAAACGGCTAAAACATACTAGTCCTAAGCTGAACAGACCAAAGCCCAAAGCTTCAAGTTTTCAGTGAGGGAAGAATTCTTACTTCCATTTCTTTGATAAGTAGAATCTTTAGCATAAATGAAATATTAGAAGCTGAAATATTTTAAAAACAAAAATTAATCTGTAGTTCAGTATGCTTATGTCAGTAGAGAGTAGTATCTGAAGTATCATTCTATTTTTTTCAGGTGCTTTTAGGAAGAAATCTACAGTACTTCATTATATCAATTTCAGTTTTAAAGCCTTATAAGATAGTTATACTGTGAAAATCCATTTTGATCACAGCAGTAGCATAGAACTTTCCAAATCCTACCATGAAGCTTCTACCCTGAATTGTGTCACTGTGCTGGTTTAAGTTAATTGGGGTGACTCTAGCTGGGCTTAGTCTAAAGTAACTTTTTCTGAAAGCTAACTACCTGTTTTTCAGACAGTTTCTCTCTAGAAGTGATAACATGTGACACTGGTATGCAGAGAGGCCAATGAAGGCCAATGTTTATACTTATTTCTGTAGTAACGAAAGCCATGGGCTAGCAAAAAGGGCTGTGCCTGCAGGGAGGGGCAGACAGGACAGGTGACCCCAAACTGACCAACAGGATATTCCATCCCATATACATCATACTTGGTATAAAACTGAGAGATCGCGAGGGTCTCACTCCCTTCTGTGATGGCTGACTCATCAGGCTGATTGTTCCTGACCCTGGATGTGTGTGTCCCTGAAGCCAGTTCCTGAGTGCAGGCCCCTCATAGCCATGGACCAATTCCCTCGTTTCTGCGCTACAGTATTTGTGGTGATATATAGTCATTGAGGGGTGGGATGGAGGCAAGATCTCAGCTATTTTTATATATTTCATTGCCTTCTAATTATTTTAATCATTATTATTATAACTGCATTAAAGCTGTAGTTTTAGTTTCTAGTCCGTAAGCCTTTTTCCTCTCATTTTCCTCTCCCTTTCCCCTGGGGTTGAGGGTGTGGAGTTTGGGACCTCAGCTGCATGGTTTTAGCTGCTGAAAATTAGGGGCTAAACCATGGGACTAGTATTAGGTGAAACACCTGATTTGAGACAGAATATTTTCTCATTTTCCCATCTTAGTTCTCTGCTCATGCTGCAGCTGTGGGAGCTCTACCAGAATGAAATGGAAATGTCTTATCACTGTAACACAATTCTAGAGTTTGGTATCTTGAGTGCTTACTGTTAACTCACTATTTGCATACTTCTGCAATTCTCAAAACCACAGAAAGAAACTATGTGAGAATGGTTTCTGTGGAGGGTAACATAGTGTCTGAGCTTAAATACAAACCTTTAGAGGTTTTCCCATGACAGTCAAGTGAATTTTTAAAACTCTACCATTCCTATTAACAGATGAGGGCTAAAGTTAAGAAGGATACTTACTTGTCCTATGACTTTTCCTGTTGAATACCATTTTTTTTTTTTTTTTTTTTTTCCAGCGGTGGAACTCAGTCTGTTGGGGTGTGTAAAAGGAGGGCATAAAATTCTTGGTAATAAAATTTCATCCTAATTTTCTCTAAATGATCTTAATATTATTGTAATAACTGGCATTATAGTTAAGTACATCTCTAATTTCACTGATGTTGACTGAAAGCGTAGCAACCAAAACCAGTGGAAGACACCAAGTTTTAAAAGAGTTTTGATGTGTCCAAAAACTTAGTCTTGCCCTTTCCCTTCCCTCTGCTTTGCTGCTGCTAATCTCCTCTGCCCACTGCATGACTTGCCTTCAAGGCTAAAAGGAGTGAGTTATCAGAAAGGTTGGGGTTGAAGATGAGAGGATCTTGTTTTCCTTAGCAGCTAGTGCTGCAGGTACAATGAAACTTAAAATTTTCATGTGTTGCAGTAGGGCCATGTCATATGCTCTTAGTCTGCAAGTATCCAGAGGCACTGCTGCTAATTGCAGATCTTTTCCCAAGTCATCTTTCCACCAAAGATGAAGAACTTCCAATACTGGTTCTGAAGTTCTGATCTTGGTGGTTAGAGTCTAGTGCTAATGCCTTCCTCTGAAATTTCACTGGCTAGCCAGGGGCCTCCTGATACAGGAAAAGTCAATTAATTCTGTCCCATCTTAAATGATAGGAATTTACAATACTAAATGTCCCTGTATTTTTGTGGTAGTATGTTCACCACCATTTTAAATGTCCATTTACGACATCCAGCAAAGTTTAATCAGTGTTTGGTTTTTTTCTTTCTGAGGTTTACAGGCTAGCTTTATGATATTAATACAGGGCATAATACATTTTGTGTAGACAAAACCAGGTGTTTTATGGAAAAGTGTTGGATAGGTCAGCTTCTCATTGTACCATAAAAGGTAAGTACATGGGGTGAATAAAGATTAAATGGGTAGATTTAACACCACTGTGCTGTGATTATTATTTCTACTTTATCACAAACAGTTCTGCCATTTTTACATGTAATTATTTATTAACAGTGTCTTTTACTTCGCACTGAAATGAATGACACCCCCCCCCCCTCCAAAAAAAAGTGAATGCATATTCCTTTGGAGTTGACATTTTCTTAAGCCACTGTAGTGCAACTATTAGTAATGGTATGACTACATCCCCAGTAGTTTCTCTTTAACCTGTTAGTCAAGTCTCCTGAAAAAAAGACAAAAGTACTCTTGGATGTAATGGATCAAAGAAATTAGTACAATAGGGCAGTTCTCAGAGAGTGTGTTCATTAAAGTGATATTAGAGTCTCTTCCTGTTTTTTTATTGTGGTGGCCGATGATACTATTAGTCATGGTCTAAATTTTCTGAAATAGCATTATTTTATTTCAAATCAGTTGGCTAAAGATGGCATTGATACTTTGCTTGACTTTTCTAGTCACCCAGTTTTTACTTTTGATAATGAAAAATTGTTAAAGACGTAAGTGTAATGTGTAATGACTAGTGAATAGTAAGAATTCTGACTTAAAAATCTGACTAGCATAAAACTCATCACTGATGCAGTCTCTTGGGGAGTAATACTGAAGATTGAGTTATACTTCCTATGTACGCGCAATTTTACTACAGAAGCATTGAGATAGAGTGCATTTTCGTTGCCAGGTGATTACAGGAAGAAAGAGAAGAAACATCTCTCACTTGTCTTGTTATGGAATCAAGACTAGGGATGAAAAAAAACCAAAGAAACCGCTTTCAGTTGCCAATTCACATAGTTTAAGACTGAGATCGTGAGTCTTGTTTTTAAAAGTTTTCCCCTGTATACTTCTGGGGATAGTAGTACTCTCGTATTAATGAAAAAAATTTAGATGTCTGTCGTGAAGGGGCTTTCACTTGATGCCCACAAAATAAGGTGGGGTATTTTGTGGCTGGAAAGCTGGGAGGGCACATATCTAGGACAACTGACTCAAACTGGCCAAGGGGTGTTCCATACCATACAATATCACACGGAGTATATAAACTGGGGAGAGCTGGCTGGGACCAGTGATTGCTGCTTGGGAATGGGCTGGGCATCAGTCATTGGGTGGTGAGCAATTGTATTGTGCCTAATTTGTTTTCTATGTTCTATTATTATTGTCTCGCCCTTTTGCAGTCCTGCAAAATTGTCTTTTTCTCAATACACGAGTTTTACAGTTTGTTTCCATTCTTCTCACCATCTCACCTGGGAAAAGGAGAAGGTGAGCGAGTGGCTGTGTAGTGCTTAGTTGCTGGCTTGGATTAAACCATGACAATAGTGTAACCAGTGCTGTCCCTGGAAAGCTGTAAGCTCCATTGTCCAGACTTGACACCCAAGATCATATGTCAATGCTGGAGCACCTTTTGGACTGGGGACTGGAGGTGTTATTGCCAGGGGTATGGGACATGTAGGGTGCAGGGTAAGATCATTTTGGGATTGCAAAGGACTTGCTTACTTAGGGAACATTTTGTGGAGGAGCCAAAGGCAGGGTAAAGGAGGAACAGACACAGGAAAAAAGAGAGCCGAGGGGATTTAGAAAGACAGGCATGTGTAAATAATTGGCTGGTCAGTACGTGTGCCTGGCCGTGTCCTGTGTCTAATCAGTCCAATCTATCTTGCCGCCTTAAATTCCTTTTTGACACTTCCCTGGTGGAGGAGCATTCTGTTCCGTATGCCTGGGAGCCTGAGTTCCAGCTACTGCAGTCAGTCTATGGGTTGGAGGGCCTGGGGTGCCAGCAATCGAAGAGACTGGCATAAGTGGACTGAAGTGCAAGCTACAGGAGTGGTCATTGGGGCCCATGCATCCATGGTACCAGCAAGTAGGGCATGTGAGGGTCTGGGCACCACAGCTGGAGTGGGACGGCAGGCCACAGTGCCAGCAGCTGGACAGACTGGAGTGAGTGAAAGCAAGTGCCAGACGCTGGGGTGGGTCCAGGGGTCAGAAGCCTGTGTGTCTGCAGTGCCAGCAGTTGCAGTAAGTGAGTGAACATCAGTGAAGAGCAAGCTAGGCTAGTCTGCTAGATGAAGTGAACAGACTTCTGTGCCTCTCTGTGAGGGAGAGCAGAGGAGGAGCTAGCTGTTAGGGTGACCAGGTGAGTATAGCTGGCTGCCAGTGACACCATAGGGCCTGGCGAACTCTAAGAGTGAGGGAATGTGTTGCTTTAACAGCAAGACCACAGGGGACTGGCTACTGGGACACTAGTGGAGTCTTGGGCATCTGTATGTGTGTGTGTCTTTGAGGGTGACAGACTTTGTGGAGGGGGAACTACTGGGGCAGCAGGAGAATCACAGTGAGTTCTATGTGTGGGTGCATACCAGCAACCAGACCCTAGACAGTCTATATCAGCAATGCAAGTGGGGCAGTGACCTTGAAAGCATGTCTAGGTGAGAGCAACTTTGGAGGCTGAGATCCATGGAACAGCTGCTGGGGGGTTCTAGCTTGCAGATGTGTATATATTCTTGCTAGTGAATCTCTGTTTCTGTCAGCCAGAGAGGAGGGTAGGGAGTGAGGCTGGTTTTGGTGCTGTTTGTGTTCGTGTTCATGTGCATACTGTCTGTGTCCATCTTGGCTGATGTGTTGTCACTGGCTGCAGTGTGTATGTGTTATATACGTGTACTCCTTGTGAGTGCGTTGTGTATGTGTGCTCTCTGTGTGTGTCAGCCTACTTAGCGTCACTACAAGTTGGATTTGAGGGCTTGGTGCTGAGATACCATCACCTCTTTTGGGCTACCAGGTACAGCCTGATTTTCCCTTTAAGTCTTATTGCAATCTACCTTTCACCTCCACAGTGTACACCGTCACTGCCGAGTATTTTCAGAGGAAAAGAACAATTACTCTAAATATTAGAGTGAAAGGGAAGTGGCTTTTCTTGCATGAGTACTGTAATAGAGTATGTCTTTCATTTCTGTAAGTAATACTAGATGATTTAAGATCCCTCTTTGGGACAAGTTGCATAAGTGTTTAATAGTGTTTTAGCAATGTGACAATGAGGCAAATACTTAGGAAAGTGAAAAAAGTAGTGTGCTATTCTTGCAGCCATGTCTATTTTTCCTGAGATATGAAAAGTTAATTTCCTCTGGAACTGGAGAAACCTGAACTGTCAGTTAATTCATATGTGATGTGATCCCTGCGAATTGCTCAGCACACCCATGAAATGAGCACAGAACTCAAATGCAGTGTTCTGCTCAACAGAAAATAAACTTGAATAACAAAAACCCCAGAACAAATGAGTCAGGAAGCACGCTGGTCTCTGTGTTCTGGGGTACTGCTGGTTTCACAATAATATCAAAATACCTTGTACTGATTTAAATTAACTGCATAGTGTGTTGGTGCTCGGTGGGTCTTTGAAGAAGACAGAGAAAACAAATGTACCAAGGTTGTTTTTAATTTGTCTGTTTGGGGGGAGAGTCGTCCCTTTTCCGTGTTACTAAGGTGTAGAACTGCTTAATTGCAGTTAGGGCACTGGTGCCATCTGGTGGTAGTAACACATTCGCAGAAATGAGAAAAACGACTTGTAAGGAGTTCCGCTGAGATGGGAAAAATCGCTGACATGATACTAAAAAGAGTACACAGATACATTTGCTGCCTTACCATATAATTATGCAGGTGAAGTAAGTCATAAAATGTTGCACACTGCATAACTTGGCTTCCTAAAGCAAATTTAAATCTTTATATTTCTTTCTGCTCAACAAAAGGTTTGTTTCTTCTAGTTTCTTTTCTTAACTAGTGCTTTGCAAACACAACGTAGAGAATTTAGTTGATGTTTACAGTATTCCAAAACTCATTTTGGAAGAAAAAATCTTCTGTTTTTTTGCTAAACCCACTAAAACATTCTTTGCTAACATATTTGAAGTTATTGTTATCTTTTTTTAAGTGGCTGATACATTAATTTTGAAAATAAAAATTCAACAGCATAAAACTGACAACAGTTGAAATAAGCCACTTTGATATCAGAAGCCAAAGCAACTCTATTTTCTTTGTCCTTCAGCCTCCTAAAAAAGGTGTCCTGCACTTTAAGTTATTTACTAAGGTAAGGGCCTCATCGTTCTCCAGATTTCTGTATAGGGTGTATTGACCTTTTTGACAATGAAAGCAGGACTCCCAACTACTTCACTACTTCTCTTGAAATAAATTTCTGACTTATAAATATCTTGTACTGTTATGGAAAGTTTTGCAGAAGTGAAAGGTACTTTGTATTAAACTGGTGGGCTTTTTAAATCATTTCATTTAGCCATAGTTATTTTGATTGATTTTAGGTCTGTTTGATATTATTTAATAAATTACTGCTAACTGAATTTCATTCTGCAACAGAGGTCTGCCTGTTCAGCCATTAATGAGGCAGGTCTTTCTGTTGCAATTGATTACAATAACAGGCTATTATGTTTTAATCCAGCTAGTTGAAGAGACACAAATTCCATGCTTGTATTTCTTTGTAATCTATCACCTCATGACCATACAACACTGCCTTCAACTCCATAGTGCTTAAGCGTGAATTGTTCTTCCCTTTGACAAGGCATTAGTTCTGTAGTTACATGGTTGTAGTCACAAAGTCAGGAGCCTTTTTTGGGTCCTGTAGAGTGAGGTATTCACAGGCCTGTTCAGCTGATGTAAATTGTGGGATTGGATGAAATCGTCTGTTGAAATTGAAAATATTAAATAGTATTTAAGAAATTAATTTTTAAGTAAAAAGTTAAAGATTTCATTAATATTTATTGGATGTATTTGAGAATAATTAAACTGCCATAGTAAGGACTGTCTTTTTTCCTGCAGTTTAGTTCAGCTCTTTGTAGTGCTATGTTTATCTACTGGGTTTCAGCTGCATGCAGCTGAAGTGTGTGAGGCTTACGCTTGGCGTAAGCTGAACAATTGTAATCATCAGATTTGAAAAATTTCTTTCCCACACTAGCTTTTGGGTCTGAGTAAAGTTCACTGTTTTGTTCTTACAGCTGTGCCTTTCGCTTTAATGGCGCTGTCCTCCTGAATTGAGGTATACCTGCTGCTTCTGTTACTGTTGTCATTCAGCTTTCAGTTCTTTATGACCTTAGTAATTACCTTTCAGTAATTATTCAGCAAAACTACTAGCATCTACCACATATAACTTTTCTCAGGCTCTCCACTGTGAGAAGTATACTTTTTTAAAAAAAAAATAAAATAATATTATTATGCTGTATTTCAGCAAAAGAAAAATATATATGCCTATCTTTTTAAAAGACAGCAAGGTTGTAATGGTTTAAATCCTTCAGGCATTCACTTCAGTTCTGGGAGTAACAACTACCTGCTTTGCTTTACAAAGCTAGGTGCTATAAATGAGAATTACAGTATCACCTTCTTACGTGACTGAAGTCTTTTACAGAAAGATAACTGCTGCAGTGTCCTGTGTAGAGAGAAGAGGAGGTGAGCAACTGCAGGTGTGGACACAATATTCACTTTGAAATTGTTTCTGCTCTCTAGAGAAAGAGACACGAGGGGAAGAGAGACAAGAGAAGAAATAAAACCCTCTGTGTCACTGCTCTGTGCTGCAGAGTGGGAAAGTATGTGGAAGTTATGTAAGTGGAAGTATATTCTGTAACGAACTCTTGTCTCGTTATGCGTGATTATTGGAAATCATTCCATCATCCAGCGCTGAAATAAAGGATGCTGCTTTCTCAAACTCCAAAACGAGGCTTAGAGTTTATTTGCTTGCCTTTCAATATCAGATTCAATGATTCTGTAATCTGTGACGTTATCCTGAGTGGTTATAGCTGTTGAACAGTCCTTTAAAGAAAATCTATTGTGGAGTATTAGTACTTATTTCAGGCTTGTTAGTGTGCAGGATTGACAGAGCCAATCTGCTTGCCCAAGTCTCCAACAATTTTCCAGACATAAACATGAACTGAATTTTTTTATAGTGCATCACTATCTTCCCATAGCCAGAACATGAAGATTGTGGTGATGATTTAGGACCAACTTGGTTGTTGGCTTTTTCCTCACAAGTTGAGGGCCACTTTCTTCTTCTAGCTGAACTGAAGTGTTAACTTGTCCTCTTCCAGTAGCAGTGAGGGAAGTTGTGTGACTATTCCTTCTGAAAGACCGTTACTCAGAAGTTTGTTTGTGAAGTGATCTTGGAATGGTGATGAGACTGTTTCTTCACAAGCAGTGTCATTGGCTGCTCTGTTCTTCACAGTTTGCTGCAAAAATAGATCTTTTTCATGACAAATGTATTCTGGATTTTCTTCTCGTGTCCATATGAGGGGCTCAGCCTACCAGTGAGGTCTGGTTTTGTGGGTTGCAACAAAAGACTATCTCATGCACCTCTGCCTTGCTCTCAGTTTATAGTAGGTTTTTCTTTGAATGCAGTCGAAGAAGTTCACAGTGGGATTGCTGGGAGATTTGCATTGTAGTGAAGTTCTTGTCTAGTGCTATCATTAATATCTTGTAGCATTATATTTGTAATTCCCTAACAATACAACTGTTATATCGGTAGCTGCAGGCTATGCCTTTGATTTTTTTTTTTTTTTTTTTTTGAGCAGGAAGACGGAAATAGTAGTACTCTTTACCTGTCTCTGTAACTTCTGAGTATTTCTTGTGTGTATCTACTTGATAAGAAGAATTGCCAAAAAAAGCTAATCTATTAATGTGAGAATATCCTCTGGATAAAGGTGATACAAGGGATTTTTTTTTAAATATAATTTTATTTTGGAAAATATCTAGAGATTCTGGAGATAAGAATTATTTCATTGTAGATATTTCTGGAAACACAAAGATGCAAAGATCAGATTACTTGCAAAGATAGTTTGAAGACTACTCATCTGGCTGTTGGGTGTTCAATCCCAAATATCTTCTTTTTCTTACAGAGTAAACTAGTCCATAGGTTATTCTTCAAGATTTTTGATTGTTTATTTTGTTATTTTCTGTATCATTTGTGAAGATAATTAATTTATTCTAATTTTGCCATCACATGGTGATTGAGTAATTTTCCTTGCTTATGTTCATTCATGGAGACTGTATCACTTTTTTTCTGAAGATCTGACAGTCTCTTCCCCCTTTCTTTTTCCTACTTAGAAGTGCCCATGCCCTGCTGTTATCCTAAATTAATATAGATATTTAGAAGATTACAGGTCAATTTAGTGAGCAAAGTATGTGTTTATGGCAGCTGGATTTTGAGGAATTTTGGATGCTAACTTTCAGACTATTTTTCTGTCTTTTCAGGTCTCTGGATGGCAGAATCTGAAAAGAAATGCTGTTTTAAGAGGTATGCCTCATGTAGGCTGAAACATTCCCGACTACTGTATATAAAATATATAAAGCCATACTTCTGGGGAGTCCATGTGATAATCCTCTCTGTAAGCGTGCATGAATAATAGTTTTCAGAGCTGAAATCTCTGAAAGGTGAAGGCTTGTATTAGAGACATTCAGGCTTATTTTATTGGCGACACCATTTTAATAGAGAGATGTGTAATACATAGTTTCCGTTTTTCCTTGATCGTGTTAAAAGAAACCTGCCTTAGTGAATGAAGTATATAGCATGAACAAAACCAGCTGACTTTCTGATATGTGCCTATCCCCTGCCAACTGCTCCTGACTGCATGTGTGGTGCTTTTGTTTGTTTGCGTAGTTTTTAATTGGGGATCTCGTCCAGATGCCTTTGTAATTGTCTTCACGCACTTCCTCCTGGTGTGATGTCAGACTTATCAGACACTGAGAGGCTGACACATTGCCAACAATGTGCTGTAAAATATTGTCAGTTGAAACCAAAATGAAGAAATTTTAATCTTTTGCACTTTGTGCAAGTGATCATTTTTGCATATCAGCGGGGTGTTTGGAACATTTTGTGTGTTTGTTTGGAGTTTCATGTCCAAGCGCTTAAGGAGACTGCCTCTTGTCTCTCCATTGTAGTATCTTTATGAAAAATTCATTGCTTTACAGCTGTTAGGAAAGCACTCTCTTTGAAATTGTATTGCATAGCTGTTCTATTATGTCTCACATCTATTTCAGGATTCATAAGTGACAGAAAGTAGGCTTTGTTTGTCTTTACAAAAGAAAGATTGATCTAACCCTGTATTTTCAGGGCTCTTAGTTTTTTTGAGTGGAATATTTTGTGGGGGAGGAGTTATGGGTTTTTTGGGTTTGATGGCTCTTAATTATTTTTTAGGCATGGTTTGAGTCTCTTAAACTTTAGAAGGTTTCCTGTTTCCGTGAAGCAGTACAGCGGTCATTTGTTTTGTTCTAACTCAAAAATAATTCCCAATGTGAGGTACTAACAACTTGGGTTGAAAGTGACTCTTCAGCTATTGGCTGAGATTGTGGTGTTGCTGTTTTTTATGCTATGTTCACAAAAGTCCTAAAGAGAATAGTGCTAAGAATAAGGGAATGTTGCTATTTACATCACAACTGTGCACAGAAATCAAAAAGTTGGTACCGCAGTATTCTTCAAAGTGCACACTTGTAGGATGAGAGGCATTGCATACAAGTTGTACCACAGGACATTCCTATAAGAGAGGTGGAGTACTTTTTGCTAGTGAGTGTGGTCAATCCTGGAATATGTTGCCTAGAGAGGCTATGGAGTCTCCATTCTTGAGTGTTTTCTGAATGCATCGGGCATAGGCCCACAGCAACTCAATTGAAGTGGGCATATTTCGACTATAAGATTGAATTAGAGGTTTGGGTTAGAGTTTTGACATTACTTCCAATCTATATTAAACTCTGAATCTATGTAATCTGCTCAGGGGACACTTCTTGGTATTTTGTGTTCCCTTGTAAAATCAGGTGGGGCTCAGGTTGGTAAGTTTTGTTGTTTTGGTTTTGTTTTTAAAAAAGAATCATCTGTAGTTAAAGTATTTTGTGATGATAGAACTGAGAAGTTGGAGTATTTTCCTCCTATTCAGGCAACGTGGTTTTGAGGGTGAAGTATCATGCTTTATCTCTAGTGTTCACTTGTTGGCTAAGTAGAGAGTAAGAAAGTATATCAAATGTTGGTGTTCAGTCAGTTGATTGAGGGTCTCAAAGTTATGTACAGTTTTTAGAGTTTACTTGGGATTGCTTGCTGTAGTAGGTTACTATTTAAGCAGGTGACTGTTGACAAACTAATGAACCTCTGTGTCCTATAGATTTCCTTGCTTGGCTTTGGGTTTCTAAAAATTAAATTGTCTACTAACTGCATGAATGTTTGATGGGAGCCTAAAGTTTGCAGTGTTGAACTGTGGAAAAGGAGCTGTTAGGTTCAGAAAATGACATTTTAAGTGTTCAGGCTCCGGTCTGTCCTCTAAGTTGCCTGCTTTTATATAGGGTGATTGAGACCTCTGCTTCTGAACTTGGCTGCGATCCAGTGAAAGATTCAGAAGCTCTTCTGCATCTTCTGTGCAATGACTGATGGGTCACATTATAAACTAAGGTACATTCAAATAGTCTCAATTTATTGCAGAGACTTGCTTTTCCTACTACTGCACAGACTAGTGAGCTTATAAAGTCTCTGTAACAAAGAAGTTTCAACTTCGAGATATATTTTGCTTTCATCTTTAAAATTTTATTCAAGAAGGTATCAGCCTAGTTAGTTCTTTGGAAAAGTAAATTCATCATCCTCTCCTGTTATTACTTAACGCGGATGTATGTGACGTTAACCTCAGCCTGATTCTGCCAGCTTTCTTTCTAAAGCAACCAATTCTAGATGTTGAGCTCAGTCTGAGTTGGTTGAGTTGATGTCTATGTGATTATGACCGGATACCAGTTGCTTCAAATAATGAGTAACTTGAGAGCAGTCAAAACAGTAAGAAATTCAGCTTAGACGAAGATAGAGTAATAGTAAGTTTGTAGGATTGTAGCGTAATTCAGGTTGGAAAAGACATCAGGAGATCATGTAATCCAACTGCTCCAAGTGAGTAAGCTATGAGGTCAGACCAGGTTGCTCAGTGCTTTTTTCAGTTGTCTGAACATTTCCACACTTTTAAGCTCCAAGCTTGCTTGGGAATGTGTATTCAGAGACAGTTTTGGACTTGTGTTAGTTTTCTTTTTAAGGTTAGATTACTTGGTTTGAAAGTTTCTGAATTCACTTTAAGCTTTCTTTTCAACATATCACTGCTTGAGAGGTGAGAAGATGCAATTTGTGAAGGATATGACCTGGAGTTCAGACGTGGAAAAATCTCATTACATTTTAAAAAGGGAAGATATTGAAGGGAAGCATGTATTTGCCTAGGAAATAGAAAAATAGGTTGGTTAAAGCAGTCTGGTTAATCTTGGTTGGTTCGTAGTCAAACTTCATGTTTTGGACACTGTGTGTTCTTCCAGTTTAGTTCCAGTTAGTATGTGATTACTAACATGGATTAAATGTTTGTGCAGTACTTGAAGCAGAAGCATGTTACTTCATTCAGGATTGTTCAGAGAAATTCAGCAGCTTGTAAACATGCTATTCCTCCTTTCTTTATTGTACTACATGTTAATATGGTAAAAGTAGCTCTTTGAGAGTGGTACCTAAGTGGTAAAACCAGATGCTGAGACTTCTAAGGGATACTGGGTTTTTCTCAAGATAGGTGTTGTCTTGCTTTCATAGGAGCTTAGCAGCTAAAAAAACCTGACCAGATTTTCAGTTGCTTGGTTGATAAATAATATTTCAACAGAGATCCTGCCAGTAGTGGGAGCAGGAGCAGAACTGTACCTTGGACCCACCAAGGCCCCCTGGGACCCACAAACTTGATGCCAGAACCTTGCAGAGGGACCACTGCACAGGTGCACCAAGAATCCCTCCCTCTTGGACCTTAATCTATAAATAACACTTAAAAGATAGGGTCATGCAGCACCTGGCCATCCTGGGGGCATGATGGCAATGTTGGAGCCCAGGTGGTATCCTTTGACTTTTTTGTCTCTCCCTTTCTCTTTCCCTTACACCAGAGTTAGGAAGCCAATGCCAGTCTTATTCCTAAGAATGCCTGTACAAATAAATTCCTTTCAGGACTAATTGTTTGGAATCACTTTGCCTTCCTTTGGCTCGGCAGGCACTGAAGCCATAAGTTTTATGGGGACACTCTGAGTCTTATGCCAGGGACTCCTGTACTGCTCAGATTGGGTCCCAAAATGTTGAAATAGCAGGTAGTCTTTATCAGGAAGATGGAGTTAAGATAACATAGAGTTAGGGCTTGGGGATGCATTTGTGAGATGCTTGTCAGTGTTTGTCTTAAATTTCTTGTACCTTCTGTTTCCTTTTAATCTTCAGATCTAATCCACATATTTTCCCCTACAGCAGTGCACTTCAGTGTATATATGGTTACTTGAAAAGTTTGTTGGTGTGGTTTTCTTGGTGGAGTGGTAAGAACTTGTCTATGATGAAAGTGACTTTGAGCTTCTGTTTAGTGATAGGCTTTAGGAGCATGGGAGTGTTGGGACTCCTTCCCAAGAGCAGATGTGTAGTTCAAGTAAACTCACACCTCTTCTCAGCTGATAGTTGTTAACATTTTCCAGAGAGGAGCATGGAAGACATTCTGTATTAGCAATCCATTCACAGGAAGAGTTTCTTCCTAAGTATTATGAATGGTAGCTTAGGTTTGTATCTTGTAGAATGACTATGTGCCCTTTTCAAATACATTAATAATGATTAAAACGTAGTTGATGTTGAAGCTTGCAATTGTCTTATTTGCTTTCCTCTCAAGTGATACAGAATAGGCAGATGGTTCATATGGAATTACTTTACATTTTTAGTTTGTTGCTGTTATTAGTGAATTTAATTTCTTATCTGAGGCTGTAACATTAGTCCTTCTAATTCTTCTTCATATATGCCAGTAGTTTTGCTAAAATTTTTTCCTCTTTCCCTCTGGGAAGTAATTCAAGTTGTCTTCAAAGTCTAACTGAATTGATACCTTGGTAATAGGCCATTTTGTTGCTAAATCCTCCCTTCCTTTCTAAATAGATTTGGCTATCTATCTGGCTCTGCCTCCCCTAACCCCTGCCTTTTTATTAATAAGGCTTCCATTGTTACAGGTTAACCACTTTGTAAAATAAGAGAGGGATTCCAATTTTCTTCTTTTTCCCAGCACTAGAGGGCACAGGTTTCCATTACCCAAGGTGTAGGGTAAACTGGAGTCTGACACTGACAGCTTGATTACTGACCTTAAGAGTTGCATTGCTTACTGGACATTCAAGCTGTACTGAAGCTACCAGGTATGGGCCTCTCTGCATATGCAGAGAAGGAGTCATTGTCTTGTTTTATCAGCTGCAAGTTAGCACTGTGGGCCAGACCTTCTGTAGAAATCTCTTACTTCCTGTAGGTTTTGAAACTGAGGTGTCTAATGCCCTGGAAAAAACTGTTCTAATTCTTCTGCTTCATCCAGTACTTGAAACATGTAATGAGAGGGGGTTTCTGTCATTCTTGAAAGGTATATAAGATTTTCCTAATGTTGATTTGACAGGCTTGCTCTGGATATTCTAGAAGACACGTAACCATTGCCAAAAATGTATGATTTTGTTTCCCATTCAGTCAGTGAACTGTGTATTGTCTTTGTCCTGTTTTTCTACACAGTGAGCTTTATTACTATTTTTTAGTGGTTTTACTTTCTTGATTTTGTAGTTCATTCATTGTTTTCATAATATTATACCTTATCCAAACTGTTATTGCAGGTTTTTTTTTCCTAGTGGCAGTGCTTGACTCTATTGTAGTGGGGGAAAATTGTCATGTTTTTTCTAGAAAATAAATAATTTCTTTGCTTCAGTTTTCACTGTAACATCTTTGGCTCTTCTGCCTCATTAGTGCTTGGATTCAGTTTGTGGTGATCCTGAACACCTTTTTCGGAATTCCTGCTTAGGCAAGTAACTGAAGTTGTATTGATATTGCCTTTTTAAGTGTCCTTGTAGCTTAATTTCTCTTTTGCCTGTCATGAATTACATTTTCCAGTGTACTGACTTTCTATTTAACTCGTGGTTTTAAGCCATCTCCTGAACTCTTCTTGAAGATGTTGATGTTGAAAGCTCTTTTCCTATGCCATAGAAATGTACTTACCTCATGCAGTAGCTTCTTGAACTGGAGATCTCATGCACTAACTTCCAAGGGTTTAACATATGGCTGGTTTTTGCTTGGTTAGAAATAAATCTATAAAATACATTTTTGAAAAGTAATTCAGTTTCCTGGCATAGCATCTTTGCACTTTCTTCTGTAATGTCTAGTCACTAGCTTAATTAAGGAATATCAAATACCATAAAATAAATTTTTTTTTTTTTGTGTTACTGCTTAGCCATGAGAACTGGAAGTCATCCTAGTCAATGCAGTTTTTAATGGGTGGATGTTAGATGTGGTTTTCTGTTGATTATAATGGAATATGAAGTACTTTTTCAGCGCTGTTATAGTTCAGATTAGTGTGAAAGTTTACATTTGATAGTTCTTTTTGCTTAATACCACTTCATTATACATAGAAAAATATGACAAATTAAATAAAAGATAAAACAACCTTGTTACAATATTACTGTGAAATTTGGGGAGCATGTCACTATTCAAATTCTGAAATGTATTTCAAACTAAGCTAGATGAAAAATAGTATTTCTGAGTCAAGGACAATAGAGTCACTGTAATGGAAAACATTGTAGTTTGGTGACTTCTTCAGTGTGGAAACCAAATGTAATAAACCATTTTAGCCTGCTCTGCCAATTAACTCTAATGCTGCCAACTTACAGTAACAGTACAGTTTTCAATATGTTGTGAAAAATAAAATATATTTAAAAGGTAACAGTTTGTTAAGGCATGGGCTTTGTGTGATGTTTTATCTAAATCAGTTGAGGTTGCTGCAAATAAGAGTTAAATGAGCTGTTTCATTTTTAATTTCTGATTTTTCTTCCTTTTAATGGTGGTTATGCATTCCTTGCTCTAAAGAGTTAACTTTCCAGTTTGGGTCCATTAGTACAACAAACAGCACCTCTGTCAAAGAGACTTGTAGTTTGCAATGTGTTCTTTATTACATTTAGTTTAATGGGATTTCAAAAGGTTTACTTTTCAGCACTGAATGTTCATCTTCAGAATTATGCTTTAACTGTACTAGCATAAGGCAAACACTTAAAAGTGTGGTCAAACCTACTATGCCAAATCAGACCAAATTATTTTGAGTTTTCAGTTATCAAAATGCTTTGAATTCTCAAATTGCTTTGGGGATTTTCTCTCTCCAAATTGTTCTGTTTGGGGTTTTTGTGAGTTTTTCAATGTTACTTGAATGAATGTGATTATTGAGATCAGTACAGTAGTATGGTGTTACCTTAAATCAAAGTCCCTTGTTTGATAAAGGAAGTTTTTAGTAGCATGCTGAAAAAACTGCTTGCTATGCTATTGAAATTTTGACTTGCAAAATAGTGTGGGTTTGACACTATCACTTCTGTGAAGTCCTTTAAAAGTTAGTGCATGCATATTGTGTGTGCATGCATGCGCATATACATTACATGCGAGCTTAAAGTCATATAAAGGTATCTTTAGGATTAATTATTGTTAATTACTTATTCCCAAATTACTTTTACCTGATCACTACAGCTGTGTTACTTTATAATATATCTTTTCTGCAGACACCAAAGATGCTAACAAGAAAGATTAAGCTTTGGGACATTAATGCCCATATTACCTGTCGTCTGTGCAATGGATACCTGATTGATGCTACTACTGTAACAGAATGCTTACATACTTGTAAGTAGAAATATAATTAAGTTAAAGTTGGGGGTTGGTTGTTTTTTGCTTTTTGCTTGGTTTTTTGTAACTTGATTTGCAACATGTTTCAATGTTTTTATTTCAATTAAAAAGTCTATGGTGCATCAGCCACAATAATTTGTGCTTCACTAAATACTGCTTTCTTTAACAGATTATTTTCGTTTTTAACAAAACAAGTTAAGAGAACATTAAAGCTGTACTGCACAATAGTGATACCATATTAATTCAAGAATGCAATGTGTCTTCCCACTAAAGGAATGTGAAATGCCTAGTTCTCGCTTCTGTAACAGTTGACATAGCATACGTTCTCCACCTGGAACCTTCCAAATTGCTGCCCTTTTCCTCTGCAGAACCTTCCTCTTGCTGCCCTTTTCCTCTGCAGAAGGCAGCCATAGTTTATCAATTAAGTATACTGCATTGCACCCTGGAAATGAGCTTTTGTTCCAAATACTGTGATGGTATTTTTGTTTTGTTGTTATGCTGCTATGAATTTCTGGTTACACATTGGTGAAGTATGCCCTAGTACTTTACAAGTCCTTAGGCTTCAAGAAAACTGGAAGTGTATGTCCATCTCAACATTTTTGTAATTGATATTGTGGGATATGGGGGTGCTAGGGTTCACACTATTCAGATGGAAACCTTGCATATTAGCACAGTTCCAACTAAAGATCTGGAAACATTCCTCCAGAGGAGAAGCATCCTCTTAGTCCAAAGTGGTAACTCCTAAACTGTTGTCTTGAATCTGTTCTGATCAACAGTTTCCTTTGCCAAAGTAGGTATCAGCTGAGGAATTAATGTTCAGTCCAGAAGGTCTGAAGCAGTGACATAAAATATCCTCTGTAGCAGCCACTTCAAGGGCTTTACACTTTTTATTATAGAGTTTTAACAAAATCAGTTTTTCTGTGTGTCTTTAGAATTCTTGCAATTTACCAATGTGTCCTTGTCACCCAGGAGCTTCCATTTGCCCAGTTTTTCTGTTCAGAGTTTAGAACAAATTTTTTTTTTGTTTATGTGCACCCATAATAATCTATGAAATAGTATTGAAACTATTAAATAGTATTTGCCATAAACTTCAAACATCTTGTGTTTTAAAATGTTTCTGTCACAGTATTTTACTCTTAGTCTGATAAAGCTAGTCTGTTGTTTGAGTAGGTTAATGACCCATGGTCCTAAAATTTCTTGGAGGGACTATTTGGTGTCAGTGGCTTTATCGTCACAAGAGTAAAGGTACAGGGCCCTGTCTTTTTTAAAAACTTTATATGTGTTGGCATCATATTAATGCTAATAATACATATCCTGGAAAAACATCCTTGCAAAATCTATCCTAAAAATGCCCTGTCTGTTGAGATAGTGAATTCTCTCCTCAATTATACCACCTTGAAATTTTTCTTCTGTTCCTACTCAGAACTGCACAGTTTTCTTATGTTTTTCATTTTTCTCGTATTTCCTGTCCTTCAGACATTCAGAGACTCTTCACTTCAGTAGTAAATGTAGATCTTGAGTACTTTGAGAATCATTTGGAGGTCTGGGGCCAGTCCTTTAGCGGGCCAGAGCCAGCCTCTTTTGTAAAGCAGAATTCAGGGGGGAAAAAAGCATGTTTTGCTCTGTTTCCTGCCTCTTTCTCTGCTATGTCTTTAGTTTGTTGGTGACAGGCAGGCCTTTAAGTCAGTAGATAAAAACTTCATTAGTACTAACTCAATGTTTAAATCTTTCTTAGTTTATATCTGTTTCATGGTTGGAATTCTAGGTTAGCAGGTATATGGAAGTAGTCCTAAACTTTTACATTTGTAATTTGACTTTTGTTAGTGTTTACATGTGAAAACTTCCAGTGTTGGGAGAGTTTGTAAATCCCAACTTGACCCTGTGAAAAAAGAACTAATCTAGAAGACTGCAGCACTCTCCATAAGCTGTCTGGTTGTATTCATTTGTATCCTGTGTTTAGACTAATAAACCTGCCAGAACCTGAGCCAAACAGTGTCAAGTTCAGTTTAGGAGGAGCTGGTGTATAGTATAGTATAGTTAGTCCAAACCGGAGTATGTACTGAAATGGGAGATTGGTTTAGATAGTATCAGGGAACAGATTGGGTTGGAAGGACTTCTGAATGTCATGTAGTCCACTCCCTCTGCAATGTGGAGGGACATCTTCAACCAGATCAGGTTGTTTGGAGTATCTCCAAGCCTGTCTGGGCAACCTGTTCCAGAGTTTCACCATCCTCATTGTAAAAAATTTCTTCCTTATATCTAGTCTGAACCTACCATCTTTAGTTTAAAACCATTATCCCTTGTCTTGTCACTACATGCCCTGTTAAAAGGTCTGCCCCCCTCTTTCTTGTAAGCGTTCTTTAAGTATTGACAGGCCACAATAAAGTTTTCTTGGAGGTTTCTCTTCCCCAGGCTAAGCAACCTCCACTTTCTCAGCCTGTCCTTATAGATATTCTATCTCTCTGATCATTTTTGTGGCCCTTTGGACATACTTCAACAGGTCCATATCTTTCTTGTACTGAGGCCTCCAGAGCTAGATAGAGTACTCCAGGTGAGGTATCATGAGAGCATAGCAGAGGGACAGAATCACCTTCCTTGACCGGCTGGCCTGGCTTATTTATATGCATCCTAGAATATAGTGGCTTTTCTGGGCTGCATCACATAGTACCAGTGCATTTTCAGCTTTTAATCCACCAGCATGCCCTCAAGTCCCTCTCTGGAGGGCGGCTCTCAATCTCTTCATCACCCAGCCTGTATTTGTATTTAGGATTGCCCCAGCCCAGCTATGGGACCTTGTAGACCTTGCACTTGGCCTTGTTGAACTTCACTGA
This sequence comes from Neomorphus geoffroyi, assembly GCA_033558235.1. Classification (NCBI taxonomy): domain Eukaryota; kingdom Metazoa; phylum Chordata; class Aves; order Cuculiformes; family Neomorphidae; genus Neomorphus; species Neomorphus geoffroyi. Next base: position 3,888,205 of record JAUMJM010000008.1, read on the forward strand.
AGGTTCACATAGGCCCCCTTTGCAAACTTATCCAGGTATCTCTGGATGGCATCCTGTCCCTTGGTGTCGTCTGCAAATTTGCTGAGAGTGCAGTCAGTCCTTCTGTCCATGTTATTGGGTGAAGATATTAAACAGTACTGGTCCCAGTAGAGACCCTTGAGAGACACTACTCTTCACTCATCTCCATTCAGAGATTGAGCTGTTGACAAGTGCTCTCTGGATGCAACCATCCAACCAACTCCTTATCCGCTGAATAGTCCATCTCTCAAATCCTTGTCTTTCTAATTTACAGAGAAGGATGTTGTGGGGGACTACGTCAAAGGTCTTATTGAAGTCCAGATAGTTGATGTCTGTAGCTCTTCCCTTGTTCACTGATACACCAAGGCCATAATAGAAGTCCAGAAGGTTGGTCAGGTAGGACTTGCCATTGGTGAAGCTGTGTTGCTTGTCATGTATCACCTCCCTGTCCTCCATGTGATGTAGCATAGCTTCTAAGAGGATCTGTTCCGTGATCTTCTCAGGCACAGAGGTGAGGCTGACAGCTCTGTAGTTCTCAGGATCCTCCTTTTCTACATTTTTTTAAAAATGGGTGCAATATGTCCCTTTTTCCAGTCACCAGGGACTTCCCCCGACTGCCATGACTTATCATGGAGAGTAGCTTGGCAACTACATCAGCCAGTTCCCTCAGGACTCAGGGATGCATCTTGTCAGGTCCCCTAGACTTGTGTATGTTCACGTTTCCCAGATGGTCACAAACCTCATCTTCCCCTTCAGTAGGAGTTACTTTGCGCTCCCAGTCTGTGCTGTGGTCCATTCACTTGAGAGGTGTGGTAAGACAGATTGCTAGTGAAGGTGGAGGCAAAAATGTTACTGAGTACCGCATTCGTCTCCATGTCTCTTATTACCATTTTTCCATTCGTGTTCATTGTGGGAGGTACATTGTCCATCTTTAACTTTTCTTTTCTGGCTGACATACCTGTACAAGCCCTTGTTATTCTTTGCATCCCTTGCCCAGTTCAGCTCCAGCGGTGCCTTGGACTTCCTGATCCCATCCCTTCACAACTGGGCACTGTTCTGTACTCTTCCCAGGATGCCCATGCCTGCTTGCACTACTGGGTTCTGCTTTCATTGGCCAGGGTTTGGCTTCAGTTTTGCAAATATATCTACTGCAATGGCGTTCCAGTGGAACAGATTGCTATGCAAGATCTATGTTCAGTGTGTAAAGCTATGTGGCTTGGTCTATCCATAATCTATAGCAGCAACAGTTCTGTCATTCTAAGTGTGTAAATACAGTACAGAATGCACATTTAATTTGCTGCTGGTTTAGGTTTTTTTTATATTAACAAGTGTTTATTTAATTGTACTGTAATCTTTTCTGAGAGGTAGATGGCACTATAGTCACAGATATTCTTTTCCGTTTGTGATAAAAACGAGTGTATGAACACCAAGATTAAATGAACTGCTGCTGTTTAAGAAAAAGCTGTTTCCCTCCCTTTTTTTTTTTCCCCTACATTTCTGAGCTGTAACTTTTAAGTGAGTCAGGATACTGTGTAGCAGTGTATATTATGAGTACTGTTTCAGGGGAGGCAGGGAGTTAAAATAGTTTACTTTGAATGTGTGTATGTGTGCAGTTCCAAAAGCATGCAATTTTATAATGAACAACTACTTTAGCTGTTTCTACCAGGACGTCTTACAAGGTGAGGTTTTTGCCCATGTAATTTTTTTTCTAGTGGAGGTTTAACTGCAGTGTGCTCTGTGAAAGTTAGAGCTAAACAAGTACTTGGATATCCACTTTTTGAAAGTTTTCTGTTCTTTAAAAAGTATCCAACTTTGGAATAAGTTTTTGTGTGTGTGTATTTGGTTCATTGCCAGTGTACACTTCTGTATTTGGCTATGTTTAGAGAAAATTGGCTCAGTAGCTTTATGGCATACAGTTCCTATAATGTCTTCTGTGCGGGCTGAATGATGCAAGCAATATCATGTTGACCTGCTAGAAATTGCTGTTCTACTAAATTCCAGAGTGGGATTGTGTTGTGTGCTTTACTAGGAAGGCTCTGGCTAGGTACAGATAGATGTCTTAATTCTAGTACATTAATTCTGTTTATCAAGAACATTAATGGAAGATATTGGAAATTCTTACGCATGATTAGATGTCAAGCTTCCATGATGTACAAAATGAACTTTGCCTGAATTTCAGTAAGGTGTATTTCTGTGAGTGTGTAAAAACAAACTCTTTTTTTCATTATGCTTTTAAAATTTATTTTTAATTATGAATATCTCTGTTACTAGTCTGTAGAAGCTGCCTAGTGAAATATTTGGAGGAAAACAACACCTGTCCGACCTGTAGAATTGTTATACATCAGAGCCACCCACTGCAGTACATTGGGTAAGTATGAAAGCAGAAGTGTAACTAGCTTCACTCTAGCTGTCGCAGCCTCTTTAATACAGCACAGCTCTTTCCTAAATTTTCTTACTTGCTTATCAGCATGTTAAACATTTAAAGGGAAGGTTGATGATGATTGAGAGGCCAGACTTTGTTATTAATTTTCAACTCCTTGACATGTTACCTTCTTCCAGACTTAAAAGCAAGCAAGGTATGCACTTCACTGTTTAATTTCTGTGTGAGTTTTGATGGGATTTAGTCATTCATTGCTTTGTGTGATTGGATTGTGGAAGATACAAAACCGAAACATTTGTAGAAATTACAGTTCTACAAAATTCTCAAAATAATTACTTTCAGTTGAACAGGGATTTTCATTGTCTGACAGCTTCATAATTGTCAGCTTTATTGTTCAGTTAGTCTTTCAAATGTCTGTTTATTTCATAGGAGCAGGTAAGAGTATGGCAGCAAAAATATTAGACCAGTGGATTTAATCTCTAGAATGGAACTATCTTGCCCTTCATTCTGTTTTGATTCCTACAGGGAGTGTTCTCGCTTTCTAATCTAACATGAAAGTGCAATTTTCATGGATTTTTCTTTTCTTTTTCAATAAGAATTTTTGAGGGTACTTTTGTTTTCAGAAAAGACATTCACTTTCTTTTCCTTTAGTGCTTTCCTTTCATTTTACTGAACTTTAGTAATTCTCCCTGATGAAAATCCATTGCGACAGTGTGTTTGTACTAGCAGTTGCATATGAAGTAGTAGTGTTTTGCCTGCCTTTGTAAAGAATTTGCTTTCATTTGTGGCAGTTTTCAGTGTGCCTTTCTCAGTTCTATCACAGCTTCTGAAGCAGTGGTTATAGAAAGTAAGTTTGATTTTTCTCTTCACTTTTACAGAGAACTGTCAATGTTTTCTGCAAACTTACATTGCTTAAGCTGATTCTGATTCAGGAGCGTGAAACTAGTCATGTCTTCTCTGCATTTGAAGAATAAAAGTGTACACTCATAATATGTTATATGGTACACTGATAATAACTTGTATGAGTGTATGCTTTGAAGAGACAAGTAGATGTCAATAGGCAAGAACAAATGAATGACATTTAAAACAGCATGTTTGTCTTCTGTAGAGCTACCAATGCCTTATTTCAGACTGCTTGTTTTCTATGCCAAAAGGGGCTAGGAAACAGCATCTAATTGAGAACAGCTAGAAAGGTATTTGGTTTTGGTCATTGAATACACTTTAGAGAAAGTATTTTTGCCAGAAATAGTTATAAAACATTGCCCCTTCATGACTGAAACAGCCTTTGCCCAGCCAACTTTTTGATACATACATTGTTTTAGTACGGAATTGAGTCAGGAGTTTCACAAAATATCTTAGAATGTGGATTTGCACTCCTATTCATTTCCCTTTATCTAGAAAACACGTAAACTAAATGTCTCCTGTTTCACATTTCTGAATGCCATCAGGTTCTCACCTCTGAAATAATAGTGATGGCTGATCTACTCATTTGTGTTGAAATATTTTTAGCGATGTTCCTGCAATCCATATGTGACTCTTGAAAATCCCAGCCTGTGCAAACAGGATTACTGCTGGTTGAAATGTCATTAATTTTAGAACTATTTGTATTCTGATTCTTCTTGTAGTGCTACGTAAAAGATTGTAACAGTAAATTTGTCACCAGTGATTTACTTACTCACTGGTCTCTGCTGCTGTGAAGTGCTCATGTCAGGTGATGACAAGCCTGAGACTATTCGTGTAAGCCTTTTCTCCTATTTAAGTCAGATTCAGGATTTAATATTTTAAGTTCTGTTGGACCTTGCAGCAGCTGAGACAGGCATTTGAAATGTTTGATTTGATTTACCAATTGAAATTTAGGATAATGTTTTTTTCTGTCAGACAGCTGCTTGTTTTAGACTAAAAAAGGATTTCTTCAAGGTGAGCTGAGAATTAAACTGGTCTGCTGCCTTCCAGTTGCGGTGGGATTATTACCTTTCTTTTATTTGAGCCACAGTACCTGTACAGACTTCTGTACACAGTTAAAATGTTAGCTTTTAAAGAGCAAAGTAAAATGTTATTGTTTTGGTCTTCTTTTCTGTGAGCTGCTTTCTGGCATTTTTTGAAAAGCCTAGTAAGGACAACGAAGGAATCTAAAAACTTGAGAGAAGAGTCTTCAGATGTAAGAAACAGACTGTCCTTGATTGTTTTGTAATAAAAATGAGTTTACTTCAAAGTTCTCAAAGAATTTTGAGATTATTAATAACATGCTTTTATTGATGCAAGAGGCCTTGTTTCATGGGGCGTGATTCTCCACACGTCCAAGGTTATTCTTCCTCAAACTTCTATTGGGTTTTTGTCTTAGGCTGTACTTCTTCATAATTTGTTTCATGTTACTGTCCTCTCTTTTTTTGCTATAAATGCTCAAGAATTAAAATTCTTCTTAATTGAATTTAGAGATTTTGCATCGGTTAAATACTGCAATTTTTAAAAATTGAATCAAGATAATAGAGTTAAACTTCTGATTTTGATGGGTTTGGTTTTTTTTTCCTTGTTAGTCATGACAGAACAATGCAAGATATTGTTTACAAACTTGTGCCAGGCCTCCAAGAAGGTAAGTTTTGGTATGACCATTTTCAGAGACTGTTTTCCATGTACTTGAAGGTCTTTTCCAACCTAAATGATTCTATGATTTTACTTCTTTAACATATCTAGAAAGAAAAAAAGTTTCAGGCAATAAAAATGCAGGGGGAGGAACTGAAGAAAAATACAGTAGAAAACCATATTCCTTCATTTATGTAATTTCTAGTGATTAATTTCATACCTGAGCTAGCAGCAACTGGCAAGGTGGGAGGGAAGATGGAATATTTCTTTGAACAGTACTATTACATAAAGCAAGAACAGTAGTTCAGCTTTTGAATGTTGGCATGCTGTAACTGTAATAGGAATGCTATTGTAGTAGCTATACAGATGATTTGGTATTATTCTGACTCTGAAAAATAAAGGCATGACTTGATACAATACCAAAGGTGGAAAAGCAGTAAATATTGATGATACCTTTACTTGTTGGCAAGCCTCAAGAGGGAAGGGATTTGGAATAACTTCATAAATATTGCATTAGAACTTTATTACAGGGATTAATATTTACATTTTTAAACAGCGGAAATGAAAAAGCAAAGGGAGTTTTATCACAAACTGGGCATGGAAGTTCCAGGGGACATCAAAGCGGAGACGTGTTCTGCAAAACAGCACCTAGACTCCCATCGAAATGGTAAATAGTCCTTTATTCATTGTCTTGGGTGGGTGATGGCTAGTAAATGGGTGAACAGACCTTTTGGAGGTATGTGCCTAGCTAATTTATTACAATCCCGATTGTTTTGTAAGTGCACAATACAGTGAGAGTAGGGTTGTTGCTCTGTCCCTTAGCTGTGAACAGAATCTTCATTTTTTAGCTGGTCATAGCATATTACTCTTGGTGAAGATGATCTTTATAGCAGTGCCGACATAGGGGCTTGCTGAAATTACCTAGCTTCTGGGGTGCTAGCAGTTGAACTGAAGGTTGTGTTGTGTATGCATTCTCTTTTCTGCAGGGGGACTGTTGACAGCTGATGTTGCCTGAGCAGATAAGCACAATGTGCGGAAAGCAAAGTTTATTCTATAATGCAGTCCCAACCTGTGCTGTTTTAATCATATTAGTGTTACAAGTTGCTGCTGAGTGTTATCCCATGTATCTGGTTTCTTATTTAAGGTGAGACTAAACCAGATGAAAATTCAAACAAAGAAACTTCTGAGGAAAAACAGGAAGAAGATAATGATTACCACCGAAGTGATGAACAGGTGAGCTCATAGCGCATGTTTTAGTTTTATCTTATATTTTAGCTTTAGTGCTTTGGTAAGCTAACAGAGCAGAAAAAAATAACTGTTTTGAGCTCCTTTTTCTTTCCTTTGATAAAAACAGGATGCACTGTTGCCCAGTGCTTTTGTGTAAGCATAAGATTCATCTTTGGGTTCTGGCAGGAATGGAGAGTATGTTAAAGACACGTGCATTAAGATTTGATAGTTCTGACTGTTTGTTTATGAGTTTCCAAAGTATTTATTTTCTTTCAAAATTAATTCAGGTTATTTGTCCCCCCTTCTGAAGGAGTGTATTTCAGTGTTATTGTGATACATTCTGTGGAGTGTATATTAATAATTATGAATAAAACCTTTTGCACTTCTCTTAACATACTGTTTGTTTTGTTGTAAACCTCTAATGCTAAGGCAGCTCTATACCATAAAAATAGTATGGAAGTTGGAAAGTTCACCATTAAGTTTTAAACACAAAGCATATTTGAAAGTGAAATCTCCTTTTAGTGCATAAAGTAAATCATCACAAACAGCTTAGACTAAATAAGGTATAGCTGGATGAAAAAAGTGAGAATTAATATTAGAGACCTTTTTAAAAAGTTACGTAATTTGTATCCGTTCTTTTTAAAATTTAAATTCTCTTTTAAACATGTTAAAATTCTGTTTTAAAGTGCATTTGGCATAGCATTAAGAGTAAGAAGTGAGAAGCAATCATTAAAAATCGGCAATGGTATTCTTACTTTTTATCTTATTCTGGCTTTTGACGTTAAGAGTCCTCTTGAACTATTAGCAGTCTGTGAATTTAGACTGGAGCAGGCTTGTTCCAACATAAAAACAATTATTTTCTGAACTTTTCTGTCTGGATCCATTTTGGTGGCAGTAGTGCTTATCAATAAACGGACAAAACATTAGAAAATGTTTTCTTTAGTAGGACTACAGGCATTTCCGTTTAAGGGATACTAGTACTATACATCTTCATTTTGTTGTATTAATAAAATTACATATGGAATACATAATGAGGACTACAGAAAGTTGTTCCAGCCAAGCTTGACTGTTCACTTTCTCCTTAAGGTGAGTATCTGCTTGGAATGCAATAGCAGCAAGTTGCGAGGATTGAAACGAAAATGGATCCGCTGCTCAGCACAAGCAACAGTCTTGCATCTAAAGAAGTTCATTGCCAAAAAACTTAACCTTTCTTCTTTTAATGAGGTAATATTTTAAATTTTCAAAATGATTTTGCAGATATAAAAACCTTTACTAAAAGCGTGGGGTTGTTCCTTTGCAAAGGAACGTCTTTTAGTCTGATTTTATTTTCAGAAAACAGAAGGTTATACTGTTTCTTGAATTGCATGTTATGTGGCCATTTTCTTATCCTTTCCTGGGTCTGTACAGCCCTTGCCACTTGGTGTGCAGTGTATCTTTTCATGTCCATATATAAATAGTTGAGCTACAGGCTTGGTTATGTGCTTCCTTGTAGGTTGAAATGGATTCTGGCAAGGTACTTTGTTTTGACAGCTCATTGTCAAGTATACCCCTTCATTTCAGCGATTCCACACTCAGTGCAGGGGATAGGCAGTAACAAATACTTTAACACTACGGAAGCATGAGAAAGAGAAAGCAGCATGAATGTCTTATTCCTTTCTGTGCTCTCAATGAAGTGTAATCCAAAGCTGCTGCTTATCATGAGCAAAGTATTATCAGATACCTACTTTTCCCTTTTCAGGGAATACTTGGAGTCATGGAAAGAATTCATGGTGAAAGGTACAAAAAGGCAGATGATTCTTTACACTTTACCTAGGTCAGATTCAAGTGGCTAACGTATGCATGCAGCTTCTGTTTACCACTTTGCTGGGTCCGGATCTCATTCTCTAGATATCTTAATTGACTCTCAGCTTGACATCTGCGAACCCCACATTATGTCACTGATTCACTGGATTTCTGTAAGACTTTTCATTCAAACCAAACCACAGAATCATATAGAATCGTAAAATGGTTTGGGTTGGAAGGGCCCCTAAAGATCATCCAGTTCCATCCCCCAGCCATGGGCAGGGACATCTTCCCCCTAAATCAGGTTGCTCAAAGCCTCATGCAACCTGGCCGCCTGTGGCAGTATCTCACCACCCCCACAGCTAAAAATTTCCCTTCTTTTAGCTTAAAACTGTTATGCTTTATCCTATCACTACACTGTCTTTATCAAAGGAGGCCCTCCTCAGCTTTCCTTTAAGCAAAATCTCCTGCCTGTCCCAACATCTTTCTCCTCAAACTTTGCAGCAGCCAATTTGCCCTGCAGCACTCTTCTTTCCTACCTTATGTATGCTTCAAGCCAACACTGTCTAATGTTGAATGGTTGGAATATGTCCCCAAACTCTACTAGTCTTCTTGAAAAAAAACTTGTCTTGTCCTCAGCTCTCTTGGAAGTGATTGACTTCTGGCTGTAGCCCAGCAGCAACATAGATATCGTCACTGTTCAAAGGGGGATATTTTTGTATGTCTGTGTGTTTAATCACTCTATTCCACTGTGCCAGTCTGCCACAACCTGCTTGGCTTTCACTGGAAAAACAAACTTTCAGGAGTATTGTTTATTCCTTTGCCATCCCTCCATATCTTCTTAAAGAGTACATTAATTGTGGTGTAATCAGTGTGCCCATACCAAGGAATGAGTACATACCAGGGGGATTTAAGCTTGTGAGCACTTGGTTGATTGCTGTAGTCAATTGCAGATTTGAGTTATTGCTGATTAGATAAGCCATGTAAGCTGACTGCTTGCACATTCAGACCTTTCAGGGTTATGTGGTAAAGCATTAATAATCTGCCTTGGTGGAACTTACTGTTTTCATGCACGTTCCCTGCTTTGATTCTTTTTGAGCTGTTGTAGTTCAGCTGATTTGTAATCGTATGATTCTCATATTTTTATGTTTATATCCTCCATGTTTTTAAAGTCAAGATCTTTCAACACTGGGATAGAAGAGTAAAAATAACTGTAGAATATCTGCAAACCCCCCATAAATATTGTTTTCGAAAAACCCCATGTCCTTGTAGCAGAAAGCAAGCTGGCTGATGTTACATAAAAAAACTTCATAGTATGTTAAATAATAGAGTCGTCTTTGAGATTTGGGAATTCTGCCTCCTTGTGATCATTTTATTTGGCCCTTTTAAAATCATTTAAAGCTTCCAGGATTAGTACTGTTTGGGAAGCTAAATTAAATGGTTAAGTCTAGGTATTTCTAGGCAGACACAGACATGGTCTTCTGGTACTTTATATAGAGAGAATATACTCTCTTTTCTTTCCTGCTACTATTTTTGCCTGCAGATCAGCTGCAAGATGAATGATTTCAGTGTGTTCAGAGAAAAAATATCTTGTCAAACATTTGTAGCATTATCTTAAACATGTTGGTTCATGTACTATGTCTCAGTGAATTAACTGTCATCTTTGTTTTGTCAGCTGGACATATTATGCAATGAAGAGATCCTTGGCAAGGACCATACGCTCAAGTTTGTAGTTGTTACTAGATGGAGATTTAAGGTATGACAGAGTGCTTCCAAGTAAATCATGAAGTGATTTATAAAATAGGCATCATTTGGAACTGTACTGCAGTAACTGCAAACTCAATAGAAAGATGTTTTAATAAGTATCTAATATAGCATCCTTAAACACCAAGTATTATTTCAAAAAAAAAAAAAAACTGAAGGAAAGGGAAATTAAGTATTAACTGCAAAGGAAAAAGGAAGACTATATCGACTGTCAGTTGTGATCAAGTCTGGCAAAGGAAGTGGAGGCCACAAGGAAGTATTATTTTTAGCTGTTTCAGGTAAAGCTGCCTTTAATCCCTGTAGGTGTGGAAATTGTGCAGAAAAGGCAGAAATTTTCAGCACAAATTTTCTCTTCTGAAACTCAAAAAGGGTATTTTACTTCTCAAGGAGAGGCAGTAATTGTAGTATGCCTTGGTTAAGGAAATTTCTAGCAGCATTTAGTAGGCATAAACAAGGCTGCCTAAAAATGTTTGAGTACGTATTTGACTTGTTTTCTTTAAACAACTTTCTTGAAACTCAATAATTTACAGGGAGGCGTTCGTCCTGGGTATTAATTATCACATTAATAATGGCAATTAAAGTGAAGTGGGTGTAAGAATGAATGACAAAACTGCACACTTAGGCAAGTCACACTTACAGAGTCACTGTATGTTTTTGGAGATATTTGAACTAAGAGTTAGCATTTATAATGGACAGGTAACACAGTCTGAGTTTACAGTGTACACTGAGGTAGAACCACTTGTTGGCTTTCAATGCATATCTAGAACAGGTGCAGGTGGGAGTAGGGAAGTGTTTTCTTCGTGTAGAAAGTTAATTGGCTTGTGTAAGAATCACAGGATAGAAGTCATTGGTCTGTCTTTGAAATGCGTAGAAGTCATGAGTGGAATCCTACTGTGTAATCTGTTTTGTGTCATGTTCCTGAATGACGTGGAAAGAGATTGGAGTTGTGCAGTAACAGTGTGCTGACAACACTGTGATTGTATAGGATAGTGAAGACTGATGACGATGGATTAACACAAACCTTTATGGTTCTGAGTGACAGTATAAGTTCAATGCAGGTAAAAATAGAAGGATACAGTGTAAGTGTTAGGGATTTTTAGGGAGGGAGGGAGGGGGGAACAAACAAAAGCATCATATTGATGTGTGTGTGTACAAGTCTGCTATTCACTTTTATAATGGAAATCTATGTAATTGTGAATCACATCGAAAAGGGAACTGTAAACTGCTTTCTCAGGTGAAACAGGTGAGGGATGTAAAATTAAACTGGGAAGTGGGAGGTCCAGAACAAACAAGAGGAAGCAATTCTTTACATGGGACACAACTTCATTGCACGATTTTGTGGGTGCTAGAAGCTTACCTATTCATAAAAAAAGCAATCGATACATTCACAGAATAGGAATCAAATGGGAGCTGTGAATATGACATAACACATGCTTTTGAGCTGCCTTCTAGACATTGCCCTTTCTCCCTTACTGGGAATGGGTTTTCCAAGTTAAAGAGACCTGGTAGAACTGATCTTAAGGTGATTAGCTTGTGAGACAAAGTGGAAGGGTTCTTCGTCCCTTGTTGAAGCATCACAGATGAAATTGCATGTTGTCTTTGTCTTGGTGAAATTTTCACAGGTCAGATGGCTACTCTGATAGTTCATTTAAGTTTTAATTTATGAAACAAAAGTTTTGACTACTGGACAGATTTATTCTGCTTTTGTTACCTATCTGTTATTTCTGTCTTGCAGAAGGCACCTCTACTGCTACATTACAGACCCAAAATGGACTTGCTGTAAGAGAACTTTATTGTCCCTCTGGACGAAGTTTTTTGCAAAGACTATCATCTGGCACCTTCTTAGTGCATCGCTAATCACATGACACAAACCAGCTGAATGATGCTGGAAGACTGCAGTGCTTTCATAGCAGACTGTCCTTCTGAATATTTCTTGTAGGGATGTGTTACCTAGATTTCTGGACAGAAAATATTTATACTTTTTTGTACGGGAAGAACGAAGGTGCAACTCAACAAGACACTACCAGCACTAAGTTTACAGATAATGAAAACACTTCACAGTTCTTTAACTCAGCCTGATTTTATCTCTTACAGTTATACAAAAATAAGTTAGAATATTGTGGGGTGATTTAAAACTGTTGCTTTTGACACCAAGTTGCATTCAGTTACTTTTCACATTTTGACTCTTTGAAAACTATATTTTTGCAAAGTGTTATTGTCTTATATAGTTTACCTGATTGCATTGGCTTTATTCAAGTTGTTCTGTAAAGCATTTAACATACCTAATGATATAGTGACTGGTGATAATTTATTATGCTGCATTGAAAACTTCTGAGTATCTGGGAAATGAGTAAGTTTGTCATTTTTGCCTTGTTATTGTTCTCCCTCACTTTGATACTCCTGTATGCATGTTGATTTCGTAAAATTAATAGAAATAATTTCAGTTGATTTTAACGTTCCCTGATATTTTACTGTGGCATAAATTGCACCACATAATGACAAATACTCTAGAGTGCTAGATTTGTGAGCTTCTAAAAAAATAAACATTTCTTATGTAGTTGTGGCTTGCAGAAATCAGTTTTTAATTTAAACAGAATTTCCTCTCACTAGCTATTGAAACACGGGTCCTGAGCAACTTTGGGTGATGTTGCAGAGTTTTCACTTCAGTAATTCAGAATTTGTTAAATGATTATAAGCAGCTTTATATTTCCTTTACATGTTTTCTTATGAGACTATAGCATTTTTTTAGGGCAATTCCTGGCTATCTTGGTGTGGGGTGTGGGGGTAGACAATATTATTTTAGCACCTTCTGGCCTTAACCTTACTTTTGCTTGCATCAGCCTTAGTGGATGCAAGTGCGTGCACACATACACTTATATATGTGTGCATACATCTATACACACATGTAAGCATATATGTTATGGAATGCACCCTTAGTAGCACTTAGCAGGGTTTACTCACTGTTAGAGTTTTTGTAACAGTTGGCTTTTTAAAAAAAAGTAGTTGAAAGTGATTTCTGCAAGCTGTATACAGTAGAGCATATATATAGTATGATTGTGAGAGTATTTGTCTGGCACAGGTGTCAGGTTACTGAGAACAGGCTATGCCTTATTAATGGCAATTGGAAATAGTTAACCTAATTTTTTGAAGAGTTTTCCAGTCCGCTGAAAATGCTAGTTGCTGTTCCTATTAGTAAACCTTGTTATTTTTTTTATAAATTGACTTTGGATAAGAGAATAAGTTTATCTCTAACTACCCTTCCTCTAGCTGTGCTCCTTACCTTCTTCTGTTAGAAACTATTACTTGTTACTCAGTAAGAGGAAGCTGATACTGCAAGAGGTTTATCCAAGCATTTTAAATCTTATTCTTTTTCTTGAGTTTTCAAAGCAACACATTGCATGTGTTCCCTAACTTCCTTGTTTGGAGGAAACAAGCTCCTTTCTCTGCTGTACTGCTGCACAAGCATTGCTCCAAGTTGTGTTTACCTTTGAAAACAGGGTTCCTCATTTTTAATTACAGTTGCAGATGTCAATGGGAAGAAAATCAAAAAGTATACAAGCAGAGAAAGAGAAGTGAGCCTACTGAATTGTGGAGATGGAAAGGAGTGCCACACAAAGGCCAAAAAGTGCTGCTGTTCCAGCAAATAAGGGTATAAGGATAGCTGAATTTGAGTGTTTGGATTAAGCAGATCTTCACATCTGGGCTGAGTGGCTGGATTTGAGTGGAAGTGGGTGTGTGCATACATATGGGCAGTGGAATTGAACTTGGCTGTGGTTTTGTCTGACTCTTTGACTCAAATATATGAGGTCTGACACAAAAAATTCTGGGACTAATCCTGTAGCTCAGGAACCAAGAGTGTGAGGGGTGAGACAAAAAGATGGTTATAGAACGTGTTCTTAACTGTCACAGTGAGACAAGGCTCAGCTCGATCGCTTCATTCTGTAAGAGTGGATGCATGTTTGAATAGAGACATTTTCTTACCCTCAGCTGGAAAATGTCAGCGTGCGCCAGTCCACAATGCTTTGTCTGTGAAGCAGTTTTTAGCTAATAACATCACTGTGCGTGAGCATCCACCCTATTCATGATGAAATCGGTGCTCCAAGGAACCCGTTTTTTGTCAGTGGAAGATGTGAAAGCAAAAATGGAGAACCTCAACAGCCTTTCACAAAATGGTTTGTGAAATTGCTTTGAATGTTGTCAGCATCATGTGTGGCTGTGTGTCAAGTCAGAAGGGAACTGTTTTAAAGGTGATCATAGTTCATTGTCTTAATTTGTTAAATAAAAATTTATAGGTACAGTCTCATTTTTTTGTGTCAGACCTCATGTACTTCAACTTTCTTTGTCTTCAACAAAAAGAGAGCAAATGAGATAAAGTGTCTACCATTTTTGTAGTCTTTCCATGAAACAGTGAATGCAGGTGGTATGGATGTGTACATTGACGTATTGGGCCTTTGGGGACCTATTTGTGTGGTTGTTACTGTCCTAGTATAAATAAGGGGATGACTGCAGCCAGTGAGGTACCTGAGGGTATGAAAAGGGCTTTGAGTGTCCACCCTCTGTGCACCCTTAGTATACAGACACTGGTTGTACCTGATGTAGACATAAAATTAAAGCTGTCAGGCAGCATTCTGATGAACCAACTTAATCAGGATATATATATATACATGAAAACAAATATATATATATATGTGAGATCTGTCTACCTCAGAATGTGTACTGCAGACAATTTTTGTATGACTAGATAGTGATGCAGTGCTGTTAATGTACACTGGGAGTTTAGTACTTTGCTATATACGTGTGCAACTGAGAAATTAGTTAAGAACAAGCAAATTCAGAAGTATTTCAAGTCTATCTCTTGCTGTAACAACCTACAGTACAGAAAATACATGTGTAAGTTTATAACCAACTTTAGAATCACTTGAATTTATTATGGTGCTATCAATATATTGTAAACTCTGTTTATACCTATATGGATACATAAATTCAAGCCAGTATTAACACCTGTGGCTGTTTTTTTCTCATAATTGTGTGTAACTGCTTTTGCAATGTATTTAATCTGATAAAACCTCACCAGTAAAAAGAGAAATGAATACAAAGCCACACAGTTATTTTTCTAAATCACATATCACAACATCTTTGCTACAGAAGCTCTTCCCTCAGGAGAGATGTGACTGTGTCAAGACCATGTTTATTTCCTTCAGCCTTACTAAAAAAACTACAATGCAATTGAATTGAGGGCAGAGGGAGGTCGCCTTTGAATCAGTCTTGTTTCACTTCTGTGAAGCTTAAGAGATGGTTAATTTGTATCAAGATTATACTGGGGAAAATAACACTGATACTGCTCAAAAATGGACTAAAAGTTGGACTCAGAATAGGTAACTCTTAGTCCTACTGAGGTCATGTTAGTTTATTTTGGCTTTCATGAAGATGCCGTTACTGTGAAGTAGTTTTCACAATTGCTAATGCTGGTAAATAATTGCAGTAAAGTAGTATCTTGTTTATCTCAGCAGTAATGAGTCTGATGAGTCACCCAGGCTCAGAGTCTCATTAAATATAGTTTCATTTAAAATAGAGAATTCCAATAGAATATATACTATTGAACTTAAATAAGAATGGGGATTTTAATCTTTAACTTTATAAAATTATTTATTCTATTTTAAGCCTTCTGTATTACTTTACCATCCAAATATTTTTTGTTTCAGTGGTCCAGCTATATTTACGGGCATATAAAATGAAATTGTAAGATGTTTTTACAAGCTCTTCCTTTTACATTGCATTTGAGTAGCTTTTATTTGTATGGGGTCTTTTTGTATGGATAAAGAGCATTACTTATGCTTTTGTGCAATAGGTTTGAAACATGCATTTATTAGACATATGTTTAAATTGTAAAGGTAGCATCTACTTACCGTTAAATTTAAAAGGAATGTAGGTGGCTTTTCTCACTTGTTCAAATGGGGTTTTATTTGGGGGTGGGGTTTTTTATTTGCTTATTATTTAATGAGTGAAGAGTGGGATATAAATTTGTGTACGTACAAGAACTGTTTGTCAGCAATATTTTAAAGTAAATGATCTTGCAAGAAACCTTAATGTGAATTGTGGAAGCAATTGGCAAGACTTACAGTCTATCTGGAAATGTTTTGTGCCATTGATATGTCTGGTATATTTGTGTACCATCAAATCTGGGAATATTTATTGTTATTGGTTGTGCAATAGTATACACAACACTATCACCTCTGTCGTATGGGACCATAAAAAATATCAGACTACAGCTATGATGGTGCTATTTTTTCCAGTAGGCTATGAGCTTTTGAAGGCTTATTTGGCTCTTACTGACTTCATAACAGCATGGGTAGTCCTAGGAGATTAATTACGTTTTTTTGTACTGGATGATAACTATAAGCATGAAACTTAACCTATTTTACAGCATTATGCGTCTTACAATTGAGCTAAATATAATAGGAAAAAGCCTGTACATGAGAAAATGTCTGTACATGAGAAATGAATCTTAATAAATACTTAAAATGCATTTTGTACAGAAGACTGTACAGGAAAATCAAGTTTCTGTATTTCCTCAGGTAATGACTTCAGTTTGGATGTTTCGCTGGAAGTGTCAATGCGACATACACTTCAGCTAGTCTGTGTAAAATTAATGACAGGGCAAAGAAAATGTCCCATACACTAGAATCTCTACATAAGATATAATTAACTGTAAATAAGGCCTTGAGATCTGTTGAAGTAAAAAGTTGCAGAGAGCAATGTTAAAAAATATGGAACAGTGCTTCAGTCTCTGCTTTAATGAAAGCTTGCAATTGGTACAAACACTTTCTAGGAACTTCCGTCTTGTAGCAAGTCAACAGGAATGTTTTGCTATAGACTTATGGCTTGCTTGTTTACAAATTAAAGCTCTGGTCCTGCTCTTTGATCCACATTTGATCACATTTAGGGCTTCTTGTAAACCTGTCAAAGACCCAGTGACCTGTCCAGATCCTAGTGGGAAGGATAGGAACTAAATATCCAGTTCTGTGAGCACACATATTGGTAACTTTACTAATAACTTTTTCCACAGAAACCAGCAGGATGATTCATGCGTGCGGTTAGATGTGGCTGATGAAAGGAGCCATGGTTTTTGAATACTGATATTCCAGAATTTTCCTAAATTTTTGTTTGAAGCTCAAAAGCATTGGTTTAATCTAATCTTGAATTCAAGTTACTTACCTGGACAGAAGGAGAACTTGTTCTTTCCTTCTGCAACAATTTTACAGTTAAGGGACAATAAGCCAGTGCAACCACTAAGCCTTTATCCTCTTATGTGGCATAATAAAGATTCTGGAACTGTCACAGTGAAAAAACCATATTTTTGGCTTAGCTTCATTTGAAGGTTTACAATTTTTTATGCTTTGTGTTGCTGTGTAATTTTTGTATTATTGGTGGCTAGTTTTGTCTGAATAAGCCTTTTGGCATAATTGCTTAATGCTTTGATTTTATGATAGTGAAGCTTGTATCCAGTGTTTTGCCATTTAATATTATATGCTTGTTAATAAAAGCAGAGAAACTAATTGAAGTGCTGTCAGGCTGGAAGTTATTGTCCTATTTTTCTGAAGAACCTAAGGAAGAAGTCATCATAATAGCATGACACTGAGCAAACACAGCGTGACTGAAACACTGGTGGTGTGGCATTGTGTTATCATAATCAGCCTTTTCCCCAAAACACAACAATGGCCGAAAGTATTACTCCACTGCACCAAATGGCAATATCCATGAAAACTGTGTGACAAGTAACTGCCAGTTAGGAAATGAAACGGCTTCAGCTACAAAGAGGAAAAACATAGTTGCCTGATAGTTTTGTGTCTGTGGATAGAAAGGTACTTACCTGACCTGTATGTGTTACTTTCAGTCTTATCCTTACCTGGTGATGTTGATGCACAGGGACTGACTGCAGCCTTCTGGAACACAGATGTTTACTTATACACATATCAAATTGAAAAGCATTTCCACACACATTGAATTATTTTATTTCGGTGAGGTGCCTAGGTGCAGCGGAAAGGTCTCTTACTTCTAGGAAGCTTCAATTGAATTTGCCTTTGAAAAGAATCGTCCCTCACAGTAAACATTGCTGCCTGCCCTGTCCTTAACTTCAAGAGTTTATTTCCTTCAAGGTCCTTGAGATTTATTTTAATACCTGAACAGATCAAAGATATGGGATAAATTTTAGGTAAATCTAATTGAAGTGCTGAGTTGTGATAATTCAGTAAAGCTGCAAAGCAGGTGCTACAGTAGTTGAATTTGTTGCGGTATCTATTATACATGCAGTAACTCAAACTTCTAGTGTGAACTGCTCTGTACATACTGAATGGGCAGGAGTAGCTTTTATTCTTGCTGTTGGCTTGTTAACATAACTGCCAACAGCTGTGGGCTGAATAGAAGTTGGTTTACTTGTATGTGTATTTTGCATTTGCCCTGGTAGTAGCAATGTGTAATTGTCCTGAGGAAATGAGGCATTTGCTGCTTACTTGCCTCATTTAAATACCAGTACAGAGACTTGTTGCAGAAATGTCCCTTTGCCTCTTCACTTAAAAGTGAATAAATGTTAATGCTAATTAAGTAAGCATTACATTTTGTGGATATTCCATGCTCTCATTCTTAGTGTTTCTAACACTTTATTGAACTTTGCACTATTGGTTGCTTCCATCTTTCTGTTAGTGATAGGCCTGGTTCAGCCTGCTTCTTTCCTTATTGAATTCTCAGCAATTATTACAGGAGTCTAGAGAAGATGTGCTCGAATGGAACAGCTGTTTCATGAGAGTGTGATTACATATTTTATGACATCTCTAAATGCTGGTCTAGTCAAGAGATGTCAGGAGCTTTCTTTTCATATGTAAGCAGAAGTACATACAGTGCTGCACGTAAGTGTGATCTCTTTAATTGGCGCATATATCAATATATCATGAATAAATCGCTCAGGTTTGCAGGAGCAGTGACCTGTATACTTCACTTCAGGAATTATTAAAGCACCACCATCAGCATCTGTTGTGAATGTGACCTTTGAAATGTTTGTAGCAAAAATTATGTGAATCAATGTTTTATATTGTCCCATGTAAAATATACTTGTGAAATTTCAGACTGTTCTCTGACTTTGATTTGGAGAGAAAAGAATCTTTTTTCTATTTTTTTTTTTTTCATTAACATTGCTCTGTGCTAGTTTGATATTAGTTGTTTGAAACTAGACTGCAAAAAATTGTGGAAAACCTAAATGACAGAAATACATGATGGAATCTAACACCTGAACATGGTACTAATCTAATAAATAGAAGCAATTCCAGTTTGATTGAAATTCCCAAGCCTCACAACAAGAAATAATGTAAACTGTCATGCTAGCTAGCCCTGGAAGAATGACCTGATAACATGCCCTGCAGCTAGTAACTCCTAACTGCATTTTCCCCCCAGAGGTAATTCAGCCTGAGAAAGCTCTAACTGGTATTTTTTATTTTATATGTAACTGATAATCTCTTATTCCACTGATTAAATATTCTGCTATAAAATCAGTCCTTAGAAGTGGAATAACTTCTTGTGTAATTACTTCCTTGAGGTTTCCTTGAGATTGGAGCAGTCAGAAAAAAAAAAAATCCATATTAATTGAATATGTGAATTTTTGATAGATTAATTCAGCTGTTTAAATCCCAATGTAGATGTAGTCAGTTAGGAATAAATTGTTTCTGAACTCAGTTAAGCTTAATCTAGTACTACATCTGAATGAGTGAATAGAGGTATCGTGCAATGCAACTCCCTGTGCGTCTTTATGGAAGAAGTCTTCACATGTCTTTAACTTCTACAATGGGCCTTATTTAGCTTTTTATTTTCTTGATTTTTTTTTTTTTTCTTTTCCCAAGCTTCCTTTTGATTTGCTTTTCTGTCACAAAATCATGCAGTGGCCTGGCCTTAGTGGAGAAGAATTTTACAGGAGTACCCTTAAGAGATTCCCCTACCAAAAGTAAGATGGGGGCAATATCTACCTAAGTGTGTCTAATCTTTCACATAAAAATATTCTTGGGCTTGTACTGTCCGTATTTAGAGATGTTAAGTGGTTGGAATTAGACATGTCTGTGCTATGTATGTTGTGTGTAGTGATGGTGTGCTTGTGTGTCCAAACATGTACCATACACGTGTAAATAAGAACAGAAGGAAAATCAAAGCAATTCCCTTCAATAGAAAACTGGACTGGGTGGTTTCCCTGGAGTGAATTTTGCCTTACAGTGTTGCCTATTGTTTTTTGCTTCTGCCTGTAGTTTGTAATTGTTCCTTTGCATACCTGAGGGAAGAGAAGCTTCATTTTCATGAAAGTCTTTAAGGCTATTTAGTTAGTTAGTTTCTCCTTTGATGCAAAGCTCACTGTCCCTTGCCTGAATTTTGGCCCCTTCATCCAAAAGAACATGAAGCCTTTGATTCTGCATGCTCTAAGGCTGCACTGTATGAAGGTCTCCATTGCTGTTGTGGTAAATGCTGACTCCTGATGCAGTAAATAGTGTCTCTGCTTCTAGTGTGCTCTGCTTGTTCTCAGCAGGCTGCTAAGCTTCTCCTTCCCCCTCGACCTGACTCTCTCTCCAAGGAAAAGGAAAAGAAAAAGAAAATCTGAAGGTTGATATAGAAAAGTAGATTTAACAAAAACAATAAAGCATAATATACTTCTAATAATAATATAATATATAAAATATAAAACAAACACGTAAGAGTCAAAACGTGTGCTAAAAGCAGGGATTGCAGTCTCAGTTGGCAGATATCACAGCCATTGCTGAGACATCATGAAAACTGGAACTGGACTTAGAACAGCAGCACAACAAGTGGGTCCTCAAGGGATGACGGCCGTTGAGAAGGAGAGCCATCCAGAGAAAATTTCATGCTTACGTAGGGAGCATGGTATTTATGGTATGGAACACTTTATTTGGTCAGACTGGGTCAGAATTATACACCTGGTAATTTGAGACTGCAAAACCCCTTGGGTTCCACAAAACTAAACCATTATGCCTTACCACCTTTATTCTTGCAGAACTTGAAATACTTCAGCTACTGAAAAGCACAGTTACTTAGAAATTTAACTTCCAGAGAAGAAAATTCATTCTGTTCCAGCTGTAACCAAGGCACACCTCAAAGATCTTGTGTGTCCTGGAATGAGAGAAAAAGCTTCTCATTCTGCAGAAAGAGCCTCCTGTTTCTTTTCCCTAGAAAACGAGTAGTTGCAAGTCTGCATGCTTTTTGATGTAACAAGGACTGCCTTGCTATTTCTCTCTTCAAGGGCTTCTGGGATTAGAGGATCCTCTTATTCAGACAAGGCTTACATAGTTTACTCTGGTTCGCAGAGTCTTACAGAAACTTTGCTCGTTTTAGTCAGAGTGACTGGAAGCTTAATGCATGAACAGAGTTGCTAGGAGGGACGTTTGCATTCTATGGTGGGCAATTGTGGTATCTCACATTTCCCTGCAGAAAATTCTCAGTTCTGAGATAACAGATAGCTCCCTTCTTCAGCGTTTTCCATAACTGATCGGCGTCTCAGTATAATGGATCTGATCCCTGCAGATCCTCCTTAGCAAAGTGTGTTTTCAAATTGCCATGGGCCACATCCTCTTGCTTCCTTGGCTTTGATGGGTTGACTGACCTTTGTGGTGGGAGAGCTCTTGCTGGGTATGAGGCAGCCTCAAAAAATTTCTTCATCTTTCCCCAGTTTCTTACTGTGATCTGTTTGATGTTGCAGTCTCAACCCATGCGTTTCTATTAGAGGTGTCACTCCTGTGGTTTACCTGTTCTGGCTCCAGTGAGAGTGTTGAGCATATATGCTACGTACTGCTAAGTGAATTCATCTGTCTCGCTTCTAGAATGTCATAGCATGTGAGAAACTTGGAAGCCAGTTGCAGTTGGAGGACTTGGGACTCCTCATTGCGGGATGCGACAGCAATGAGCTCTAGTGCCCTTTTCCTCACACAGCTGCTTGTTCTGGCTTTAAGTTTAAAAAAAACTGACTACAACTGTAGGGAAACTTCTTTTGTGGTGGTTCCACCTGCGCATCTACCTTGTGGTGCCATCTGAGGCATCTGCTGAGCTGCAGCTCGTCACCTTGCCTGTACAGTCTGGTGAGGCTTTGAAGTGGGTAAGATGCCAATCATGTCTAAACCTGTCCTACTCTTTGTCAAAGGAGTGGTAGGGTTATAGGCAGAGACCAGTAAGCTCCTCTGCCAGACCTCTGTCCCAGAGCTGTTGATGCTGCTTTGGGGTGAAGAAAGCTGTATAAGTTGCTAGTCCAGTGCTCCCCTGACTGGAAAGGGTTATGGGGTTTTAATATTAGTGGTCCACCCAATATGATGGTTAGGATTCACAGAATGGCACAGAAAATGGGTGTGGCTGGAGATCTGTCATTATTGTAAGACCATTAAACAAGAAGAAGGGAAGAGAGAAGACAGGGTGAAAGGAAAAGGAGCCAGTTATCTAGTGGAACGAATGAAGCTGGAACTACTAATAAGGCTAACAGAGTAGGTGAAGGTGAGTCCTGCAGCATTTTTGCATATGTGCTCCATCTTTCTTACAGCTGGTGACTGTATCTGGAAATCTCTAGATGGAATTCTTTGTAATTTCTTTGGGGCAGTAAGAGCTGTGCTTTGCCCTGGAACTGGCAATGGTCTGAAGGCAGACATAGCTATAAACAAAGTCTTTCTCTGTCCAAGAAAACAGGTTGCAACTGTTAGCCAGTCTGCTGTGTGTTCCTAACTTAGTGCTGAACTGAGCATGTACTGGAGCTATAACTGGGAGCAGGGCAGGCTACTCCGGTAGATTTATATGGGTAATACTGTTTTCGCTGTCAGACAAGATGGTGTCTTGTGAGCAATATGAGGTCTTGTTTTTTAGAACAGGTGCCCATACCAACTGTCTGGAGCAATTTTTTTCATGTTTCTGATGAAGGACTTGCAGACAATGTTTTCAGGTAGAGGTATTTTTGTCCTACAGGCATTTATTTTGCCTGTCATGCAGACAGCACAGCTACTGTAAACCAGTTGAGTTTGATGTCTATTGACTTTCTAAATCTCCATTTCAGATCCTTTTCCTATTAGAACTTCTGTGTTTCATGTGCAATAAAATTAGAGATTTGAAAACATATGAAGGTTTTGAGGTGGTTTTTGTATACTATTGCATACAAAATATTTAAAGTACTCAAGGTCTAGGACAGTGGCAGGATATGGGTGATCAACACCTAGGGTTCTTGGATTTGTAGTTTGCAGATCTCTCAAGAACAATATTTTATTGAACGATTTCCAATATACTATTACATTAACAAAGACAACATAATAGAAAGAGAGATGAGGAAAATATACTTTTACTGGACTGCGCTGCACAAAAAGACAGTGGTGGTTTGGTCAAGGTGCATGGATCCAAGATGTGTTCCAACAGGTTTGATCCAGAGTTACATACATGTGAACTTTCTTGGCAGTTTTACAACCTTCACTGTTGCTTCTTCTGTAATATCCAGCCCAGTTCACTGGAGCTGTGTTGAACTCTTATGGATTAAAGCATACATGTTGTTCCTCCTGGCTTTGTCCACTTACTCCTCTGCTAAAGAAGTATTATTATGATAAGTAAAGCAAAATTCACCTCTGACACCCAGACTGACTGGACAAGAGTGTTTTCCAAGTGGGCTTCCCTATCAGGTTTTCATTCAGATTATAAGAACTTTACATTCACTACCCCTCCTGCTCCTGGCCCCTTCAGTAAGATGTCATCTCCATTCTAGCTGTTGCCATCAGTGTTTCATATTTGCAGATAGTGATACTTAAGATCCTGTAGGGATGCAGGTTGCATGAATACTGCAATTATTTGTACTGTATTAGTGCTGGCAGTGAAAGTGATATTCCCCAGCAGTGGGACTGAGGGAAACACTGATGGAGACACAAAGAAAGAATTTTTTTCAATGTGTTTGATAAATTAGCATTGTTTGGTTCACTACACAGCAATATGGAAAACTTTTATCTACAACAATCAATTGTTTGGGGGAAAGAACCTGTAATGCTGACTAGTCTGTCATAGGTGGAAATAAATTTAATCTACAGATCCCTGAGCAGCTAAAAAAGAAAGTTCCACAGCAATCAAGATTGACTGAACCTTGTTGTCTTGCTGCCAGAAGTGTCTTTCCTATGGCTGAAGTCGTGCACTTCAATGAAGAGAAACTGAACTGGCCCTCACCAGAGGACCAGGTCTGGCACAATTTGGGCTGAATGACTCAAGCAGAGATAAGGGTCGTGTGGGCCAACTGGCCTTTTGTCTGTGGTTGTCCCACGCAGATACCCCATTACTTGGGAAATCCCATTACTTGGGGTATCTGTTCATATCACAGAATCCCAAGCTGTGTGAGACACCTTTTGCTTTCTGACACCCTTTTCCTCACTGAGGTACCTGAAGTCACAATTTCTGTGCCTCTCAGCTCTGTTCCTTGCAGGTCTCCAGTAGGAGGAATATTCCTCAAGACAGAAACAAAAGACTGCTTTAATATTTAGGAAAAAAAACCACACCCTTGAAGGCTCCTGGGGTGGTGGCAAGTCCCTTGCCAAGAAAATATATAGTGAAACAGTGTGATAGAGGTGTACTGGCATCATATGCTGTGCTGGCTTAATTGTCTGTAATGTGGTTGTGGTGCTCACCTCTGCAGGAAGAGCAATAACTTTCTGGAAAGCCTCTATAGATGATCATCCTAAGTCTGGCAAATGATTTGCACAGATTCCTCATGTGTTCAGCTTTGCTGGAGATGGAATCTATTTCTGTAAGGCAAGAACAACGGTTTATAGCTGGCAAACTAAGTATATGTTGAGCTTCCCCCAAGCTCTGAGTGCAGTAACAGAAGCGTGGCAGCTACCTGATGGCTTTTCAAAGTGACAGGCTTTTTAAACAGCCTGGAAGTAGGATGACAGCCAGCAACAGACTGTGTTGTGTGGCAGGAAGGAGGGCTGTCATTTATATAGCACTCAAACTAATGGCTATTTCTATGCTATAACTCCTCCTGGTTTCCATTCTGGGCCAGTACTTACTAATAGTCTCAAAAGCCAATTTTCTGGAACTAATTGTGGGTTCAGCAAAACTCCCTAGTCCAGGGAGTGCAGCAAAAGCTGAGCTCAGTTTAACCTTATGCTTGATGTCTTCCCTTCAGCCTGGTCAACGTTGCATTATTCTTACCATTGCAGTTTCATTACCACCATCTTTCTTATATTTGGAGAAGGGCAGAGGTTATGTTCTCCATATATTTGCAGTATCCTAAGAAGCAATGCATAAAAGTGATTAAATAATCATGGTATTCCTTTACATTCACATATTTCTTTTTCAAGTGTGCAGCTGATCAATGCCTGCCTTAGTGAGACACTGGAGGACTTCAGGATTCTCTGAGATTTCACAGCTAACAAATGAAGTAAATTACCTGTTAACTTTAGGAAACATTCCTTTTATAATGTCTGCAATGCACTCAAGATATGGGAAGACATCAGCAGTTTCTGAGTGTTTCATAGTTGTTTATTTTATTTAAATATAAATTTCCAGAGGAATATTTGAATTAATGAGAAGAAAGATGTAAAATTCAGGAGGCTAATCTAGCAATACATCTGCTCTGTAATGAGTAGACATTCTCCCATCTGTCCTAGAGAGCTAGCCAGGGGCATTCAAAGTATGTTATAGCTAGGTGGCCGTTAACAGATTTAGTCAAGAACAGTAAATGTAGGGTTTGGGACTGTTTGGGGTGCTCCCAAAACAGTTACTGAAATTTTCTTGTGGATATGAACAAACTTTGAAATGAGAAGATCAGACTTTCTCCTGGTTCAAGCACTGTCACTTCCAGACCTAGGACTTCAGCCTGTTACAATAGTGTAAGCCGTGCAAGCTGGGTTTCTGAACTGATTCCTACCTAGGACAACACGTCCAGCTTTTCTTACAAACCAGTGGTCGAAGTGCAGTGGTTTGATTAGAGCAGGAAGGGGCACTGTTTGAAAGCAATGAAAAGTCAAGTCTGCTATGCAGCAAACTCTCAGACAAATAATCCAATGAGACAGTTGGCATACGTCCTAAACGCCGAGGCTGTGAGTTACCTTTATCTGTCACTACATGAATTCTGAAGCAGAGTGCTCTGAGGTGTCAATTCTATTCAAGTTTTATCAAAGGCATGTAATGGCAGAAAGAAAGAATCACTGGTTTCTTCCCCTTCTTGCCTTTCAGAGCCTCTCCCAGAGCACAGATAACTCAGAAGTTTCTTTCCTGCAGTGCCTTTGAAAGGCTTTTCCTGTTTCAATAGCTTGAACGCAGACATGGCATATGAACATCCCAGGCTTTTCTCTTAAGGCCTCGTATCTTCTGGAAAACCTTTTCATCTTAGCAAAAAAATCAGAACTGTCAGGAAAGCTCATGAAGGACTGACACCTGCAAAATTAAAGATGTATCACACATTTTGAACAGAGATCTGATGGCACAGTCCAGTGCTATTACATGTGAGACACAACACAAAATCAGGAAGACAGTGACAAAGATTTTCTCTGTGAGAAAGGACATTCTTCTTCAGTCCCAGGGCTCATTTATTTCACATCTTCTCCTTTTGTGGGATGCTGAGATGAGCCTTAGCATTCCTCAAACTGATCAAACACCAAATCACAAAGCATCTGTGTCTACTGTGTGTTTGATCTCTCCCTGTATCTTGATGGTAAACTGCCAATACGTGTCTGTCAGACGGAAAGCAACAGTATGTTGGCCATAGCACAGCTTTTAAACCGTGGTGTCACCTGTCACTCCTCTGTACTCGGAGCCCACTTAGAACAACAGTGGTCTGAGTTACCAGATTTTGTTAAATTGCAGCAGGAATTGTCCTTTTCTTCTTTCCTCTCCTTGCCTTGTCTTTTACACAACTATAATCTAGCCAATGATGTGCTTTGATAAGCCAGTTGACATGTAGTTACTTTAGGTTTTCAGAGGAAAACAGGCCTTTGACTTGACTGTCCATGCTGTTGCCCATGCCTTGGTGCCATCAGCAGCCAATGTCACTGTGCAGAGAGTGCCAGGGCCTGGACGATAGGCAGTTGCAGGCTGGTGGAAGGTGTAAAAGGAAGAGGAGTACAACTCCTCCTTCTCTGTCATTAAGATTTGCACTTTCTTCATTCCATACAGACTGTCAGTCTGTGGTTGCAGAGACTTGAAGTGCCCCAGTCAGAATCCCTAACAGAAGTAAACCTGGGATGCTTGTATATGCACTGGCATTGCTGACAGATCTTTTTCCCCTGTCCATATGCATCCTGGCTAGCTTTGTTCTCTGAGTGTGTAGAGGTAGTCCTAATGACTCTGATGTATCGTTGGCATAAGCATCTTTTCTGGTCTTGGTTTCTAGGCCATTTAATTAATTCAAATCTGCTGTAGTCTTGTTATGGGTTATTGTAGATTAGCTCTTAGCTGGCAGTTAAACAGTACAGTACTGCTCTTACTGCTCCCCACCCGGTGGGGAAGAATCAGACACGGAACAGAAAACTCATGGGTTGAGATAAAACCAATTTTAATAGGACAATAAAAGATAATAATAATAATAATAATAATAATTATTATTTTAAAAATATTATTATTTTAAAAGCTTACTCACCACCCGACTATTAGCCCCTTGTGAGCAGCAATTTCAGTGAGCACTGTGATTACCATGCGCATAGCAATTGCAGGAAGCAAAGTGCTGGACATGGAATCCAGATCTCGGGCCAAATCGCTGTTTTTAGACCGGGCATGATGTTATACCACGAAAATTCTGTTGGTCTGTTTGGGTTAGCTGTTCCAGCTTTGCACCTGTACACTAGCAAAACATAAGAAACTAAAAAAACCTCCTTGATTTTGTAACAACTAAAACTACTGGTGTATTTTCCACATTCTTCTCATACTACATCTAAAAAATCCAGCAGCTGCTGGGAAGAAAACTAACACTAGCCCAGCCAAGCATAAACACTGCCTGGCAACAACTAAAATATCAGTGTGTTATCAACATTACTCTCATACTAAACCCAAAACACAGAAGCTAACTGGGAAGAAAATTATCTCAGCTGAAACTGGAACAGTTATTTGAACAAAAGATTTGTGTTAGATTTCTTTTAGAAACCCAGCTGAAACTGATAGCTCACCACCCAACAGTGTTACAATTTTTTCTGCATTTCCTGACCTGCCAATATTAACTGCTACTGAGAATTTCCTAGCTGACCTGTAGTAGTAAACATGTATTTATTTTGGCAGTCAATTAGCTGTTTTTTAAACTAAGTAAAAGCAAATACT
This sequence comes from Neomorphus geoffroyi, assembly GCA_033558235.1. NCBI lineage: Eukaryota > Metazoa > Chordata > Aves > Cuculiformes > Neomorphidae > Neomorphus > Neomorphus geoffroyi. The sequence continues at coordinate 3,916,256 of JAUMJM010000008.1, forward strand.
ATAAGCATTTCTGAGTTACATATTGAGTCTTCAAAAAAAGATCTATGTCTTCTGTATCACCTTTTTATTAAAGGAGACACCTTTGTTAAGGAAAAAAAGCAATCAACCCCCCCCCCCCACCGAGTCATTTAGCTTTTAGCTATTAGCTTAGCTTTTAGTTCTTTCCATATCTTCAGTTTTCCTTGCTACATATCTATCCCTTACAGTCCTCATGAGAATCTGCATTCCTCCTCTTAGGAAGGTGATGTATTTAATTAAATACATGTATAATGATAATGCAGTGAGTCACACTTAATTTTTTACTCCCATATTTTTGGTGATACATTTTCAGTGCACAAAGCATTTAAGACTTCGGGTGCTGGTAATGTTAAGTAGGAATTACTTTATCCAGCTCTGCAGAAATCCTGGAGCCTTGAACTTTCCCCTCGGAGCTGGAAAAAGATTGCTTTCTTACCCTTGTGCAGCACTTCATGCTTACCTACATGGAATTTCAGCTGCCTAGTCACCCACTATTACCAGAAACTTATGCAAAGTCAGCTTTTGTCTGGATGAAACGGATTAGGCTAGTGAAGTCTCTGGCCTCCCTACCTCTCATCTTACCTTTTACAGCTCATTTGAGATTGAGTTGAACAGCAAAGGTCACTAATGCATATTTCTCTGGACATTTTCCTCTTTTTGAAAAAAAATACTGCTTTCTCCTACTGTTCTCCTTTAACCATTTATTTAAGTCTATATGAGGACTTTGATGTTTATCCCGTGGTAGGTTCATGTCTCTTGATAACTGTGTTGAAAGCCATCGAAAAGATTTCAAGCTGGTATGTTTGCCAAACTACTCCAAGAATATCAATATCTTTGTAAGGCACAGCTTTCCTGCACAAACGCCACCACGACCCATTCTCTCTTTATCTTTCTTATTTGTGATTTACCCCTGCGCCTACCAGCTCTGTTCACTAGAAGACTTCCTGCTAATTTGCCTGATATGGACAGCACGATTGCAGTTCTGTGGCTTCTCAGATCTCACAGCTCTGGCTGTTGGTGACCTGGTGATCTCTAGAGAGGTTGCCAGTCAGCAGCAGAGTCTGGACATGTTAACCAGATCAGATAAATATAAATTTATCTGGACATGTACTGGAAACTGAAAACAGAGGGAGAAACAGCCACGTAGCTTCTTCATTGCCCTTTAGATCTTTAGGCAGAAAGGAACAGAGGAGCTTTCATCTCTCTGCTATGAATGGTAGAAGTGTGAAGACAAAGGTTGCATTTAGGGTCTTAGGTGAGGAACAAAAAGATGTTTGGGAAAATGGGAGAACTAGTGACAGAATGCTGCTTTTTGGAAAGGACACACAGGTGTCCTTAGTCTGATGTTTCGCTAAACTGATATAGAAAGTAGAGAAATGAGGAGAAATTCCACTTCATTAAGGATTTATTAAAAAAAAGAGAAGAAGCAGCATAAAAGCAAGCAGCCAGGTTATGTTTATTAAGTCTACAAATCAAACTCAGTCACTTTGACAGAGTAGTATTGATGATAGACTGATAGAGGTAAGGATATTTATCCCCAGTTGTGGTGATGTTTAATTGGTGCAGAACTACTCCAGTAAGAAAAAATTCATTCACGGCAGTCCAAGCCAGTGTTTGTATAGCTAATGTTCTCCCCGTGCTTGACCAAACATGTGCTTTGGATAGGTAACTTGGCTATTATTGGCAGAGTTGCATCAAGACTCGTTTTCACATTCACCTTTGCCCATCATGACTGCTTATTCCATCTGCCTTAAGGCTGCCACATTTATTTTTGCCATTCTGGGCTGCTTCCAGCAGCTGCTGTTCAGGGACAGTACAACTTGTGCGAAACCTTCCTGTATCATTCTTGCCCCAAGAATGAAATATTAGACTTCTCTCATAGTACGGAACTTGTCCAAAAGCCTAGAGCAATCATCAGTAGTAACAGCAGAAAGTTAGCATTTTAGGGGTGACTCTATGGAGTGAAGGCTTCATTATACTAAAGGCCACACAAACAGGGAAAAGGTAATGATTGCTACCTTGAAGAACTTATGGCCTAGATACGCATTTAGTGTTCAACACCTTGTGATCATTTCCATGTTGGTATGTTAGAAAAATGGTAACTTTGTCTCCCCATAGCAAAAGCTTCCAAAGTTCTAAAATTAAATGCTGTGAATTTCCCTCTCTTGAAAGCTGTTATCACTGATTCTGTAATTTTCTGCTCAGTTTTCAGGATCGTAGTCTCATAGTAAAAAAGGAATTTTCCTTTAGGTGCCTGAAAAAGAGCCATAACAGCACCATAAATCCTTCCTTTGTATATTTATTAAATGACCTGTGTAGATGTAAAGTTCTGTTAAGTCCGTCTCTCCCCTGAAAGTCATACTCAAGAGCTCAACATAATGAATTTTTAGGTACAAAATTGTTCTTGTCTGCAAAGTTGGCTTTCTCTAAAGATGCCGGGTGGGTAGTGGTGCTGTTCTGATGAATTCACAAGTCACAGCATTTTTGCAACAGTATCTGCTCATTTGCTATTCCCAAGCCTCTGAGAATTAATAAGCTGAACCACAGTTCTTCATTAGCATTTCAGTGACAGTAGTCAGGTTCGCGGTTTCCATTACTCTCCCCATGACAAGGCTCTATGATGTCCTGGAAACAGATGTAAAAATGCACTTGAATTGTCATGCCTCTTCATCTTCTTAGTTTTAAGAACTGATTTGTGTTGTGCTCTGTAGTTGATTTGAATTGGTCGATCAGAATGGCCTTATTGCTGAAGGAGTTCTCGCACTGCCCACACAAGCAGTATAGAGCAGCCTCTGTGCATTTGCATTATTGTGACACAAAAAAAATGGCCAATGCTGCTGAGGTGAAGACAGATCATAAAGAAAAAGTCCTTTCAAAGATGGACCGCTTAACACTCAGGAAAAAATTGCTTCTCGCCTCTTTCATGCTCTAATCAAATGAAAACAGGGAAGCTTTGAAACCATAGGAGAAAAACCAGCCAAAGTGCAAAACCTTTATCTGTACAAGAGTGTTATAGAATAGGAATTCACCACTGACAAAAGATTCTGCTCTTTTGGACCATCCCATGTCTTGTCATACTTGGAAAAATTAGGTAGATGGTTGTTTTGGGAAAAAATATCTTTTCAGCCATATATGTGTCAATTGGAAAACTGTATGCATTTCCCAAAGCTTTCTGAAATTCATATAAACCATCTGAAAGAACTGGTAAAGGGGCTTTGAGCCTACTCCCAGTATAGATGAAATAACAGATGCTGATGGACGATACACAGCAAGTTTCAGCAAAGCACTGGGAAATCCTTCTTCAGAAGTTTCATTGTGTTTAGGTGCCAAGAGCTGCAGTCTCTCCTGATGCTTTCTAGTAACAAAATCTTCTCTCTCTCTGTTGACAGAACTTTGCACGGAGCAGAAACAAATGCCATCTCTTGGCCCAGACTGCAAAACTCTTGAAGTGCCTTGTCTGTATAGCTTGCTTGATTGTATGTGAGGAGAAAAAAGTATTTGCAAAATTCAGCAATTTTGTTATTGCCCTAAAATAGTGCTTTTCCAGCAGATGGGCAGTAAGGGCTCCCACTGGATTGTGCCAAGAGTTTCAGCACTCAGTTGATACAGGAAATTGGACAGCCTTAAGAGGGTGAGGGACAAAGAGAGACTTTACTGGGGACCCTATGTGCCTTTTTCAGCTCAGCAAACCACTGAAAGTCGCTAGGAACATGTCTGGAGAAATGTCTAGCCCCTCTGCTAGAAAAATAGTGTTTGTAAACATTTTTTTCCAGTCTCTCTATGCTGCTAGATTTCTCCTCAGAAGATGACTTAATTGATTGCTTTTCTGTTGTGGTAGCACAGCAGTAGAACTTGGCATCACAAGATGCTCACTAACAAGAAGAGGGGTGCTTTTTTTTTCAGGTTTTTTTTGCTCTTATGGGATAGCATTGTGGCCTGGAATATTGCATTCGCCGGGAGCTGCCCTTGTAACGACAGCTTCGTGTGCTGGTTGCCGGTGAGCACTGTGTGGAGAGGAGGAAGAGCAATGTGTTGCTCCACTCATGCAGCGCTTTCCCTGTTAGTGTGTTAGAGGAACCATGCAGGCTTAGCAAACAGCATTTGCTGTGCTGTAAAACCCCTGCGCTTATAAAGGCTTTAAGTCAGTGTGTGCAAAGCAGAAAATGAGTTGACCGACCTAATGATCTGGGCAGTATCTTTGTGAAGGAACTTAGACTGTGGAAGCTGCCATTCTTCCAGGTGAAAGGGCTTGGGTAATCACAATCAACGTGCAGCCTGTGCTTTTGTCCATTCCTTGCTAACGTTGATGCTTTCAAACAGTGCTGGGTGAGTGCTCAGAGCCAATTGAGTTTCTTAATCATGTGCCAATAAGTGACTCAGTACAGTTTCTAAGTTTGAAGAGAACATGAAAGGCCAAAGCAAGTTGTGAGTTACAGCAGTTACATGTACGCAAATTTTGATATAACCCCAACTCTACCTTTCTAATGCCAGCACCTGTTCCCCAAATAGTCATCTTTGATTCCGGAAATAAGGGAATGGAAGAATGCCTGTTTTCCCACAGGTGGTTTATGAAACCGAATAATCTCAGTTGGCTCCTTCTACATGAGATTTGCTGTAACTTAAAGCAAAGGCTGCAACATTTTATGGAAAGCCAGGGAAGATTTCAGCAATTTAGAGTACCTTGGTAAATACAATTATATGGTCTATTGCTTAGTACAGTGTTTACCGATGCAATTAGTGAGCTTTAGTGCTCACATGAGTCTCTCAGTACTATCTGGTATATAAACTTTTGTTCATTTCTTATGCAATCTGTTTCATATTTCAGCAAAATTTATGTCAGTGCTTGTGTTCCTAACTTTACAGTCTGTGAGATGTACACCACAAATTTCTAAATAAAGTGTAGGAAAGCGTGTCAGAATGAACACTGTTGTAGCAGCTAAAGTGGTCATACAGAGAGTGTACAGGGAGAGAACTCTGAAAACTAAAGAGAGAAGAAAAAGTGACACACATTTATGACTCTGTATACTCTATTCAAACCCCTGCCCAGGTGTTTGAGTTTCATGGTCTCTGTTGTGAGTGATTCCTTTGTAAAAATTGAAGTATTTCCCTTTCTGAAAGAAAATCCAGGCAGTCTGGAAAATGGGAAGGTCTCTCAATCTGACTGGAGTTCAGTCTCCTGGTTTTGCGTGCCAGCTATCTTAGTCAGCATTTGGTATCCACAGATCAAAGATGAAGTTGATCTTGGATTCATAGTAAGTTGGGATCTGAAATTAAATTTTTGAAGTGAACAGTCATTTTTTCTAACCCAGAAATATGACAAAAAAGAGCTGCTGGCAGTTGTCAATGCTTGTACCAGTAAAGTGAGTGAAGATGAAAGTCCAGGTTTATAATGTAAAATGTTCTTCTAAGTAGTCAAATATTTGAGAAAGGATGGTCCTGGTTGGAGCGTGGTGTGCTTTATATGACCACTATTTGTGTCTCTATCTCACATGAGCAAGGTGTGTCCCAGTTCCTTATCTCTGCAATTTAGTGTAGTCTCGTGAAGGACAGGGTACCTTGTCAAAGTCTGACAGCTCTTGTTCTCTCCTGGTTCCTAGGCTCTGCCTGTTGGAGGACTTCTCTGTGGGCTTGTCCAGCAGGCCAATAGTGAGAGCCAATGTCAGCAGGTGCCTTGCAGAACAATGCAAAAGCTGCCTATGTTTGCTGCAAAGGTCTGGGCTACGCTTCAGGACTTTGGTGCATACAGAAATCCAAATACGTGCCATCTAGCAATTTAGAATACCTTCGTAATCAGAATGATGCTGTCTATTGCTTGGTGTGTATAAATACACCAAGACATTGCTCCTAAGGAAAATATCCTTGTGCAGCTGTGGGGAAGAAAAGCCTCTCAAGTAGAAAAATGAATCTGGCAGAACAAAGAAAGCTAGAAAAGAAAGGAAATATTCTGAGTTTTGCTGCACAGAACAGAATATAAAATAAGTTCCTCAGCTATGGTGAATAACAAAACTAACTGCATCCCTTTCCCCTGCTTCCACCCAGTCTTCAATTTATCAGACATCAAAGACTTGTGTCACTGCTGAGTACTGTCTGGGGGGCTTTTCTTGCCCTTCTGTTGGGCTGACCTGCTCCTAGAGACAACACAGCCATCCTCTGGGTGCTAGGGAGCTGTGCCCATGCCTAAATAAGCCCATCTTTTTGATGTGAATCTCACAGCTACTATTGATTCCCTTTTATCTGAAAGTACACTGGAGTGGAAAAAATAAGCTTTGGCTTCTGGCTCTGTTCTTCATTGGTCTTTTATTACATGTGAAAGCACAGTTTCTGTTTCAAAGACATTAGAAGAGAATTCTCGTTTAACCCAACAGCCTCAGGACTATGACAGCTTCTCTGTGTCCCTTTTCTGAAGACTTTTCTCAGATTTTGAGGCAGCAAATAAAGTTGTGGATATGTTGATTTAATCCAACTCTTTCTCATCTAATGACGCATTTGCTGTTTTTTAACTCTGGTTTTAACAAAGTAATTCAAAGAAGACTTTTGGATGAAAATTCCCAGAAATTAAGAGAAATAGGAGCCTGTAAACTCTCTCCTTCCTCAGCTAGTGAAATGTAAGTTTTCATAGCTGATGCCTCTCATACTCATGGAGACTTAAGTCCCCAGCTCTTCCCTCGTGAGCTGTTATGAGCTTCCCGGTGTATCCTAAGGACCACAGCAACTGCCGACAGAGTAATCTGGAGGATAAAGAGCAACACAATCCTTGGTGTTTTCATATGGAGGTGTCATTATTGTTGTGGGGGACTTCTGACTTCCAGATATCTGCTGGAAATGCAATACCATGGAGAAGAAACCATCTAGGGGATTTCTGGACTGTGCGGAACACAACTTCTTGACACAGCTGTTGACTGAGCCAACTAGGAAAGGTGCTGCATTGGACCTATTGTTCAGGAACAGAGAAGGACTTGTGGATGATGTGATGGTTGGAGGTTGTCTTGGGCATAGGGATGATGAAATTATAAGAGGTTTTGATTCTTGGAGAAGAGAGAAGGCTAATAGCATCCTGGCTTGTATCAGAAATGGTGTGACCATCAGGAGGAGGGAAGTGATCTTCTCCTTGTACTCCACACTGCGTTCAGTTTTGGGCCCCTCACTACAAGAAGAACGTTGACCTCATGGAATGTGTGTAAAGAAGGGTGGTGAAGATGGTTAAGGGTCTAGAGAACAAGTGTTATGAGGAGTGGCTGAGGAAATTGCGTTTGTTCAGTCTGGAGAAAAGGAGGCTGAGAGGGAACCTCTCTTCTCCCAAGTAACAAGTGGTAAGACCAGAGAAAATGGCATCAAATTGTTCCAAGGGAAGTTTAAACTAGATATTAGAAAATACTGTGTCACTAGAAGAGTTGTCAACACTGGAACATGCTGCTCAGGGACGCAGTTCAGTCACCATCCCTGGAGGTATTTAAAAGATGTGTAGATGTGGTGCTTAGGGCCATGGTTTAGTGGTGGGCTTGGCAGTGTTAGGTTTATGGTTGGACTCGATGATCTTAAGGGTCTCTTCCAACCTAAACAATTCTGTCGTTCTGAGCCAGACCCTTTAAGGATGGGTGACACTGGGGCAGTTCAGCAAACTTTCTGTTCGGTCAGCCACAAATAGAGAAAAGCATATTCGTTATGTGAATTCCCTTTATATAACCTCCAGCATTTAGTGAAGTGGTCTCGGCTTGGTTCACATCATATAGGAGAAATAAAAAGTAAACTGTATGTATTTTTTTAGCTATTGAGTTACCTATTTGAGACAACTATTTATAGTTGAAACGTGAAGGAATTGTATAGCTTATATGGAAGCACAATTCAGATTTCATTTCTCAGACCACCTTGGGGATGAAATGAATCACAGAAATTTAAGCTCAAAGCAAGATAGGTAAAACTGAGAAGTTTAAAAAATCCAATCAAAATTTTAGAAGTCAAATCGAAATCCATCCAGCATGTTGTACCAGTGGCTGAAATACATACAATATTAGCAATCTGAAGTCTTGTGCTTAAATGCAAAATTCCCAAGTTACTCAAATTCAGTGGTACAGCAAGAAGGCTAGACCCCTTTGGGACCAGCTCTTAGGTGTTCTCTTTAGGCTTTGGCATTGGGTTCCCCGTGTTGCTCTTCAGGAGGAGAGAGTTGTGAATGCACTGTGGTGGACATCTGCCAGGGAATGCAAAGGCTGCTATTGGAGCCACGCAGTCGAGACACTGATGGTTGGATACAGCCCTGGAGGACCAAAACCACTCAGGCCCTTGGCCTGATGACTCAGGGCACAAAGACAAAAACCTATGCTGTCTCCCTTGACAGCGGCCATGGCTAACAAATACAGAGCAAATAGGAACATGTTCAAGAATGAAGTCTTCAAGGCACAGGAGCAGGCTGTCCTGATGTGCCGTAAGACGAGCCGCAGGGGCAGACGGCTGGCCTGGATGAGTAAGGAGCTTCTGAAGAAGTTAAGCGAGAAAAAGAGGGTGTATCGCCTTTGGAAAGAAGGGCAGGTGAGTCAGGTTGTGTTCAAAAATATTGCCAAGTCACGTAGGAAGGAAATTATGGAGACAAAAGCCCAACTGGAGCTCAAATTGGCCACTTGTGTCAAGGACAACAAGAAGAGCTTTTTCAAATATATTAACGGCAGAAAGAAGGGCAGCAACAACCTTCAATCCTTATCGGACATTGAGGGAAATATAGTAACTAAAGAT